>JAOANR010000008.1:10814081-11445855 GCA_030278955.1 Hygrophila difformis
TGCACGTCATATATATATATATATAACTAAACACTAATTAAATGGCTATTCGGCTACGGTTGCTACAACGCCATCTTTCAACACATTTTTAATAATTTAAGTGATAATATATATATGCGCAAAAATTGACAATAATTAATAATATATTTATAAATTAATAAGTTGTAATGATCCGATAGCTAGGGTCACTACTAACTCGTTCAATAATAGTGCAACGGCATATTATATATGGAGGAGAAAAAAATATGTTCGCATACCATAATTAGTAGAGTATTATACATACATAAGGCCTTGTAAGATGGTGTTTGGATGTGCGTTGTAAAAAGTGCTGCAGTGTTTAGAAAACGAATAATCAGATAATTGTTGTAACAAAACGTGTTGTAGAAAATTAAGTGTTTGGATGAGATTATGCTGTTTCAAATCGCAATAATCAGATAATCATTAAAAAGTGTCTGAATTTGCGTTTTTCATTACCTCAAAAGACAACAGTATGGTAAAATCTATTTTTGGTAATAATTAGATAATCTATCTCAAAACGCACAAACAAACACCTCTAAGTTGTGTATACCAATAATGACCATGAGTTTGGAATACATGGCCATAATGTCCATCTCAATTTGGGAAATTAATTAAAATTATTGCAAATTTTTTGGAGATAAAAGAATTGAGTAGGAACTAATAATTAGTTTTGCTGTTTTGGAAAATAAAAAAGACAGAATTATATGGAAGATTATATCATAACAAAGAAATTTTTTTTAAAAAATAAATAATAAATAAATAATGGACACTGACCACTTTTGTCCATAGCGAGGGCCGGCGTTGCAAATTAGTCCACGGGTATTTGCATGTATATTAGTACTCCCTCCGTCCCACGAAATTTGGTCACTATTCCTTTAAGGGTGTCCCACCGAAATTTGGCCACTTTACATTTTTAGATAAATTAAAATAATATAACTTTGATTAGAATTTTAATTGTTGTCAAATTACATTAAAAGTGTTCACTTTTACTATTCTGCACAAATTTCAATGCACTTTTACTTTTTTACCCGAAGTCCCTAGCATTACTTTAATTCTTAATATTTTAAAATTGGTACAAATAAAAAATTGTATAAAATATATATTATGAAACTACACGATTAGACGATTCTAACAAGATCAAACTTGAATATTTTTCTCTAATTGTATCATCTATATAATAAATCCTGAATACTTTTTGGCATGTGCAGACTGTATTGTCCTTATTAAATATACTTCATCCTTTTTAATTTTAAGGATTATACTGTAATTATGCCTTAGGTTTCTACGTAAATGCTGATTAATCATCCAGAAATGTACAGTCATCCAAATTAATTACACGTCAGCGCTGAATCATCCTACTTGCCAAGTCATCAATCTTTTAAATCTTATATTTAGGTAATAAACCTATTTATTAGTATAAGAAAATCTTGAAAAAATCTTTTCATATATTTCAAAAAGATATAATAATATATTTGATATTTATAATGAATTTAGTTAAACAATATATTATATTAGATAATAAATCTATTTGTTTGTATAAGAAAATATTTCTATAATATTTTTAAAATATATTTTAATTAAATCAATATATTATAAATTCTTTATTTGAATAATTTATATTTTCAAATGTAATATTAATTATATTAAAATTCGAGCCTATTATACTAATATACATAAAATAAATACTACATAATTTTTTTAAAAAATAGTATTTCATCAGTAAAAAAGTTTAATAGTATATTATTTTATATACATGGAAATTAATATCATGATAATTTATCTTTTACATATATTTATTAGTCATTAATCTACTGTATAATTATTAATACTACCTATATTCCTTTTTATATAAATGTGATATATACAATCAATATAGTGGGTGGAGTGAGTTAGAAAGACGAAAAGTTTTAATATATTTAATTAATTTAATTATACATATAATATTTATAATAGTAGGGTGGTAATTATGGATTAATTTCTATTTATATTTTATTTACATAACAAATTGAATTATACTTTTTTTTGTGAAACCGGGTATAATTGAATAATACTTTGGTATATGTATTATGAAAAAATTATTTTTTCTTCTGTCATTTTGAAAAAAAAATAAAAAATTATATTTTATTAAAAATTTTGTTTTCATAAATATACTAAAATAATAATATCTATAATTTTAAATTAATTGAGTTAATAAGTTTGTACTAAAAAAAATTAATACCCGTGCGCGAAGCGCGGGTGGAAAAATCTAGTTACATAATATAAGGTCAAAGTTAAACAATAAACAGTATTAAAATTCATTAGAATCTTAAACACAAAATGCTTACACCACTTTAACTACTAATTCCCATTACTTAAATTACCGTGCCCAAAAGAAAGTAGTCTATTTCGCGGGACGGAGGGAGTATTATTTTTTTGTCTAAGGGGTCCGATACAATAATGGACTAATCCCCTTCCTTGTATTGTAGGCTCTTTAAAGGGTTGCGACAGTTGACCCGGAGTTTTAAAGCTGCTCAATACCTTATTAAACTATGAGTTGATCCCCTAATGTTTGTTTAAAGGTGAACAATTCGGTTTCTGTAATGGTAAAACAATTGCAAGCAGGTGCAGGCAGCGGTAAAAATGATGTGTAGCCATTTGTAAAGTGATGTATAAGCCTTATAAAGTGATGTATAGATGGTAGTTTGTTTTTTTATTAGTTTTTTGTTCATAACCTCCATCCATAACTTTTTTATACTCACACATCATTTCATATACACATACCCATCACTTTTGAATGTGCCAGCACCTACAGGCCGCCCGCACCCAAACGATTTCCAAAGGTGAAAAAGACTCAACGCTCAACCACACAATAGGTTAATAATAACAGTAATAATGGGTTGGATCATAAGTACTCCCTCAGTCCCACCTTAGATGTCATGTTTGACTTTTGACACTTGTTCATTATTCAACTTTGACTCAATATTATTGTAAGTATATAATTTTAAAAAATAGTCGAGTTTGATCTTGTTTGATTCGTTTAATTGTATACTTTTTGAATATATATTTACATAATTTTTACTTTTATATATTTTGAGATATTAACGATTAAAAAAGTGCATTGGATTGTGTGCAAAAGTCAAACAAGACATCTTAGTTGGGACAGCGGGAGTATATAATTATACATACTTACAGCTGTAATATACTACTTCCTCCGTTCTCGTATAATTGTTCAATTTGCATAGTAGTTGCTATTCATTAAGTAATTTTGATCAATTTTTAGCATAGTTATATAAGATAAAACATAGTCAAGTGAGATCTTGTTAGATTCATCCAATCAAGTAGTTTAATAATATTTTTTTTATAATTTTTACTTATGTATAATTTGAGTTATTGACATTTAAAAATGTGTACTGGACTGCATGAAATACAGGATGACTGCAATTATATGAGAACAGAGGAAGTATATTGCATCAATTACTTATTTTTGTTCTCAAGTGGTGCTTGCACACTATAATATTCTTTGTCGGCTCCTATTTTTTTTTTTTTTCTGAACAACCTAGTCAGCTCATAATTTAAGAGCATTGAGGTAAAAAAAAAAGTTATTCAATTAATATATATATATATATAGTATATATTTTTTACATCATCAAACTAAGATTTGAAAAATTGGGAAAATTAAAAGGTAAAAAATTGAGAAAAGCATGTCCACTCATGTAAATTTAAGTCAACACCTTACAAGTTGTTGAATTCAAAGGAAATAGATGCTTATAGTGATTAATAATTAGATCCTCTAAACTGTTATTTTTTGTCCCCACTTTATACCACTTTCTTGCTTCACCATCATTATGATGGACAATTCTAATACAATAATTCTTTCTCGTAACTATTTCATTTTTTTCTATTTTTTATATTCTGCATATCTCAAATTATTTCTCACTTTTTCTATGTTGTTCTTTAATTTTTCAAAAAATGCATTTCTTAATTAATTTCAATGATATATCAACCACTGTTTCAAGTTTTAAAATGCCTTCAAGGGATGAAGATTTAGTCAAAGTGGTTAAGTTTATTGACTTTCAACATGAAGGTTGGAGGTGCGATTCCACACCGCCCCCTATCTCTCCCTTTTATTTCATTTGTAATTTGTGTGGCATGAGCTTCCACCACCCCTTTTCTAACCTATATAAGCTGTTGAGAAAAAAAAAGTTTAAAATGCCTTTTATTTTATATATATAGTATATTTTTATTCATAAATGATTGAAATAAATATTTACAGCAGGATGTGAAAGTTTTTGTTTTTTTTTTGTTTTTTTTTCCACGAGCTTTGAAGAGCCTGTTTGTTTTGTCTTAATTTTTCTCCTTTTGACTTTTGCTTCTCCCAAAAGTCCTTTTGAATTTTTTTAGCTGTTTGTTTTGACTTTTTTTTTAAAATAAAAGGAGAAGTAAAAGTTAAAACTTTTTTTCAAAGTAGGTAGGGGGTTACTTTTTTTAAAAGGAGAAGTCATTTAGTAATGAAAATACAAAAATAACCCTATTTAAAAAGGAAATAAAATTAATTATAAATATCTTTATAATATTTAATTTTGTCCATTTTAGTAATTTTAATATATTAAAAGTCCTTCTACGTACAATTCATCCAAACATGTTTCCGTTGAGAAGCAACTTTAATAATATTCATCCAAACAATTATTTGATCTGCTTTTGCTTTTGAATTCTCCTTGTCCCTCCTTCTCCTTCTTCTACTGACTTCTCCTTTTTTCACAAGCCAAAACAAACAGGCCCTAAAATTAAATTAGATGGATCTCTCAAGTTATTTTCCACATCTTAGATGAATAGTGATAATTTCAACAACAATTAGCTTAATCTTGTGTTTGAGTATATAGGGTCCGTTTTGCACACGGAGCTGAGAACACACGAAGTTGTAACTGTGAGTTGTAGCTGCGGGCTGGAGCTGCCAGTTTTATTTAAGTGTTTTGTACAACTAACTGTAACTGTCATAAAATTTATAAAATGATATAAAAGGAGAAATATTTACCTATACTATTGGGTAGTGGATTGGTTATTAGGTTCAAATTGTAATTTGATATAAATAAGCTTGCTAGCTTTTTTTGAACGCTACCTTAGGTACCTTCTATTTGTAGAACTTCAAATTGTAACTACAGCATTCAAAAGTTAGTGTATAGAACGGAGCTAAAATTTTAATGTAAAATCAAAAGCCACAAAAAGCCCCAAAAGTTTTCAAAAGATACTTGCAGAACAGACCGGTAGATAACTGCTTTGAATTAATTCACTTCATAGCTTGAAAATTATTAAACACTAGTCCACGTCCTCATACACACACCAATTTAAATTTAGGACAATACAAAAATAATTTTAGTTTTTAAGTGAATATCAGGATATTCCCAGATCTTATTGGACCAAAGACCGATCTCTCGAGGATCGGATGGACATTGACAATATAAAAATAATTTTAGTTGTACATGTGTGATAAATTAATGAAAGGAAAAAAAAGAAAAAAAGAAAAAAAGAATATTCGGAAGACTTGAGTAGGTATAGATACTGTCAACAAAGTGACAAAGCAAGATAGTAGTATATAATTTTAATTAATGGCCGTTTAATGAGGAATCCATTAAATTGATGATTTCACTCCCAACTATGGGTAGTGTTCCTTTAATTTTACTTTTATTTAATTTTTATTTTTTAAAATCTTCGCCCATTGGTATTGATTGCGTCTCCAAATCAAAAAAAATCAAGTGGCCCACTTAATGTATTTGCCCAAATTTAGCTTAATCACACCATATTAATATGTTTTAATCTAGTTCAGAATTCAAGTTAATTTGATTCTTTTCCATAATTTTTTTGAATGATAATCTAAACGAGCACTTTTCTTTTATTTTTTAATATATAAACTAGAACTCATAATTAATTATCTAAGTATATATTGTGATGAGTCAAGCCTAACAACTTAATTTAATTTACTTTATAGTATAAGTACATTTTAATTATAATTAAAAAAATGATCAATTAAGATGTGAATATATATTTTTTCCCCCTCTCATTCCAATTCCATTAATACCAACAAGACAAAACCATTTGCATGGGAATTTCTTATTATGGGGGAAGGATTTGATATATTGAATTCAAAGTGGTGGTGATGGTGATGGCATGGAATGGTGGGGACTATGTGTTGTAAATTACAAGTGGTTTGATTTGATTTTATTTAAATGAATCAATTTACATTATTAGGAGGATGATGAAAGCCAAGAATCAAAAGCCCAACAATGGGGACAAAAAGGGGACATTGCTTAGTGACAAAGTGGGATTCTCCATGACTTGTTCTATATTTCTATCATATTTTGCAAAACTACATTGAAGTGTATAGAAATATCCATATTGAGTCAATTTGAGGTATGCAATTGTTCCATGTTCAAATAGAGTAAAACATAGGGGTTGACATGACCATAAGTTGATTTCGATGCCTAATGTTTAATTTTCTCCCCACTTGACATTTAATTTGCATTTGATCGAGACTACCATAACAATTACCCAAGAGTAATTTAATTTTCAACTTAATAATTGTAAATATGATATATTTTGAGTGTTACATGTTTGGCTCAACTTCCATGGGAGATATGAAATTGGGAAAAAAAAATATTTGTAATTTTTTGCGTGTATGGGGCCAAGACTAATCCCTTAAGGATCTTGTGGGCATTGAAGAGTTCTCTCTCCCAAACTTGAGGATCTTGTGGATATTGTCAGAGCTCATACCACTCCGGCCAATTGCGTTCGGTGGAAGAAAATTGAAATTGAAACAATCAAATAATTTATTTATTTATTTATTTATTTATTTTGTAATTGCGCATTTCAATACGAGCTATATTTAGAATAAAAATTCTACTTTATGTGTTAAGTGAAAAAAGTGATATGTTTTTCAAATTATTTACGCAATAACTAAAAAAATGTCAAGATTAAAAACATACGACAAGATATATTAGTTTTTTGGCTTATACCGGTATCTAAAACCACATTGGACCTAAACTAATTCCTCAAGGATCTGGTGGGCATTGAATGTTAATATTATATCACTGTTTTATTGTAACTTTTTAGTATTCTTTTACCATGAGACAAAATATTGTGGAATTCATGTTGCCTTTATTTTATTTACCTATAAAAAGGTACTGTGGTTTTTATGTTTTTCCCCTTCATTTACTTATGATTAGCTTCTAATTAATAAGGTGTTTGGTAATTTCTGGCGTCAGTGTTACGTTAGACAATACTACTACTACTACTACAATTTGTGAAAGTTGCTATTTATTACTCCATCGTTTTAACTTTAAGTAAATTGTCTGTTTTGATTTTTTTAATGGTTAATTGTTCAAATTTGACTTCATATAATAAAAAAATAATCAAGTTGAATTTGTTAAACTCATATAATTATTTAATTTCAGAATATTTATAATTTTTATTTAATTTCAGAATATTTATAATTTTTACTGGTATATGAAGTATATTTTAAGATATTGGACTGTGCATTAGGGGATGGTGATTTGTTCTAGTGGTCAAGTTTTCCGACTTCCAACCTATCCATCCCCTTTGTTCATTTGTAATTGTATGACATGTGCTCCCACTACATTTCATAGCTTGTATAGGCTGTTGAGGGGAAAAAAACAATATTGGACTGCGCATTAAGGTCAAAATTGATATATTGACTGGAACATGAATTTTTTTTTATTTTTTTATTTTATTTTTTTTTTAAATTATAAGATCATTAGTAAGATATCTAACCATTAGGATTTAAGTAAAAACATTTCCTCCCAGAAAATCGTTATTTATTTAGGTATTTGTATAACATTATATTGGAGAAAATAAATTTAGAGGTAACCATTATAGTGAATATAAACTGTGTCGACGAACGAAAAAGAAAATTAAATTCTAAAACTTCTTTTTAAAAGTTGTTATATTAACCTTCACACATGACACAACCAACTTCAAATGTTAGTACATTAATTGTTTTATGATGTTAATATTGTTAGCTTATAGGGGACAGGGACTTAGCAAGTGGTCAGATATCTTGATTTTAAATTTTTAGGTTGAGAGTTTGATTCACCACCTAATCTTCTATCTCTTCTAGTTGTTCATTTATCATTTGTGAGATATAATTTCTTATCACTCGTTTCCTAACTTGTTAAAATAATAATAATAATAATAATAATAATAATAATAATAATAATAATAATAATAATAATAAATATTCAAGATTAGAGATTTCACAGCCAGCAAAAAAAAAAAAAAAAGGATGGATTCCGGTCATTGGGCTGACGAGCGCAATATTGCTCATTTGTGAAATAGCCCATTTATATTCTTCTTCTTCCCCACTCGCGCATTCAGAGTATTATTTTCACATTTTTTGTTTTGAAATTAAACAATTAATTTAAATAATATATACATATATATTTTTATTACCGTCAAAGTTTAAAATTTATGATTTAATTATGTCACCCTTCCCAAATAATTAGGATTGAGATGGTCAAATTCTCCGACTCCCAATCTGGGATTCAAATCCCCACTCGGTTTCCTATCTATTCCCAAAAAAATTATGTAAATTTCTAATTCTAATTTTAAATTAAATTTAAACTTTAATATAAATACAAGTATCTAAAATGTTTAATTTCAAATTATTTTATCGTTAATTTTCAATCATAAACACTAATTATTTTTCATTGCCATTAAAAATATTAAAATTATTAAATGAATAATAAATATATAAATCAAAATAACTTTAATAAATAATCTATATATTATTAATACCATTAGTGGTCAACCAAGTCAACATTTAATGTGGTGTCTCCATTCTAAATTTTCAATTTTCTTAGATTTTTGTATTTTCTATTAATTAAATTTAGATTTTTGTATTTGTTATTTATTTACTATTTATTTATGTCAAAATATTTATTGATTTGGATATGAAAATCCTCATTTCCATTTTTAAAAAGATATGAAATTTTCAATTTATATGGAATCCCATAATTACCAATTTTAAAAAATTTAAAATTTGAAATTTTTTATATTTGCATTTATTTATATTAGATTTTGGTTTTTTATTTATTTATATTTGATTTTTGCACTTTTTATTCCAACAATTTTTATTTTTACACAATTTTCAGTTTTTAAAAGATATAAAATTTTTAACTTATATGAAATTCCTACAATTTTTAGCTTTTAAAAGATTTCAAATTTTAATTTTGCGTTTATTTATTTATTTATTTATTTTAGACTTTAGCATTGTATTATTATTTTAGATTTTTGCATTATTTATTTATATATTTATTTTAGATTTTGCATTGTTTTATTCACATAATTTTCAGTTTTAAAAAGATATGGAATTTTTAATTTATATGGAATCAAGATACAGTTTGACACATTGTTATTAACTGGTTATTTTTTTATTCGAAATGTCAAAAAAGAAAAGCAAGACATAAATCATGGGATGGAATTAATATTATTTATTTTAGTTACATAAAAAATAATAAAATAAAAAACTTAAATAGGCTACAAGAGGGATGTGATTTCCATTTTTGGACCATAATGAGGCGATTTGAACAACATGTGGTCCGGTTTGGCCCTATTTGTGGGTCCGACAGCCTTATAGTGGCCCAAAATTGTAAATGAAAAATTAATAGCTAAAATCTGAAAATTGATCATTCTGATGGCCTAAAAAATTATTCTCTAAAAATAATTCAAAACAAGTATAATTATTAAGAGAAATGTGATTCATATTCTTTGGATAATTAGTTTAAAGTAAATTAATTATTTTCATAAAGCATATTATAAATAAAAGAATCTGATGTATAAAGAATTATTGTGAGTGCGAATAGATCCATCTGTAAATAAAGAAAAAATTTATTTTTTTAATCTATTTTTTAATAAATAATTCATTAGTTTATATTTTAACAGATTTGTAATTTACGGAATAAAAAAATATAAATATAGCTTTATTAGGAATTGAAAGACTAACTGCTGCAAATTATATAAGTTTGAAAATTTTATCAGGAATGCCGATACTTAACGTCTGAAACATATAATCTATTGATACTGAAACATACATATTATAATAAGGAAGATATGAAGGCGGGTCATGCTAAGCTATTATCTTTCTTGACTGATGAACGTAATAATGTTTATAATAAAATAATGTATTAGTTGATAGGGATGATGTTTGATATTTTTTCTTTACGTGGTGGAAATGATAAAATATTTATGAATAATTTATCTAGAAAACGTTATGTATAGCCCTTCGTGGAAGATGTGATATGGTTCTGCCCGTAGCATCCACAGGAATAGTATCCAGTGGACTGGATATTCTAAATTTAGTATTCAACTAGATTGTGACGAGAATTCTTCCTGCAAAAAACTTACTCCATGAAATTATTTAACCTCTCTTCTGAATAAAACAAAACTCATTATTTGGGATAAAAATTCTTAATTGGTAGAATAATTTTGAGGCAGTTTGAATTAACCAAATTCTCCATTTGATTTCAGAGGAAAAAAATTCTCATCTCACAGTTGTTTTACAATGACTTAAAAAAAAAAAAAAACTCATTTGCACAATAAATATTTCATATACGCGATGGTAATTGGTAAAGCTGTTATTGATCTTGGAGATGTACAATTAGATGTGACATTTCCAGATGATAATTTTATAAAATATACGGAAGATCATATAGCGGTATTTGTTCAGAGTACTGATGCAAATATGAACTGCACCATTTCAAATCCAGATATTTTTAAAGATTATATTATACTAACCCATACCAATGATTTATCATACGATCAATGATATATCATGGAACATATATCTACTAATGAAAATGTATATATATATCAGTTCTAACAATATATATCAAGATGATGAAAGTATAAGTAAAGCCAATGAATTATTTTCACTGGAATATCTAAACACAATCAATTGTTCTGGATTACCGAAAAATATAGTTGAATGAGGGTTGCATAGTCATGCATCTTAGTAATATAGATCCATTAAATAAATTATGCAATGTAAGTAGGTTAATCGTAACTAAGATGCAGAGCCATATAATTGAGGTTAAATTAATTTTCGAGAAACCATGAAAATAGAAAATTTTTGATTGGTAGAATAAATATGAGCCTATCTGATTTAATCAAATTCCCTATTCGATTTCAAATGAGAAAATTCTCACTCGCGGTTTGTTTTGCTATGATTATAAACAAAAGTCAATGTCAATATTTAAAGAATGTTGGACTTTATCTTCCAAAATAAATTTTTATCCATTAACAGTTATGTTGAAATATTTCGTGTCACTAGCAAGATATGACTTAAAGTATTAACATAGAATTAAGAATGATTAACTCAACATAACACAAGAAATATTTACAATGAAATTTATATATGACAAAAAATTTACAAAATTAATACTTGATGTAGGTGATGGTAAAACTGTTATTGAATTTGGAGATGTACAATCAGTTGTGACATTTCCAGGTGATATTCTTATAAACTCTACGGGTGATCCTATAACGACAATTTTTTATAGTACATATACAAATATAAACTGCACCACTTATAATACAAACATTTTTAAGGATAGTGTTATAGTAGCCCTTACCAATAAGATTTTCAACAATGAAATTTTCAGCAAATTGCAGGGGAATTTTTCATATTATGCTTAATACTTATATTTAAATTTTATTTTATTTTAATTTAAATTTCAAATTAAATAAAAATATTATTTTAATAATTATTTTTATTGATATGTTAGGTTTGTACCGGACAAGCCACAGACGCTAAAAAAGATGGTATAATATAATTATTTGTTAGTTTTAAAAATAATTGAATTATATTATCATATACTCCTGTTTCAAGTCTATATAAAATCATTACATATTTTTCATTATTCAAAATACAATTTATTATTAATTTATATAATATAAATATAAATATTATATAAAATAAATAAATATGCCCGTCGAGTCTCGACGGGTTACTTGCTAGTATATATAAATCAAAGCTAATTAATGTTAATTGTCACCCAAAAAAAAACTAATTAATGTTAATGATTACATAGTGGAGAGTGGAGACAGAGAATCCATAACCGAAACAGATCCGGGCCTTAGGTTCGGATATTGCGCAATCACCCAGAAGGCCAGAACCAACCCCGTTGACATCCAGTAGAACTCCTGTAGAGAGATAATGGGTGCGGGTCGGGACCCAAACTCGAAGTCTAAGGTTGACTCTTTGGTCTTGCAGAACGATCCAGAAACCCGATCCGTTACCATTGCTCGACTGCGCACCGTGGAAATTCCCGCCACCGATTACAACACCACACAGGGGATGATACGTATTATAGTCATTTTCGCTCCAGAATTTAAAACCACCGTACCACGATTCCGCCTTGACCTCCCCGCTCAGGCGAAAGCATGGACTACAAGCAGAGGTTAGTTACAGCGGCGAAGTGCGTCTACGACGGGGACTCACGCGTGTCGGAGGAAGCGCGTGTTGATCCCTCCGACTTCGACATAACTGCGGCGCTCAAACCACATCAAGTTGAGGGCGTTTCGTGGCTTATTCGGCGTTACCATCTCGGAGTCAATATTCTACTTGGTATAGTCGATTCGGAATTCTTATGTTCGTACGCTGGATTTTGGAGGAAATGGAAGTTGTTAGTTCATTCGAAGTGTTTTTGTATCTTGGAAGTAGTTTTGTAAATTTATTATTATTATTTTCTTATTTTTACCCTTTACTAATTTTTTTTCCTAAATTGAGAATTTGCGATCGATTTTTCTCTCATGATTGTTGCGTCTTTTATTTTGCAGGGGATGAGGTGAGATTTTGTTTGTGCGACCTAGGTCAGCGCCGAAATTCAATACTTTCAGTTTCTTATAATTTTTGCCGGGAGTACTAAAAAACCTAATGTTTACGTTTTGTAATATTAGAAATACTCCGTGTATCAGTATTCCTGATGTTATGCTCTCACAGTTGACTAGGAGGGTTCTTTATTATGAGAGTTTTTTAGAAAAAAATATGGCTAATCTTTGGGGGTTCAGTAGTCCACTGTTAAAGCGTCAACAAAAGATTTAAATGGAATAAGCTTGCATTGATTTTGTAACTTGTAGAACTGGAAAGGGCTAAAAAATCTTAAATATTGATTTTTCATTAACAATTGTAACTTGTAAGGCCTGATGGATGTATTAGGTGTACAGAATATGACTTAAAGAGTGGCAGGGTTAAACTTTATTTACTTTTGAAGTTATGTTTGGACAATAAAGGAAACTGCCTAATGATTCCATTTTACTAAATGAATTTGTTGCCTGTGTAGTAACGGAGGATGCTCTTTTGAGTTGAGCTATCCAAACTTAGGTAATTTATGAGAGATATGATAAAAGACCCATTATGTCAATGGGATTGGCTACGGTGCAATCACCAAATCCTGCAGCACATCAAGGCACCAATCCCAACCGTTCGTTTAAGATCCAACGGTCCAAAATGTAAAATGGTAAAATTGTCCAAAAATTTTTTAATGTCGTCGTTGAAAAATACACATAAGGTCATCGCTGAAGAGCACTATGTATGTCGCTGAAATGAACACAGTCTGTCGCTGAAATATACTACAGTGCATCGCTGAAATATACTATAGTGCGTCGCTGAAATATATTAAACCAAAGAATTAGGGTTTCAACTTTTACGTACGAAGTCGCTGAAATGCACCATATATCGCTGAAAAATACTATAGCTTGTCGCTGAAATATACTACGGAGCGTCGCTGAAATATACTA
Source organism: Hygrophila difformis (assembly GCA_030278955.1). Lineage (NCBI taxonomy): Eukaryota > Viridiplantae > Streptophyta > Magnoliopsida > Lamiales > Acanthaceae > Hygrophila > Hygrophila difformis. The sequence continues at coordinate 10,827,885 of JAOANR010000008.1, forward strand.
TACTCCATCGCTGAAAATACATGGAAGGCGCGCTGAAAACAATTATGTCGCTGAAAACAATATATTAATCAACACAATCGCTGAAAAGTACATATCTTATCGCTGAAATGTATTAAAATATATTTTGGAGTAATATGACATAATTACCTTTTTACCCTTCCAGTTAATCTCAACCGTTGATTTAAAAAGTTAATCAACGGTTGGAAAACGCCTAAGTACATCATGTCAAATCCCTTAGTTGCACCCTAACTTCTCCCTATGTCAATTGTGCTATTGATTTCTGTTGTTGCGTTTTGGAGAAATAACACAATGCTGAGGTTAGCTAATGAGACGGAAAAAAATATGACTAAACATTTCTCATGATGTTACTGGGGTTTTTGTTACTTTTTTTTTTTTTTTTTTTTTATGCTAGGATTTTTGTAACTAACAAATAACACGTCGGTATAATATGGACTATAACTGTCCTTCATGGACCTATGGTAAAAACATTTCAGGGAGAATTGTTTTGTTGGAAAAGGGTTACTTTTGGTGATGGGCTTGATGCATTTATAATTTCTGTCTATGCCCATGATTTTCTTTAGATGGGGCTTGGAAAAACTTTGCAAGCAATCTCTCTATTGAGTTACTTGAAAGTGTGCCAAAAGTCTCCCGGGCCATTCTGTGAGTGCATACAATTTACCCAGACCAGTTTTTGGAATTTCTCATTTTAAATCTGTTCTCATACTACATTTTGAATACAATCTGCAGTGGTGCTATGCCCTCTCAGTGTGACTGATGGTTGGGTGTCTGAAGTGGCTAATTTTGCCCCAACATTGAAACTTCTTAGCTATGTTGGGGAAAAAGAACATAGATGTAAATTGCGAAGGGAAATACATGATCACGTAGAAGAGTTTTCACGGTCATCCCATGTATGCAAACAGTAATCTGTTTCCGTTTGTGTGTGCTTGTGCATATATATACATAGAATTCACATGAAATAGAATCTCATAGTTCTGATATGATTTTTCTTGCATATTACAGGTCCCGATATTGCCATTTGATGTGTTATTGACGACTTATGACATCGCTCTAATTGATCAGGATTTTCTCTCCCAGTTCCCTTGGTATTATACGATAATTGATGAAGCACAGAGACTCAAAAACCCTGCTAGTGTATGTTATCACTTAAATCCTTTTTTATAAGTTTTGACATCATAAAGTAGCAATTTTTATTTCGTTAAATTCTCTTTATGCTTAAACTTGAAATTGTCATACCTTGTGTCATGATTGCTTTTAAGATATTATGAATCACAAGACATGAATGCGCACCACAGTCACCACCATTTTTAATGTTAACACACCTTAGGATGGTTGGTTGTTATCCCAATGTGTTATATCCATCTCGTGCTTGCTTTGCTTTCTATTACCTACCTCATGTCTTATATTGTATGTTCATTTAGAGAGTAGATTTTCCCCCCTCTCCTTTTAACACAATAATGTCTGGCAAATAAAAAATCACGGCACACTGAAAATATATATTGAGAATTATATTTCCCCTTAATGCTGCATTTTTCAACATATGATTAGGTGACATGGTTGGACAACTACAATTTCATCAATTATTTGTTGTTGTTCTTAAATGCTGTTGAGCCGTCCTTATTTCAAAATTTTTACAGGTATTATATGACACTCTAGAGAGGCGGTTTGTCATTCCACGAAAATTGCTGATGACAGGGACACCTATACAAAACAATCTCACTGAGCTTTGGGCCTTGATGCATTTCTGTATGCCTAAAATCTTTGGAACAGAAGAACAATTCATTTTTGCTTTCAAGGAAGCTGGAGATCCTTCATGTAAACTTTCACCTGCACATACACAGTGCTGTGCTTTTGCTTTTGGAAATAATTTGGGTTCTTAGGGTTGATTTCTAACTAATGAAACAATAATAATTTTTTTTTTTGGTAAGTCATTAAAGATAATGGGAGAATATGGTTACAAGAGAAGCATCATTGATTGAGTGAAGTATTTAATTTTGGAGATCCCTCCTTATGTTCTATAATACCTTCTTTGTGCAGGCCATGGTACTGAAGAAGTGAAAGAACAATATAAGATTTTAAAGTATGTGCTTGGGGCATTCATGCTTCGAAGGACCAAATCTAAACTTGTGGAGTCTGGGATTCTGTCACTTCCACCCATTACTGAAGTAACAGTGTTAGTTTTTCACTGGAGTTGCTGCTGCTTCTTAATAGATGACATATTCTTAACAACTGTTAACATCCCTAGGGTTTCATTTAACTGAGATGAAGCTTATTGTTTTGTGTTGACATTGTTCCTGAATTTTATTGCTCGAATTTTGGTGAAGTATCAGTTAGGCATTACAGTGAGAATTTTGAAATTATTTTGACAGGATGGCAGCATTGAGTCCTCTGCAAAAGAAGGTTTATATGTCAATTCTGAGAAAGGAACTTCCAAGGCTGCTTGCACTTGCTTCTGGATCTTCCAATGCTCAATCATTGCAGAATATTGTGAGATTTATTCTTATTTAATATAAGTGGTTTTGGTGTTGGATCAACACAATATTGTCCTCGTGGATGCGTAAGTCATATATGATAATTTCTATCTCTGCAGGTGATTCAGCTTCGAAAAGCCTGTAGTCACCCGTATCTATTTCCAGGTATTGAGCCTGAACCATATCAGGAAGGGGAGCACCTGGTTCAGGTAGTTGACTGTTACCTAGTTTTCATTTCATGAAATAGTACTGATGCGCTGATGTATAGACTAAAGCACTGTTAAGTTTTATCCATTTGACTGTTGATCAGGATGTGGAGGGAAAATTCAGTTAACCATTCATCTCAAAGCACAAAGATGTGCTTTTATGTGCATTGCTACTCGCTCTTTCGTTTACATTTTCCTTTTTGCTTATCTTACGATTAATACTATTTTTGTTCTGGAATTTTATGTTGCCAGGCTAGTGGTAAACTTTTAATTTTAGATCAGCTTCTTAAAATGCTGCACAATTCTGGGCACCGTGTTCTAGTGTTTGCTCAGATGACTCATACACTTGATATATTACAGGTAAATTTTAATGTACTCTTCACATGCTATAAAGTTCTGTACGATTACCATCAGCACAGTCAATAGGATAGTTTCTTATTTTATTATCTTTTTTTTTTTTTTTTTTTTTTTTGGTTTTTATCATGCAGGACTTTTTAGAGCTGAGGAAATATACCTACGAACGTCTAGACGGTTCAATTCGAGCAGAGGAGCGTTTTGCTGCAATCAGAAGTTTCAGCCAAAAGCCCTTCGTGAAAAATGAGAATGAATATGCTTTCAAGAATGATCCTTTCGTCTTTCTGATTTCCACACGGGCTGGAGGAGTGGGGTTAAATCTTGTGGCTGCTGATACAGTGAGTGCTTTAAATTTTACTAGATATCCTCATTTCCTTTCTCAGTGAACTGTATTCCCAATACAAATTCAAGTTTAAGTTTCAGTGAGTTCTTACAGTTTTTATATATAATGCTTCAATTGTTGCTGTTGATATGCAAATCAAGTTGTCATCTTTTATTAAGGGATGGCTGTTTCTGAATTCCAAAAATAATAGAGATTTTGACGTTGGATATTGTGTTAAGAGTCTGGACAGCATTAGTAGGCATATATCTATATAAGCACATGACTTAGTGCGACTCTTCGTTGGTAATTGATTGCGAGGGTTTACACATTTGGTTTAAGGCATAAGTCAGTAGCTTATATCGCATTTGTCTGATGTAATGCCTGTATGATTACCTGTATTTTAGGTCAACACATAAAAATATTAACATGCATCACCTGTATGCATGTCTATGCATGAAACCGCATTTGGGGTTCTGTGATGGTAATTGACAAAGAGGGTTTGCACATTTGTCATTTTGTTCTTTTACTTCCTATCCTCTGTTTAAGAATTGTGTAGTTTTATAGTGATTTTCATTTATTGAGAAATTGCATAAATGACGTGTATACCCCCATTTAATACTTTATAGTGGTAGAATATAATTACTGTGAGTAACATTGTTTTTCATTAATTTATTCACTTTTAGTATTATTAATTACTAAAGGAGTAGATTTATTTTTATCACCATATTCAACCAAGAATATGGGGAATAGCTCAAAAGGTAAGAGAGTGAAATTGAACGGGGGTACAAATGGAATAAGAGATTTAATTGTTTAGAAATTTGAAAATTGACATTTTTCTTAAAGACAAAATTAATCTGAAACATCTTCTAAAATTGGATAAAGAGAGTATAAATTACTAACTTTTGGTGTAATACATATGATTTTGTTTATTTTTATGTGAATACATCAAACTATTATCGTATATAATGTGGATATGTATATGGTAATTCAGTTGTGGCAGTTGTCTTCTGCTAATTTTCGTGGATTTTGTACTGGTAATGCAATTCATTTTCAATTTGCTACCCATTTTTGTCCGCTTAGCCTATCAAGCCTAACTTAATTCGAAGTCTGTGGAATCACACTACATTTTGCTCAGGTCACGCAAATCTATTTTATGGCCGTTTAGCTTGGAGGTTAAGCTTGCACTTGTAAATTCCCAGTTAACTTGATTGTTACATTTGGACATACAATAAACTGTTTCAGGGTATCTGGAGTATTTGTTATAATACTGTAATATGATGTATGGAATCTGGCATGTTTTGATGTTAAGATAAATCCAGTGTGTTCCTTTTGGTAGTTTTATATTAGCATTTGGCTTGTGTTGGTGGACTCATTTGTGTTTCAACCTCCATGCTCAACCAAGTTTTCTACAGTTCTTGTATAGGCTTGTAGCACATATGTTACCAACCTTTGGCAACATTGACTTGATCGTAGAGCTATGTGGTAGGAATACCAGGGCATCTTGGGCTTAAGAAGCCCTTGTCTGAATTGTGCCTACTGCTTTTATTCAATCTTGTGTTGCTTGTTTTTAAAAAGGAGAAAAGGGCTAGACAAAATGCAACTTTATACTTTTTGACCCTGATATTTAGCACCTTATGCTGTGTTTATTTTTTAGCTAATACTGGGCTCATCAGTTGCTGAATGGTTGATATCTATTAGTTATTCTGCTCTTGTAACATATTATGATCATTCAACAATTTACAGGTCATATTTTATGAGCAAGACTGGAATCCCCAAGTGGATAAACAAGCTCTACAACGTGCTCACAGAATTGGTCAAACTAATCATGTGTTATCCATTAATCTGGTTACACAAAACACGGTTGAGGAGGTAAGACTCATGGGAATGAAAACAATACATTTGTGTCAGTCACAAAATTTTGATTCTGATATTAGTAATGTAAGTCATTAAACATAGAGCTGAAAGGACATTTCTGTAATCACAAATTTCTGATTCTGATATTAGTAACATTTCTGTTGGTCACAAATTTCTGATGCTGATATCAGTTCATTAAGCTTAGAACCAAACGGGCATTTCAGTTTGTCACAAATATTAGTAATGAAAACAGAATATTCTCTTGGTCACAAATTTCTGATTCTGGTATTGGTAATGCAGGTCATTAAGCATAGAGCTGAAAGTAAGTTACGGCTGAGCTATAACGTTATAGGAGATGATGTTTTGAATAATGAGGGACGTGATGTTGGAAGGCCTGAAACTGGTGATTTGAAATCTGTTATATATGGATTACATGTTTTTGATCCTTCGGAGATGAATTCAGTAAAATCTGAGGATCAGCTGGATGATGGTGGTGTGATTGGTTTAGCTGAGTTGGTTATAGCATCCCGACAGAAGTTAGAAACAGATGTGGGTGACAGGAAGTTTGAGATCAATCCAATGGATCTAATCATGCGAAAGGGTTCTGGGTCTATTGATTTTAATCCTGGCCTTGATGAGGCTTCATATATTTCATGGGTTGATAAGTTTAAGCAAGCCTTACCAACTGATGACAGTAACATACTGAAACTTGGAAATGGAAGACATACACCAGATGAAAAACATATTAAAGCTGAAGCTGCTCGTAAGAAGGCAGAGGAGAAAAAGCTAGCTAAATGGGAAGCTCTTGGATATCATTCATTGGCTGTCCACAATCTTGTCAACCCTTCCAATCAGGATATAATTTCTGATTCTGGCTTAGTTCATTTTGTTTATGGGGACTGCACAAATACTGCAGCTGTTTGCCCTTCTGAACCTACTATTATTTTCAGGTCATACTATCTTACAAAAAAAGCTTTCCTTTACCTTTTAAATCTTGCTGCTGGGTTGTTTTTCTAGTGTACACAAGTGCGTACGCATCTAACAATTGTTCCTTTGTGTACGTTCCTTTTTATTTTTTTGTTTGTGAGGCAATTTTCTTATGTTTATAAACCCCTTTCGTTCATTTACATTTTTTAAGCCATTTGACTTTATTATGGTTCTAATTAGTTATCACCTAACTTCAAATATTAGCATAGTGTGATGTTTATATTGTGAAAGAAATATTGCTGATCGTTTAAGAGTTAACAAATGTAAACTGTGATGTAAATTTTTTGAAGTAGAGTTTATTACCGTCAGTTTTTATATGGTTGAATGGTGCAGGGAGAGATTGCAGCTATTACCTACAAATTGTTCTCTGTGTGTTCTTGCGCATGCGTGTGTGTTCACATTTTTCTGTTGCTACCTTGAATAGGATGAATAAGGACTTTCCGTCACCGAATTTAGGTAGTTATTGTGAATCGAGATCGAGTATCGCTTAGGGTGTGGAGCTTGTTTTAATTTTTATGTCTATTCTATTCCTTGTGTTGGATCTTGTTGATGTGTGGAAATATTGACTGTCGAAATATTTTGCGCAGCTGTGTTGATAATTCTGGAAATTGGGGTCATGGCGGTATGTTTGATGCTTTGGCTAGGCTCTCAGCTGCCATTCCGGCTGCATATGAACGGGCCTCAGAATTTGGAGATCTACATATGGGAGATCTGCATCTCGTAGAAATTGGTCAGTTTCATCCTTTTATGTCACGGTTCATGAATAGGAAGCAAAATTTATGGTTCTCATTTCTTTTTCAGCCGAATTCAACAATTTGAGTGTGTTGGTGTCATGACTTATGATTCGCCAGAACACTGCTTGATTTTCACACAAGTGCTGGTTTGAGGCAGTTCTATTATGCGGGCTTAATTTTTATACTGTGCACTTGAAAAGTTTTATTCTTTCATTTTAGATTTATTTTGGACCTTCAGGAAGTAAGGGACTAAGGGATAACTTTTTTCAAGTAGCAAATGTGCTTGCCATCTTCCTTTTTTTTTATAAAAAAAATAATATTTTCATATTTATGAAGCCTTCTACAAATTATGCAGAGGACCATAGTGACGTGAGTACTCATATTAATCTTCCCCAGTGGGTGGCTATAGCAGTTGTGCAATCATACAATTCTAGACGTAAAGTGCCTCGCAGTAGTATCTCAATTGATGATTTAGAAGTTTGCCTAGAAAAAGCATCCTCTTGTGCTGCCCAATATTCAGGTAAAGCTGTTTTGCCGTGAAATTATTGTTGCTTCCCTAAGGAATTATAAAACATGTCTGTGGTTTTCCCATTGTTGGGGAATATTAGCAATGCGGCATCAGATATTGAACCTATGCCTGAGGCCTAGATTGCTGCCCCAACATTCTTCATTATCTTTTTTGTGGGCGCCTCTGATAATCCAAGGAGGAAAGAATTGAATTTCCCATCGTTTATGCATTCTAGCTTTCTAGGCAATTATCAGATGACCCTTGTCATTTTCAAGCAATTGGTCAAGACATAATGTTAGATGCTTGAACCTTTCTGCTAATCTGCTGCAATGGAGTTCAATAATTAAATAGATGGATAAATAATAGAACGCCCAGCATTTAGTATGCGCTAAAAGAAGAGCAGCAAAAGGAAAGTGAGCCTGTACAATAGCAGGAAGCAGACAGTGATTTATAACTTTTTACTGTATTTCCTTCTTGATTCAGGACCCAAAGGATTATTAAAATGGATAACGTAAGAATGAGTTGTGATAACAATTTTAGAGTAACATTTTCTTTTTCAGAAAAGATTGTCAAATATCTTATCCCTATGTGATTTTGATTTTTGACAAACATATATGATATAATCTTTCTACTGTATTTTGCAGCTTCAATCCATATGCCACGTATTAATTACCAAGGTAGCGCTGATCGTTCAGAATGGTATGCTGTTGAACGCCTTCTACGGAAATACGCAGCCATGTATGGCATAAATATTTATGTGTAAGGCTCTCTCTTCGCTCTCTCTCACTATATGTGAGTGATTTTTCGTACTCATGGTTCTGATTCTTCTGATTTGCTATCATGAGATAAATTTGTGGAAACACCAGTGAAAATTGGTGAGTGGGTTCACTAACCAACTTAGATGGAAAATTGATATAATGCATTCATGACTGCAAAATGCACATGCATGCTCATGTAGATCATCATGTGAGCAATCTTCTATTTTTGTGCAGATATTACTTCCGACGTGCTGCATCAAGCTAAGCATCTAGTATGCTGTACAATTAATCACTGTTCCATATTTGGGATAATTTGATGATCAACAGTCACCTGGCAGCGTCCTTATTATTGATATCATGATGTTATAGATGCTGTTATAAATAGCCAAAAGTGTGTAATCTCAGGGTTTTTTTGTTTTTTGTTTTTTTTGTCAATATGGATAAACACTTCCTGAGCTATATTGCCATTACCCTTTTAGGAGAGCATTATACATATTTACTAGGTTTTGAGATTTGTTTCTTTTTCCTAGGGTTGATTATTAGTTCTAATCCAATAGTGACTGCTGCACTGATGTTTTGGCTTTCACATCTATCCATATATCTATATTGGGGAGATTTCCAAGCGATGATCCCATTCTTTAGAACATGCACCATTGGAAACATGAATGGGAGAAGCCACATCTAAACCCTTGACAGTGCTTATACACACATGGAACTAATCACATGTCCACACCACACACGTCCACACCACACAATAGAATTAACTGCACACATGAACACCAGAAGGTTCTGGAACATATTTTACAACTCATGACATTTCAAATTCAAGCATTCACTCCACAGTAAGCTTTGGCTGTGCTCTCAGTCATCTCTGTCACACCGCTGAGATAGAACCGAGCCAAACCGAAATTATCAAATGCCTTGAACTGCAAAGGGTGCTCCAAATCCACCAGTTCCTCAGGTATACAGGTAATTCCATGGTTGAATGAGAATAACGCTAGGCAGTACCTGGACTTGTCCCCTTTCATCATCACTTGATGCTTCGCTGCGAATATCCTCCCATTGCTCCATGCCTGGGGAGCAAAAGAGATAGTGTAATTCTATTAATGACCAAATATGTACATTCATGTTGTGGTTAAAGTAATTTCTATGCAGTGAAAGGCGGAATACTTCGTAAGCATCCCCAGCCATGACAACAAATGAGGCAGGTGGGACTTCCACAGATAGCCATTCTCCATTCCTCAGCTGTATTTCCAAACCGTTAACCTGGTTTTGATGAAGTATTGATAAGAAGCTCTTGTCTGTGTGAACATTTGTACCCACATTATTGATGCCGTTAGTGTCTGGTGCTGTGTATTTTATGGTTCTAAGAAGGTATGTTGTTGATCTAATGTGGGACTCGTAGTGTTTTTCTGCTCCATAGCTTGTAAACACCATTTTGTCAACTATTTGTTCTAGCTCTGACACTTGCTTAGCATAACTTAGTATGCCTTTGCTGCAAGAAGATAGGACGTGTTCAGATTTCAGTATGTTGATTTTTCTCGAGTCTCTAAAATTCACACGAAACAATTTTGACCTCAAGCAGTTGCTCTGTTATGAATTCTGTTATATGTGCATAAAAGCTGATAACTGTGTGTTTTAATTTTCTTCTTATAACTCAAGTACTCTGTCAGTGTATGTTCAAGTGTTATAGTGCTATAGTATTGCTGAAACTTTTGCATGTTCAAGTGCTATATACGGTTAGGTTGATAGCTCATACAACATGGTCCAGTTATAATAATAAATCTGCTCATGTCAATCATTTTTAGCTCGAGTTGAAAATCAACTTTACCTATGAGATCTTATTGAGTAGTTTGATGACGAAGGATGAGATCATGAGAATGCAGGCTAAGGAAATGAACATACCTGAATCTGTCGTTTCCGGAAGGCCACAAAAGATTTGTGAAGCTTTGAACAGCTTCACAACTTGTTGCATCTGGTATTCCCATGCTTTCATGGAGGGGAGCATGAGGCAGTTGTCCAACATACCCATAGAATACCAATTCTGAAGTGTTCCTCGTTTTGATCTCAAGTGGTAGATCAAACAGCTCTTGCAGGTTATCAAACACTAGCCTGTCTAGCTCCGATGAAACATCTTTGTATTGTGCTATAAAAAATCCAAATTCTTCAAGGGCACTCCTCACATTCTTGCAGGCCGCTTTCCATGATTCTGAGCTGGGGCTTATGTTTTTTGTGGACAGATCAAAAATTGGAATCTTGGGAACTGCTGCGTGGGAGTTGGCCATTATGTAAGTAGATGATATGTAATGAGCTTTCTGTACTTATAACTTTCAAATTATGTGTTTTCAGAGTAGACTAACTCAGCTTTATATTTACATTTTTTTGGGAGTTTATGTGAATGACTCTGAGTCTATCTAATGCAGAGGGATTATTGGCTAGTCCTGGGAGCCCGACTCCCGGATTGAAACACATTCTTCATTGGGTGGATTGATAACATGAATGGTGGGGATGCATCCTAGAGTTGAGCTTCCAGGTGCCTGCAAGAATTATGCTAAACATTATAAATGTATGAGTAACTGTTTATGATAACAATAATAACAGAATATAAATTAAAATGACAGACTTGAAAGTGGGCTAATCCTTTGGTGTTTTGGTTGCAAAGCGACAATTTGTCATAGAAAGACTAGGATTTGACATATCAAGATATTAGACATGACGATTAAATTTTTGTCATTGTTTTCTATTTGTTTAAGGTGTAGCCTGTGGGAATGGATCTAGTGGGGCTATAATTTGATGTTGGACATTGAAACAATTGATTGATGGTACTTTCTACCTGATTCTCACACAAAACAACAAATTTGAGAATGACTGAAATTGTTCATAGTACAATAATGAAAATTAAAGTATTAGCGCCTACATATGGTTATAGTTTTGTTTATTTAGGTGTCATGTGAGGTCCCCCTTTGGTAGACTTTATTGTGCACAACAGGACGAAGGATTGTATCAATTTTTTGTTGTGTCATGGCTGACAAAATTGAACAGGTGTTGCGAGGCTAGAAATATGATTGCAATTTTGGATCGATACATTTTTATTTTTGTGATAGATTTGATATATAGAGAAACTGGATTAGTCAATAGTTCCTTAAGTTTTGAATAATTCGTAGATTAATCAATTACAGCAAATACCAAATTTTAGTGAGTTCTGTCTTTCTGGATGTGAATTGAATACGAAATTTCGCTTTGGGCTATTGTGGATGCACCGGTTGGAAATTGCCCTGGCCCGAATTTATTTCTCAAAATTCTGTCATGGTAGTAAACTAAAGATAGGTGCTTATTTCACCATTGTATGATCCCACTTCTCTTAGTAGTACTCACTTCTGCAATCTTCAGGCTTAATGGAATAGATCAATAGAATCATTCGAATGACCACCATTGGTGATAACTACTTGTATGATTAGCTTCCTAGAACTTTTAAATATTACCAGGTCAATATAATTCTATGATGCTGTGACAGTAGTACTTTTGAGAATAGTATTATGTATGTTGAAGCAATAACGCCCTTTGGGAAGTGACATAGTAATAGAACCTTTATCCAAGAAGAGGTGTACAAATCCTTTCAGGAAACAATTTTGATGACATTTTTTTCTGATGCTGTCTCGAAACTCTGTTAAAATTTGTGTATTTTCAGTTGCTGGGCAGTTTTAACATTCTCCTTGATGTGTTGATCGATGGATAGAAGGCTTTCCATCAATTGGGAACTTAGACAAAAAGAAATACAGTATACTAGAAAGAAGAGAAAGATCGTGTCAATTAATAACCCAGTCACACATTCACAGCTCTACTAAACATTGTTAGTTAAATTGTCATGCTATTGTTCTTTGGCACCAACTACTCTCCAACATACTGTTCTTACCATTATTTATGCTGTTCTGAGTTCCATGATCAATACACCGCAGTTGATAAGCTTCTTCTTGGCATACAACCATGTCACTGCAGATCAGCAAGAATGGTGAAAACGGAACAGAGCGATTTTCTTCACAAGCTAGGCGCGTGGCAACTCCAGGAAAGGCAACGATACTGGCAAGTGGCAAAGCCTTTCCTAGCCAAATCGTTCCACAAGATTTCTTGGTGGATGGATTTATTCGCGACACTAAATGTGAAGATTCAGTCATTAAGGAGAAGCTTGAGCGCCTATGTGAGCAACACTTACATACATCTACTCAGATACAAAAAAAAAAATCTCATTCTTCCAATTTGTTTAACCTTTTCGGTTCTGTTAATAAGTTTAAGCCTTGTCTGCATTTCTTTTATTTATTAGATTTGTGAAAAAGGATGATTTTAGTCCTGTGTGTTTTCAGGCAAAACCACGACAGTGAAAACCAGATACACAGTCATGTCTAAAGAAATATTGGATCAGTATCCTGAACTGGTGGTTGAAGGCTCTCCGACAATCAAACAAAGGCTAGAGATAGCAAATCCAGCAGTGGTGAAAATGGCAAAGGAAGCAAGCCTGGCGTGCCTAAAAGAGTGGAACAGGCCAATAACAGACATCACTCACCTTGTCTACGTCTCTTCAAGTGAAATACGCTTCCCCGGTGGTGACCTCTACCTCGCTACCGAACTAGGCCTGAATACTGACATTAGCCGTGTCATGCTCTACTTTCACGGTTGCTACGGTGGTGTCACGGGCCTCAGGGTTGCCAAGGACATAGCCGAGAACAACCCAGGGAGCCGCGTCCTCCTGACCACCTCCGAGACAACCATCCTCGGCTTCAGGCCCCCGAATAAGGCACGCCCTTATGATCTCGTCGGAGCAGCCCTATTTGGAGATGGCGCAGCAGCGGTGGTGATCGGCTCCGATCCCATACCCGGAAAAGAAAATCCTTTCATGGAGCTGAACTCTGCAGTGCAGCAGTTCCTGCCAGGCACCAGCCACGTGATCGACGGGCGCCTTTCTGAAGAGGGCGTATACTTCAAGCTCGGAAGGGACCTGCCGCAGAAGATCGAGGACAACATCGATGAATTCTGCAGGAAGCTCATGGCGAAGACCGGGCTGGAGGATTACAATGAGCTGTTTTGGGCGGTGCATCCGGGCGGACCGGCGATTCTGAACAGGCTGGAGAGCAAACTGGGATTGGGAAAGCAGAAGCTGGAAAGCAGCAGGAAGGCCCTGGTGGATTATGGGAATGTGAGCAGCAACACTATATTTTATGTGATGGAGTATGTGAAGGAAGAGATGAGGAAGAAGGAAAATGGTGAGGAATGGGGACTTGCTCTGGCTTTTGGCCCTGGCCTTACCTTTGAAGGCATACTTCTTAGAAGCCTTTGAATTCTCAGAGTATTTTCAGGCTCAAGTTTATGGTGCAACCAAAGCAAATCAAGTGATGTATTTTCCTCATTACCAAAATTAACTATTGCTCTCACAAGTTTCCATCAGATTGATGATTTATAATAGCACTTCGCATAAAAACAAGTGTGAGCAATGCCATTTTATTTACTTCGAATATATATTTTCAATTTCATTATACTGATAATATTCGGAGTAAAATTTAATCATTGTTTCACTATAGCATCGGCAAAATTTACAGCTTCCCACTTTATTCTTGATCTCACATATGAAAAGTTCATCATGCTGCATTCGCGCATGCTGCAACTTACTTGTTAATATTTTAAAATATTAAAAATTATAGAAAAAAATTATATGTTTTAAAACTATAAAGAGGAATTTCCTATTTGATTATACTTTTTCTCAGTAATAAAAATTTAGGTCCGACAATGAAGAACTAAAAATTTCAAATGGGCATATACGGAGGAGTATTTTATTCACCTAAAATTAAATAAAAAGAAAAAAAAAACCTATGAAGCGAAAACTTCCTTTCCCTCGTTTTAGCCGTTAGGGTTCATTGTTCATTGGTCAGGATTCTTCGACCCTGTGAATTCGCTTGTCCCTTCCCTCCAAAGACCACAGGTCGTCCCAGTTCTCCGCTTTCTCTTCATCTACAAACACCGTTTCCTTGGTTTAAAATTACATTTCTTGCCTTCTTTTGTTTGAACCGCTTTCAGACTTCACCATGGATGCTATAGATTCCGGGAGATGAGATTCTTACGCATCCATTATGGTACCTTTCTTTTTTCTTTGTTTTCGCGAATTAGGATCTTTCTTGAGCTAATTGTGATGATTGCGTTTATGGATTTTCGTTTGCAGGAAAAGAGGACCGCGACGAGCAGCTGCCGAGCAGGTATTCCTCAGTTGTTTACGTCGTTACCGGCGCTGAATGATGCTGCTTCGTATCTCGCCGGAACCTCCTCGATCTTTACCCGGTGCTTTCCCGATGTAAGAAGTATGTTTCTCATTTGTTTGAATTTTGAGGTTCTGTCGTGTAGTATTATATGTTGATTGCGTGATTTAATGCGTGCTTGAAAATATCTCTAAAAATGAATTTTACTGTTGTGAACTAATTATCAATTTTTCAGTATTGGATAGTTGTAAAATGTTTCATCTCTATTGATCAATCAATGATGCAGCTCACCACATTCAGGAAGAATTTGAAACGTTTATTGCATTATTGGTTAAAATGTAGGGATGGAACCTGAAAATAAATGGCAATCCATTGTTTATTAAATATAAACAGATCAAGCAAATTAGTAATATGAATGTGAATCAGTTAAGTACCCTTTTTCAGCTGCTTTATACTGGAGGATTCAGTGACAAGGGAAAGAGAATCGATGAAATGATCGGATAATCAATAAGGATTGTGTTTTGAAACACTTCCCGGAAGTTATTATTGGCCCTTTATATGGTTAGGTTATACGGAGTAAAAAATTATAGGACAGTCTTCTGAACTCTACATTTTGGCTGTGAATGAGTGGCAACGGGTATGGCATATCCAGGGGCGAAGTGTATCTTTTCATGAAATAGTGTATCCATTCATGAACATTTGCAACCTTTCAAACCAAAACGTGATTTAGATGGCACAAACTGGTGCCAAAAATCAGAAAATGGGGCTAGTACGAGCCTATAGATGTGATTATGTGAACGCTATTTGCTATATAATTTGAAGCAATTTCGGAAAAGTAGATGTTCTAGGCTTGGTCAATGCTAACTAGTGCCGAAGAGAAAGCCGATGCTAGTGTGATAATTATTTTCGCCAACTCCATAATTTTTGTTGAAAATTTTCTTTTTCTAGGCACTTCTAACACCAGTTGACGCCATTGGATGATGAGAAATTGCGCTGTTAGGCTTACCAGCGCCTGTGGTGGCTAGAAAATGTTTTTTCTGAAATCATCTTTCTAAGGCTCCGACGATGCCATTTAGCTCTGTTGGGGTCCTTCCTGATGCCATCCATCATGGTGGCACCAATGAGTTCTCATTCAAGTTCTTTTTCGTTTTCCTTCGTGTTGCATCTCGTATGGTTCATGCTTAGGAGCACTGCCCCAAGCCTTAAAAGGGGGTGTGACGCCCCCTTCCCCCCAAATATTATCTGTTGATTTTGTATGAGTTCATTAAAGCGTGCACTTAGCACCAGCTAACTTGCATTAGTTCTAGCATGGTATAAATTCCAATTGGTTCTTTAATAAACCTCAATCACCTAAAATGTCCTCCCAACACTTAAGCCATTTGTACAAACTTCCCCTAATTAGGTGGTGTATTTAGCTTTTTTACCATCACATTCCCCTTTCAACACCAATCAGCAATAGAATAAAAATTCAGATTATAGATGTATATCATCAGCTAGTTTATCTTTTTCTAAAATCTCATTTGGTCGATTTGCTTTTATCTGCAGTAAGACCAATATCTGAGGATGCTACTGAACAAGAAACTATTCCGCTTGTTTCTGGAGAGAGCAGATCCTGTTCCTCCAACTGGACTGCTTCTTCAAAGGCAACTGTCTCTGAGTCAGTAGATACCAAACCTGATGCTCCAGTAGTGCAAGAGGCAATAACTGGGGCTGTGACAGCGTATCCTACCCAACCTTCCGATGTGCTTGTGCATTCAAATACCACGAACCGAAAGGGCATTTTTATGTTTCAAGGGTACCAAGTTTCTCAACATAATACTATCCATCTTTCGTGGTTTCTTTGGATGCAGCCCTTTGGCATTGAAAGTTCGCAGAATACAGTCCTACTACTGTTTCTACTATAAAATGTACAGGGTTTTGCTACAGAATTTTGCCATGTCCCCCAATCTCCTCCACTCTGTATTTGGAGCATAGGCAAATGCTCATTTAAATGTACTTACAATTATGTTTCAGTTGTTTATTATTTTTTCTGCTTGTTTGGTCTTCAATTAGCCTTGTTGAAAAGGTGCGGAGAACAGTTCGTGGTTCTGCTGATGACATTGGATGGTTACAAAAAGCTGCTGACATGCCTCCTGTTGAAGATGGAACTGAAAGATTCAAAGAAATCATCAGTGATATTAGGTACAAAGTTAGATGCGAATTTTCTCCTTTTTGTCTATCATTTCTACCTTCACCTCTAATCTATAACTCTGTCCGTTCCATCTCAGGCATGGTTTGCATGGTTTGCCAAAAACAATGGTCTACTTGTTGGTCCCTGGTAAGTTTTTCCCTCCAATTTCGTTTCTTCAAGTCATATATGAAAAGCCGTCACATAACATTATCATCCCTATTTGTAGGGCTTTTCAGCAACCACGGACCTCTTTATTTTGTGAATATAAGAACAAGTTTTATGAAAATGGGTCTTACCTGTCATATAGCCAAAATCCACAGTGAGGTATGTTGCATTAAGCTTGATGTCTACTATGCCCACATTCTGTTACGTGATTAACTCAAGTTCTAGGCTTCAGTGGATAAGAATGCGAAAGAAATAAAGAGCTGTATAGAAGAGATATATCGAGGCTCCCAGAAACTTATTTTGATACTGGGCCACAGTAAAGGCGGAATAGATTCAGCTGCTGCTATGTCCTTGTACTGGGATGAACTAAAAGACAAGGTTGCTGGACTAGTTCTAGCACAGAGCCCATATGGTGGTACTCCAATGGCTGCAGACATACTTCGGGAAGGCCAGATTGGCGATTATGTAAACATTCGTAAGCTTATGGAGATCCTGATTAGTAAAGTAAGCAAGGTATTTTTTTCATCACCTATCCGTTGATATAAATGCAGTTGACTGCAATGGCACATAGACCACAATAATATATTCTTACAGTAACATTTACCAATCATGAAGGGCGATATTCAAGCTCTAGAAGATCTAACATATGAGAAAAGGAAGGCCTTCTTGAGAGAGCACCAATTACCCCCGGAGCTCCCTGTTCTTTCTTACCACACTGAAGCAAGCATTTCCCCTTCTGTCCTGGCAACACTATCCCATGTTGCTCATGCTGAACTGCCGGTGGTTTCCGCCCTCTCCATGCAACCCCCCAAGGTCCCCGTGGCAATCCCTCTTGGTGCTGCAATGGCTGCCTGCGCCCAGCTGCTTCAAATCAGATATGGCGTGAAGAGCGATGGACTGGTAACTTGCCCTGATGCAGAGGTTCCAGGTTCAGTTGTGGTCCGGCCACAGCGCAAGCTTGACCACGCATGGATGGTTTACTCATCACTAGATGATGATCCATCAGAAGCAAATGCTTCTCAGGTATGCGAAGCTCTCTTAACTTTGCTCGTTGCAAAAAGAGAAAGATGAACTTCCTCAAGAAGATGGAATGTACAAAGATAGGTCCCATGGAATAGCCCTTGTAAGTACTACCACACGGGTAACTTTGTACTACTCTTTTTTGAATAGCTAGTGACTTCTAACTGTTAGTTCTTTCAAGCAGTGGTAGGCTACTCTACAACATGATGAGATTTGTATAGTTAAGGATTGTAAATTCGTGCACACCCTTTGAATTCGAAGAAGTGGCAGTTTCTGTTCGTGAACTCAAATGCAATTGGGCCATTATAGCAGGCTCATTGAAGGGATAGATATATGTTCACACAATACAATGTTATACAAAATGATGTACATCGATCTGTGTTAAGCACCTTCTCTTTCCATTGACTCCTTGCAGGTTATCATCACAAAATGCTTAGCTCTATTTTGCAATCCTTATGTGCAAAGAGTTATTGAATCACTTCATCGCAAGTGCCCAGTTTGTGCTGCTAGTTTTGGTGCCAATCATGTCAAACCCGTATACATCTGATCAACTTCTAGAAGCTCTTGCATTAATTCTTGCACCACCGTGCCAGCAAAAGGTATACCAGCCACTCAACTATGCTTTTCTTGGATGGCATAGCCAGATACAGATGTAATGTGCACCTATAGCTCTCATGCGATCTAGCGAAGTCCATATTGGAATTAACCGAACTTCCTTCCCCAACAATTGCACATTAATTTAGACTTGGATGATTTTCGGTAGTGATAACTGATACTGGATCTTATTTTTTTAAAAAAAAATTCTCTGTACTTAACATCTGGTGATCGCCCTGCATTTGATTGCTCCAAGAAAACTTTCAGATTGAATTCATCTTAGGCGCAACAGGTTTCGGAAGTGAATAGTAGTATATGATAGGAGTACCCACAGTTTCAATTATGTGAACCAGTTACTCTGAATTGTCTAAATCTCTATATGATTTTGGTATTTAGGATCATCTTCCCCTTTAGTATTTCCATGTACAGAATGCTCGTCTCTTACCTTTGAAAGATCTGATTTGTGATGCTTGTTGAGGACTTCTGTTTGATGCTAAAACTTACAAAGCACCAAATTTCAGAGTTTTGACATTCTGTTCTTTTTTCCATATTTATCTCTGATGCTGTTTGTTTTTTGTTATGTTGCAATGTTTTTCTATTGCTGTAACAATATACCACTTCATATCTACATGTACGTATTGTGGGGGTGTAATAATTGGCAAAGTGTCTGATATCCTCTATAAACATAAAATTCTGGGTAGTCAAGTGTAATGTATCCATTTTCTTCTGTGTGATGATTTTGGAAACACTTGATTGTGAGTCCTATTCATAAACTGATTCTCAAGTACCATAAATAGTAATGGGACACACAGGATTCGAATCTAACTATCATATTGTTGAGGTGTTTTATGAACAGGGTTCAATCATGACCACGTGGCATGCTGAGACAAAAAGAGATGTCCCGGCCCCTTTAACAAACCTGTCAATTTAGAAACAAAATCATCTTCAGTCTAAAGTTGTCCTAACTTCTTTCTCTATACCATGATTCAATATTGTGAATATATATATATATATATAACTATGAAATTAGCCTACAACCACTACTATTACTACTACTAAATTTAATTACCTAGCTTCTTAGGCTTGAATCTAAATCTAATTAAGGAGTACTTCCCTTTGTTTTTTTTTTTGTTTTTGTTTTAGTTTTTTTTTTCTTTTTGTTGTTGTTATTGTTGTCTATACTCAGTAGAAAAATGCAGACACCAATCACCATGTTGTTTTGAATCATATTATCTTTTAAAAGAAATCAGTGCATGTTTTGCAAATTGGCAAGCTGAAGATAAATAATGAGCAAAAGGCATGGTACAGTACATAGGATTCTTTACAATGAAGCAAGCTTCCACGTGGATATATATAAAAAAATATATCGAATTACAGGATTGTGTTTATATGCTATATAAGATATGATATTCATATGAAAACTGTCTGGAATCTCTCCATGTTGCCTCTGAATTTATTTAAATATAACTAAGCATGCATATATCATATTCGTATGGGCAAAATCATTAATTATCACTACTTATTGATGTGTAGCCCTTTCCTTATGGGTTTTTCAATAATTAGTAGTCTATTTTTCGGTGCATGCAAATCCTGACCAAAAAATGCTCTTCATATAAAAAAGAAAAGAAAAAAACAATACTGCATAATTGATGCAAAAATATATAGAGCACATGAAGAAATGCGCATTGCTGTTAATGTACAGAGATCTAATTCACACATCATTATCATGTCTCTCATTCACTCTTTTTTAAAAAAAGATAAAAGGAAAAAAAAAAGTTTAAGAATGCACAAAAAGATAATGTAATAACATGGGGAAAAGGAAATGTTCTTCCACTCAATGATTATTTAGACCAGACTATAGATTACTAGAAAAGCGAATATTGATGCAATTCTTTACAACTTAAAAGAAAAAGAAATGGGCTTTTTTTTTTGGTTCTTTTTGTTTATTTTATTTATATTTATTTGGTGCCTCCCCTTTCCCAGTTCATCAAGGCATCATCAACAAGAAACGTTTTCAGAAGCAGAACATCCTGGTACTCTGGTCAAGAGAAATGTAACGTAAATTGAAATTTTCTAAAAGGTTCAAATTAAAATCAAGTTTTTATTAAATAGATTTTTGTAAATAAGATTTTTCGGGTGCGACTGGTTTGTAGAAATTAAATAGGATGGGAATGACACGTAATTTCAAAAATTATAGAGTATAAGAGCTTAAACAAAGGTCATTTTAATTTATTCCATGACTAGTTGACATAAAAGATAACTAGTTATGTATGTATATGGACTGTTGGTTGTCTATTTTCGTAGAATAAAACTACTCCTTTTCTTCTAAAAAAAAAAAAAAAAAGATAACTAGTTCGACCAAAACAAGCAATATTTTTTTCTCTCGCTATCAAAAATGCTAGTATATATTTTCTTTCTTAAATCCATATTTCTCGGGAAACAAAAAAATACACATACACATTTTTCTTTCTTTTTTTAAAATGGCATGCTACGATCAAAATAAAGCAAGAATTATGAATCGATGAATGAATAATTGAATAATTAATTCCCATTATCCCTTGTTAACCCAACAAAATATATATTATAGCCCATCCAAGTTTACCTAACCCAGTCCGTGAAAATATATCCGGAAAAGAGAATGCATTTGCAAAAGGCCCAATCTATTTTTCTTGGCTCAGTCCAATTCAAGATTTATCCGGATAATGATCCAGTAAGAAAACCAACACCAGGGCGACAGGAAGTGACCCAAGCCACCACGCCGCCTAGCCACCACACCCTAGGCGCCTATGATATCACCAAGTCAAGGAAGATCGCGTCTTTGCAGGGCGGCGGCATCACGTCTCATTAATATAGAGCGGCGTCAGCAGATTTCAAGGAGAAAACCATGGGAGGCTCTCACTCTATATAAGGAGATGAGGGGGTTTAGAAGAGGGACATCCACACACCCTAAGAGGACGCATTTTCATATATTTCATTCCTGCACTTTTTCATTCTGCAAGTTCAATTCCTGTTTTTACATTCCTGCAAATTTTCCATTCCTTTACAGCTTTGCTTAAATTCTTGTAATCCCCTTAGTAATCCTTGTAATCCTCTTCAAATATTGTTCAATCAAAATTCTTGGTTAACAAATTGGCACGCCCAGTGGGACACGAAGTGGAAACCATATCCGCTTGAAAGTGTATGCAACTCAGATCTGGACGAGTAGTAAGGGACTTAACACAAAGATTTGGAGAAATGTCGCTACATGAAGAAACTCCAGTAAGAACACCGTCTGATAACGTCGATGATACGACGACTACCTCTCAACCACCGCAGGGGATAATGCAAGTCCCAACTTTTTCGGAACAAATACGGCTATCGATGAATGAATCGATGGCTGAATTCATGCCTTTGCTGACAAGGCACTTTATGGATGTACTGCGGCCTGCCATGGCCGATCAAACTGACAGGATATGTGGATCACTGCGTACTCCACAAGAGGGATATATCCCGGGCATGAATATGTCACCAAGCGTTACAGGACCGTATGACGGTCTACAAAAGACTTGGGGGACTGGCCAGCCATCACTATCTGAGTTTGGAGCACCACCTCCTATGATGTATGCTCCATCAGGATACTTAATGGCATCTAGCGCTGTTCCGATACAGCCATTTGGAGTGGCGGCTCCCATCCCAGCCGCCATGCATAATCTAGGTACTGGAGGAGGACACATGCAACCTCAAGTCACCAACATACCTTTGGTCGCCAACATGCCTCAGGCCGCCCATCATCAGGCCGCCTCCCCATTGCCTCAGGCCGCCTCCCCATTGCATCAGGCCGCCCAGTATCAGGCATCCAACCCACATCAGGCCGCCCAGCAACAGGCCAGTCCACACTTGGCCGCCCAGTATCAGGCCTCCAGTCCACACCAGGCCGCCATGCAACCTCAGGCCGCCAGCCCATACCCGGCCGCCAACATAAGTCGTCCGGCCACCAACATGAGTCATCCGGCTGCCAACTTGGTCTCGGCCGCCAACGTGACTCAGGCCGCCATGCCTCAGGCCGCCATGGCTCATCCGGCCGCCAACATGCCTCATCCGGCCGCCAACTTGGTCTCGACCGCCACCATGGTCCAGGCCGCCATGCCTCAGGCCGCCATGGCTCATCCGGCCGCCATATATCAACAAGCTGCCATGCCTCCTGCACAGGCGCCTGTAGTGTCGCCCGAGTTGTTAGCAGATATGATGCAACAATATTTCGGCATTCAATTAAGGCCGATGGAACGGCCCACCTATAGGAAACCATACCCGGATTGGGTAGACACCATGCAGCCTTACCCTAAAGGCTTCAAAATGCCCGAGTTCACCACGTTCTCGGGGGACGACGGCAAATCAACCGTAGAACACGTGGGTAGGTTTACTGCTCAGTGTGGGGAAGCAGCGGCCAACGACTGGTTGAAGTTAAGATTGTTCAGTTCCTCTTTGACTGGACCCGCATTTGCCTGGTTTGCATCCTTGCGGCCAAATTCAATTCAAAATTGGGCCGATCTCGAGCGGGCATTTCACGACAGATTTTATACACCTCTGTCACAGGTTAGTCTTGCAGATCTCACTAACACCAAACAATTTGCCGATGAGACGGCAAGCTCTTTTATTAATAGATTACAACGCATTAAAGGCCGATGTACTATGGCAATACCCGATAAAGAAATAGCCAATATAGCAGTGGCTAATATGTTACCGAAATTGAGAGAACATTTAATTGTGCAGGATGCAACTGACCTTGCCCAGCTGGCCGAGAGAGCGGCCCGCGTGGAAAAATTCCTGAGGGAGCAGGAAGAGAGACGTCCTATGCGTCGAGTCCATTTCGAAGAAATAAAACTCAGCGATGATGGGGACGAACCTGTAGAGGTGGCTGTTGCTGAGCTAGTTCAGACAGCTAAACCACATACATGTGCGGCTCTCAAGCCGCCAAAACAAAGAGAGGCTAAGTATAAGCCTGAAGAAGACCTTTTTGACATGGGCAAAGCGGACCAAGTGTTCGATGCCCTACTCAAAGACGGTGTGATCAAATTGCCTGAAGGGCAAAAATTACCAGCGGCCGAGGAAATTCGAGGCCGAGCATTTTGTAAGTGGCATAATTCGTATACTCATAGCATTACTAAATGCAGGAGTTTTAGAACGGCCATACAGAACAAAATAAAAGAGGGTCGTTTGAAAATTGCAGGTATGAAAGTGGATTTAGATCCATTCCCTCAGCTGCCAATTGGTGTTTCTGGACTCATCCAAAACCCAGAAGATGGTGGCTCCAGTAGCCAGAATAATAGAGGAAAGGAACACATTGAAATCGAGGAGGAGGATGTGGACTTGTTATCTGATGAGTCCGATCATGAAAGAAAAGAGTTGTGCAGTAAACAACCCAGGTTTAAGAGCATGTCAAAGGAGGACTTCAAGAAGGTCTTGGAAGCTGAAGAAAGAGAACACCACAAGAAGAAGAACCCTCCTTTGAGGGTTGAGATCTCTAAGCAGGTGGTAGAGATCCATGAAAATGGAAAACACCAACCTATTGCTCGTGATTATAGGCATGGTGTACAGGTGGTTCCAACCTTGATGAGGCGACCAGAACATCCAGTTGAGATTGAAAGGTGGATGAAGAATATGGCTCAGAACAAAGCCACTCAGAAGGAGCCGCCACCCATGACTAGGAGTCAGTTTAGGTGGGCTCAAAGACGATATGCCGAGGAAATGCGGCAGTGGGAGGCACAAATCCATAAGTTGGAATCTTCCAGGCCTCGGAAGCCAGTACAACCAACTTATTTCAAAGGAGAGACATCCCACCAGTGGAGACCCCTTCACGAGAAGGCACACAATAGGACGGTGGCAAGGGAACCTGATTCACCCATACCACCTCGTGAAGAGAGGTTTTATGAGGCCTCAAGAAGGCCACCTCAGGCGCCATCACCTTCCGCTAGGGAACCAATACGGGAGAGGCTGCAGCCGCCGTTTTCCTCCACCAGGAGGCCAGTGAAGGAAAGGTTACAACCACCATCACCTTCTACTGCCAAGAGGCCAGTGCGAGAAAGCCTGCAGTGGACAGAACGAAAGCCTTAGCCGTTATCACCAAGGTCTAAAATAACCAAAGCTGGACTTCCTCAGATTAACATTTCATCATCAGCTTCTAATGACAAAGGGAAAGCGGTCGCCATAACCGAACCTGATGAAGAAGGAAGCAAGGTCAAGTCTGCGGGACAGAAGTTCATTGAGAAGCTGGACAAAATGGACATGACGCCTTCAAACATGGCTATGGCTAGTGTGCTAATGAAATACATGGCATATTTGGCGGCCCATGAAGCCGGTGAATTTGGAAGTGAACCACACAGTTTTGAAGGATTCGCGGCCTATTGCAAGACTGTAGAAACCCAGAAGAAGTCACAGACACAAGTTGAAACGAAATCAACTAGTGAAGCACTTCAAGCGACCAATGAGGCACCACAAGTGAATTTTGGTGCTATTACACCTACAGAGGTGGAGGCCGCTGTGGAGGCCAATCTCAATAAACCTAAAGTTGGGATTAACGCCCTAGGCATCATGACTGATGAATGTGGCACGATGGATGACATGAATATTGACGATGAAGATGATGTGTGGGGTAATGTGAACCTCAATATTGATGAGGAGCCTCATGTTGAATTAGACGGCATGGATCTTGAAGATGAGGTTTTTTGGAAAAATTTAGACAAAGAACTTAAAGAAGCAGACGATAGGAAAGAAGGGCCGAATGATCCCTCCGTGCCTATACGGGTCTTTGGACTGGCGGCTGATGAAGAGATAAGTGATGCCGAATCCGAGATATGGGATGAAGAAGAGCCATCGTTCGCGAGGCTTATTGAAAGAATGGATGAAATGATAGCCGAATTGTCCCATCCAACCAGGGATGCACCTCCCACGCAAGAACTTGGCGGCCGACATGATGCTTCAAAGGCTGTGGCTCAGTTTGCCAAACCCGAGGTTGCCCAGACAAGGCAACTGAAGCCCTTGTATGTTAAGGCTTACATTGATGGGCGTCCTGTGAACAGGGTGTTTGTTGATAATGGAGCGGCAGCCAATGTGATGCCGATGTCAACTTTAAGGAAGATAGAAAAGAGTGAAAAGGATCTGATCCCTACCAGGGTCAGAATGTGCAGTTTTGTAGGAGAAGCAACACAACCTGCCGGATTCATAACGACGGACGTCACTATTGGATCCAAGACCATCAAGGTGGCCTTCTTTGTAGTGAAATCTAAGACGTGTTACTCAGCATTGCTTGGGCGCGACTGGATTCACATGGCGCAGTGTGTGCCATCCACCCTCCACCAACAGTTGTTAATTTGGGATGGTGACCAGATAGAATTGGTGGAAGCAGATCCTCAACCCTTTGCAGGACCGGATGCCAACAATGATGAGGCGATCTTCTACTTAGAAGACATCCAACCTGCATCAGCTCTAATTGGTATGAACATGGATCTGGAATCCATTGACTTTACAACAAGCGGCTTCAAGTTACGTTCTGCAGATAGCCGACATGAAGCATCATGCTCTGCATGACGAGTAGCTACGACATTTATAAAGACTTGTTACAGCGGCTCGCCAACACTGAAATAATGATGGGTGCCGAAATCAAGTCTAAAAACCCAACTGACATTCGGCCATCTGAGTGGCCATCTCCTATAAAGCGGACGTTGCCTAGTCCGGAAGCCAAGGAACCACTTGTAGACATCAACCTCGGGACGGATATAGAGCCAAAGCTGACCAAGATAAGTGCATCATTGCCTAAGGAGGAGCGACGCCAGCTAGTGGAGTTGATTCATAAGTATAAAGATTGTTTTGCGTGGCAGTACACAGACATGCCAGGACTATCAAGGGAGCTAGTGGAACATAAGTTGCCAACTCACCCAGAATTCAGACCTCATAAGCAGCCGCCAAGACGGTTCGACCCAGACACCATCCCAAAAATAAAGGCCGAAATCGAGAAACTTCTTAAAGCAGGTTACATTAGAACTTGTCGTTATGTGGAGTGGCTTGCAAATATTGTACCTGTTATAAAAAAGAACGGTCAATTAAGAGTCTGTATAGACTTTAGGAATTTAAACTTGGCATCACCCAAGGATGAATATGTGATGCCTATGGCCGATATGCTCGTTGATGCGGCCGCCGGCCACAAGTTTTTATCGTTAATGGATGGTTATTCTGGATACAATCAAATCTTCATTTCTGAAAATGATGTACATAAAACAGCTTTTCGCTGCCCAGGGCCAGTCGGCATCTTTGAATGGGTAGTCATGCCTTTCGGATTGAAGAATGCTGGGGCAACATACCAAAGGGCCATGAATATGATTTTTCATGATTTAATTGGCCATACACTTGACGTCTACATCGATGACATAGTTGTGAAATCATGCGAATTTGATCAACACTTGGATCACCTTGAAGGTGCCTTCATCCGAATGAGGCAACATGGGTTGAAAATTAATCCAGCTAAGTGTGCCTTCGGAGTGGCGGCAGGGAACTTCTTAGGTTTTCTGGTGCATGAGAGGGGCATTAAGGTAGACCAGAACAAAGCTAAGGCCATCCTGGAGGCTCGTGCACCAACCAATCTCAAAGAACTGCAGTCATTGATGGGCAAAATCAATTTCCTAAGGAGATTCATTGCCAATGCTGCCGGCAAGATGAAAGCGTTCACTACCTTACTTAAAGGAAGAAAGAACGAGAAGTTCTTATGGACGACTGATAATGGCCAAAATTGTCCATTATTTCCAATCCATTTCCGTGTCTGAGACGGACATTTTGATCGTGTTTCCATCTTATTTCAATAAGAAAGCAGTTGAATTTGACAGATTAATGCGAGTTTGTAAAAACATTGAGCCGGTAACAAAAAGACACAAAATATACAATTTTAATTGTATTTGTGTTAGAAAAATCCAAAAACATGAAAAAAGGAAAAAGAAAAGAAAAAGGAATGAAAAGATGGGCAAAAGAATAAAAGAGCCTACAAAAATCCAAAAAGATGGGAAAAAGATTGAAAATCCCACAACTGAAATTTGGTTAAGTGTTGAAGCATAATTCGAATTGTGTGCAATTCGAATTAATTCGAATTGCACAACAATTCGAATTGCTGAAGGGAACAAGAAATGGTTAAGTGTTGGAAGGGATGCAGAAGCCTAATTCGAATTGTTCAAGTTCGAATTAATTCGAATTAGGGAAAGAAGAGAGAAGAAACCCAAAGGCAAGAAGAAGATGCAATTCGAATTGTCCAAATTCGAATTAATTAATTGGCACAAACAATTCGAATTGCCAACAAGTGCAAGGAAGCCAAGCAGAAACCCTCATCCAATTCGAGAAAAGACCAATTCGAATTATCCTAACAATTCGAATTGATAACTGAAGGCAAAAATCCGAGCTCAAGGAAGAGATCTCACAATTCGAATTAATTCGAATTGGTTGAGATAATTCGAATTACACTCAAAAATTCATCCAAAGGAAGCTGTGGAGCATGAGCACAACATTGGTGGGCCTAGGGTTTTGAAGATCGTCTATAAAAGCAGACCTTCCACAACAGAATCCTTAGATCAAGAATTTTGGCCAAAAAGCAGCTTGGGACAAAAGAACAGCAGGAGGTTCCACACCCCTTAAGGGTTAGGTAGGTAGTTAGTTTAGTTTAGTTTATTTTCTTGCAAGTAGTATAATCTTTAAATGCTTTGATCTTAGTTTAGTGTAGAAGCAGTTTGTGTAACCCTTAGAGTAGCCATTTTCCATATTTTTATATGCTTTCTAGTTAGAATAAACCATACCTTCAACCTAATGATGGTTTTGGGTTCTTTATTTTGCTTTCGAAGTGTCAATACAAGGAAAATTTCCAAAAATGGTTTTATTCATGTGTTTTGGCACTCTTTAATGCTTTCTCTAGAAATAAATGCTTAGTATGTTTGTTTGTTTCAACTAGGTTACATTTATTATGTCCTAGTTGACATTCAAACTTAATAAATGCATGTTTGGTGGGTTTTTGGCTTGATTTTGTGCCTTAGAGCTTCAAATAAGTGTTCTTAGGTTTTAGATGTTTTTAAGGTTTGTTAAAATTCATATTTAGGTTTTATTCTTCCTGCCCTAATCTTATTTCATGCTACCTTAGATAACTTGAGTGTTCTTAGTTTATTCATGCAGTTCTTAGATAACTAGATGTTTTAGGCTCTTTGATCTTTGATCCCTTGTTTGTAGCAATAGGTTTTGAATTTTGCAAATACCCACTGGACATGTGTTTGTTTATTTCTTGAAAATCTCACTAGGGTGGCTGTGAAATGACATTGATGTGAGATGAGGGATTTAGTAAATCTAAACCCATCATTACAGTACAGTGTTCACCTAACCCATACTTGTGAGAACAAAAATTGTTGTTGTTTGAAACTGTGTAATTCGAATTGAGGCAATTCGAATTATCTCGAATTGCCTAAGAAATTCGAATTGCACACCCAAAAATCTCTTCATGTGGTTTCCAACTAATTCGAATTATCCAGTTCGAATTAATTCGAATTGCCCAACAATTCGAATTGGCTTGAAAACCACATTGTATCCATTGCCATCCCTTCATGCCTTAGTTATTTTTCATTCCTTTACCAATTCGAATTGTGCAATTCGAATTAATTCGAATTGTGTAAACAATTCGAATTCACTCTCCTCTTGAGGTATATGCCTTAGTCAATTTTGAGCAAGGAAAGGACTTCATCAATTCGAGTTGCCCAATTCGAATTAATTCGAATTGCTCAACAATTCGAATTAGATGATATCTCATTCCTTTGCAAGGATTAATTGGGTAAGATCATACTTCATTCTTCATGCATTCTCAATTCGAATTACCCCAATAATTCGAATTGAGTTATCCTTCTATTTTGAAAACGCCAAAAATATTTTTCTTCCATGATTTGTGTAAGTTGCATGGGTGTATTGGGCTTAGGCCCAATTCACCTAACTTTATCCATTACACATTTCAACCCTGTCTACCTATTGTGTGCTTAACACTCACACAATACCAAAAAATATTTTCTTATTTTCAAATTCACCTTTTCATTGTGTGTATGAACGGATAATGAGAAACACCACAGATTAATGTTGGTGAAAGGTCCCTTCACAGGGATATCGACTAACCCGTCTTCTGTGTGTTAATCATTATCTGTTATTTTGCATGATCTGGTTAGTGGTTGGTGGAAGCTTCGGCGAGCGTTCTCTTCACTAAGAGTTTCGATTAGTCACTCAGCCAATTCCTAATCAGATACAGTTTTAATTTTCTTTATCTTAATTTCTCAACCTGAATTCAAGTTGCAATAGTATCAACTGATGTCGACCAATATCAGCTGAGAAATATTACAGCAAGAAATATGTGGGTTATTCTTCTACTCACAAAAGAAAACTAAATGGCGGCGGTCACCGTCATTTGGAATTCTTTCTGTCTACAATCAATCATCTTGGATAATTGGGAACCGGACAGCAGATGTTTGCAGTCCGGAAAACCCCAACTATCTCTGGCACTCTTTTTAGCCGATTTCTTCTCATCTCAGGCTAATCCATCTTGTGTATCGCATTCTGTCTAACCCCACCATATATTTTGGGGTGTTTTATTTTCCTTTTCATATACTTGTATGCATGATACTATTATGTAGATGTTCTGGTCTTATTGCTATTTTGGGGATCTTTCCCCTTGGACACAGAAGTCTTGATTTAAATCAGATGCTGCATAATAAATTTCCACAAAAATTCCTTTATAAAATCCGGATCTGAGTGAGGGATAAATTCAACAGTTATGACTAATTCATTTTCCACTGGGGGTTAATTTTGAGAGCTTAGAAGCAGAGTCAGCGATTAGGTCTCATCTAGACTGAAAGGATCTGTGTTTTAATTGAGAGTTTAGTACCTGTCTAGGGAATGATTTTCAAATATTCATTTGCTTCTCAAAATTGCTGTGTGTTGGAAATCTTATATTAGATATCGCATTAAGTCAATATCCACTTGGGCGTAGATGAGATGTGATAAATAATACTAGAGGAACAACATATAGGTCTTGGTGAATTTATAAGGTAAGGTCGAGTATTCCTTCGACTACTATCTTCTTCTGCCAAAGTCTAGAATTGAGTCTTGAGTGAATACATCCGGAATAGGTTCATTTATGGATCTGTTTCATTTAGTTTGTATTTCATAACTACCCAGATGTTGTAAGCCCTGTGGCTTATTGATATCTCGGGGGTTCTTGATCTGCATCTGGTCACCAAGACCAGGGGCTCTTTTATACTAACGGAAAGAGACGTTTTTAATGATTCCGAGTGATAGATTTAAATGCTTTCTTTACAGCTTTCATTACTGCTTTCCTTTTAAATGCTTTCATAGAGGTCACTCGGAAGAATTAGGGGCTGTCCATCTGTTAAAAGGTTTGAGAGTTATGGAATGGTTTGGGGCTTGATTTGAAACTTTGGGTGTGACATGGGGGATTGATAGCAGTACTTGACATGTCAACTAATGATTTGACAGGTGTTCTCGTCCACCGTAAACGATTAACATACTTTTGCAAGGCATTGCAAGGGGAGTTAAGAGTTTATGGTATCTTAGAAATTGCTATCTTAAGAGCATGTAAATTCTCACCATAAGTACATGTCTGTTAAAGGGAACATGGTGTAGAAAGCATGAGAGTTAGCTAACTAGAGGATTATCCCAAGCTAAGATCTGTGTATAAAAATGGAAGTTTAATTGTGTTTCATCTGAATCTTGTCCAATCTTTATCATTTCCTCCCTGTCCCTTCTGTCATATTTAAATCTGCTTTCTAGATAATGTAGTATAATTTTATATTGCTTTCGTAGTATAGATTTAATTGCTTTCCTCGATCTCGTTTACCATGCTTTGTAGAATAATTTTTACTGCTTTCATGATCTGGTTTAATTTATGTCAAGTAGTTGTTAGAAAACCTTGCAAAACTTGAAATGAGTAACCGAGTGGAAAATCTTAGTAAACGACGTGGGCCCTGCTTCCATCGCACATCCTCCAGTGAACGATCCGGTACTTACTATAAATTACTGCAATTTTTGACTCCGTGCGCTTTCGGGAGCACAGTTTCTTGACACGAGTAAAATGAAAACAACATTTTGGGAAAATACTCATACAGTGGGAAGATGTTCAAGAATTTTTATGGCAGGTATCTTCTTGACATGAAATTAAGAGAAGCATCAAGGTGCAGATACCAGGGTCTTTCAGGGTGACAGACTGAAGGCACATCCCGGTTGCACCGTGATATTTGTCAAAAGTTTCATGGCGGGAAGGACCACAGCGCCGTTTGAACCCCACACGAGTAATAAAAAGGGAAATCATAACATATCATTAAACCCATTCCCTACATCATAATCCTTTTCATTTAATAAATCCACACCTGATATTTCAGAAAATTACTCGTGTTAATGAAACTCGTCAAAAGTTTCATGGCGCCGTTGCCGGGGAAATGCAGACAGTTGTAATAAATAATACTTTATTAAGTATTGAACAATGGTGTCTGGTAAGATTGAATTATTTACCCAGGCTGCACCATGAGGCTGGAAACGCGTGCAAAATTTTCATGGCGCCGTTGCCGGGGAGGATGCAGCGCCGTTTACTAGGAGAATTACATTCCTGATTTACTCATAGATAGTCTTTGTATATATTCGTGAACCGTTACTAACCTGGGGGTTGTACAGGTACTGTCAGAAGCTTGATACCAACTGCTTATGCAACGGAGAAGGAACACATTACCGGAGCTACCGTTCGATCTAGAAATAGAAAGGACCGCTCGCCAACTGAGGGCAGAAGCCAGAAGACGGAAAGAGCAGGAGCGTCGGACCCGCACTTCACCCGAAACATCGAGCATCGATCTATCAGATATGGCAGATAACCAGAACATTCCCCCGATCTTACCCATAGACCAACCACCAAATAACCCTGGTAATGGAGCTGACGGAGGAGTGGTAGAGCATCCTAATCGTGCCAACGAAGAGGAGAATCTACCAAATCCTAATCAGCAACAATACCAGCAATTCCACCAACAACCACCACCACCCGTAAACCAATTCCACCAAAACCAAAACATACCAAACCAACAATACCAAAATCAAGCTTTCAATCCAGATCAGTTTCAGAACAACCCACAAGATCCACATAACTTCCAGCAAATTCCAAATTATCACCAACAGTACCAGAACCAAGCTGAACAAGGAAATCAACAACAGCAGCAAGCAGCAGCAGACTTCATGCAACCAATAGTAGAGCCCTATCTGGATGGACCTGGGAGAGCACACTTTCCTGCACGCAATTTCGAGCTCAAACCGGCACTCATTAATTTGGTGCAAAACAATCAGTTCTGCGGTGCAAATCATGAGGACCCTCATGATCATCTCCAGACCTTCCTGGAGCTCTGCGACACAATCAAAAATCAGGGAGTCTCTCCTGATGCTATAAGACTAATGTTGTTCCCATTTTCTTTGTATAGTGGTGCCAGGGACTGGTATAAGTCATTGCCCATCAATCTGAGGAGCACTTGGGCAGACTTGGTGAGGAGCTTTTTGCTGAAGTATTTTCCAGAATCAAAGATTGAGGAAGGACGAGCTAAGATTGGAGATTTTAAAATGAAGCCAGACGAATCATTATATGATGCGAAGGAAAGATTCTTGGGCCTCATCAGACGATGCCCCCAACACGGGTACGCACCATGGGAGCAATTGAGGAAATTCTACGGAGGACTCACCCATCCATGGAGAACAATGTTAGACGCGGCTGGCGGACGACATTTACTCCACTTGCCGGAAGGAGGATCCTCCCAGAAAAGTCTTTGTTGTAAGTGAAGGGAAAACAGATTTTGAAAAATTGCAAGAACAGGTAGCTGCGATACAGCTGAGTCAGGATAAAGGGAAGGGAACGGACGCTTCCCAGGCAGGAACGTCATCAGACCAAGTTCAACCACAGCAATCGGGAGTTATCTGTGGACTGTGTCAGGGACCTCATCCAACCGATACATGCCAACAGATAGCTACCGAAAGCTGTAATTATGCCGGGAACTACCAAAATCGCCATCGCAACCTCTCTTATTCCAACAACAATGCACTTAACGCGCATTTGTTGCAGCCAAACCAGCCCAACCAGTTCCAAAACCCACAGCAAAACTTCAGACCTCAGAACCAAGGATTCGTCCAGCAAAGAGTGCAGAACTTTCAAAATCAGAATCAGAATTTCCAACCTCAAATCCAACAGAGGCCTAATCAGAATCAAGGCCAGAACTTCCAGAATTTCCAATCCCAACCTGATCAGAATCAGCAATATAACCAAAGGCCACCATCTCGTTTGGAGAACCTGATGACTGAGTTTATAGCCAACCAGAAGGATATAAATCAACAACTGCAGTCATCAATCAAGAATGTGGAGACGCAAGTCACCCAATTGGCCAAGGAACTACAGAACAGGGGGAAAGGAACACTTCCAAGCAGTACTGAAGCTAACCCGCAGTGTAAAGCAATCACATTGCGGGGAGGCAAGACTCTGAAAGGAATTGTTGGACATGGAAAAGAGACGGCCAAGGAGGAAAAGGATCTAGTGGAGGGTGAAACAGAAAGTGAAAGGATTGAAGGAGGAGATGGTATTGGACTGGTCGAGGACAAATCAGAAACAGCTATCTCGCAGGCTGAAGCTGCAAAGGGAGCTGAAAAGGGTAGGGTTGAAGGCACAACTTCCTTCTCTTTACCACCAAAAACAAACAATAATAAGTACATGCCAAGGGTGCCATACCCGGCACGTCTTAAAAATAAGGAACAAGATGAAAAATTTAAAAAGTTTTTAGAAAGACTGAAAGCTGTCGAGATCACTATTTCATTGGTCGAAATGATTTCAGAAACGCCCGTCTATGCTAAATTTCTTAAAGAAATGATTTCAGGGAGGAGAAGAGTTGAGCAGGAGGAAGTAGTGATTTTGAACAGCAGCTGCACTGCCATTATCCAAAGAGTGCTACCGGAGAAGAAGGAAGATCCAGGATGTATTACATTGCCGATCCACATTGGGAAAACTAATGTTGGAAAAGGATTGTGCGATCTGGGATCGAGCATCAACGTCATGCCACTTGCCATGGTGAAACGTCTTCACTTGGGAACAATTGAACCGGTTACAATGAAGTTACAGCTGGCAGACCGATCAATTACCCATCCAATCGGAATCCTAAAGGACATAATTGTCAAGACGGGAGGGACCCTCTTCCCCGCCGACTTCATTATTTTGGATATAGAGGAGGACTACGAGATGCCACTGATCTTAGGCCGCCCCTTTCTCTCAACCGGTGGTGCACTTATAGACGCTAGATCAAATCAAATCAAGCTCCGAGTCGGAGAAGAAGAATTGGATTTCGACATGGGAAAGCTGCAGAAGTTCCCGTCTGAGGGATCTTGTTCCATTTTTGATGTAATAGACAGTAGGAGTGAGGATGAGAGCATAGACTCTGTGACTGATGAGCCAAGCAAAGTTTCAAAACAGGTACTGAAGCCTGAAGCTGCGGAGCAACCAAGGAGCTGCAACGCTGTCCACTTCGAGGACCCTATCTCTGGGGACCTTGAAGAATTCGATGGAGTTGAGTTCATCCCAGAGGAAGAGGAAAGCACTGCTGAGGAGGAAGTGGATCCTGTACTGACACAGGATCCTGAAGGTAAATCTGATCTCTCTTTCCCATCCATTTCTCGCAAATTACTGCCTTCCGTTGAATGCCCACCAGAGCTTGAACTTAAAATACTTCCGGATCATCTTAAGTACGTTTTTCTCGCTGAACATAAAAGATTACCGGCGGTGATTGTGTCAGCCAAGCTGACACAAGAACAAGAAAAAGCTCTGGTAGACATTCTAAATAAATATGTACATGCAATCGGATGGACCATTTCTGACATAAAAGGAATAAGCCCCTCTGTTTGCATGCACAGAATTTTAATGGAAGAGGAGTACAAGCCCTCAAGGCAACCACAAAGGCGTCTGAACCCCCATATGCAGGAAGTGGTAAGGAAAGAAGTTATCAAGCTCTTAGATGCTGGTATCATCTATCCTATCTCTGATAGCAAATGGGTTAGCCCAATGCAGGTCGTACCAAAACGCGGGGGGATCTGTTTAACGACTAATGAGCAAGGAGAAGAAGTGGCGACGCGTCCAGTGACCGGTTGGAGAGTTTGCATCGACTACCGGAAGCTCAATACCGCTACCAGGAAGGATCATTTCCCTTTGCCATTCATTGATCAGATGCTGGAGAGGTTGGCCGGAAGGGAGTACTACTGCTTTTTGGATGGGTACTCTGGCTACAATCAGATTGTAATAGCTAGCGAGGATCACGACAAGACCACATTCACGTGCCCCTACGGAACTTTTGCGTACAGGCGCATGCCTTTTGGACTTTGTAATGCGCCTGCCACATTTCAACGATGCATGATGCCAATTTTCTCAGAATTTATCGAAAAATGCATTGAAGTTTTCATGGATGACTTCTCTGTGTATGGAGATACTTTTGATGAATGCTTGACTAATCTTGCACAAATTTTGAAAAGATGTGAGGACACCAACCTAGTTTTGAACTGGGAGAAGTGCCATTTCATGGTCACCGAAGGAATAGTGTTGGGTCACCGCATCTCGCGCGCAGGTATCGAAGTCGACAGAGCTAAGGTCTCAGTCATCTCAAACCTACCATTGCCTAATTCAATAAAAGCAGTTGGGAGTTTCTTAGGGCATGTCGGTTTCTACCGGAGATTCATAAAAGACTTTTCTAAAATTGCCAAGCCGCTCACTAACTTGCTTTGTAAAGAAAATCCTTTTGTAATAAATGAAGCGTGTGTTCAAGCCTTTGACACGCTCAAAGGAATGTTGGTTTCTGCTCCAATAGTGCAACCACCCGATTGGTCAATACCTTTCGAGGTAATGTGTGATGCAAGTGATCTCGCCGTGGGTGCAGTTCTTGGGCAACATAAGAAAGGGAAGCATTGCGTGATTCATTACGCAACTCATGCCCTGAATGAGGCCCAAATTAACTACACCACCACGGAGAAGGAGATGTATGCTGTGGTTTTTGCGTTTGATAAATTCAGACAATATCTCATTGGTACGAAAACCACAGTGTACACAGATCACTCTGCACTGAGATACTTGTTTAGCAAACAAGACGCCAAACCTCGATTAATCAGGTGGGTACTTTTGTTGCAAGAATTCAACATTATAATAAAAGATAGAAAGGCAGAGACAATGGTGCTGCTGACCATTTGTCTCGACTAGAAAATGATAAAAATGAGCTAGCCGTAAATGATAATTTTCCGGACGAGCAACTGTTTGCCTTGCATCTTCATGATCAAGCTTGTCCGTGGTTTTCCGATATTGCTAACTTTTTAGCATGCGGAATAACCCCACCATTTCAAAGCAGAGGCCACAACGCGAGGTTCAACCGAGATGTAGTTAACTACTTCTGGGAAGACCCTTACCTCTTCAAGCATTGTGCAGATTCGATTATTAGACGATGTGTAACTGAGCACGAGGCTTATCAAATCGCTAAGAAATGCCATGAATCGGAATATGGAGGTCACCATGGCCCCACTCGAACAGCTCATAAGGTGCTCGAGTGCGGTTTTTATTGGCCTACCATTTACGAGGATTGCAAAGCGTTTGTTAAAGCTTGCGACAGATGCCAAAGACTAGGGAATATCTCCAAGAGGGATGAGATGCCTCAACAAGGAATTCTCACTCTCGAGATTTTCGATGTATGGGGTATTGACTTCATGGGACCATTTCCGACGTCTGATGGGAACCATTACATCTTGGTAGCTGTCGATTACGTTTCCAAGTGGGTTGAGGCTGTTGCACTGCCAACCAATGATGGCAACCAGGTCGTCAAATTTTTGAAAAATAACATTTTCAATAGATTTGGTGTACCCAGGGTGATCATATCAGATGGAGGAACCCATTTTGTTAATAAAGCATTTGCAAATCTTATGAGCAAAAATGAGATTCTCCACAAAATCGGCACGCCTTACCATCCCCAAACCAGTGGTCAAGTCGAGGTCTCTAACCGCGAAATCAAACACATACTCGAGGCCACTGTGGGGACAACTCGCAAAGATTGGTCAAGTAAGCTCAATGATGCTTTATGGGCATACCGCACTGCATTCAAAACTCCCATTGGGATGTCTCCATACAGACTCATCTTCGGAAAGGCCTGTCATTTGCCCGTAGAACTAGAGCATAAGGCTTACTGGGCCGTACGAATGCTCAATTTTGACTCCCGAGTTGCCCAGAGTAAGCGCAAGTTGGACCTCAATGAAATTGAGGAAATACGTGCGCAAGCTTATGAGAGCTCGAGGATTTATAAAGAGCGGACCCAGAAGTTACACGATCGTCGTATTAAATCTAAACACTTCTATGTTGGCCAGAAGGTCTTGTTATTCAATTCTAGATTGAAGCTGTTCCCCGGAAAGCTTAAATCCAGATGGGAAGGGCCATACGAAGTGGTGCACGTGTTTGAAAGTGGAGCTGTCAGGATCCGAACTGACAAAGGAGAGCTGGTGGTGAATGGACACAGACTGAAGGAGTATCTTGGGCAGTTCGACCCCGAAAAAGAAGCTCAGATGACAACAGAACCGGCTTATGTTCAATAAATATTATACATATATTTACTTACGTATTTGTTACTTTCTTCACTTATTTTTATTGGGACAAAGTATCCAAAAATCAATTGAACATTTAGAGTACTAAGACTCCAAATGTGAGGATGTTGATATTTGGAGAAAACCTAATACCTGTTCGTAATTGTTTTGCAGGAATTCAAAGAACCAACAAAAAGAAAGATAAAGCTCCCGAAAACCAGGTTCCCGGTTGGGTTAATATTATATTTAATGAAAATTAACTCTGGAATTTAGAGAAGTCTAAAATCCAGAATAAATTCATAAAATAAAACTGTTAACCCAACCTAAATTATGCAATCAATACGTTTTAGATTCTAATTCTGTGTATATATGTTTGCTATTGGGTTCATCTTGATGAACATAAATTTTTGAAAAATCTAAATTTTCCTAAGTCTTAAATGTGGTTTACTTCTCATTTCAAGAAAGTTCGAATTAATTCGAATTGCTTGGAACATACCACATAAGACATTTTGCCTTGGAAATTTTCACATTCGGATTAGTTAATTCGAATTATGCAGGCAATTCGAATTAGCAAATTCGAATTGGCACCCAAGGCAGAATTTTTGGATATTTTAGCAGGCCAAGTGTTGCAATTCGAATTATAAGGCAATTCGAATTAATTCGAATTGCCTGACTAATTCGAATTGGCACACAAAAGGCATCCTCTTATGCAAGTGAGCAATTCGAATTGTGGGGAAGTTCGAATAAATTCGAACCACAACTATAATTCGAATTAGCCCACAAAAGCATTTCCGTGTGAAGTCACTCCCCTTCACCAAGTTCGAATTATGAGTCAATTCGAATTAATTCGAATTGATTCACAATTCGAACTTGTGCATATATTTTTTGTCTTTCAAGCCAATTCGAATTAATTCGAATTGGCCTGAATAACTCACATCCCACACAGAATACACCAATTCGAATTAATTCGAATTGGTGTGGATAATTCGAACCACCCTTTTTCAAACTCTTTAAATATCCTTGTTTCCCCCACTTCCTTCACTTTCACTTTTCACATTTCCAAAACCCCCGTGTTTTCTCTCTCGCGAACCCTTCTCCTTCGCGAAACTAGTCACTCATCTTAACCTTTCCTCCGTTCGAACTCGTCGGAAATGGCGTCTTCTTCGTCTAATCCAAGTGGGAGCAGGGGGTAAGTGTTTCTTTTCCATTTTCGCACTCGGTTTTCGCAGTTTTTAGTTTTGTCTCTTCGTATTCCTTGCGAAATCGGGGTTGGGGGAGGGAATGTGTTTCGTTTTTCATGATGGGGATGGTCGGAATGTGCCCGGAATGTGTTAGGTAGTTCGGGAATAAGGGTAGAACCACTAGGGCAGAACTTAGATTTTTAGGGCTTTTTGTGAAACTGCCATTGATGGGGTTCGAATGTTTTTGTGAAGGGAAATTCTTTTATTTTGAAAATGAGGGTTGCAGAACCCCCAAAAATCTGGGTTTGTTTGTTCTCATGTAGTATTTCGATGTCTTAGCCTTATTTTGTGTTATTATGTGGATATAGGGTAACACTGTGATTTTATTTCTTAGTCGCTTTATTGCTTTGTTCAGTAGATGTTTGATTATGATGACTGAAAATGCATGTTGATGATAGCTACAAAATTTATGTTTTTAAAGCATGAGTTTTGTCGGTAACATTAGTACATTACAGTAGTATAGATGGACCAATTTTGTCTGTTTGTTTTGGTGCTTGCATGTATGCTATTATCTGAGTAAATTAGTAATAAATGCTTTTGTCGGGCACATGCTTCCCACACTTTACAAACTCAACTCGAGAAGTTGATGTTTGCACATCCGGGACACATGGTACAGACGAAACCATGCCAAATTTTTTCCAACATTTTTGGCATGGCATTTATGTATAAAAAGACAAATTTTCAGAGTATTCTTTGTTTAAGTGTTTGATCTTTGTCAACTTGGAACAAGTGGGTAATACTTGTAAGGAATGTTTTGTTTTATTCCTTAAAAAAAAACCCACTTTCCAAAACAAAATCCAAATGGGGGACCACTCACACCCCCAATTTCATTAAATAAGCAGGTCAACACCTTTTCATAAAAATCCAAAAATCACCCTTTTGTATGTATGCATGTCTACTTTTATTTTTATTTCTTATTTTTTGGTCATGGTCCATTGTACATACTAGTAATTGCGTAATTTATCGCTTGCATTCGATTTTCATCATTGATCTCTTATCTTCCCTACCTCACATGATTTAAATCACTGTTTAAGTGATAAAAATCAAATTCTTTCGTAGGCTCAACAACCTACGAAATTTTCTCTTTCTGGTCCTTTGACCACCCCAAAAACATCTTAGAATATTTATAGTCTAAGAAAAATTTTAAGGATCCAAGATCCTTATATCTCTCTTGCTTTCCTCATTTTTGCTGAAATAAGAGTAGATTTGATAATCTGACCCCTTGGACTTTCATAGTGTACCTCAAGTGAGACAGGTGTTAGAAAGTGAACTGTACTTTGAAGTGGCTGAAGGTATGAGGCTGAGGGTCTCAGACCTAATCATCTCTCCATGTCTTTCCAGAGACATCATTCCCCTAGCCCAAAACGAAGATCACGAGGAAGAAACTCAACTACTGGATCTGCCAGTAGAGCTCCTAGGAGAAATCCTCTCCCGCATCGGAGAGGATTGCATCAAGAAAGTGTGGAGGGTCAGAGAAGTGTGCACCAAGCTCAGGGATGCAGCTGATCTTCCCATTGTCTACAGAAGGTGTGAACTGGAAACCACCATCGTCAAGATGTGGGAACAAAGGATGGAACTGCAAAAGGAAGCACTCATGGTCAAATGCGAAGAAGCTGGCAACTACAACCTGAAACTCATCCCAGCCCTGCAGGCATTCGGAGCAGGAAACGAGACTCTGGCGTGTGAGCTACTAAAGGAAGGGATTGAGGACAACCACAAGGCCTCAATCTTTGTCAGGGGATACATGCTACTCAGCAAGCTGGACAATGAACAGGTCCAGCAGGGAGTGTCAATGATCGACAGGATCATAACCAGCAGGTTCGTCATGCAATACGTTGGGACTAACGTCTTCGCATGGTTAGCGGATAGCCTGGATACACCCGACCTGTTCGGAAATCAAGGACCAAGAGTCTACTGCACCAGGGTGATGGAGGAAGATGAGGATGACATGGTAGATTTCTGCGTACCCTGCAGCCTGACGAATTATGTCCACTGGACCAGAATTTTCTTCCAAGGATAGAGGGGAAAGATGCTAGAGAAGGACTGAATCTGTAAAGATTCACTTTTGACTGGACTGACTGGGACTATGTTTGGGGTAATCTTTTGACTGATCTGTGATGCTAACCCATTCAAGTGTACAGCTTTGTCTGTATTGATGGCTGGTTGTAATTAAGGTCGTGTACTGTATAACGAACCTTGAATTTGTTTGTTTTAATAGTTGTACGACATATTTTGGAAGTCGTACACCTACTGCTTTCCACAAGAGAATTTTGTCTTGAGTTCTCCATCAAAAAAAAAAAGAGAAAAAAGATGTGTGGCAGTCCAAGATGAATAAGTGACTGTCACGCCAAAAACAAGCTGTGACATGCTTCCATGCTCACAGTGTCTTTTTACTGCTTTCAATTAAACAAACCGGCATAAAACAAGCATAAATCTGTCACCTAAGTTCACATGTTGAATTTAGGCTGATGATGAAATTTTCAAACTATTACATTGGGATAAAACAATTAAAAATATGCATGACATAAATTCTTGAAGTTTTGAGCTATAAAAATCCAATGATATGATCACTTGAAAGACTAACAAACTTTCATGTTGAGAATTTGATTGAATAAGTTGTAAGAATTTTTCAAAGGTTAAATTTGAGAATAAATGTATGACATGATCAAACCGTCCCTTGTGAGATCTGAGCCGAGTCATTTTTACTCAATACTTCTTTGATTGTGTGAATCAATTCGATTAAAGGACACTAGAACTTGCAATTGGGACCGATTCAAGACCATGCCATATTCCCGAAATCGAGCAGATGATCGAGGCACTTAGAAAACCCAAAATTTTGGCTTTCGTTTGAATTCCAAACCCAAAAACATTTTCCCTTTAGGATTAACCAACTTGAACCTTTAAGCCTAATTTTTCTTTGAAACCACTATATTATTCCTAGCCTTATAAAAAGACCAAGAAAATCAAACCCAAGTGTACATGACCCATCCCATCAAGGCATTGTAATTTTTGGTCATCACATATGTATCAATCGGTATGCTATAAACCGATTCAAAAAAAAAAAGTTGAGATCCATTCAACAAGAATAAATTGCAAGTGACAAAGCAAATTAGACAAAGTCTAATGTCATGCAATAGAAAAAGAAAGAAAAACAAAAGAAAGATAGCAATAATGATGATCATAAATTCTGCAACATGCCAAGCTATGGTGGAATGGTGTCATGTCACTTTTTAGCCCAATAATCCCTTTTCCTACCAAATGTTACAACCGTATGCCCCGTTATAACCTTGAATAAGACCTCGGGATCTCGATTTGAAGAAATGAGCCGGTGGCGAGTTGGTCCAGTTGCAAGCTTATGGGAGAGTTTAATTGAACTTGATTTTGAGTGTTGATGATAAAAGCCAATCTTGAGAGTGAGTGAACTTTCCGATTCTACTATATGTGAGGCTCTGCTTTGATTGATTAATGATTCATGTCATATTTGAATTCAAGGATTAAGCCCATGAGAATTTCTAAACACATATTCAAGAAGAATTAACAATAATGATTGGTCTGTATGTATACTCAAGTGAGAAATATCATTCCATTAAACACTGCAACCAAGAGAGTTTAATACTTGTAATTTTGATTGTCTTATCCCAATATAAGAAGAATGAAATTTCTGAGGCCACGCAAATGGATTGAATATGCAGAGTCCAAGCTCCTAGGAGCACTGACTCTGACTGCTCGGGGACGATCAGTATTAAATGTGAGGATGTTGATAATGGCCGAAATTGTCCATTATTTCCAATCCATTTCCGTGTCTGAGACGGACATTTTGATCGTGTTTCCATCTTAT
The DNA here is from genome assembly GCA_030278955.1 of Hygrophila difformis. Taxonomy (NCBI): domain Eukaryota; kingdom Viridiplantae; phylum Streptophyta; class Magnoliopsida; order Lamiales; family Acanthaceae; genus Hygrophila; species Hygrophila difformis. Next base: position 10,871,023 of record JAOANR010000008.1, read on the forward strand.
TTCAATAAGAAAGCAGTTGAATTTGACAGATTAATGCGAGTTTGTAAAAACATCGAGCCGGTAACAAAAAGACACAAAATATACAATTTTAATTGTATTTGTGTTAGAAAAATCCAAAAACATGAAAAAAGGAAAAAGAAAAGAAAAAGGAATGAAAAGATGGGCAAAAGAATAAAAGAGCCTACAAAAATCCAAAAAGATGGGAAAAAGATTGAAAATCCCACAACTGAAATTTGGTTAAGTGTTGAAGCATAATTCGAATTGTGTGCAATTCGAATTAATTCGAATTACACAACAATTTGAATTGCTGAAGGAAACAAGAAATGGTTAAGTGTTGGAAGGGATGCAGAAGCCTAATTCGAATTGTTCAAGTTCGAATTAATTCGAATTAGGGAAAGAAGAGAGAAGAAACCCAAAGGCAAGAAGAAGATGCAATTCGAATTGTCCAAATTCGAATTAATTCGAATTGGCACAAACAATTCGAATTGCCAACAAGTGCAAGGAAGCCAAGCAGAAACCCTCATCCAATTCGAGAAAAGACCAATTCGAATTATCCTAACAATTCGAATTGATAACTGAAGGCAAAAATCCCAGCTCAAGGAAGAGATCTCACAATTCGAATTAATTCGAATTGGTTGAGATAATTCGAATTACACTCAAAAATTCATCCAAAGGAAGCTGTGGAGCATGAGCACAACATTGGTGGGCCTAGGGTTTTGAAGATTGTCTATAAAAGCAGACATTCCACAACAGAATCCTTAGATCAAGAATTTTGGCCAAAAAGCAGCTTGGGACAAAAGAACAGCAGGAGGTTCCACACCCCTTAAGGGTTAGGTAGGTAGTTAGTTTAGTTTAGTTTATTTTCTTGCAAGTAGTATAATCTTTACATGCTTTGATCTTAGTTTAGTGTAGAAGCAGTTTGTGTAACCCTTAGAGTAGCCATTTTCCATATTTTTATATGCTTTCTAGTTAGAATAAACCCTACCTTCAACCTAATGATGGTTTTGGGTTCTTTATTTTGCTTTCGAAGTGTCAATACAAGGAAAATTTCCAGAAATGGTTTTATTCATGTGTTTTGGCACTCTTTAATGCTTTCTCTAGAAATAAATGCTTAGTATGTTTGTTTGTTTCAAATAGGTTACATTATTATGTCCTAGTTGACATTCAAACTTAATAAATGCATGTTTGGTGGGTTTTTGGCTTGATTTTGTGCCTTAGAGCTTCAAATAAGTGTTCTTAGGTTTTAGATGTTTTTAAGGTTTGTTAAAATTCATATTTAGGTTTTATTCTTCCTGCCCTAATCTTATTTCATGCTACCTTAGATAACTTGAGTGTTCTTAGTTTATTCATGCAGTTCTTAGATAACTAGATGTTTTAGGCTCTTTGATCTTTGATCCCTTGTTTGTAGCAATAGGTTTTGAATTTTGCAAATACCCACTGGACATGTGTTTGTTTATTTCTTGAAAATCTCACTCGGGTCGCTGTGAAATGACATTGATGTGAGATGAGGGATTTAGTAAATCTAAACCCATCATTACAGTACAGTGTTCACCTAACCCATACTTGTGAGAACAAAAATTGTTGTTTGAAACTGTGTAATTCGAATTGAGGCAATTCGAATTATCTCGAATTGCCTAAGAAATTCGAATTGCACACCCAAAAATCTCTTCATGTGGTTTCCAACTAATTCGAATTATCCAGTTCGAATTAATTCGAATTGCCCAACAATTCGAATTGGCTTGAAAACCACATTGTATCCATTGCCATCCCTTCATGCCTTAGTTATTTTTCATTCCTTTACCAATTCGAATTGTGCAATTCGAATTAATTCGAATTGCTAAACAATTCGAATTCACTCTCCTCTTGAGGTATATGCCTTAGTCAATTTTGAGCAAGGAAATGACTTCATCAATTCGAGTTGCCCAATTCGAATTAATTCGAATTGCTCAACAATTCGAATTAGATGATATCTCATTCCTTTGCAAGGATTAATTGGGTAAGATCATACTTCATTCTTCATGCATTCTCAATTCGAATTACCCCAATAATTCGAATTGAGTTATCCTTCTATTTTGAAAACGCCAAAAATATTTTTCTTCCATGATTTGTGTAAGTTGCATGGGTGTATTGGGCTTAGGCCCAATTCACCTAACTTTATCCATTACACATTTCAACCCATTAGTGTCTACCTATTGTGTGCTTAACACTCATACAATACCAAAAAATATTTTCTTATTTTCAAATTCACCTTTTCATTGTGTGTATGAACGGATAATGAGAAACACCACAGATTAATGTTGGTGAAAGGTCCCTTCACAGGGATATCGACTAACCCGTCTTCTGTGTGTTAATCATTATCTGTTATTTTGCATGATCTGGTTAGTGGTTGGTGGAAGCTTCGGCGAGCGTTCTCTTCACTAAGAGTTTCGATTAGTCACTCAGCCAATTCCTAATCAGATACAGTTTTAGTTTTCTTTATCTTAATTTCTCAACCTGAATTCAAGTTGCAATAGTATCAATTGATGTCGACCAATATCAGCTGAGAAATATTACAGCAAGAAATATGTGGGTTATTCTTCTACTCACAAAAGAAAACTAAATGGCGGCGGTCACCGTCATTTGGAATTCTTTCTGTCTACAATCAATCATCTTGGATAATTGGGAACCGGACAGCAGATGTTTGCAGTCCGGAAAACCCCAACTATCTCTGGCACTCTTTTTAGCCGATTTCTTCTCATCTCAGGCTAATCCATCTTGTGTATCGCATTCTGTCTAACCCCACCATATATTTTGGGGTGTTTTATTTTCCTTTTCATATACTTGTATGCATGATACTATTATGTAGATGTTCTGGTCTTATTGCTATTTTGGGGATCCTTCCCCTTGGACACAGAAGTCTTGATTTAAATCAGATACTGCATAATAAATTTCCACAAAAATTCCTTTATAAAATCCGGATCTGAGTGAGGGATAAATTCAACAGTTATGACTAATTCATTTTCCACTGGGGGTTAATTTTGAGAGCTTAGAAGCAGAGTCAGCGATTAGGTCTCATCTAGACTGAAAGGATCTGTGTTTTAATTGAGAGTTTAGTACCTGTCTAGGGAATGATTTTCAAATATTCATTTGCTTCTCAAAATTGCTGTGTGTTGGAAATCTTATATTAGATATCGCATTAAGTCAATATCCACTTGGGCGTAGATGAGATGTGATAAATAATACTAGAGGAACAACATATAGGCCTTGGTGAATTTATAAGGTAAGGTCGAGTATTCCTTCGACTACTATCTTCTTCTGCCAAAGTCTAGAATTGAGTCTTGAGTGAATACATCCGGAATAGGTTCATTTATGGATCTGTTTCATTTAGTTTGTATTTCATAACTACCCAGATGTTGTAAGCCCTGTGGCTTATTGATATCTCGGGGGTTCTTGATCTGCATCTGGTCACCAAGACCAGGGGCTCTTTTATACTAACGGAAAGAGACGTTTTTAATGATTCCAAGTGATAGATTTAAATGCTTTCTTTACAGCTTTCATTACTGCTTTCCTTTTAAATGCTTTCATAGAGGTCACTCGGAAGAATTAGGGGCTGTCCATCTGTTAAAAGGTTTGAGAGTTATGGAATGGTTTGGGGCTTGATTTGAAACTTTGGGTGTGACATGGGGGATTGATAGCAGTACTTGACATGTCAACTAATGATTTGACAGGTGTTGCTCGTCCACCGTAAACGATTAACATACTTTTACAAGGCATTGCAAGGGGAGTTAAGAGTTTATGGTATCTTAGAAATTGCTATCTTAAGAGCATGTAAATTCTCACCATAAGTACCTGTTTGTTAAAGGGAACATGGAGTAGAAAGCATGAGAGTTAGCTAACTAGAGGATTATCCCAAGCTAAGATCTGTGTATAAAAATGGAAGTTTAATTGTGTTTCATCTGAATCTTGTCCAATCTTTATCATTTCCTCCCTGTCCCTTCTGTCATATTTAAATCTGCTTTCTAGATAGTGTAGTATAATTTTATATTGCTTTCGTAGTATAGATTTAATTGCTTTCCTCGATCTCGTTTACCATGCTTTGTAGAATAATTTTTACTGCTTTCATGATCTGGTTTAATTTATGTCAAGTAGTTGTTAGAAAACCTTGCAAAACTTGAAACGAGTAACCGAGTGGAAAATCTTAGTAAACGACGTGGGCCCTGCTTCCATCGCACATCCTCCAGTGAACGATCCGGTACTTACTTTAAATTACTGCAATTTTTGACTCCGTGCGCTTTCGGGAGCACAGTTTCTTGACACGAGTAAAATAAAAACAACATTTTGGGAAAATACTCATACAGTGGGAAAATGTTCAAGAATTTTTATGGCAGGTATCTTCTTGACATGAAATTAACAGAAGCATCAAGGTGCAGATACCAGGGTCTTTCAGGGTGACAGACTGAAGGCCCATCCCAGTTGCACCGTGATATTTGTCAAAAGTTTCATGGCGGGAAGGACCACAGCGCCGTTTGAACCCCACACGAGTAATAAAAAGGGAAATCATAACATATCCTTAAACCCATTCCCTACATCATAATCCTTTTCATTTAATAAATCCACACCTGATATTTCAGAAAATTACTCGTGTTAATGAAACTCGTCAAAAGTTTCAAGGCGCCGTTGCCGGGGAAATGCAGACAGTTGTAATAAATACTCCCTCCGTCCCACTTAACTTGTCTTGTTTCACTTTTGCACACAATCCAATGCACTTTTTCAATCGGTAATATCTCAAAATGTGTACAACAATAAATTATGTACAATATATATTCTAAAACTACATGACTATACGATTCTAACAAGATCAAACTTGACTATTTTTTTGAAATATATATATGCAATAAAATCGAGTCAAAGTAGAACAATGAACAGTGTCAAAAAGTCAAACAGGACACATTAGCTGGGACGAAGGGAGTAATACTTTATTAAGTATTGAACAATGGTGTCTGGTAAGATTGAATTATTTACCCCGGCTGCACCATGAGGCTGGAAACGGGTGCAAAAGTTTCAACGACTGAGCATCAAGCAACCTTCGAAGAAATAAAAAGAGCATTGGTTAATCCTCCAGTATTAGTGCTGCCAAGACATGGAATACCTTTGAAATTATATGTATCGGCCGCCGAGGAATCTATCGGGTGCTTGCTTGCACAGGACGATGAAGGCGGCAAGGAGAGGTCTATCTATTACCTTAGCAAGACTCTACAAGGGCCAGAGGTAAGATATACTGCATTAGAAAAGTTGTGCTACGCCCTAGTATACTCCTGCAACAAGTTAGAACACTACATGCTGCCAAGAACAGTTCATGTAGTGGCTCCCTTTGACTTGGTGAAGACCCTTTTGCACAAACCAGCATTAAAGGGTAGACAAGCTAAGTGGGCTATGAAGATCAGTCCTTTTACCCTTGTACACGTTCCTCAAAAGGCAGTCAAGGGACAAGCTTTAGCTGATTTCTTAGCTCAACACCTTTCGTTGTTTCTGTCAGAAGATCCCAGAGAAGCTTCCTTTATAGGATTCGAACCTTGGGAGCTAACCTTTGATGGATCTTGTGCAAGCAGCGGCTCGGGGGCCGACATTACAATCACTAGTCCTCTTGGGGAACATTGGAAGCTTGCTCGGGAGTTAGAGCCTGGTACCACCAACAATCAAGCAGAGTACGAAGCTTTGATATTTGGCCTCGAAACTGCATTGCTTAAGGGTGCGAAATCAATTACAATTTTTGGAGACTCCCAAGTCATCCTGAAGCAGTTAACCGGAGAATATGAATGCAAGAGTCCCAGATTGATTAAGTGCTATGAGACAGCACTAGAACTATTGGGCAAGTTTTCGGACGCTACCATCACACATGTGCCTAGAAGCCAAAATCAAGAGGTCAATGAGGCTGCCCAACTTGCTTCAGGCTGGCAGTCTTGTCGCCCTAGGGGGGCACCACACATTGCCGCCATCACAAGTGAACCTGAGGACCAACAAGAGAGTGGTGATTGGAGGGCCGAGATCATACAGTACCTCGAGAACCCGTCATCTGGGGGAGATAACTCGCTAAAGGTAAAAGCTCTGCGGTACGTGCTGGTCAATGGTGAACTATTCCGAAGGGCGGTTGATGGATTATTGCTCAAGTGTATAGGCCCCGAGAACGCTAAGTTGGTAATGGGAGAAATCCATGAGGGGATATGCGGCTCTCATCGGGCAGGGCCGAGCATGAGATGGAGCATCCACCGTCATGGATACTTCTGGCCAACCATAATGGAGGACTATATCACGTATGCTCGCGGTTGTGAGGCTTGCCAAAAGCACGGCCCAATTCAAAGGGTACCAGCGGAAGAATTACACACAGTCATTAAGCCTTGGCCATTCCGTGGCTGGGGGATGGACATTATTGGGAAAATTCATCCACCATCATCTAAGAATCATTCATTTATACTTGTGGCCACTGATTACTTTACTAAATGGGTGGAAGCATGGCCAATGAAGAAAATCGATCAAGGCGACGTAATTAAATTTGTGACTGAGTTGATACATCGGTTTGGAATCCCTCAAACAATCACTGCAGATCAAGGTACAGTGTTCACTGGTGAAAAGTTTATAGCTTTTGCCAAACAGTTTGGGATCCGCATCTATCATTCTACTCCATACTATCCCCAAGCAAATGGTCAGGCTGAAGCCACCAATAAGATCTTGATAAGTATGATCAAAAAGGCGGTAGGCGAAAAACCTAGGAAATGGCATGAGACCTTATTAGAGGTTCTATGGGCTTACAGAAACTCTAAATCCACAGCTACAGGGTTTACGCCGTACTACTTGACATATGGTCATGACGCTGTTTTGCCTTTGGAAATAACAGTTCTTTCTCTAAGGGTGGCTCAGCAACATCACTTAGACTTATCTAAGTATGAAGAGGCCATGTTGCAAGAATTGGAGACAGCAGACGGCGACAAGCTGACCGCTCTGGAAAATATCCGTCGCCAAAAGATGAGAATGGCGAGACATTACGACAAGAGGGTTCGAGGCAAAACTTTTAATGAGGGAGACCTAGTATGGAAGGTGATTCTACCCTCGGGGGTGCATGACAATGAAACAGGCAAGTGGTCTCCAAATTGGGAAGGACCATTCATTGTTACGCAAAGACTACTTAATGGTGCATACAAACTGATGGACATCGATGGCCGAGAACACAAACAGAGTATAAATGCAAGATACCTCAAAGTGTTTTACCCATCAGTGTGGGAATCTGAATAAGAAACGCAAGTACATCAAAAGTGGCCAAGTCACAAACTAGGCCAAAAAGTAACAGTAATATCCCAAAAGTAAAGGCAAGAGTTGCCCATCACAAGGCCGATGAGCTAACCAAAAGTGTACTGAAAACAAAAGCAGTGCAAAACACTAAGGAGGAGGCTGCCTAGCATCACCCAGTATGCGCCGACGCATAAGGGCCCACTGATCACGAGTGCGCTCGAACATATCTGTCAGACGGAGAAGTGCGGCTGCCGAAGCACGAGCGCGAACCGACAACCGAAGCCGACGAGTCCGAACCCCCGATAACTCAGCCGATAAATCGCGCTCATCTGCGGCTAAACGATCATAGGAAGTCTCTAACTCAGCAGCTCGGGAAGAAATATCAGCCAAGACAGGCTCTAAGGTAGCAAGCTCCTCATTAGCTTCCTGAATCGTGCGCCTCCTCTCAAGAATGAAACGCTCTGCCTCCTCAATATCATGCTCTGCTCGCGTAACAACATCCCTAAGATGCGATCTGCGACTCTCTCTAACTCCGCGATCAGTAGACAACTGCTCATGCTGAGGGTGGATAGCATCTATCTGAAAACGAACCTCACGGTATCGTGCCTCGAGGTCATCAAGCAGCGTCAGATCATGAGCAGACTGATCTGCAGAGCTACTGAAAGCGGGATAAGAAACAGCTAAATCAGCAATGCGCTCTGAAAAGCTAAGAAAGTCGGCATCCTCGGTAAAGGCGGAAACCGCGCTGACGTCGTCTAGCAGGCGATCAAGACTAGAGAACACCTCGGTGGAGAGTCGATCGGCATGAGTGGATAGAAGGCGGTCAAACGCCTCGCATGATGAGACGACAACCCGGTCAGCAGGAGCAGGCACCGAAGGACCTGACAGAGAGGTCGCTGGGACTGAGGCACGGATCATGGGTACCTGAAGACGGCTTCACATGAGTATATGCCAAGAAAATCTTATAACCACGAAAGCTGAAATGAGCCATACCGGAAGAGGCGGCGTGACTGAATCAGCTGAAGTAATAGGAGCAGCAGTAGTAGGATGGTCTGCCTGGTCCATAGGAAGCTAGAAAGGGAGATCCTTAAAACATGTCCTCGGAAAAGAAAAAAACAGAAACGACATAATCAATAAAAAATACCTGAGGGATCACCGAAGGGCCAGCCTGACTAGTCTGGAAAACGTGATCCGCATCCTGAATAATATCTGCAGGAAGAACCTGGAGGACACAACTATCCTTAGAATACATTGCTTAAACAAAATAAGCATAAAAGGAGAGGGAGGACAACCAAGAAATACCTGTGGAACCAACTCATGGCCAGCTAAGCCAATCGCGGACCGAGAGGAGCGTGGATCAACCTGAGAGGTCAAGCACGATGTCATTACGATACTAAAAAGAGAAATGCAAATAAAAAGTCTAACAGTGGCAAAACATACCTGGTCGACAGTAGTTGCAGGCAAGGAATCTGCAGCGCCGATCGTCGCGGCGTCAATCATCTGGTGCCTAGGATCGTCGTGGCCATGAAAGATGATATAATCAGCACGGGCTAACATTTCATCTGGCGAATGGTCATCAGAAGGTCTACCAAAAGAGGCTGAGTATCGAGGGTCGGCGGCCACAGGAATATCAGCAGCATGATCATCCGCCTGGCCATGATCATCATCATCATAGGGGTCTATCGAGGGTCCTCCCCATCGCCCTCGTGGCCCTCCTCATCACCTGAGCGTGATCCATCATCACTAGAACCCGCATCCTCCTCGTCAGAACCAGACCGCTCGGCGCTAACTGAAGTATCCTCATCAATTACTTCCTCATCAACTGCAGACAAAGAGACAACATCAAAAGGGGCAGTGTATGAAGCGCTGCAAGATGATTCAACATACCTCTCCGACGCTTACGGGAGGAAGATACTGGACCAGACTGGGACTTCTTGGACCTCGAGGTACCACCGCGAGAAGCTGAAACACGAGACTGACGCGAAGGAGCTGAATCTCCAAAACGAGACGCCAGCTGATCATAGGGCGGCAAAATAGAAGTGATGTACGGCGTCCACCACGCCATAAAACCAGCAGCCAGCGACCCAGTCGGAGTAAACGGGAGATAGCTGGAGAGCATCAGACGAGACGAAAAAGCTATCACAGCCTTGATGACTGCGGGTGTCATCCTCTCCTTCCTGGTAAAACGAGTCGGCCACTTCACCCGGCGAGGAAGCCCGAGGTGGCAACCGAACTGGCGAGCAAGCAGGTGAGGGCAATAAGGCTCAGCGATGAAAGGGTTATAAGCGTCAGTCCTCTTCACCCCACTCAAAAGCATGTGAGGTTTCATGCTGATATTCCATGTGAACTCCCCATGAATGCCACGTGGCTGAGTAGGGAGACATATCAGCGTAGACAGCAACCAAGGAATGGAGGCATAAACAAATAAGTCATGGTAGGACGGCCGATAATGATAAAGCCAGTGGATAATCCCCAGACCATCTCGGTTCAGAAGGCCGTCCCGGCTAATCCTCACAGACTGAGCAGCCAATATCTTACCTAACGGATCACCCTCCGAAACCTCCTGCGGACTAGGGCGTAGTACCCCTGTGAACAGCTGGGGAAAATATAGCTGGACCCATAACTGCAAGAACCATAGCGGCCCAGAAGCAGTGGTAGAGGGATCTCGTCCTTCGGCCAGCTTATCAGAAAGCTTAGCCATGCCGCTAAACAGAGTGCCGAGGAAGTAGGAGCCCATAGCTCGAGTCTCCGTACTCATAAGTCCTAAGACAAGGGGCAGTGCAGTACTAAGAACAGTACGTGCACTGGAACAAATAACAAACCGGCTAAACCATAGTAAAAGGAAAGCCACGTGCTCATCTCGCGTAGAAGGAGAAGGTCCTGACGTCTTATTGTGCACAATGTAAGCCGGGTATCGCCTGGCCTCTTTGCCCGTAGGGCAAATCGACGCACCAAGTCTAGGGTCATCAACAGGGGACCGAGTCAACTCCGATCCGACCACACGAAGCCCCGTGATCATCACCACATCAAGAAGTGTAGGGCCAACGAATCCACAGGGAAGCTGAAAAGCATTAACAGAGGAGTTCCAAAAGCCCATAAGATAGTAAAGCAAGCGATGGTCTATCACCACAGGCTTAGTGGATAGACGGATGGCCTCATCAATCCCCCACTCACGCCAATCGGAAGCGCGACCCGACATCCGATGCACCCATGAAGTATACTGACCTAGGCTGCTGTCATCGTCAATCTGAGTCCTGGGAACCTTAGCCTTTGACCTGGAGGTAGAAATACCGAAATGCTGAGGCTGAGATTTAATAGGTTTAGTGCGAGACATAAAGGCACTGGTAAAGGCAGCCTCGGTGACAAGTAACTTGCAAGATAAAAACCGTCTCGACTCATTCGCGCGCTCAGGCGTACTATGAAACGGCCGAAGAAAAAGCTCTGACTCCTGCCGACGATCGAACTCATATGCCTCACCGTCAGAATCCGGAATAAGCGGACGCTGCAGATGAGAAAAACAAGCATGAGATTAAGGGATGCGAACATAGGCAACGAAACAAACAGGGTAAGAGCAGACAAACCTGAATGGTCAGAGGAGGAGCCAAAGTGGCGGCCTGAGCAGTACTAGGGGTGGCGGCCTGAACAAAATGCGGCTGAGTGGACCTGGCAATGTCCTGTGCCATACATAGTTACCCGGATAAGTCAAGTGGTTAACAAGATTTAAGTTAACATGAGAAGGTGCTAATCAAGCCATTTTAACCTGAAAAGCCATGCCGCGCGACAAGGCAGCAAATCTTGTCAAGGGAGCAGCGACCTGAACAAAGGAGGAAGTGGCGGCCTGCCCTGGCTGACGACTCCGGGCGGCCCGAGCTGACGGGATGGTGGCCTGGTCAGTGGCGGCTGGTGGCCCCTGAGTGGCGGCCGATGACGACTCAGGGCGACGATCGGAGGCGGCCTGAGTCACAGGGAAGGCGGCCTGAACAGCGGCGGCCGAGGAGGATCCGGGCTGATGAGGGGCGGCCTGAGCCAAGGAAGTGGCAGCCCGTGTAGTGTCCTCTACTAGATCCTATGTCATGAATAAAGTGTGGAATGTCTAGGAGTAACTCTAAGTTAACCTAACACCTAAGCAGGAAATCACATGATCTTATGCTTTTTCTAAGTCCCATATGATGCTCTATGTTCTCTAAGTCTATGTCAGAGGTGATAGGCAATGTGAGTAATCTTGCTATGTTCTACGAAATCAATAGGCATTGGAAACACGAAATTACCATACGAGCATGTAAATTTAGCAAAAACGAATCCAGCGGAATCAAGAAAAGAAAGCAAAGTTCACAAAATTCAATCCAACATCCCTCTCATAATCCTAACATGCCAGAATGCCCATCAACCTTCATGATATCCCTCCATACATGTGATAAGCCTCCACCAAAGTATGCATTGCAAAATAAAAATGGAGATAGCTCACTAACCTGGTCCATGAAGCGAATAAGAGGGGACCTGATTGCAAGCAGATAGCGCCCTCGAACAATGGCCGGGCGGCTTCAGGTGGCGCGGCCTCAGATGGCTTCAGGCGTGGGCGGCCTCGGCGGTAGGGGCGGCGGCCTCGACGTAGCGGCCTCGTCCCGGGTGGCCTTGGCGTGGGCGTAGGCGGCCTAGGCGAGGCGGCCAAGGCGGAGCGGCGGCCAAGGCGGAGCGACTTAGGCGAGGCGGCCAAGGCGGAGCGGCCAAGGGGCGGAGCGGCCTAGGCGAGGCGGCCAAGGCGGGCGGCCAAGGGCGTGACGCAGGCGGCCTAGGCGGGCGGCCAAGGGGGCGAGGCAGGCGGCCTCCGAGCGGCGGCCAAGGGGGGCTAGGCAGGCGGCCTCCGAGCGAGTGGCCAAGGCGACAGGCGGCCAAGGGGGGGCGAGGCAGGCGGCCTCCTCCGAGCGGGCGGCCAAGGCGACAGGCGGCCAGGGGGGGGGGGGGGGGGGGCGAGGCAGGCGGCCTCCGAGCGAGCGGCCAAGGCGGGGCGGCCTCCAAGCGGGCGGCCAAGGCGACAGGCGGGGCGGCCTCCAAGCGGCGACCTCTCGGCCAAGGCGGGCGGCTCCAAGGCAGGCGGCCTCTCGGTGGTGGGTGGCTTCAGGCGGCCTGGCAGCAGCTTCGCGTGGGCGGCCTTGGCAGGCGGCTTCAGGCGCAGGGGCGGGCTGCGTAGGGCGGCGGCTTCCGTGCGATGCGGTGCGGCGGCCTCGACGGCTTCCAGCGGCGTCCGGCGACGGTCTCTACAGCCGGAATCTGGACGACGGCGACGGCTTCCCGGCGGTTTCCGACGGCCGGTGGAGGAGTGAGGGAAGAAGAGAGGAAGATAGTAAAGGAAGAAGAGAGGAAGAGACAGAAAACTTTTGAAGGAAAATGATAATGAGGAGATTTTGAAGGGTTTTATATGGTTAGGGTTTTGTCCCTAATGGGCCCTAATGGGCCGAAAATTCCAAAATTAAGCGCGCAAATTTGTCTTAAAATGCTAATCAGACAAAATGCGCGAGGGGGGCATCTGTTAACCCAACAAAATATATATTATAGCCCATCCAAGTTTACCTAACCCAGTCCGTGAAAATATATCCGGAAAAGAGAACGCATTTGCAAAAGGCCCAATCTATTTTTCTTGGCTCAGTCCAATTCAAGATTTATCCGGATAATGATCCAGTAAGAAAACCAACACCAGGGCGACAGGAAGTGACCCAAGCCACCACGCCGCCTAGCCACCACACCCTAGGCGCCTATGATATCACCAAGTCAAGGAAGATCGCGTCTTTGCAGGGCGGCGGCATCACGTCTCATTAATATAGGGCGGCGTCAGCAGATTTCAAGGAGAAAACCATGGGAGGCTCTCACTCTATATAAGGAGATGAGGGGGTTTAGAAGAGGGACATCCACACACACCCTAAGAGGACGCATTTTCATATCTTTCATTCCTGCACTTTTTCATTCTGCAAGTTCAATTCCTGTTTTTATATTTCTGCAAATTTTTTATTCCTTTACAGCTTTGCTTAAATTCTTGTAATCCCCTTAGTAATTCTTGTAATCCTCTTCAAATATTGTTCAATCAAAATTATTGGTTAACATCCCTACATGTATTTCCATATCTAATTTGCGTGATATGATTCACACCAACTTCTTAAACTAAAAATTTTGGGTCTCATTTAAAAAAACAAAAAAAAAAAGTATAATTAATTTGCAAATATGAACAGACATGTACTTTCATGTCTTCCTTCCCTCAAGACATGATTTTTATTTAATATACATTCGGTTATTAATTTTGATCCACTAGAATCTATCACATTCACGGGTTAATTATTTATGGCTGCATCGATCTATGTACTGCAATAATTTACTACAAATAATAATTAATTATTTCAATTATGTTATAAACCTCTCTCTCTTTTTTTTTTCTTTCCTTCATGAGAATATGAGTGCATCCAACTTGGTCATCAATTTCCAGCCATTTTATTAAAAAAAAAATGAAAAATGAAAAAAGTTCTTCTAAATACTTCCTATGTTTCATTTGTTTTTGACGGGCTCACCCGTCACGCTGTTCAATACACCTTTTAAATCATCAATAACTCAAGTTCGATATATATAAAAATTCAAAAAAATTTATATTTAAAAACTACACGACGAGACGAATCTAACAAGATCTCATTTAGTTATATTTTAACTTGTGTAACTATTATAAAACTTTAAGTAAAAGTCTGTGTCTGAATAGTAACACCTTATTGAATGTAAGAAACATTAAAGAACGGAGTTAGTAATAAATTTACATATTTATCACATTCTTTACTCATTCTAACCAGTGTCTGTCGGAAAAGATGTTGGGGATCGGATGCATGGAAGCGGACGGTGTGCAATTATATGCACTGCGGCCGCGGATATAATATCTGAGGGCTTTTATATAATGGTATGTTGTATGTGTAATGGGCGAAATGATTCATATAATTGTTGAGTATTAGATGATCGCCACGATGGTTTGTATGATGATTGAGTGTTATTGTGATAACACCACAAAAACATTCACATTCATCACACTCTTCCATCACGCATTGGGAATGTATGACAATCTAATGTTTTTTATAAAGATTAATCTTAGAAGAAATCAGTCTCGATGAAGAAAATAACTTTTGAAATTTCAGTATGGGATAATAATATTCCATCTGTCCTTACAAACAAAAGTAAATCTAAACAGAGACATGAATATTTCCTCCTTTGAATAAACAAGAGTCAACGGCGCGGCGGCTACAATCTTAAAAAGGACAATAATACATGCGACCTCCTCTGAATATATGTATAATTATCGTTTTAATAAAATAAAATAAAATACTTAATACTCCGTCGTTCCAGTTTAGTTGTCTTGTTTGATTTTTTTGTACTGCTCATTATTTAAATTTGACTCAATATTATTGCAAGTATAATATTTGAAAGAAAAAAAATAGTCGAGTTGGGTTTTATTATAATCTTAAAATCATGTGGTGTTAGAATATACTCCCTCCGTCCCGCGAAGATTGAAGCCTTTCTCTTGGGCACGGTAATTTAGGTAGTGGAGTTTAGTAGTTAAAGTGGTGTGGGTATTTGTGTTTAAGATTATAATGAAGTTTGATACTATTTATTGTTTAACTTTGACTTAATATTATCGTAGTGATGTAATTTGAGAAAAATATTCAAGTGTGGTCTTGTTAGAATCGTCTAATCGTGTAGTTTTAGAATATATATTTTATACAATTTTTATTTGTATCAATTTTGTAATATTAAGAGTTAAAGAAATATAAGGGACTTTGTGTAGGAAAGTAATAATGCATTGGAATTTGTGCAGAATAGTAAAAGTAAGTATTTTTTATGGGATTTGACAATAATTAAGATTCTAATCAAACTTATATTAATTTAATTTTTCTAAAAACGGAAAGGGTTCAAACTTCGTGGGACACCCCAAAAAGGAATAGGGTTCAAACTTCGTGGGACGGAGGGAGTATATTTTATCTAATTTTTTTATTGTACATATTTTGAGATATTAATAATTTAAAATGTGAATTGAATTGTATTAAAAAATCAAACAAGACATATTAAATGGTACGGAGGGAGTAAATAAATGCATGGGGATAGGGACATGACTAATGTCCCTGACTTACAATCTTATGGTTGTCGGTTGGGGGTTCGATTCCCAACCAACCATCTAGCCCTCCCTTTTATTCTCTTTATAAGTTTTATGATTTAGTCTTACACACATCTTTATCCATATCTGAGTGTCAATGTTTAATAAATAAATTAATAAATAAATGTGGGTCTTACACATTTAAGATAAAAGACACTAATGTATAGTAGTAGTATTTACTTTCTTCTCTGGCCACGAATTATATTATTTGGAATAAATAAAACTGGGTGTTTAATAAGGGGAAGGGTTCTAGCTCCCACACACTTTTGTCGATACATGAGTGTCACTGTTTACCCAGAAAAAATAAGGGGAAGGGTTTAATCAATTATTTTTTGGTGAAACCGGGTATCTCCAGGCCACATTGGACCCAAGACTAATCCCTCGATGATCTGCAGGGACAATTAAGGGCGCCTCTCCCAAAGCAGTTTTTTGCATACACAAGACTCGAACCCGAGACATTGCTTAAGCGACTAGAGCGCCCAACTGTTGGTGGTTTAATTAATTAATTTTTTTGGAAAGCATTTAATTTATTATTTGATAAGCAAAGCTTTTTTTATATAATTTAAAAATATATGTAAATACATAAAATATAAATACGTGTTTGAATTTATAGAATTAATACTTTAATATTAATTCGCCGACCTCACGGTCGGCCATGTATTCATAAAATAAATATTATATGCATATATAGTACTTCCTCGTCTTAGAAATATCTTTATTTTTTGATATTGTTTATTGTTCAACTTTGAGTCAATATTATTATAAGTATATATTTTAAAAAAATAGTCGAGTTCGGTCTTGTTAGATTCGTCTAATTGTATAGTTTTATAATATATATTTTACATAATTTTTAGCTTTATATATTTTGAGATATTGACGATTAAAAAAAATGCATAATTGAAATCAAACAGGATATTTTTGGATGAGCGAATCAAATTAAACAGGATATTTTAAATGGGAGAGTAGTATATAGTATAAAATTATTACTCCCTCCGTCCCAGGTAAGACGTCTCGTTTGACTTTTTGACACTGTTCATTGTTCAACTTTGACTTAATATTATTGTAAGTATATATTTGGGAAAAATAATCGAGTTTGGTCTTGTTAGATTCGTCTAATCGTATAGTTTTAGAATATATATTTTACATAATTTTTACCTGTATATATTTTGAGATATTAACGATTAAAAAATTGCATTGGATTGTGTGCAAAAGTCTAACAGGACATCTTAGTTGGGACAGAGGGAGTACTTTTTAATATATAGTATGTATATATATGTATATATTGATAGATATGTGTGGATGTTATTGTTTGAGACCATAAAATAGATTATATGTTGATTATTTTATTCTCAAATGTCAATAATTCGTATATCAACATGTGCGAGATTATATATTTAACTGATTTTACATCATCTACATATTTCAACAATTTTGATACTAGATTGATCAGTCAGGAATTTTAATTGTTAGAATTCTGAAATTAGTTTTTTTAAAAAATTATAAGCTTTGTTAAATTATATTAGAAATATGAGTAAAATCAATGTATATTAGACAATATCAGCGTGTGTGTGTCGACATAATAAAGTGGTGTATAATTAATTTAATTGGCAGAAAATATTCAATATATTAATAGCTAGGGCCCTCAAAAGTGGTTGTTTATTTGTAAAAGATTATTTCTTCATTCATGCATATAACTATATACTTCCTCCGTTTCTTTTTATTTGACACGATAGGAGTTTTGTTACTGTTCATTGAGTAACTTTGATTCGACTTTTTAATACAGTTATATAGGACAAAAAATAGTCAAGTGGGATTTTGTTAGATTCGTCTAATTGCATAGATTTAGAATATCAAAGTTTCATAATATTTACTTGTACGCAATTTGAGTTATTGAATATTGAAAATGTGTATTGAATTGCATGAAATGTGGGTCCGTGACAGTTAAAAATGAACGGAGGAAGTATATGTTAGATTGTTGCACTTTAATTTTTTTTAAGAATCATGTGGGGTGCCCTAATATATAATAAAATTAATTAAATTAAACTATGTATATAATGATTACATTATTTGTTAATGCAATATTTAGAAGATATGGTAGGGTCCAATGAAATCAAATTTGTCCCCTCGAATTTTGCCACTATGCCTAATAATAATTCACACTAAAATGTGGCTAAATCATTGAACCATAGACTATATAAATTAAGTGATGGTGAGATCATTGATCACTATCAAATAGTCATCAACAAATGTAATATTTTTATTTTATATATGATGCCTTTTACATACATACGTACAAACTAATCTCTTTCAATTCTAAAATGCACTTATTTAATTAATCAATGAATAAATGGTTATATATTTGTCATAGAATAAAATAAAACTTCTTACGATTGTGTGACGTTTGCTGCATGTGGTTATTCTCTATATAAAAGTTATATATTTGATCGATATAATACCCCAATTTGTCATAATTTCGAATATGAGTTTGCTCCATTAGTTTAAAAGTTTGGAAATATAGTTAAGGGTTGAAAATGACGTAATAGCAAATTTACTTAAAGCATAATGCTTTAAGTCTTCGTTAAAACACTAAAAAATTGTGAAAATGTTTAGTTGAAAACGTCTTATTCTCTTAGAGACATTGCTAAACCTCTATATTATACTTCTCCATTCTTTTATAAGTGACACATACACTGGAGGTTTTGTCACTATTTATTTTAGTAACTTGATTCGAGTTTTTAATACAATTATATAAGATAAAATATAGTTAAGTGCGATCTTGTTAGATTCGTCTAATCACATAGATTAAGAATATTAAATTTTTCATAATTTTTACTTGTATGCAATTTGAGTTATTGAGGATTAAATACGTGTATTGAATTGTGTGAAATATGAGTACGTGTCATTTAGAAAAGAAGGGAGGTAGTATTTTTTTATAGTGTGAAGTGTGAACCAAATTATTACTATTAATAATGCACAAAAGTTAAACAGAAGATCAAAAGGTCATGTAATCAGATATTTAACCTCAATTAGCTATTAATAGTCAATAGATCAGAGTATATACTAAGTAATGACGACTTGGATCATATCTTACCTAAATCTTTTTTTAATACTCCATCTCTTCTATAATACAGGTAGCTGCACAATAGAATGTGTTTTATATATATTTTTTTCAATATTATCATTTTAAGTCACATAAATATTATAGCAAACCGTTTAGTTAAAATGGTAAAAGTATAAATTTATAAAGAAATTAATATAATCTTTAATTATTGTAATTATACTTAAAATGGAAGGTTCGGAGTGAAAATAATTAATCAATCAACTAATCCGAGATCGTAAATTTCAAATTTAATAAATGGTAGGATTTGACGACACCACTAATCATAAAGGACCTCAACAAATGTCCAGACTCCAGAACAAGCATATTAATAGTCCAAAACTCCAAATGCAGCCAAATTGATTAGGCCACGGTTATGCGCACACATGAGTTTTCTTTAAAAACACAAACTTAAGGGCACTCAACCATAAAAATTTAAAAAAGTGAACATGTTGAGGGCACTCACAAAAGATATGTCCAAAGTACCCCTATTTTCATTGTTACGGGCACCCAAGTAAAAGCGACCAAATCTCACCCAAATTCTCCCAAATCAACAGCAACCCACCACCATCTACAACAGCAAGTAGATATCAGGATGTCCGGCGTGACGACACGGCGGCGGCGGCAGCGGCAGCGGAGGGGGCGACAGGGTAAGATTCTATCTAACTTCAAGTTTTATTCATTCTAGGGTTTTAGGGGTTGAGTTTCTAAGTTGAAAATGTAGGATTTGAGTTTCTAAGTTTGAATTTTCATATATATGCTTCTCTCCCAAGTTATATTGAATTTTCTAAGTTTGATTCTACCTTCTTTTTTTGGTTTGAGCATTTATATTCAACTGTTGTTGGGGTTTATTGTTGAAGATTGGAAACAGCAATCGGACAAGGCCGGCCGATAGCATAAGTGGATAACTGGCCACGGGCAGCCGTTCATCATTAAGAGGGTCGGCCATGGGTGGCCGGCCGCCATGTATTTTGTTTTTATTTTTTGAATCTGGATGAGCAAAATAATCCTAATTTGTCTGTCTTTCTCTCTTCTATTTATTTTATTTTTTCAGGCATTTTATTTTTTGGGTCTTGAAGGCTGTTTCAGCTTCAATTCTTTGGTGTCATAGAAATGGTTGATCTTATCTTTAATGTTTAAAGCTTGATGTTGTGCCTTTCCTTTGTGCCATTGCAGTGAACTTGATCCCCAATCTTCTCCAACAGAACAAACCTTTCTTACTGATCCCCAAGTTCAGAATTGCAGCCAAGCATAATGCTAAAGGAAAATCATGTCAATGAAAATAGGCAAATGGATGCGTTAGGATCTCACACAAGGAATGAGAAGCAAACCAATATTATGAAGTACTATATAGTATTATTATTGTATCTTTACTAAATTAGATTAATTATAGAAAAAACAAGTGAGAGGTGGTCTTCACTCATTTTTGTCCACATGTATATATAATATATTAATAAGATGGTATTGTGAGTGTATCATGTAAACATGATTCCATATGAAATATTTTTTATTGCTTAATACGGCCACCACTGGACGTTTCCATACGAAACCAATCGGCCATTCATGGCCGTTTGCGGAGACAGTGGTTGGCCAACAGTGGCCGTTTGTGGTGAAAACTGGCCGGCCATTGATGGCCGTTCCAATTTTTTTTTTTTTTTTTTTTGCATGGAACGACAATTTGTGACCGTTTGCATTAGAAGGAGAACGGCCAGCTCCAGCCGTTCGAATTGAAGACAGAGCGGCCAATCATGGTCGTTCGAATTGAAGACAGACCGGCCAAGGTCGTGACAGTCTTTCACAGTTTTTTTCTTTTTCACTTGGGTTCCATAAGGTAAGGGTATTTAGGATATTTTATATGGAATGTGAGTGCCCCTAAAATTTGTTGTGTGTATATATCCGTGGCCAATTGATTATCTTGTAGACATATTTGGAAACTCCGCGGACCAGAGATCCCAGCAGGGGAAAATACAGAAAGCAAATCCACCCACTCACTGTAATTACTGCTATAATAATAGTAAAATTGTTACCATGGTATTACTCCATAGGTATGGAAGTTGAATTTAAAAATTAATTAAACTTGTCTTACACTATTTTAAATTTCTACCAAGGAAAAAAGAAAAAGAAGAATTAAGTTGACGCATATATATATAAGGTAATTAATTGCATTCGCATTTTCTTGTTTCTTGTTTCTTGTCTCTTTTTTTTTTTTTTTCAACTTTATTTTTCCACACAATATTACATACCAAAGAAGGGTTATTTGCAGACAGTTAGCGACTTAAGTTTGAAAGAACGCATCTTCAGCTAAGGAGCTGCCCTCCGATAACAAGAAAGGATCCTCAAGTCGGAATCCGTTGCCGGCGCCGGCAATCTGCCACGACGACGTATAGTAACAGTACTCGTAGCTGTGACGATCTGCAGCGTCGATCGACAGATCCGGCAAGTCGAAGAATGTGTCGTCTTCATGAGGGAGGGGCGAATTGGACACCGATTCCTGCTGCAATGAATTCGGGGAAGAGTGGGAGGAGGCGAGCGTCGCTTCTGGGAATGTGGCGGCGGCGGCGGCGGCTGCGGCGGCCTGAATGTCCTTGGGGGCGGTGGAGGCCGGGCGGGGAAGCTGCTGAGCTAAGTGTGGGAAATTGAGGTATGCCGATTGGCCCTTGATTGCCAGAGCGGCGACGTCGTGAGCTCGGGCGGCCATCTCCGCCGTGGAATAGGTCCCCAGCCAAATCCTGGACTTCTTCTTGGGCTCCCGAATCTCGCACACCCATTTTCCCCAATTCCGGCGCCGGACGCCGCGGAAGAGCGGGTGCTTGTCGGCGGAGGAGGAGTGGGCGGTGGTCCTGCGGCGCTTGGCGGCGTCTTCATTGCCGGATTTTTGGCCCTGAGCTCTTTTGGGGCTTTGGGTGGTGGAGCCGGTGGAGGAGGAGGAGGAGGAGGAGGTGGAGGCGGCGGAGGAGGAGGAGGAGGAGGATAGAATAATGGAATCTGGTTGAGGAGGAAGACATTGAAAGATGGAATTGGATTTGGATTGTTCCATGGAATTAATGGAAGATTAATGTGATTGAGGAGGAGTAGCTAGTGTGCTATGGTGTGTGGTGGGGTGGGGTAGGGTTGCAAAAGAATCAAATATTTTTGCTTCGATTCGTGATTCGATTCGAAATTATTCGAAATTTTGATATTCGAATAATATTTGATTCGATTCGATATTCGATTAAACATTTTATTTTATATAAAATAATATATAAATATGTAAAATAACTTTATTAGATAATTTAAAATTTATTTTTAGCGAATATATTTATTAATTAATATGAATATATTTATATATGAAATTAAAGAACTAAATTTAATATATAAATCGAACTAAATATTTAATTTTAATAATTAAAAAATTATTTTTTCAATATTAAATTACCTTATAGAATAATTCGATTCGATTCGAAAGTATTCGTGAGGCTTAACAAATCAAATCGAATACTGCAGTATTCGATTCGATTCGGTTCGTTTGCAACCCTAGGGTGGGGTTTATAAGATTCTTACAAATTGCAACTATTTATATTCTATACACTATTAATAATAATAATAATAATAATAATAATAATAATAATAATAATGATTTAAGTTTATTATTAATATTGTTCATTTATTTATAATAAATGAATAGTACTCACTGCTACATAAAGAAAAAGGGTGAAAGCAAGAAAAAGAAAAGGGGAAGCTAGCAAGGTGCAGTGGATGGTGAGCAAGATATGGTTTTGCATCTACATTTATTTATTTATTTTATTGCAATGATGCTTCAATGATAGTATTGTTCACAAATAGCATATACTCATGACTGATCATACTCTCAAGTTAGAAGTATATTTTACTACTAGTTTGAATAATACTCCTATGTCACACTTTCCTCTCACACTTAATTACCCTAAAAATCATCCAAATCTTAAAAAATTACCAAGAGCAAAGAGGAATATATACTTCTACTAGTATTATATAGTTATACTATAGTAAAGGCATAATAGTGTAAATATATATTCCCTAATTAATACTAATGATTATGGTTGTGGACTGGCCACACATGCATATGTCATATAACTGTACTAATTAAAAATTAAAATGGTACTCACCAATCACCATGCATGTAGTTAATTTCGTGGCCTGCTGTTTTTTTCATTTTTTTGTTTCTGCCACTATTTTTTTGGCTGTATATAGAAAATAAAATAGTAATGCATGGTAATGAGTTGGTAGGACTATAGCTAGGTTGGGACTTGAGAGGAGGAAGACAGTCAGGATTGAGGATATATGATGCACCAATAATTCATTATTTGTGATTGGTGAATATAGTATATATATATATATATATATATAGTAGTATGTACTATATATTATATAGAAGTAGTATATATGGTACAAATGCAACATCTTCCTCCAAACACCACCTTCACCTCCTCTGCCTCCACATTTTTTTCTACCATAAAATATTCCATTATTCTTATTATATACTACTACAATTATTAAACATTATATTGAGGTTTATGGTCAAATTTTTTACTTTTAATTTTAGGGTTGAAATTCAAGTCCCCACCCACCCATATATCTTTTATATATGTAATGCGTATGTATCCCAAAAAAAATACTAACAGCTTTCTTTATTTTTTAAATGATTCTTATTTAAAATATGTTTATATATATAATAGTCCATAAAAATGGGTTTTTAATTAAATGCATGGAAGGTATATATAGTATTTTGAAATTTGCCTTTTTTTAAGCACTAGATTTTTCACCCGCACTTCGCGCACGGGTATTAATTTTTTTTAATACAAACTTATTAACTCAATTAATTTAAAATTATAGATATTATTATTTTAGTATATTTATGAAAATAAATTTTTTAATAAAATATAATTTCTATTTTTTTTCAAAATGACAGAAGAAAAATAATTTTTTCATAATACATATACCAAAGTATTATTCAATTATACCCGGTTTCACAAAAAAAAGTATAATTCAATTTGTTATGTAAATAAAATATAAATAGAAATTAATCCATAATTACCACCCTACTATTATAAATATTATATGTATAATTAAATTATTAAGTATATTAAAACTTTCGTCTTTCTAACTCACTCCACCCGCTATATTGATTGTATATATTACATTTATATAAAAAGGAATATAGGTAGTATTAATAATTATACAGTAGATTAATGACTAATAAATATATGTAAAAGATAAATTATCATGATATTAATTTTCATGTATATAAAATAATATATTAAACTTTTTTACTGATGAAATACTATTTTTTTAAAAAAAATTATGTAGTGTTTATTTTATGTATATTAGTATAATAGGCTCGAATTTTAATATAATTAATATTATATTTGAAAATATAAATTATTCAAATAAAGAATTTATAATATATTGATTTAATTAAAATATATTTTTAAAATATTATAGAAATATTTTCTTATACAAACAAATAGATTTATTATCTAATATAATATATTGTTTAACTAAATTCATTATAAATATTAAATATATTATTATATCTTTTTAAAATATATGAAAAGATTTTTTCAAGATTTTCTTATACTAATAAATAGATTTATTACCTAAATATAAGATTTAAAAGATTGATGATTTGGCAAGTAGGATGATTCAGCGCTGACGTGTAATTAATTTGGATGACTGTACGTTTCTGAATGATTAATCAGCATTTATGTGGAAACCTAAGGTGTAATTACAGTATAATCCTTAAAATTAAAAAGGATGAAGTATATTTAATAAGGGTCATACAGTCTGCACATGCCAAAAAGTATTCAGGATTTATTATATAGATTCGAAAATTGTACATATATATATATATGGGATTAGGGGTGTAAATGAGACTGATAGGCTCGTAAAATATTCGGGCTCGACTCGATCAAAGCTCGACCAAAGCTCGACTCGAAAAGGCTCGGCTCGAATTCGAGATCGGCTCGAATATTAATGAGCTCAAGCCGAGCTAACTAATACTCGGCTCGAAAGCTCGATAATAGGCTCGAATATATTATACATATATATATATATTATTTCTTTCTTAAAAATATAGTGTATTTTCTTTCTTAACAAATGTGAGGAAGATGAAGTGCAACAGTAAATTCACTCCTCCTTTTATTTAATAATATAGTACATTATATTTTATTATGGTTAACACTAAATGAAAAAAACTAAATCCCAATCTCCTTCCAAATTGAGACTATTACAAAGAATTATGAATAGTTTAATATATTTCTACAGAACTCCGTCTTTCAAGTTTTTAAGCTCATTATTAAATAATTTAAAATTTATTAGTCTTGAGTCCAATGTGGTCTATACCCGTTTTTTTTATTTAAAAAAAACTGAAATTTATGTCGAGCTTTTTTGGCTCTTCGAGCCGAGCTCGAGCTTCAATATATTGGGTCGAGCTCGAGCCGAGCCGAACTTATATACATAAACGAGCTCGGCTCGTTTACACCCCTATATGGGATAGTTTTATATAGTTCTATTTTTTTAACATTGACACCTATGTGTCGGAAAAGATGTTATCTATATATAATAATCTAAAACAAAATAGTCTAACACACACACACACTTTCCCGCCCAAACATTTTCCCCTCACAAAATCCATTTTTTACACTCTCTCTCACACACTAACTTATTTACGATTCTGCCGCCGGACCGTGCTCCACATCGATGATAATTACAAATATGCCATGGACTGTGCTCCAATTTCTATATTAAACCTGCATCTCATTTATTCCCTTCCTCCTATAAATATGTGTATTATAACCCACCTCAAAATCATATCCTTACATCTTCATCTAACATTTCTCTCAATATTATAGCTTTTGCTCCATTTAACAAATACATCTCCCACCATTTTATAGCTTTTGTTATTCAATTTCATGTCTCTTTCTCCTTCTTTTGCTAATATCTTTATTTTCTTTTGTTATTGTTTTGGTCACAGTTATTGGAACAACGAGAGTACAAACTCAAGTGACGAAAAACATTTTGAATGGATGAAGAGCTAAGGAATATTCATAATTATAAAAGATTAAATCAATTGTTGTGACATCTTCTTCTGTGACAAATACATCTCCCCGCCATTTTATAGCTTTTATGATTCAATTTCATGCCTCTTTCTCCCTTTTTTGCTAATATTTTTATTTTCTTTTGTTGTTGTTTTGGTGACAGATATTGGAACAACGATAGTACAGACTCAAATGACGAAGAGCATTTTGAATGGATGAAGAGCTAAGGAATATTCATAATCATAAAAGAACAAATCAATTGTTTGGTTGTTCTTTTTGTGGAAAGATCTGTTCCACCGAGTGTAAATAATTGGATGAGTTTATTAGTTATAGCATTATTTTCTCAGAATCTTGTGTATTTTATTCAATGAGAGAGTTTCGAATTTGTCCATATCATTTTTATCCATGTTCTATTCTCAATTACTCCAATCAATGATAGATTAATATCAAATCAATTCTATTCTCAAGTTAAATATGACAATGTTGAATTATCATTGCTTAAATTAAATTAAAAGAATATATTTAAATTCTAACAAATTTTTATTATATCAATTGGCTAATTATAGCAATAAGTTTATTAATTATAATATTAATTTTGGAAAAAATATTGTGATGATTTAATATAGATACTACGTTTTGAAATGGATTTTATCTATATTGGCAACTAAATCCTTCCATTCAAATATATCCATATATTAAATAAAAAATGAAAACTAAATATTAGAATATGTATTTTTAAAATAAGCCATTCTAAATATGTGTTTTTTAATTTTAAAAATGTATTTTACTTTATTAGATCCAAAAATCATAAATATTTCATTGTACACTAATAGAGAATGAAATGATCCCATAATTAAAGGATGTAATTTGGAAATCATCATCGCTAATTTGATAGTTAAAAATGATAGTTTATTTTAATTGGTAGATCTTATAATATTAGATAACTAATTATAAAATTTTTGAATGGATGAATTAATAATGGAAAATGATGATGAAAAAATTAATATGCCAAAACTTAGCATTCAATGATTGATTAATATCAAATTAATTCTATTCTCAAGTTAAATATAACAATGTTGAATTATCATTGCTTTAAATTAAAAGATTATATTTAAATTCTAACAAATTTTTATTATATCAATTGGCTAATTATAGCAATAAGTTTATTAATTATAATATTAACTTTGGAAAAAATATTGTGATGATTTAATATAGATACTACGTTTTTGAAATGGATTTTATCTATATTGGCAACTAAATCTTTCCACTCAAATATATCCATATATTGGAAACTAAATATTAAATAAAAAATTAAAACTAAATATTAGAATATGTATTTTTAAAATAAGCCATTCCAAATATGTGTTTTTTAATTTTAAAAATGTATTTCACTTTATTAGATCCAAAAATCATAAATATTTAAATCATTGTACACTAATAGAGAATGAAATGATCCCATAATTAAAGGATGTAATTTGGAAATCATCATTGCTAATTTGATAGTTAAAAATGATACTTTACTTTAATTGGTAGATCTTATAATATTAGATAACTAATTATAAAATTTTTGAATGGATGAATTAATAATGAAAAATGATGATGAAAAAATTAATATGCCAAAAACTAGCATTCAATGATTGATTAATATCAAATTAATTCTATTCTCAAGTTAAATATGACAATGTTGAATTATCATTGCTTTAAATTAAAAGATTATATTTAAATTCTAACAAAGTTTTTATTAATCAATTGGCTAATTATAGCAATAAGTTTATTAATTATAATATTAAATTTGGAAAAAATATTGTGATGATTTAATATAGATACTACATTTTGAAATGGATTTTATCTATATTGGCAACTAAATCTTTCCATTCAAATATATCCATATATTGGAAACTAAGTATTAAATAAAAAATGAAAACTAAATATTAGAATATGTATTTTTAAAACAAGCCATTCTAAATATTTGTTTTTTAATTTTAAAAATGTATTTTACTTTATTAGGTCCAAATCATAAATATTTAAATCATGTACACTAATAGAGAATGAAATGATCCCATATTTAAAGGATGTAATTTGGAAATCATCATTGCTAATTTGATAGTTAAAAATGATAGTTTACTTTAATTGGTAGATCTTATAATATTAGATAACTAATTATAAAATTTTTGAATGGATGAATTAATAATGGAAAATGATGATGGAAAAATTAATATGCAAAAATTAGCATTCAATGATTGATTAATATCAAATTAATTCTATTCTCAAGTTAAATATGACAATGTTGAATTATCATTACTTTAAATTAAATTAAAAGATTATATTTAAATCCTTGTTGCTGAGCTTCATGCTATCCTCAATGGGATGAGGCTGTTGCAAGTCAGGGGGGTTCGTGAGGCATGCTGCTATTCTGACTCTCTTGAGGCCATTCGGGTCATCCATTCAAGTGTCGACAGGGAGCACCCTCTCTTCCCTATTGTGCGTCTTATATGTGAGCTTCGGCAAAATAATCCTGGCTATCATTGGTTTCATATTTTTCGAGAAGGGAATTTTGTTGCTGATTGTTTAGCTAAGAAGGGATCTCGTGAGGTTGAGTTCTTCACTTCATGGACATTCCCACCTGATGATGCTCGGCCGTTGCTTGCTGCAGATGTGATGGGCGTCTGGAGGCCCCGGCTTTAGTTTGGTGTTTTCTGTTGTTTAGTTCTGTTTCTCTTCTCCCTTCTGTAGTTTTTTTTTAGTTTTTTCTTAGCTGACGCGGTTAGCGTCCCCTTCATCCAAAAAATTATAGCAATAAGTTTATTAATTATAATATTAACTTTGAAAAAAATATTTGATGATTTAATATAGATACTACGTTTTGAAATAGATTTTATCTATATTGGCAACTAATCTTTTCATTCAAATGTATCCATATATTGGAAACTAAATATTAAATAAAAATGAAAATTAAATATTAGAATATGTATTTTTTTAAAAATAAACCATTCTAAATATGTGTTTTTTAATTTTAAAACTGTATGTTACTTTATTAGATCAAAAAATCATAAACATTTAAATTTGGGAATCATTATTACTAATTGGATAGTTAAAAATCATGTCAAAAATCATATTTACTATGTATCGTTTCGTAGACCTAACAATATTAGATAACTAATAATAAACTTTATTGAAAATCTGTTACCATTTAGGTGTTATACTTATCAAATTAAATGAGGTTATAGATATAAATTATTGAATCCGATATATTTTATAAAGATATGGTTAAATGAAGTGTTATTTCTAGAAAAATAAAATATGTATTATTAATTATATGGTAATAAAATCATGATGGTAATAAAATATGATGTAATATGTATTAATTATTTATTTGGGCAAAAGAGATTTGCGGTGATGGGGAAAACATATGCAGAATTTTTACAATGGTGATAATGGAGGGAAATAAAATATTTAGGATATTGAATATAATTTTTCAATGAAATGATTTTTAATTAAATTGTAACTAAATCTTTCCTTATAAATTTATCCGTATATTAAAAACACAATATCAAATAAAAAAATTGGAAACTAAGTATTACCCCATAAATAAACCAAAGATGATGGGGTAATTGATTTACATTGATTAAATTTGTAACACCCCGATTTAATTAACTCATAATTAATTTAATTTAGTTATGGTTAATTAACAAAAGACTTGGTATATGGATTATTTTGTAGGTGAATGAAGATTTAAGTGGGGGAATAAGTGAGTTCAACTCACAAGATAATAAGAGTCAAGTACTCAAATGGGTGTTAAATGGTAGAATTGGTCAAGGCAAGTAACCAAGCCACTAACCCATCTTCCGACCCGACCCATTTGTCAACCCGGGTCGACCCACATTCCATCAAAACACCCCAAATCAGCCATACCCCTTTCATTTGCACCCAACACTTAGAAAATTAGGGCAATCCCGCTTGAGAGGCCAAGGGTGGAGAAAAATGGCTTTGTAGAGAGATTTTGGTGTTCTTGAGCTCAAATCTTGTGGGGGAAATGTTTTTCAATGAAATGATTTTTAATTAAATTGTAACTAAATCTTTCCTTATAAATTTATCCGTATATTAAAAACACAATATCAAATAAAAAATTGGAAACTAAGTATTACCCCATAAATAAACCAAAGATGATGGGGTAATTGATTTACATTGATTAAATTTGTAACACCCCGATTTAATTAACTCATAATTAATTTAATTTAGTTATGGTTAATTAACAAAAGACTTGGTATGTGGATTATTTTGTAGGTGAATGAAGATTTAAGTGGGGGAATAAGTGAGTTCAACTCACAAGATAATAAGAGTCAAGTACTCAAATGGGTGTTAAATGGTAGAATTGGTCAAGGCAAGTAACCAAGCCACTAACCCATCTCCCGACCCGACCCATTTGTCAACCCGGGTCGACCCACATTCCATCAAAACACCCCAAATCAGCCATACCCCTTTCATTTGCACCCAACACTTAGAAAATTAGGGCAATCCCGCTTGAGAGGCCAAGGGTGAAGAAAAATGGCTTTGTAGAGAGATTTTGGTGTTCTTGAGCTCAAATCTTGTGGGGGAAATGATTATACATCTCTTGGTAAGTAATTTCTTCATTCTAATCTCAGTTTCAAAGAGTTTTGAAGTGATTTTTGGAGGTGTTGTTCATAGTGGCGAGAATTGGGTGTTTGTAGGATTTCTTGATTCTTGGTGTTGATTGAAGCTTGGATTCTTGTTTGGGAGCTGAATTAGTGTTGGGGGAAGCTAAGGTTAGTACTTGAGACCATTTTGGTGTTGTTGATTTCAAGTTTTGGAACTCTTTGGATGCATGTTGGAAGATCTCCATTTTGGAGATGATTTTTGATGTTTGGATTGATTTCTTGCAATGTAGCTTGGTATTGGTGTTTGGAGGAGTTGGGGAGCTGTTTTGGAAGAGTTTGGACCACCTCAATACCAGGCAAGGGTAGAGATAGGTTCGATTGGGGGCTAAACTGCCGGAATGGCCGGAAAACGCCATGTCCGACATCCTCTGCCGACCGACGCGCCGTTGGCGCGCCGCGCGTGATCAGCGCGCGGCGTCTCTGTTGAGACGCCGCGGACCACGTGGTGTCCACGCGCTGCGCGCGGGCAGCGCGTGGCACCTGCTGTTGCCAAATTTGATTTTTCTTGTTTTCTCCGTTTTGTCTATTCTTGCTCCTTGGTCATCCTTATGTCTCTAAATATGATCCTAGCAAGCTTGAACTATCATTATGCTCACAATCTTGGAACTTAGTTGCGATTAGCGGTAATCTACTATGCCTTAGTTGAGATTGAGTTTGGCGTCGCTTCTATGTTGATGTGAGAGTTGGTGCCGATACGTGGGACTTGGCACACCCCTGATTATACTTAACTCGCGATGAGTTGTTTATTTTGTCATGGTGCGTTGATTTACGTATGGACATGTGTTGATATGATTATGTATCTAAATTATGCTTTTGAGGATAGTGGGTATCCTATGTTTACGAGTCGGTATCCGATTGGGCATAGTTAATATCTTATCCTGAGCATTGAGACTGATAAGGATTGTATATCCGTAGTCTGGAAATTTGGCTGATAAAGGACTCATGATCCTTAGCCTGACCCGCTTGCCGTAAGCCACGTTCTCAGCTGTTAGTGTCCGCGGCGGGGGCACTGTGGGTATGTCTCCCGACCATTAAGGGGAGTGGACCCTTATATGGGGGGGAATACCGACCATGGTACTTAGGATGCGCGCTAGACATTCTTATGTGTTGCATTTAGGGTAGATAGACATCATAGGTCATAACATAACATCTCATCATCCATCATTCATTTTATTTGCAGTGGTTGAAGCACCGGTATGGGACGGTGTGATGTTCATCTGTTTACATTGTACAGTTATCATGTTGTGCTTAATAATTGTTATGATTGTACGCATGTATATATATATGATTATGCCTCTATAGAATCATGTTAATTCTTGTTTCCCCTTTATGCCGGTTATTTCTACTCTTGCTCAGTACCTTGTACTGACCCTTTGCAATTGTTTCTATGTATAGATACTCCCGAGGAGAACGCAGAGCCTGAGCACGATGTGGGGTATGGGGATGAGTGATCTACCTAGAGATGCATTAGCATGTTGTGGACTTATGTGCTTGTCTTGAATATTGCTATGACTTACTTACCTTATCTCGTACTGTTTGTGGTATTGATCAGTGCAGTGCACTATGTTCTGGTTTGTGTTTTACTTGGTATCTCTGACAGGTTGAGATGAGACTGTTATGTCGCATGATTTAGGCTTGTAAGCCGGACGTCTGTTATGATGTGATATTTCCTTTCTGGATTTGTATTCTGATGTTCTGGTTCCTTGGCTTCCTGTTTACTTGGCTTCGTGTTATTGATCTTAAATTGATTGGCCAACAGTTTAAGAGAGGTAACACGGCAGTGACGTCACAAAAATTGGTTTTAAATTTTTGGGGCGTTACAGGTTGGTATCAGAGCCATGTTTGCTCGTATGTGCTTAGAATTCTTGCACAAGCATGTGGTGAGGTGTGTGGGGGAAAGCATATAGTGTAGGAATTGCATCTGGTTCTGCTTATATTCTTGTTGATTACTTTGTTTTTGGGATATCTGCGTGCTCTATAGGGTTGGATTGTGGTTTGTGCATCAAACCACGATCAATCCATAGGGATATTCCGGGGGATCTATACTTAATAATTGTTGTTCGGTAAAGAATTATTCTTATTTACCGAATGTTACTGAATGTTTCGTTATGTTATGAGTGCAGGATGCCACCGCGCAGGGATGGAGAGCCCAGGAGGAGGGGAAGGCCTCGTAGGAATCCGGGGCCAGTTATTGGGGGTCGTGGACAGTACCACGAGGATGATGGGCTTGGCTATGATCATGGGGATAATGTCCCAAATGAGGAACCTATGGAGGTGGAGGATGACTTGAATTATGAGGACGAACCAGTGCCTCCACCACCACCGCCACCTGGGCAGATGCCCTTCGACCCTCAGTTTATGCAATATATGTTTAATGCTATGCATGGGATGTATCAGGGGCAGGCGAATCAGCCTGCACAGCCACCACCCCGACCCGTGGACTACGTGCATCTAGCAAGGCACTATCAGCCGCCGGTCTTTAGTGGAGGGGTAGACCCGGTTGCTCTGACTGATTGGATTTATCATATGGAGGAGATCTTCGAGAATATAGACTGTCCAGAGAATTGGAAAGTCAGGGTGGGACGTCAGTATCTTACTGGACCAGCGCTCCATTGGTGGAGGTCGTGTAAGAGTGACCTCATGGCGAGACCCGAATTCTCATGGGAGGTTTTCTGTCACGCTTTGAGATCCCACTTTTTCACCACACAGATGATGAATGTTAAGAAGAGGGAGTTCCTCAACTTAGAGCAAGTGGAGAACATGACAGTGTCTGAGTACTACGGTCGTTTTGTGGAACTCATGTCGTATGTACCAATGCTAGTTGCTGGTGAGGAAGATAAGGTTTCAAGGTTTGTTGATGGACTGAAGGCTGAGATCCGGACAGGATTTAGTACACAACACGTATCCTTATCTTCAGCATATGATCAGGCTTTATTCATTGAGAGGGCTCGCGCTGATGCGCAGCGCGTGTGGGCCGCTCGTCGCATGGATTCAGGGGGATCGAGTAGACCCCAACGAAGACAGCCGAGGCCGAGGAACGGTGGAGAGACATCTAGGCCTCAGACTTATGCACAGCCACAGTACAGGGGCGGGTCCCACAGCTGGAATTGCGGACAGGAAGGACATTTGAGGCCACAGTGCCCACAGTTGGTGGGCCGAGCAGGAGGTACTACTTCGGGTGCTTCCGGTGGGAATGCGTCGCATGGACGAGGTGCAGACAGAGGTCGTGGACCACAGAGGGGCCGTGGGGGCCGCCTCAACGTGATTGAGCGGGCTGAGCTAGATGGGCGAGACGATGTCATGACTGGTAAGTTTTACATTGTTCAATTTCAACCTTGATTGATCTAACCATCTGTAACGAGTACCTAGATAGTGCCTTATGTTGTTGAATGTGTAGGTACTATACTAGTTGATAATGTGCCTGCTTATGCCTTATATGATTCTGGTGCATCATGCTCGTTTATATCATCGGAATTCGTAACCAAGAATGATATGGGACCACTGGAGGCTTATCAACTCCCTATTACGCTACCTTCCGGAGACCTCATGCGGAGCCAGTGGATTAAACCCGATGCACAGATAATCATCAAAGATCGAGAGTTCATAGCGAATCTAGTGGTGCTGGATTTGGCCGATTTTGACGTGATTTTGGGAATGGATTGGTTGTCTAAGTACCGAGCCAGATTGGACTGCGGAATACCAAGGATTTCCTTCACCGATGAGGAAGGTGAGCAAGTGATTTATTACCCTCCTAACATTCGAGTGGTATTTTCTGTCACTTTTGCAGCCTTAATTCGAAAGGGGTATCCGGTGTACTTTTGTTCTGTGCGTGAGATGACACCAGCACCCTCGAGTTCGACAATTGCACAGATTCCTATTGTATCGGAGTTCCCAGATGTGTTCCCTGATGAGATACCCGGATTTCCACCTGCCCGGGAGATAGACTTTGCCATTGACTTGGTGTCGGGGGCGGCACCAGTTGCCAAGGCCCCGTACCGAATGGCTCCTGCTGAGTTGAGGGAGTTGAAGGAGCAGCTTAAGGATCTACTCGATAAAGGATACATTCAGCCTAGCAGCTCGCCTTGGGGAGCACCAGTAATCTTTGTCAAAAAGAAGGACGAGAGTTTGCGGATGTGTATTGATTATCGGGGGCTCAATCAGGTCACAGTTAAGAACCGTTACCCACTGCCGAGGATTGATGACCTATTTGACCAGCTGAAGGGGGCATCTACTTTCTCTAAGATCGATTTGAGATCAGGATACCATCAGATTCGGGTGGCAGAGGGAGATCGTGAAAAGACAGCTTTCCGAACGCGGTATGGTCATTTCGAGTTCACAGTGATGCCATTTGGGCTGACTAATGCCCCAACAGTTTTTATGGACTTGATGCATCGCGTCTTTCGACCTTGGCTAGACGTATGTGTGGTTGTCTTCATTGATGACATTTTGGTATACTCTCCCGATATAAAGACACACAAGGAACATCTCAGGACAGTTTTACAGGTACTTCGGGAGCACAAGTTGTATGCCAAACTTTCGAAGTGTGAGTTTTGGTTGGATCAGGTGGCTTTCCTTGGGCATATTGTGTCACGCGAAGGAATTTCAGTAGACCCCGCGAAGGTCGAAGCAGTGTTGGAGTGGAATCCTCCAACTAATGTCAGTGAGG
This sequence comes from Hygrophila difformis, assembly GCA_030278955.1. Lineage (NCBI taxonomy): Eukaryota > Viridiplantae > Streptophyta > Magnoliopsida > Lamiales > Acanthaceae > Hygrophila > Hygrophila difformis. The sequence continues at coordinate 10,905,953 of JAOANR010000008.1, forward strand.
TACGTAGTTTCCTTGGGTTGGTGGGATACTACAGAAGGTTCATCGAGGGGTTCGCTAGCATTGCTCGACCCTTGACTCAGTTATTGAGGAAGGATGTATCATTTCATTGGAGTGAGGACTGTCAGCAGGCTTTTGATCTATTGAAGGAGAAGGTGACAGAGGCTCCGGTCCTAGTGTTACCTGATGAATCGGGGGAATATGAGGTATACACAGATGCATCTCATCGAGGACTTGGGTGTTTGCTTATGTAGTATGGCAGGGTGATCGCGTATGCCTCTAGACAATTAAAGCCTCACGAGCTGAATTACCCGACTCACGACCTGGAGATGGCAGCGGTCGTGCATGCATTAAAAATTTGGAGGCATTATCTTTACGGCGCCAAGTGTCAAATCTACTCGGATCATAAGAATCTTAAGTGTCTCTACACTGCGGATAAGATGAGCGGTAGACAGAGGAGGTGGTTGGAGTTTTTGCAGGACTATGACACGAGTATTCAGTACATAGAAGGGAAAGCAAACCAAGTGGCTGATGCACTTAGCAGGAAAGGACATGTACTGAACTCGGTTACTCTCCCTTGGAAGTTGAGGCAGGAGTTAGACAAGGAAGGTGTTGTGGTTGTTCCTTACGGCACGATAGCGAGGTTGTATGCTATGACGGTGGTGCCATCATTACTCGAGGAGCTCAGACTGAGTCAAGCTGTAAGTCCAGAGATGATGCATTTGAGAGCTCAGATTCGTAAGGGTAAGGCGGAAGACTTTGTGATTGATAGCCGGGATATGATCAAGTTTCAGGACCGTTGGTGTGTGCCTCCGGAAGATCAAACGCTGAAAAGAAAGATTATGGAGGAAGCACATTGCACACCTTATTCTATACATCCGGGAGCAGTAAAGATGTACAAGGATTTGAGGCAAAACTATTGGTGGAAAGGCATGAAGCAGTAAAGTTGTCTTATAATATTAGACAACTAATTATAAAACTTTATTGAAAATCTGTTACCATTTAGGTGCTATTAATATCAAATTAAAAGAGGTTATAGATAATAAATTATTGAATCCGATATATTTTATGAAGATATTGTTGACATTTAATTTTATGTATATATCAAATAATTTATTACAATATTGGCCACCTTTAATAACTTGGAAAGAGATTCCGGCTGCTCAATTTAAGTGCACAATTTTTTTGGATTAATTAATAATAGAAAATAATGATGAAAAAATTAATATGATAAAACTATAGCACGGATTAAATCTAATTTAACCAAAAAAATAAAATATGTATTATTAATTATATGGTAATAAAATCATGATGGAGAAATCATGATGGTAATAAAATATGTATGTAATATGTATTAATTATTTTATTTGTGCAAATGAGATTTGCGGTGATGGGGAAAGCAGATGCAGAATTTTTACAATGGGGATGATGGAGGGAAATAAAATATTTAGGATATTGAATATAATTTATCTATCAAATGATTTATATTTATATTGGCAACTAAATTTTTCATTATAAATTTATCCGTATTTTGAAAACACAATATAAAATAAAAAAAATGGAAACGATGTATTATCCCATAACTAAAGCAAAGATGATGGAGTTATTGATTTCCATTGATTATATTAATTACATTGATTAAAATTCATTTAGATTGATTAAATTGATTTTCATTGGATAAACAAAAATGAAATGTTGACTATAAACAATCAAAATGATTATGGAAAGAGCAAAGAATAATCGTAAAAGATGAGATGATCAATGAAAATAAATAAATTACCCCTTAAATAAAGAATAATTAATGTAATTTAGCCCTTCAACTATTACTATAATTTTTACAAATACGATATTTTATTTATTTGTGGTGAATAATGAATCCATATTGTAGCACAGATTAAATCTAATTTAAATAGAAAAATAAAATATGTATTATTAATTATATGGTAATAAAATCATGATGCTAATAAAATATGTATGTAATATGTATTAATTATTTATTTGTGCAAATGAGATTTGTGATGATGGGAAAGTAGATGCAAAATTTTTACAATGGAGATGATGGAGGGAAAAAAATATTTAAAATATTGAATATAATTTGTCTATGAAATGATTTTAAATTATATTGCAACTAAATATTTCCTTATAAATTTATCCGTATTTTGGAAACACAATATAAAAAAAAAGGAAACTAAGTATTACCCCATAAATAAAGCAAAGGTAATGATGTAATTGATTTCCATTGATTATATTGATTACATTGATTAAATTAATTGACATTGATAAAATGGATTTCCATTCGATAAACAAAAATGAAATGTTGACTATAGACAACGAAATGATTATGGAAAGAGTAAAGAATAATCGTAAAAGATGAGATGATCAATGGAAATAAATAAATTACCCCTTAAATAGGAAAAATTAATGTAATTTAGCCCTTCAACTATTACTATAATTTTTACAAATACGATATTTTATTTATTTGTGGTGAATAATGAATCCATATTAGGAATTTATTTATCTATATAAATAATATTCAATTTACACTTAAATCCATGTATTAACCTAAAATTATATGCAAAAGTTTCCAGCCTAAAACCACTAGCCTAATTTTTAGTTAATAATCCCAAAATGTGAAATTAATTCTATACTCAAATAATCCCTTCAATGTTAGATTTATGGGATTGTATTCTTAATTTCACAAAAAGAAAATGTTTAATATAAATAAATAATGAAATGATTTCAACCATGAGTTTATTATGTCATTAATTTTAATTGATTTTTTTATTAACATTAAGTTTCATTATAACATTTATTGGTTCTTACAAGTTAAATATGACAATGTTAAATCATCATTGCTTTAAATTAAAATGTTATCTTTCAATTCTAAAAAAAATTGTATTATAGCAATTGGCTAATTATAGCAATAAGTTTATTATAATATTAACTTTGGAAAAAATATTGTGAAGATACTACATTTTTAAATGGAATCGTTTAATATATCGTTTTAGAATAATTTATTGTGATTCGTTTTAGTTATAGATATATTGTGATGATTTAACATTAGATCAAGTTATTTAACTATATTCATATTTTATTCACAAAAAAAAAAACTATATTCATATTTTAGAATCGTTTTATTTATATTGGCAACTAAATCTTTCCATATAAGTATATCCGTATTTTAGAATTATTTTATTTATATTGGCAACTAAATCTTTCCATATAAATATATCCGTATTTTGGAAACTAAATATTAAATAAAAAATGAAAACTAAATATTAGAATGTGCATTTTTTAAAATAAACCATTCTAAATATGCGGTTTTAAATTTTAAAAAGTGTGTGCTACTTTGTTAGATCCAAAAATCATAAATATTTAAATCCTATACACTAATAGAGAATGAAATGATCCCATAATTAAAAGGTGTAATGTGGGAAACATTATTCCTAATTGGATGGTTAAAAATCATGTCAAAAATGATAATTTACTTTAATTTTGTATATTTACTATGTATAGTTTGGTAGATCTTATAATATTAGACAACTAATTATAAACTTTATTGAAAATCTGTTACCATTTAAGTGTTATTTCTATCAAATTAAAAGAGGTTATAGATAAATTATTGAATCCAATATATTTTATGAAGATGGTTGACATTTATGTTAATCATCGCAAATTTATTTTATTTTGTATATATCAAATAATTTATTACCATATTGGTCACCTTGAATAATTTGGAAAGAGATCCCGGCTGCTCAATTTAAGTTCACAATTTTTTGGATTAATTAATAATAGAAAAGGATGATGGGAATATTAATATGCCAAAAATATAGTACGAATTAAATCTAATTTAGCAAAAATATGTATTATTAATTATATGGTAATAAAATCATGATGGAGAAATCATGATGGTAATAAAATATGTATGTAATATGTATTAATTATTTATTTGTGCAAATGAGATTTGCGGTGATGGGGAAAACAGATGCAGAATTTTTACAATGGGGATGATGGAGGGAAATACAATATTTAGGGTTTTTAATAACTAACATGAATTAGATGTATACATTGGCTAATAACTAACAAGAATTCGATACATATGCCTGAAATGAATTCAGGTCATCCCATTGGACAAAAAGGAGCAAGTCTATTTCGCACAAAGTATTTTAATTTTGCAGAAACTTCCAATATTATCTCGATATGGATATTGAATAAAGTACCAATGAACATAGCTTTGATCATAGAGTTTATCCTACTTAAATGAATTTCTTAACTTTAATTTTGGTTTTGAACATAGCTTGAAGTTTGGGATTTAATTTAGAAAATGGAATGGAAGTATGCGACATAAGCTTAATTTTCACTTGAAAATTAAGGCGTGTTGGTGATGATTTTTTGAATCAATTGTTTTGTTTCTTTAGTTTTATTTCCATGTTTACTACAATTATGAACTGAATCTTACTCATATACAATTGCCATTTTGCAGAATCCTGTGACAAACAGAAGACTAATCTCTACAAGCACATGAAAAATTTATATCCTGACATCAATGGGGAATGTGGTTGGCTCTATTTCATCTGGATTTTCTCAAGTTATTAACAAAATTCTTGGTCATCCCCTCGAACCCCTGTCTGGAAAAAATTGCAAGTAGAAATACTCTGCCTATACTTTCATTCTCCTTCAAAATATAAATATTGCATTTATTAAACATATACATAAAGACCAGAGAAAAACATAAATAGAAAAACTTTTATATTCCTTCAACCTTGACAATTAAACGTCAATTTTACAGTCAAAACTTTCTTCCCTAAAAAAAAAACAGTCAACTTTCATTCCTTTAATCTTGATCAATTTCTTATTCATAGCTTCGATCATCAACTATTTTACGTTATACAATCATCTATATTATATGCCAGTATTGGAAATCATGGATTGGAGAGCGAGAGGGAGAGCGAGAGGGAGGCATCCGAGAGCGGCTGGTGAAGGAGGTAGTCGGCGGAGCGGAAGTGAGCAAACAGGGACACACTTCAATGGTATTCATGCAAGCCGAAGAGGATTGGTAGGGGTTTTCGTGGGAAACATTCCAGTTGAGGCTACATGCAAGGATATTCTGAAAGCGTTAGACAATGAGGTGAGGGTGAGTGACCTATTTTTCCCAAATAGGAACTGGCCGGTTGGAGGTTTCAAGTTTGGGTTTCTAAGGTTCAAGAACTCCGAGTCGGCGGCTAGGGCCGTCAGAAAGTTGAACGGGATGGTTTGCAGGGGGAGCGTATTGAGGGTTAATTATGCAAATCCAAGCAGGAGGGCTAATGGTCGACGAGAGTTGGGCCCCGGAAGTAGGGGGTTCAGACACTCACCTAGGGCTATCGAAGGAAATGAGGTGAGTGCTACGAGGCGGCTTAAGGGGCAGAGTGCATGGCGTGATGAGAGATCCTTCGCTGAAGTAGTGAGAGGGGTCGGGGATTGGAAGTCGGGTAGAAACTTGGATAGCTATTATGGTCTGGCAAGGATGAGAACAGTCCAGTGTGACGCAGAACGTATGCATCGGGCGGCGGTGGTGGAAATTCATAATCTTGAAACCCTATGTGATTTTCAGGACTGGTTGTATAAGACCTTTCCTGAGTGTGAGAATGTCATATATGGAGGGGGCCATTTGCTAGTTGTAGTCTTTAAAAGTTTACACAGCCGTGACAAGTTCACTTCGGACAGAGGTGATCGACAATTAATAAAGTGGAAAAGGAGGTGGACTGCTGGCATGTTGTCACAGAAATATCTCGTCTGGATCTATATTTTTGGTTTGCCGTTTACGGTGTGGAGCGAGGAAAATTTCCAACAGATTGCAAGGGGATGGGGTAAGGTAGTATCAATTGATAGAGAAACGAAGGAAAGAATACGGCTGGATAGGGCCAGAGTTTTGGTGGCTTTAAACGAGGTAGGCGTATTCCCTCCGGAGATGAAGATCCAAACCGACGAGGGCTTATCAAGGATTAAGCTAGTGGCTAACTATTGCGAGGCTGTAGTTGAGGAAGATAAAACATGGGAAGATAGACGGGCGGAGATGGATGAGCAGCGGCCATCTAGGATGTCCGACGATGAAGAGCCGGTGACCGGACATAATCGGGAGTCCAGGAGTGCCTTGTCTGGGGAAGCGAAAAGGGCCGCAGTTGAGTTGCATGGGGAAGGTGATTCGAAAAAGGTGGTTATTGAGTTAATTGGAGAGGCGGCGGATGCTACTACAGTAGGAGAGGGGGCGTGCTTTGGCGTTCCCCAAGATAATCTAATAATTACTGAAGAGGCTTGGACGGACCAGGTATGTGGTAAGGAGACTCCGAAGGATAATGTCATCATAGATGGGCCTATAATTGGGCCTTATGATGGGCCAGATGGGGATTGCCAAATTATTATAAGTGATAGTGAAAGAGGCCAAGAAGTGGGAAAGATTTCGCATAGGCCCAGGATATGCGAATCTGGAGAGGATGCCCTAAGATTATTGGATCAAGATAACTTGAACAGTTTGTCCTTAACAGATCCAGATCCCTCTATTCAGACGTCTGACTGGGGAGAAGGGAACGACGGATTACTCGAGGATACTCGGACAACAGAGATCACCGATTCTAATGCCGGGGCCGCCGAGTCGGGCAATGGGGTAACAATAACTATAGCTCATCCTGAGGGAACGGGGGAGAGGATTGAGGGTGATTTGGATCCTTCAGATAAGCAGGGGGACTCTTCAGAGGAGGTAGCAGGGTTAAGAGAGTTGTCGGCTCCGGAATTGATGGAAGTAGAGAAAGCGTTGGCAAAAGTTATCATGAGCAGGAGCAGTGCTAAAAAGAGGGCACCTAGAAGGGGCAGGGGGGCAAGGGTAAACCGGCGGTGTGGGCGAGGTAATGGGCAGAATCAGGAGAGTCTGGCGGGGGAGGATTTTGCTCGATTACAATTTACGACAATCTGGACAAATAAAGGGGTTAAAGTGGTGGATTATATGGAGGTGGAGGAAATTATGCGGCTTGCGGAGTTGTTAGGCCTAAAGTGTATGGTGGGGAGGAGCGAGGCAGAGGGTAGGATTAGGGATGCTTTACGACATGGGCAGTAAGTGCTTAGTCTTTCGTCGTGTGCCATATTCTAATGCGGTTGGTTACTTGCAATCTCAGAGGTTTGAACGGGGGGGTTAGGCGTAGGGCGGTCATGCGGCTGTTTAAGAAATTGAGGCCTTCGGTGGTGGGACTTCAGGAAACTAAGATGGTGGATGTCAAAGAACGCTTAGTTTATAGGTTATGGGGGTCTAATGGGTGTGATTATTGCTTCAGACCAGCAAATGGTAATGCAGGGGGTATTTTGTTGATATGGGATAACAACATCAGTTCTTTTCAGGTTCAGGATATGGAGCACTGTTTCATTTGGGTGAAGGGTAGTATTAGGGGAGTGGATGGGGTGGTTAATCTAGTCTGTGTTCACGCCCCGAACGATAGGCGAGAGAGAGCAGATTTTTGGGGGTTGCTTGGGCAGAAGTGCGATACGTCTAATAATGAATTATGGTGCTTCATGGGGGACTTCAATGCAGTGGCGCGAGAGGATGAGAGAGTGGGGGCTAGTGAGGATAGGGGCTCGGTGAGGGACTTCAGGGAATTCATTCAAGGGATGGGATTGGTAGACTTACCTATGGAGGGAGGACAGTTTACATGGGTAGGGAGAGGAGGGAGAGCTCTTAGCAGGCTGGATAGATTTCTGATTTCACCAGATTGGCTGTGTATTCCGGGAGGGCCATCACAGAGGAGATGTCAAACTGTTTTATCGGATCACTTTCCGGTAAGCTTTGAGTTTGGGGAGAAGGATTGGGGACCGAAACCTTTTCGCTTTTACAGTTATTGGATGGATATGAGGGGCTTTGGGGATTTAGTTCGGGAGGAATGGGAGAGTGCTTCTGGGCAGGGTAGAGGTTGTAGGCTGTTAAGGAGGCTCAGAGCTTTAAAAAGCAGGATCAAGAGTTGGGAAGGGTACGGGGCTTCGGAGGTCGACAAGAGGCTGAATTGCTTACAGTCGGAAATTGGAGAGTTGGAGGAAAGTATTGAGAGTGGCGAGGGGGATGGGGACTTGAGAGATAGATGGGTGGGAAAGAAACTTGAATACAGGCAAGCATTATTGGCGGAAGAGAGGAGATGGATGCAAAAATCAAGGATTAGATGGCTTAAGGAGGGTGATCAGAACTCTCGTTATTTTCACATTGTCACTGCTATTAATAAGAGGAAGGGATATATTGGGGCCATAAGGGTGGAGGGGGAGGTTCTGGACGAACCTGGAGCCATTAGAGATGCTGCTTTTAGGCACTACCAAGAGATTTTCATTAAGACTCAAAGAGCAATTTTGGATGTGGGTGGTATTGGATTTCGTGGTTTGGGGGAAGAGGATAAAAGATGGTTGGTGAGGGAGTTTTCGGAGGAAGAGGTTAGGGAGGGAGTTTGGAGTTGTGATGGGAATAGGGCCCCAGGTCCGGACGGTTTTAATATTGGTTTCTATAAGAAGTATTGGGATTTGGTGAAGGCGGATGTGATGGAGGTGTTCCACAGGTTTGCCCAGGACAAAACGCTACCTAGAGGCGCTGGGAGTTCCTTTATAAAATTAATTCCAAAGGTGGAGAATCCGATCGAATTTGGTGATTTCAGACCAATCTCTCTCGTGGGTAGCATTTATAAAATTTTGGCCAAAGTGTTGGCGAGGCGGCTAAAGGAAGTGGTGGATGGGTTAGTAGGACGTACACAGATGGCTTTTGTGAAGGGTAGACAAATACTAGATGGTGTGTTGGTGGCTGCAGAAGTAATTCATTCTACTAAGGCTGTTGGTCGAAAAGGATTTGTGGTTAAACTAGATCTCGCAAAGGCGTACGACAATGTGTCGTGGGAGACTCTACTTCAGGTAATGGAGCTAATGAATTTTGATGAGACTTGGATTGCATGGATAAAAGAATGCATATCCTCGGCACAAGCAGCGGTATTGATTAACGGCTCTTCGACAGATTTCTTCAAAATGCAAAAAGGTCTAAGGCAAGGGGATCCCCTCTCCCCTTACCTTTTTGTATTGGTGACGGAAATTCTAAATAGGATCTTGGAAAAGGCGAGGGCAGCAGGAGAGTTCAAGGGCCTGCGAGCAGTTGAGAATGGTCCAATAATCTCACATCTTCAGTACGCTGACGACACGATACTATTTTGTGAAGGCGAGTTAACCCAAGTTATTCTTATAAAAAGAATCCTGGTGTGCTTCTCACTGTGCACCGGACTCCGGATAAACTTCGGCAAGAGCTGTGTATATGGAGTCAATTGTTCAGATGAGGTTATCAAAGAGGCAGCAGAGATTCTCGGGTGTAAGATGGGGGAGTGGCCGATGAATTATCTGGGGATCCCTATAGGGGGAAGGATAAATGGTACAAGTATTTGGAAGCCGGTCTTGGACAAATTGGAGAGGAGGCTAGAGGGTTGGAAAGGGAAAGTGTTGACACAAGCCGGGAGATTATGTCTCATTCAATCGGTTTTATCTAGTTTGCCGGTTTACTTTTTATCTTTATACAAAGTACCAAGAGTGGTAGCGGATAGAATTGATAAAATTAAAAGGAGATTCCTTTGGAATGAATGGGGGGCGAGAGGAAGATGCATTTGATAGGTTGGAAAGCGATATGTTCACATAAGGAGATGGGGGGTTTAAGTATATGGGATACCAATAAGTTGAACATGGCATTATTGTTGAAATGTAGATGGAGGTTCGGGATGGAGAACTCGTTATGGAAAGAGGTCGTTGATGCTAAATACTACAACAGTAGCTCCCCACTGTTACCTGAAACTCGACCTGGGAGATCTACTTGGGGCCAAATTTGCAAAGGGTGGGAGGGGACCGAATATGCTAACTTCCCTGGTTTCTTTTGTTTTCAGGTTGGAAACGGTAATAATTTCAGGTTCTGGTCGGATAATTGGATAGACGAAGGGAGGACTTTGAAAGAGTTATTTCCTCGAATGTACGCCTTGGCTAGTAACAAGAATAGCAAGGTTGCGGAATGCGGGCAATGGAGAGGCTTCGAGTGGAGATGGGAGCTCCAACTGAGACGAGCACCTTTCGATTGGGAGAAGGATATATGGGATCAATTTATGCAAACACTCAGGCGTCAGTCGTTGTGCAGATACCTAGAGGACCGAATAAGGTGGACAAACGGCCCAAATGGTAAATATTCAGTCGGCTCTTGCTGGAATCGACAGGATGAGGTAGAAAAGGAGGGACAGAGATCTTTCTGGAGGAAGCTGTGGAACATCCGGAGCCCTATGAAAGCTAAAATTTTGGCATGGAGAGTAGCAAATGGCGCTGTAGCGGTCCGGGAACTTCTGGCCTTAAGAGGTATTATTTTGTCGTCCAATGCTTTGTGTCCGTTATGTGGTTTAGAGGTAGAGTCGGTAGATCACTTGTTCTGTAAATGCAAGGTAGTTCTATCGATTTGGTACACAGGAGTGGGTTGGTATGGACTTGCTTGGGCATCCCCTGGAAATATTGAGTTGCTGATGCATTGGTGGTGTGGGTGCAACCCTGATAAAGGTGGTCAAGGGGCATGGTTACTCGTTATGGTGGCAATATTATGGTCAATATGGAAGGCCAGAAACGCTGTGGTTTTTAGAGGAGATAGATTTGACATAAAAGCAGTAGAGGAGGAGTTAAGATGGCGAGTGAACTTGTGGTGGTACGCTGAACACAATGGGGAAGGAGGAGACCTGACCGGATTGGATGCAACTTTCCCTAGGAACTTGTTAATAAGGAGAAGTAGGCCGGTGATAGCTAATCGTAGGGGGCTGGCTTGGGAGAGGCCTAGTATTGGGTGGTGGAAAGTTAACACGGATGGATCGTCTCTAGGGAATCCAGGCGAGGCGGGAGTAGGTGGTGTTATCCGAGATGTTGAGGGCAAAGTAATCTTTATTCTATCGGACTATATTGGAATAACTGATTCCACCGAAGCGGAGGTCTCGGCCATTAGCCAAGTATGCAAGGCGATTATACGGGATCAAGGCTTCCCCCTCCCGAGAATTATTTTTGAGTGTGATTCTTTGAACGTCGTCAAATGGCTACATGACCCAACTGACTTGCCTTGGAGATTTTTGAAGCTGGCTGCTCCCATTGCGGAATTATGGAGATTCGGGGGAGAGATTAGGGTCTCCCATATTCTGCGTGAGAGAAATGAGATGGCTGATGGGTGGGCTCGACGCGGTGCGAGAGGCGGAGACAGAATCGAGGTCTGGTATTAGGAATATAAGCTTCTGGTTTACACGCTACTTCCTCTGATCTCTAACTTGATATTCTGGTGTATGGTTTTTGGCGATGAGATGGTTTTGAGCAGATAGTGTTTTCGTTGATAGGAGGAGTTGTAGTTGGATCCTGCTGTGATTTTGTTGTGGTACTTGATTATTCAATAAATAAAGTATGTTGTTCTCAAAAAAAAACTATTTTACGTTATACATTTTCTTTCATTCGATCGTGAGGACAATTTATTCTTTTTTTTGAATTTCTAAATATTTTTTTTTGATATTTTAGAAATTTTTCTTCCCGCGCATCGCGCGGACGGGTAATACTAGTATATAGTTCTAATTTAATTTTATATGACACTTTCAATGAGAATTTGAATCACAAGAAAATGAATGCAATTCCTAAATAATATACAAGTAAAAATGATTATTTTATTCTTATTTGTTGTGGGAAAATGTAATAATTAATTAAGATATATATATATATACTTCCTCCGTTCTTTTTTAATTGATCCATTTGCGTAGTAGTAACTATTCATTGAATAACTTTGACTAATTTTTTTTTAACATAGTTATATAAGAAAAATATAGTCAATTGATATCTTGTTAGATTCGTGAATATCAAACTTTTATCATTTTTATTAATATACAATATGAGTTATTACTAGTTGAAAATATTCATTAGATTGCGTAAAATGTAGAAATGATGCAGTTATTCAAAAACAGATGTAAGTATATATATTAGAGATCATGTATGCGTTCATAAATTTTACACTGGTAAGATATTCGCATGCCCGCCCTAACAATGTACTGTAAAATTCATAATATGAATATGTGTCAGAAACTATGGCTCAAAGACGGCTTAAATTCATAAAATTCGGCTCTGTAATAAATCTGTCTGTCTTCCCATACCTAACAAAGACTACCATTTGCCTATATATACATGATGTAGTGCATCCATTCGATCATCAATAACACTTCCTACTTTCATATTCTCTCTCTCTTCATTAATACATACTTTCCTCTCCATCACTTTTCTTGTTCCCAATCTCATTCCTGCACAACTTCATTCTGTTTTCAGTACTATATTATACTACCATATACTTATAATTATATACATAACAATATATAATTTTATATTCCACTACAACCTTATTGTATAATTTATATTTACAATACGCTATCAGCACGAGGAGACTCTGCCCGAGTTACCAGAATTTGAGGTATAATTTCTTATTCCAAAACTTTCAATAAGATTATGGCTAACCTTGCAAAGCAGGAATTTGCCCCCTTAACCGTTGAAGGAAGTAATTATATGTCCTGGGCCCGAGATGTGAAAATGCATCTTACTTCAATGGGTCTGGAAGATACTATTGCAGAAGGCAAAAATCCCAGCCATCAATATCAGGCAAAAGCCATGATTTTCTTGTGCCATCATATCGAAGAGGCACTTAAAATGGAGTACGTGACTGTGGAATCCCCACTGGCATTGTGGGAAAAGTTGAAAGAAAGATATGATAATCTTAAAAAGATGGTGCTTCCAAAAGCCCTTGATGACTGGACAAACCTGAGACTTCAGGACTTCAAAACAGTCCGGGAATATAATTCCGTTGTGTTCAAAATTACGGCCCAATTGCAATTATGTGGGCAAAAGATATCTGAAGAAGAAATGCTTGAAAAAACGTATTCTACGTTTCATGCTAAAAACTCAGTATTGAGTGAAACATACCGTCAAAAAGATTTTCAGAGATATTCTGATATTATCACCTGCTTATTATTGGCTGAACAAAACAGTCTATTGCTGTTGAGAAATCATGAATCTAGGCCCGCAGGTGCAAAACCGTTCCCTAAGGTGAACGCGGCTCAATCATCGAAATATGTGCGTGATCGTGGGCACTTTAAAAATCAAAATGATGATCGTGGCCAAAATCGGTATCAGAATCGAGGCAGAGGTGAATAATCTCGTCAAAATAATTATCGAAATAGGCCTCGATTTGAGCAAAATCGCAGATATGATACCAGAAGGCCTTACAAACCACAACAAAGAAATTATGCAAGAAAGCATAAACAAAATGATGAAATTTGTGATCGTTGTGGAATTAAAGGCCATATGGCTCAAGCATGCCACAAAGCTAAACACTTAGCTGAACTGTATCAGGCCTCGAAACGAAAAGAAAGACCAGGTATTGAAGCACACCATAATGCCCACGATGATACTTATAATGATATATTAAATGATAATATCACGCACCTGGAAGCTGATGATTTTGTTGAGCCAGAAACTGTTACTAAATAATATATTATATAGCTATATATATTTTGTACTTGTCTTTTATAATTCCTGTTTAATATGAATAATGATATCTTGTACTTCCCTTTTTATTATCCATGTATAATATAAATATGTTTTGCATTAATATTATTTATATTACTGATGTTTAATAACCTTCTTATATTCTTGTAAAGAAATGGATGCTGGAAATTCAAAAGTCAGATATGATACATGCCTCATTGACAGTGCAACAACGCATAGTATTTTGAAAAGCAAAAGCTATTTCTCCAATTTAAAATTGGAAAAGACCGTAGTGAAAACTATAAGGGGTAATGCAAAATGCATTGAAGGCTCCGGTAGAGCTGTTATATTTCTCCCTGAAGGGACAAAAATGACAATTGAAAATGCCTTGTTCTCATGCAAAGCTCGAAGAAATTTACTGAGCTTCAATGATATTCGAAAAAATGGATATCACATTGAAACTTCAAAAGAGGTAGATCACGAGTATCTTTTGATAACTCGAATTGAAAATGGCAAAAAATTTGTGAATGAAAAATTGCCATGTTACTCATCTGGCTTATACTATACAAAAATATGTGCCGCAGAAATACATAACCTAGTAGGCTTGAAAGCTACTAGTGAATTTATTACCTGGCACGATAGACTTGGGCATCCTGGCAGTGTAATGCTGAGACGAATTATTGAAAATTCAAATGGCCATACATTGAAACGGCAAATGATATTGAACCCAAATGAGTTCAATTGTGCAGCCTGGTCACAAGGGAAATTGATAACCAGACCATCTCCAGTAAAAGTGGGAATTGAATCCCCTACATTCCTACAAAGAATTCAAGGCGATATATGTGGACCTATTGATCCACCGTGTGGACCTTTCAAGTACTTTATGGTACTAATTGATGCGTCATCACGCTGGTCACACGTTTGTTTATTATCAACTTGCAATTTGGCATTTGCAAGGTTACTTGCACAAATTATAAAATTGCGAGCACAGTTTCCAGATCATCTGGTAAAGAAAATACGCCTTGATAATGCTGGAGAATATACATCACATGCATTTGATGATTTCTGCATGTCGATTGGAATTACTGTTGAACATCCTGTGCCTCATGTGCACACGCAAAATGGTTTGGCAGAATCATTTATTAAACGATTGCAATTAATTGCAAGACCCTTGTTAATGAAATCAAAACTCCCTGTTTCTGTTTGGGGACATGCTATATTGCATGCAGCAACACTTGTGAAAATAAGGCCGACAAGCTATCATAGCTACTCCCCTACACAAATTGTGTTTGGAAAGGAGCCCAATATATCCCACTTGCGAATTTTTGGGTGTGCGGTTTATGTACCGATTGCGCCACCACAACGCACAAAAATGAGACCTCAAAGAAGGTTGGGCATATATGTCGGGTATGAATCACCCTCGATTATTAAATATCTTGAGCCAAAAACGGGTGATTTATTTACTGCAAGATTTGCAGATTGTTATTTTGATGAAACTCAATTCCCGACATTAGGGGGAGGAAATGATCAACTGAAAAAGGAAATATCTTGGCAAAGTCCATTTGATTTCCTTGATCCTCGTACAAGGCAATGCGAACTTGAAGTTCAAAGAATTGTGCATTTACAAGGAATTGCAAATCAATTACCCGATGCTTTTAATGATGCTGCTAAAGTCACAAAATCATATATAAATGATGCAGCAAATGCACCAGCCAATATAAATGTCCCAGAAGGGCATATTCCGAGTGCAAATGAACCTACTGCACGCCTAAAATGTGGCAGGCCTTTGGGTTCCAAGGATAAAAATCCACGAAAGAGGAAAATTATCCATATGGGTGATAAATCAATCACCGATCATACTCCTGAAGGAGAAATTGATTCAACCCCCGAAAAGGTTGAACCTGAAAATATTCACCTAGAAGAAAATGAAGTTATTGAAACTTCTTTCAATTATATCAATACTGGGAAATATTGGAACCGAAAACCAACGTTGATAATGCCTTTGCATACAACGTCGCACTCGATGTAATGAAAAATAACGAGGATCCTGAACCAAGATCAGTTGAAGAATGTCGGAAAAGAAATGATTGGCCAAAATGGAAAGATGCAATTCAGTCTGAACTAGATTCACTGAATAAACGAAAAGTATTCGGCCCTATTGTTCAAACACCGAAAAATGAGAAGCCTGTTGGCTACAGATGGGTGTTTGTGAGAAAAAGAAATGAAAATAATGAAATTGCCAAATATAAGGCAAGGCTTGTAGCCCAAGGGTTTTCACAACGACCGGGAATTGATTTTGAGGAAACATATTCCCCAGTTATGGATGGAATAAAATTCAGGTATCTAATGAGTCTAGCAGTACGAGAAAATCTTGAAATGAGGCTGATGGATGTTGTTACTGCATATTTATATGGCTCATTGGAAAATGATATTTATATGAAAATACCTGAAGGGTTTAAATTACCTGAGTCTTGCAACTCAAAACCCAGAGAAACTTATTCCATCAAATTGCAAAAACCGTTGTATGGGCTCAAGCAATCTGGCCGAATGTGGTACAACCGCCTCAGTGAAAGTTTGATAAAGGAAGGCTATACAAATGACCCTATCAGCCCTTGTGTATTTATAAAGAAAAATGGGTCAGAATTTGTGATCGTCGCAGTCTATGTTGACGATTTAAATCTAATTGGAACTCCTGAAGAGTTGAAAAAGGCGGTCGAAT
The DNA here is from genome assembly GCA_030278955.1 of Hygrophila difformis. NCBI lineage: Eukaryota > Viridiplantae > Streptophyta > Magnoliopsida > Lamiales > Acanthaceae > Hygrophila > Hygrophila difformis. The sequence continues at coordinate 10,922,226 of JAOANR010000008.1, forward strand.
ATCTGAAAAAGGAGTTCGAAATCAAAGATTTCGGGAAAACAAAATTTTGCCTTGGCCTACAAATTGAGCATTTGGAAAATGGCATATTTGTTCATCAATCAGCTTATACCCAAAAGGTATTAAAGCAATTTCGAATGGATTATGCTCATCCGCTAAATAATCAAATGGTCGTTCGGGCACTTGATCCTGCAAAGGATCCATTTAGGCCAAAAGAAGATAATGAAGAGCAACTTGGCCCAGAAATCCCATATTTAAGCGCAATTGGTGCGTTAATGTATCTTGCAAACAGCACGCGACCTGATATCGCATTTGCAGTCAATCTACTCGCAAGATTCAGCTCTTGCCCTACTCAACGACATTGGAAAGGCATAAAGCACATCTTTCGCTATCTCCAAGGAACAATTGATCTTGGGTTATTTTACCCAAAAGACTCTCGACATGAGTTAATCGGCTATGCCGATGCAGGTTATCTGTCAGATCCACACAAAGCCAAATCTCAGACAGACTATGTCTTTACTTGTGGTGGATCTGCCATCTCTTGGAGGTCAATGAAACAGACTCTAACTGCTACTTCTTCTAATCATGCGAAATATTAGCAATCCATGAGGCAAGTCGAGAATGCGTTTGGTTGAGGTCAATGACTCAACATATATTGAAGAGTTGTGGTTTAATCATTGAACCACAAATACCCCCAACAATTTTATTTGAAGATAATTCGGCTTGTCTAGCCCAATTGAAAGGAGGTTATATCAAAAGAGATAGAACGAAGCATATTTCACCAAAATTCTTCTACACTTATGATCTTCAAAAGAATGGTGAAATCGATGTACAACAAATTCGATCAGAAAATAATTTGGCGGACCTATTTACCAAGGCATTGCCAGCTACAACATTCGAGAAGCTCGTGAAGAAAATTGGAATGCGGCGGCTTCGAGATTTAAAATAATGTCCAAATCAGGGGGAGCACTGGATACAAGAATACTGTACTCTTTTTCATTCACTGGGATTTTTTCCCACTGGATTTTTTTTTCTAGTAAGGTTTTAATGAGGCATATTCTTTGTATGAAAACAGCCAAGGGGGAGTGTCAGAAACTATGGCTCAAAGACGGCTTAAATTCATAAAATTCGGCTCTGTAATAAATCTGTCTGTCTTCCCATACCTAACAAAGACTACCATTTGCCTATATATACATGATGTAGTGCATCCATTCGATCATCAATAACACTTCCTACTTTCATATTCTCTCTCTCTTCATTAATACATACTTTCCTCTCCATCACTTTTCTTGTTCCCAATCTCATTCCTGCACAACTTCATTCTGTTTTCAGTACTATATTATACTACCATATACTTATAATTATATACATAACAATATATAATTTTATATTCCACTACAACTTTATTGTATAATTTATATTTACAACAATATGAACATATTAAATTAAATTATATAGTATGTATGTATGTTAATACATTACTAGTACTTCCATAGAAATATAAATATGATATATGAATCGGATTACTGAAATTCATCAACATTTTTTTTTTATTTTTTTAATAAAAAAATCTGGAATTGTAGCATCGGAAACATTGAAACGAGTAATGTGTGCAGTAGAAGATGGGGCCTGCGCAGTGGTTAGAATTGACAACTGCGGAAGAAAGGTAATAACAAGTTTTGTCTCATATGTATCAAAGTAGAAAGATTTGGACAATGCCAATTGGTTGTTTAAAAAGGGAGATTGTTAAATGGTTAATAATAATTAAATCCCACTCTGTAGTTTATTTTATGTACAATTCTGTTATGATTCTTCTTTTATTCCCTTTTCATATAAATGTAGTCCATCGATCCAGATTTAAATTTTAAGCATGCACCCACTTTCTATATATGATCAAATTAAACTCCAATATGCATTTGATTAATTAATTATTCTATACCCACTTTCTATATATGATCAAATTAAACTCCAATATGCATTATTTGATTAACTAATGTATGTGTTTGTTTGTATTCTTCTATACGACTAACCTAACTTATTATATACAAGTAGCTTCTTCCATGCATCATCAAGAATTTTGTTAATTCACTTAATTGCCAACGTTTTTAAATGAATAATCTTATGTAATACTCCCTCCGTCCCGTCTTATTTGTCCTATTTAACTTTTTTTGACACCGTTCATTGTTTAATTTTGACTAATTTTATTGTAAGTATATATTTGATAAAAAAAAATAACCAAGTTGGGTCTCGTTAGAATCGTGTAATCATGTAGTTTTAGTATATATAATTTACATAATTTTTTTTATTGTACATATTTTGAGATATTAACAATTGAAAAATTGCATTGCTGGATTGTGTGTAGAAATGAAACATGACAAGTTAAATGAGACAATGGAGTAGATTATAGAACCAACCATGGCCGGTCACAAAAATTAATTAGTCATTAGTAAGAAAGAAATAATCTTATGTGATGTATTGTTGCAAAATAATCAATTAATTGGTTTTTATAAATTAATAACACCAAATTTGAGTAATCGATTTAGATAATTAGCTAATAGTAAGAAAGAAATAATTTTCACTTATCCACACATAGACGAAGTCATAACAATGTGAACTTTTACTAAAACAAAATAGTTATAACGAATGTTGTGAAAGTTAAGTTAAAAGCATGCATTTTGAAACTATATAAAATACACAACACAATATACACATGCATATTAATCAAATACTACTTTTTAAATGCCATTTACTTTATGGAGACAAACTTGTTCTTTTTCCATATATTTTTAGGTTGGTTTTAATTAATTTGGTGCACACAACTTAATTATGAAAGCAATTAATTGAGACATTCTTTCGATATGCTTAAATCAAAATGATTGTCCCATCATTAGTCATCATATATCTTATAATTAATTAACATTTGATCTGACCCTTAACAAATTCTTTGTCCAATCAGCAAGTGAATCTTTTCCATTAACAATCTTAACTTCACTGATTTTTCTCTACATATATCGACACATTAGCTTGTCAGTGGTGCCCAAAATTATACTACCTCCGTTCTCAAATAAGTGATCCATTTGCATAGTAGTAACTATTCATTGAGTAACTTTGATTAATTGTTTTAACATAGTTATATAAGAAAAAACATAGTCAAGTGAGATTTTGTTAGATTCATCTAATCACGTAGTTTTAGAATATTAAATTTTTATAATTTTTATTTATGTACAATTTGAGGTATTAACATTTAAAAATGTGTCTTGGACGGCGTGAAATGCATGAATGGTGCATTTAAAAGAGAACAGATGAAGTAGTATTATAATATTTTCTCTTTTTTGGTACAAACTTATAATATATCTACTATAAACCCTACTTAATTTGTACACACGCATGATTGGATTTGTTTCATCTGTAATGTAAATTAACAAAATCAAATACATAACAAAATAATAAATTAAAATAAGAAGTATTTTCTAGCAGGAGTGCTTTAAATTTAAATTGCAGCTGCAGGAAATCATAGTGGAGTTGTTGAACTGCTGAATAGTAGGTGTGTGGTTTATTTATTATCATCATATGTATAGTACTATCCACATTGAAATGCAATTTTGCTTCTTTACAAAAATAAAATTTGAATTAAATTACTTGGAATGTAGTGGATGTCTCATGATGATGTCCATAATTCATTTTAATAAGTACTAGTATACATATAAGCCTGTACAAACAAACTGGATAATATTCATGTATGTGGCACATTACAAACACACATATATAGTTAGATATATAAATATATTTTATATACAATATGCTGCCTTAGATGTGTATTTTTGTGTGCAGTGGTTACATTTATACTCACTCTTATACAGTTATACTATTCATTAAATAGATATTTGCATAAAGAACAATAATGAATTAAACATAATGCAGCAAAAAGTGGCATTATAAAAAAAAAAGTGTTGTCCAGACAGATCAGCTAATAATAATAATGTAGTATTACTACACGTAGTAGATTTTCTTTTGTATTATGATTACATAAATCCAATTAGGGTTTTCCAGAAGAAAATATGCATATTTCTTAACTATTGGATAAATTAAATGTGCAGTGTTAGGAAGTAGTGTGTGCTGTTTTGTTGGGCACTTTTACTATATAATATGGAATTGAAAGGCAACCAATAAAGAGTTTACGAATGTTGTAATAATTACTTAAAGCTATTTATTTGGAAACAAATTGAAGTGAAAGTTGACTATATAGAAACCAGAGTGGGGGACATCTTCTTCTATCAATATCAATTCATCATGGCTAATTTTATCTTATTTCTTATCCAATGACAAATGCTATATATATTATTTATGTAAACTTGTATTACTACTATTGAATTGAGTAAATAGTTTGTAATAAAATACATCATCATCTCCACCAACATGCATTATTACATGTGTTGCCATCATGTCTTTACGCTACTAGCTACTAATTGGCTCTTGAAAATTTCGGTAGTTGAATAAGAATATTAGTAGTATATCAGACAAGGGTATTTAATTTAAATTTTAAATGGCAATATATAAACACGAGTAATAAATGAGCTAATTACGTAGTTATTATAATATCAATAGAGTTCCTACGCTGAATGGTGCGTTTCAGGTCGAACCTGAACTGCTGGATTAGGAGCAAAAATTGATGTTGACATTTGAGTAAATAATATTATAACAGCTGCATTAATTAATTTGGAAATAAAACCCACTAATATCTCCATAATTGCCTGAAATTATGCATCATTACACTTGCCAAAAAATTGGTGCTGTCCAATTAATACGGAGGAGAAGTATTTTGTAGGAAAACACAGTTTGCAACCCACCATCCCGAATTTGAAAAAGAAACCCATACACGGCATAGCTACTATGGATATACTGGATCTGAACTTGGAGCCCGGCGACGATGCATATCCTCATAAACTCGCGATTATTCATGATGGGAATTTCAGGAAATGGACATTCTTCCATTAGCGACTGGTATACATTATAAACTAGTGTGGCATACTTGATCAAAATTATTTATGGATGATAGATAATACACACCATGCGACACTTCCACACAGCATGAGATGACTTCCATGCAGCACAATATTAAGAGGCCGTTTGGATTGGCTTTTGGGGGAGTGCTTTTGGCTTTTGCTTCTGCCAAAAGCACTTCTGATAAAAAAAGAGGTGTTTGTTTTGGCTTCTGGAAAAAAGCAAAAGCACCATGAGAAGCCAAAAAAGTGCTTCTGGGAGAAGCAGCCCAGGGGGTGCTTCTCCCAAAAGCAGAAGCCAAAAGCACTTCGTAAAATGTGCAAAGACTTAAATACCCCCACTACTTAATATAAATTACACTATAAATATATCTTATTATCATATTAAATAGCATGTCCTTTTTAGTAATTACCACATTCCAAAAGCACTTTTCATTTTTATTCATCCAAACATATTTTTTAAAAAAGCCGCTTTTCAAGCATTCCATCCAAACACAAAAATTACATGCTTTTGCTTTTGACTTCTGCTTCTGCTTCTACTTTTGGCTTCTGCTTTTTTCAAAAGCCAATCCAAACGGGCCCTAATTACATAACATGAGAGGGAAATCTAAATTGTGGGGAAACGAGGTTTTGAGTTCTCAGTGGAATATGTCCACACAACATGATGTTAATTCCATACAGCATGAGATTACTTTCATACAACACGATATTAATTCCATACAGCATGAGAGGAAATCCAAGTTTAATTTTGGGGAAATGGGGTTTTAAGTTTTCAGTGGAATACATTCACACAATATGATATTAATTCCATACAGCATCAAAATACTTCCATAGAGCACGATATTATTTCCATACAGTATGAAAGGAAAATCCAAAATTGAGGGAAATGGAGTGTTGAGATTTCAGTGGAATACGTCCACACAACATGATACTAATTCCATACAGCATGAGAGGGAAATCCAAATTTGAGGGAATGGGGTTTTGAGTTTAATTTTCAGTGAAAAAATCATAGACCATTAGTCCTAATTAGCATTTAGACATAAAAATGCAAATCAAATACGGTTTATGGAAATAATCCCTACATAAAATAACTTCCACTAAAATTTGGCATTGATAGATAATATTAATTTGGCATAAAATTACAGCTGTATGTCAATCAATAATTTAATAATTAAGATCAATCTATTACCGGTAAGTGAATCAATAAAATTGTACCCTTCTCATAAATGTAGAATACAGCATGAAATCATCCAAATTCATTGTTCAGATCCATCCTGAATCAGGACCAGAACCAGTCCCTTATAATATTGGTCACTAAAGTTCAACGAGATGATAAATGGAATTTAACAGATTAATTAATCAATTAATTACTAGTGTTCATTAATTATCTCTTCCTTCCTTCTTCTTCCATTTATATTTTATATATGGGAATAGGTTATCCTGCAGATTCTGCTTATGCAGAATTGCTAAGATAAAGAGTTGTATGTGCTAAAATTAACCAAATATATTTATTTGGTGATTATTCTGTTTATTTTAATAATCCCGCAAATTGTGGGTTCTATATTAGGAAGTTTCTATAATCCCTAAACCCTAAACCCAAATTGTGCGACATATTAGGAAGTTTCTATATTTTTTAGTACAATTCACATAAGGAAGGAAATCATTGCTCGGGGAATGTTCCAGTGCGATTTGAAATTTTTCTCTGTGATGAAATTTTATTTCGTTTCCACAAGCACTATTCCCCTCCCATTCCCAACCCAGGCATAGGTTCGTTTCACCAGAAAAAATCACGCCAAAACCCAGCAATCCATCTCTCATCTACGTAGAACAACACGATCTCTTTCACCGTGCTACACAGTTCGATTGGTATGGCGCCGCCTCTCCGTTCGCATTCTGTTGTGGAATCGGCCATTTAACTCACCGGAAATACACTGCATCCGCCGTGTCACCGCCGGTTTATAAAGGTTGGGGGTTCTGTTCAAATTAATGTTCTGTAGTACATTCTGTGTATTTTTTCACAATCTTGTTGGATTTGGGGCATATCGGCGGGGGGGCTTTGGAGTGGGAGAATATACCTAGGTTTCAAGAAGTCATAATCGATTTCGATTTCGTGGGCGGCACGCAGATTTTGTTTTAAGCGTTTGCAATATTGATTTATTTATTTGCTACGATTCAGACCATGTAGGTAACTGTTAAAAAGTTCCCTTTGATCCATTTTGCCGATGGTTTTTTATTTTTTTTGTTTTTTTTTTTGGGTTATCTATTTAACTGTGTCTTTGTGCAATTCATGTTAAATTTTAAGTGACCTTGAAAATGATGGTGTGTTCTCAATAATTTATGTATGCGCCTACCCTATTGCTCCTTTTGGTTTGATGATTATAATTTATTTATTTTAATTTTATTCATTTATACAACCTGGAATTGGGGTTAGTGTGCGTTATAAGCCTGCTATTGAATTAGATTAATATAGAGTTTGCTTCTTCTAAGTATTGAGTGTTCCTGACTTTTGGTTTCGATTAATTGAAATTGGATGGTGCTAGAATTAGGTAGGAGTAGTGGTGAGATTTAACCGCAGCTCCTTTTGGAATTTATTTATTAATTTAGAAAAAATGTTATTATGTAACTTGCTTTAGTTTTTGCTGTTAGGAAAGATTTTGAATTTGTCTTTGATTGGGATTTGAGAGTGTTTTGGAGAGTTAGAACTTTGATAGAGTTCCTGCTTGATTACTTGCCGGTAAAAGATCATCATTTGAGATTTTGATCTAGTTATTCGTGTGCTTGAGCTTTGGATTTACCTGGATAAATATGCTAATATGCACTGGTGGATTGAATTCTAATTTCTGCATAGTACATAAATGTCCATTTTGTTTTGTCCTCTCTAGATTTCGTAGCCATTCATCTTTGGGCAATATATGCTTATGTGTTCAATGTTTGTTATTACATCTACCATTTTTGTTGACCCACCTCAACGGACCTCGGTGAAGCAACCGTCTATGTCACGTGTAACTGCTCCTCCAAAGCGTGCCCGGATGTTATCTAAAGCTGTGTTGTCACCTTCATACGACAATCCGGGCTTCCTACAAAAGTGGTCTTTATTGACAGTTATAAAGAGAAGAAGAGCATGAAGTAGAAGTAGTGATATATGTGCTAATTCACGAAGGGAAAAAAACTCAAAAGGTATTTTCGTCCTTCATTTTAATATGCTAATAATTTTAGTTCTTAGTGTTATGTGCTTATTTAATGTACAAGTAGTGATATGTGCTAATTTATTATGTAGTTAGTGCTAAATTCTATTATAATGGGAAAATACATATTATTATTAACATGTATTATGGGATTAGTACATTAAGCAATGTGATATATAGATGTTATATACGTGCTATAAATTAAAATAAGTAGTGCTATGTGCTAATGTAATTTGTAATTAGTGCTAAGTTCTATTATAATGTGAAATTAGTGATGGAAATATTATTATTAATATGTATTATGGGATTATTACATTGAGCAATCTCTATACAACAGTTATATACGTGACATAAACTTTAGATAGTGCTATGTGCTTGTTTATATTTTATATTTTCATTATATGTGTAATTAGTTATTTATTCATCTTTTTGTCCATTTGTATTGTTATTTATGTGCAGATATCATATCGTATTTTATTATTTTTAAATATTGATAACGAATTGAACATTTAATGATACGTGACGTATAATATACAATTAAGGATGTTACTTGGTCTATTCACTGTTAATATACGTTTTTATCGTATTTAATTTCTTATTCTTCATTCCAGATCAAATTATATTTTACAACGGTACCGTCACATGCTTTAAGGATGACTTCGGGAGTAATGCACCGGGCAAAGATGTGTGCAACGTGTTTGTTGATGCTTTTTGCAATGTGATGAACGTTGGATTGTTCGAGAGGATTAATATACATTACCCAAACGTCAAAGCAATGTCTTATTTTGAGATGCTGGTGTACTGTGTCAGCAAGGTCTTAGTTTGTTTTTTAGTTTTTCGACACTGCCGAAGACTTCCCATGCAATTGTGGTTCATAACTTAATGTGCCATTTTTGAAACTTTGCAGTGGATGTTATTATATAACTACTATATTTTGTTTATCATATTGTTTTGCCACAGAATACAGCATCATTGTGCCATAAATCTGATAATTTACTAGTGATGTTTGGACCAAATACGAATGATGGAGTTTTATTCATTTCATGATTTGTGACTATGTATTTTGTGAAATTTAATAAAGTATGTGTGTTCTCACACATTGTTTTTGGCGTGATAATGTAATAGCATGAATGGAGGACATGGTCCCAACTCCCAAAGGGCTATATACGATCCAATATCAAACTTATAGCAATATGCATTTAAAGTGCATATGTGCTGTACAATATAGATGTGTATGCTAGAACCAGTTATTAGGTGTGATGGTATATAACATATCGCGGGCTATTCCATTCAATAATTGGTACCAAATAGATATGTCAGGTATATTGTTGCTTTAAATCATACAACTTTTAATGTTAAATAATGTTAAATTATGAAATTATGGCTATAATAAATATTACCAAATCCATCAATTAAGCATTATGGAAAGTAAATATTACATTACCCAAATTAACAATGTCTTATCATTGGAAATGATTGCAACACCTTCCGGTTAGCACAAAATGCACTAAACTGTAGCACCATCTGCACGTCCAGAATTTGGCCCATTCTGCATGCTAATCAATCCCTTTATATATGTATCTTGTTCTTCATCTAATTTAAGGCATACTGTACATATTTGAAAACACTAGCTAAATATAGTCTTCAAATGGCGGAATTCAATTTACTTTTGCCTTCAATATAATTAATTAATGACATAATAAGAACTCTCTCTCCCCTACCATCTATTATAAAATGTAATAATTATTATTATTAGTATTTAAAAAAAAAACACAAACAAACACAATCTTATTTGAACTTCCATCATGTGCACCCACCGCACAATCAAAAGTTACGATCAATAAATATTCACTGCGTAACATGTGGCCGATTGTGGTAACACAAATCACAATTGAAAAAAAAAAAGAAAGAAAGAAAGAAAAGGCTCATCAATAAAAATCTAACGAAATAATGCCAAAAAGAATCAGTGGATGCTTTCTGGATTGGGCTTCAAAATGGGCCTAAAATGCATTTCTCTTATTCGGGAGCATGGTACTCTATCACATTAAGAGCCTGTTTGGAATGGCTTTTTTTCAAGTGCTTTTGGCTTTTGCTTCTGCCAAATGCACTTTTGAAGAAAAAATAGTGTTTGTTTTGGCTTTTTAGAAAAAGCAAAAGCACCTCAAAAAGCTGCAAAAGTGCTTCTGGGAGAAGCAGCCCAGGGGTGCTTCTCCGAAAAGCAGAAGCCAAAAGCACCTAGTAATGTATGCAGAGTCATAAATGCCCCTATTAATTTATTTTAATTACACTATAAATATATACTATTATATATAAATAGCATACCCTTTTTGGTAATTTACACATTTCAAAAGCACTTTTCACTTTTACATATCCAAACACACTTTTGAAAAAAAGCTGCTTTTCAAACATTCCATCCAAACATAAAAGTTACATGCTTCTGCTTTTGGCTTTCACTTCTGCTTCTGCTTTTGGCTTCTGCTTTTTTTAAAAGCCAATCCAAACGGGCCCTAAATATTACGAGGTACTGCATGTGTACTGTTTTTTTAAGGTATTTTTTTTTGGATAACATTTTTAAAGGTAAAATTGTCTCCATAATAATAATAATAATAATGATGAAAATTAAAATTGCGAGAATAAAGTAAATAAAAATAATAATGTGGATTAGAATAGAAGTAAGTAAAATAACATAACAAATAATTGAGTTCCAATGGTCTTTTTTTTGTGGAGGTTTGGGAAGTCATTTCTATGACTTACATTTAGAAAAAAGCATTACAAATTTAGTTGCGAAATAATTTTTTAAAAAAAGATAATGCATTTAGAAAGACATTACAAATTATGTTGGCAAAGTCATTTTAAAAAAAATTGTAATGACTTGGAAAAGACATTATAAAATCGTGTTAGTAGAGTTATTTTTAAAAAGGATTTTCCAACACGTTGGGAAAGGTATTACAAAATTGTGTTGCTAAAAAAATGTAACTCCTTTGGAAAGATATTACAAAATTGTGTGTTATTAAAGTAATTTTAGAAATAAAATAAAATAAAATAATAACGCCTTTGAAAATGCATTACAATACATTTTTGTAGTGAATTTAAGCCGTTGTAAAATTATTTTTTGCTTTTTAAATTAAATGCTGTACTTAGCTTTTTGCAACAATACATGAGTGTTACTATGATAACTTATTTTTGTAGTAATGAATAATGATACATGCCAATATATATATACAATAGACTTGTGGCAACTATAGCTAAACCCTAATAAGACTTTCTTAACCTTTGCATTCCCATATGGAAACTCAATTTCACATGAAGTATTGGCGAACTTTTTATACTCCATCACTTTCATGCTCGAATATGTAAGTAGTAGCATACATGACATGACATGACATAATAATACTGGGGTGTTCTAAGACAGGGACCCAAAAACACACTCGGGACTCTAAAATCAAGCATGTTGATTCTGATTTCAAGCTCTATATATGACTAGAATTTCAATGCAGCAAGCAAGCAAGGCATGCTGCATCACAATGCATGTAGCCGGCCGGAATCAGGAGTCTTGGAGATGTGTTCCAATTGTGCTCCACATTTTGATAGTTATGATGCATTGTTGGCAACTTTTGTCATTCTACAAAGGTTAATTCTAGAATTTTGTCGTCTAAGTTTCTGATGAATGTTAATTACAACAGCTTCAATTCTTGGCATCAGTGTTACAACTTATACCCACTGCCAAGGACTTATTAAACGAGTCAAGTCGAGTATCGAGTATCAATTTTTCAAGCTAGTAGAGCCCAAATTCACTTGATGATTAGACAAGTTATGAATTGAGATTGAGCTCAACCCGTTACTAAGTCGAGCCACATAGGCCTTTTTTGGGCTTAGCTCGAACTCAACTCATTTACCTACTTTATCAAGTCGAGCTCTAGAATAAACTAACCAAGTCAAGTAGTGTTATAAATGGCTTGATTAAATTATTAACAGCTCCAATCCTCCAACTACATATTGATAAATAATCCCCAGTACCCCACACCTAAATCTCATTATGTTCTTAAAAGGTTGCTCAGTATGCCAATATTGGACACAATATTAACATACAAATGTATTTCTACACTTCTCCTTCAATCCAAATGTCATCTTATGTATAATAATCATCTTCAAAGAATGTTATTTACTCGAAATAACAGACAGAATGCACCTATATTTACACATGCTTATATTTTGCATGCACAACGATCGATGTTATATGAGCATGTGCACGAGTTCAGTTGCACCTAGAATGGATTTTGCAAGCCGTCGAACTCAACAACTGGGGATTGCAAAACAAAAATGATAAGCAGTGTTCAGCTATATCAATTATAAGCCACTAAGTGTATCACACCCTGCATTTTAGTAAACGAAAATTTGGACCCAATGAGCTGTGACAGAACTCAATGGATGCACATTAAATTTGCCAACAATGTAACAGTAGAATAAAGAAAGTCATAAAAACAGATAATATGCACTGACAATGTAGCTCACAAAGATAGAATTCACGTTGATAACCACAGTTGCTGATGTTGAACAGAAACAAAAAAAAGAGAAAACAAATATAAATGGTAAAGCTCTCTTGGTGCTTTGAAACCAGCATGAGATGATAGACAAAGCAACTTAAGAGACACCTATTATGCCTTGAGCTTTACAGATTACTGCAGGTCATAACTTCAATGCATTGTAAAAGCACCTTTCAGCTTCCAGCAATCCATTTGAAGGTTATAATCATTTACTATTTACTTTCATTTGACCCTGTTAATAAGAAGCAGGCATTCAGTAACCATTAAAGAGTCAGAATTAACAGAACCTCAATCTGAAAATTTTACTACCTTAGAATTACTTTGAGATACTTTGTATGAATCTGTTGTTATTGACACCAACCACGATCCAGGCAAGAGATCCTGCAAATCAGAACATCCATTATGTTATAGTATTAACTAACATAAGAGCACATAAAGGAATGATTCAAGTTCAAAACAAAAGATAAAAATCTATCCTTACCTCCAATTGTTTCTGTATGTTCCTAGCTCTTTTCTTAGGCCTCCGAGATGGCTTCAATCCATTCATAGCAAATATATCAGCATCAATCTCCTCTTTAGTTAATGTAGTAACTATGGTCAGTTTTCTCTTCACATTCTTCTTACTGGAGCCGCCACATTTGCCTTCCTTGTCTCCTGCTTCAATCGAATTCATCAACTGTTGTTCAGCTTTGCTCTTATCAGGCATTTTGGAATCATTCATATCTTTGACTGCGGTAATAGTTCCACAATGTGGCTTCAATGGGCCCTTTCTCGGCCTCAAATTCCATGGCTTGGTTTCTTCAGCGACGCAGTTATTAGTCTTTACCTCATCTGGTGCCCCTTTAGTTTCACCATGCTCATCATTCGGGTTGATCCTTGGCGGCTCGCTTTGTGGAGTTTTATCCTGTTTCAGGTTTTTGCAAGGTAATCTAATCAAGAGTTTTGGTCTCTTATTTCCAGATGCATCAGCCTCTGCCGCCTCGGATGTGGTCATAAATTTCGCCTTATGATGTTTAGAGCCCGATGAAATAACCCCATTGCTTGTCATCACACCACCAGAAGAGGAATTCCTGGAATAATTTCTCCGATACTCGATCAAAGGCGCCGCCAAATCAACTCCCAACTCGGAATTCCGCGGAACCTCTTCGGATTCCCCTTGATCGATCACAGGCCGTTCCATACCCTCGGGAATCGGAGACGTACCAGAAGGTTCTCCCCTAATCGAAGACGGACCCACCAAAATAACCGATCGGGGCCAGGGCGAGCGCACGTAGCCATCCCTCACAGACGGAAGCCGCGTCAAGTCGTCCAAAGGGTTCCCGTTGTTACTCCACCGAAGATGCGGGAAGGTAAAACTATGCACCGGCTGAGACTTTACAGGAACCGGAGAAGCCATGGCGCCGACAACGCTAGTCAAAATGGCGTCTTGGAGTTGAAGTAGAAAACTAGTCCGAAAAATCGGACACAAAAACCTAAATGCAGCGGCGATCGGGGAAGGCGATTGAATGCGGGAATGCAGATAATCGAAGGAAAAATGGCGAATGAATGCGGGAATGCAGATATAATCGAAGGAAAATGGCGATGGCGAGCGGCGAGAAGAGACACAAACGAGGGAGGGAAGGAACGACGGTTAGCAGAAGAATGGGCGTGTGTGTGTGTGTGTGTGTATGCGCATCTCAACTCTCATATATACACTCCATTTCGTAATTTTGCTTTTAATTTTATTATTTAGATTATTAATCCTATTGAGGGATTTGGTTTGGGATCAGTAGGGTTTTGTATGTGTGTTTTGTATGTGATCGAATCAAATAAGTATTACTTAAATACCTCACATTTTTATTGATCAGTCCGCTAGGGTTGTTACATCAAAGTGTTAGCACGTATCCAACCCCAAACTTGAGTAAGGAGGCCATGGTTTGCTTTGAATAAGGTGGCATGTATTGTAGCTAGTAGCTACCACCTGTAATTATTGGCGGCTATAAATTTTGATAATAACTAAAATTTTTAATTTTGTTAACATATTTGTTTAAAGTAACTGTAATTTTTTTTACAATAATTAAATTGTAAAATAATAAAATTAATGTTCCTTTTTGTATAACAAATAAATAAATTGTAAATGTTCTTAGAGCATGTACATCGCCCGTATGGGTGGACAAAAAATTCAAACCGAATCATTGAACCGCTGATCTGAATCGAATCCGAATCGAATTTTCGGTTAACCGGGGTATTCGGTTCGAATACAAATACCTCAGCATAGGTATTTGCTTGGTTCGGTTCGGTTACGTTTTTTTAGGATTTTTCACCCGATTAACCGAACTGAACCGCATATTATAATCAAATTTAATTTAAAATATTTTTACATATATTCTTATATTAGTTTTAAAAACAAAACTCAAAATGTTAACCCTAATTCCCCAATTTCTTCCCCCGTATCCCTTCACCCTTCAGTTTCCATTCTAGTGCCGCGCGTTCCCTTCCTTCCAAAACTCTTTGGCCTTCACAATCCATCCAGGCTCCGGCGCGGCGGAGCAGCGACGGTGAGGCAGCAACAGCGCCACTCAACCCCTCCGGCCTTCCCCTTGGCGACGCGGCGAGGCAACGGCATAGCAGCACAGTTCGCTTGGCGGTCAACCCCTCCGGCCTTCCCCTTGAAAAGTCCTGTTTTGGTGAGCTCTATTTTCATTTTCATCAAGCAAAATGCCCTTTCCTTGGTATTAATTTGTCAGCATCAGCGGCGATTCCACCTTGTCTTGTATGCTTCCCAACCCAACACATAATTTTTAAACTTGTAATAATCGTAAAAAAAAAAATAGCGAGTTTAGGGATGCTGCTTTGGAAATAAAAGGAAGTTTTTAGGTAGTGATGTATGTTTTGCGACATATATAGAGCTAGATAGGCTATTGTATGTTTCGGATAAGGGTGTAGATTTATCAGCTATTTGACCATCAATATAGTACTTGTTTCTTAATGCAAATATATTATGTAGTAGAGTATATTAATTGACAAGATTTTAGATTTAGCCCAATATAATCAATTTGATTTGCTGGAAGCCATATATGTTACCTTAGCTTGTGAAGAAGATTAACTAACAAGCAGATGCAGTGTGGACTAAACAAATAGATTAATTAACTACCATATATTTATTTTACTTTCATTCATATTGTGTTCTCTTGTTTAACCATAGATTTATGGAGTCCATGGATTCAAAAGATTGGGTTCGGAAGGATAATGATTTGAAGAACTTGAAAAACTAGAAAAATGTATGTTTAACTTTTTCATTTTCATTAACTCATGTATTATATAAATATTTATAGCAAACATAATATTTTGTTGTTTAATCTTTATAGTAAGGATGCTAATCTCTTGGAATTGGATGACTAACCATGTAGATGATTCTAGTTTTTTTTTTTGGAGGAGCCATTGAAGGCCTGGAAAGGGGTGGTGGGAGCCCATGCCACACAATTACAAAGGGAAATAATAGGGAGGGATAGGGGGCGGTGGGAATCGAACCTCCAACCTTCCGTTGGAAGCCAAGGGACTTAACCACTTGGGCTAAGTCCTCATCCCCATGTAGATGATTCTAGTTGAGGTAAATGTTTAATCAAATAATATTGTTTAAGTTAATTTCATATGAAGGCTGCATGTTCCATAGTTGGCTACTGTTATTAATTTCAGTTGGAGATGGTTGATGTTCTATAGTTGTATTACAGTTGTAGTTTTTTTACTTCAAACAACAAACATTTCTTGTAGATGGCTGCTTTTCTTTTATTAATTTTAGTAGTAGATGGCTGCTTTTCTTTTATCAAAGAAGATGGCTGTTGGATCTGTTGTTCCATATATATGATTGAGGATAATGCTTTTTACTTCAAATATATATATATATATCTGTTGTTCATCTGTTGTTGGTTCAGTTTTATTACTTCAAATAATGCCTTTTCTTTTGTTAATCATGTTCCATATATATCTCTTGTTCATGCTCATGCTCATGGGCTGTATCTTTTTGTTGGATCTTGCAGATATTATTCGTTTGGTTGGAGACTAGAATCAAAAAGATGGCTATGTCTGGTAGATGGCTGTTATTATCTTTATGTTTTGGTTGCAGATATTTATCAATGACATTTGACTTTGGATTATGTTCTAAAATTATTTTTGAAATTTTTAGGGTCGGTTCGGTTCGGTTCGATTAGGTTTATATTATTTGCAAATAGGAAATTATTTTTTCGGTTAACTGTCATTTCGGTTATTTGGAGAGCAATTTTGTTACAGGATGGCTCGGTTC
This sequence comes from Hygrophila difformis, assembly GCA_030278955.1. Classification (NCBI taxonomy): domain Eukaryota; kingdom Viridiplantae; phylum Streptophyta; class Magnoliopsida; order Lamiales; family Acanthaceae; genus Hygrophila; species Hygrophila difformis. The sequence goes on from JAOANR010000008.1 coordinate 10,939,231, forward strand.
GGTTCGAGTAAACCGCGAATAGTGCGATTTTTTTCGGTTAACCAATTTGTTCGGTTCAGTTTCGGTTAATTTTTTCGAATATTTGCTCGGTTCGGTTCGGTTAGCAAATATCTGAAAAACCCCGGTTATTCGAACCGTGCCCAGCCCTAACATCGGTATGCCATAATTCAATTCATTACTGACCTTGTCAGAAATGAATTGAAATACAATGAATGTGTCAATTAATTAAATGTGGTCCCTATCAATTGAGTTTAAGTGTATGAATTGAGTTAAAAGCAGCTGGGTTTACCTTCTTTTCAGTCTTTTCAATTGTAACATATATTTTGATTTAAATTTAATATATTAAATGCTTGTGGGACCCATTGTTTCAATTCATTTTCTTTTTTTTCTATACAAACCTTTACACTTTCTTTTCTTTATACAACGGTAGTATTTTTTTAAAAAAAAAATTAGAATACTCCTTATTTAACATTTTTTCTTTATTTTTATATAAAATTAATTTAAATTACTTTTAAGACATTATATTAATTGCACAAATTAATTTTATATGAACCATAAGATTAATTGTTATCAAATTTTATAATTAAAAAACTTATCAAATATTTTCTCAAAATATATAAATTAAACAATACATAAAAATACTTAATTTCTGCTAATTGACTTTTAACTAAGAAAATCAAATATATTATATTTTAATTAAACATAACGGCTAGTATTTTAAAAATTATTTCTTTATATTAATTAATTTTTTTTATTATATACAATAACGGCTAGTTTTCAAACTCTGTAAATATACATACTGTAACGCCCCGAAAATTTAAAGCCATTTTCGTGACGTCATCGCCGTATTAACTATTCTAAACTGTTGATCACTCAGCTTAGATAGTCAATACGAAGCGAGGTATAAATACAAACCTGTATCACACTCAAATAAATGCCAACAAAGCAGTATATAACCCCAGGAACAATACATGGCATATCCGGGCGACAAGCCCTGAAATAACATAATGACATGGTCGCACATCCAATACCAGGAATGACCAATAAGTAAATCATATGTGACAACCGCTCACATTTAAGAAATAACATATATTTTCATCAAAGGCCAGGCAAGAGCATATAATATTTATTCTAAACAATAAATATAATGGATGCAGCCTAGCTAGTTCGCTCAACCCGTACCCCAACATCGTGTTCTGCGCCATCCGTAGGAAGATCTATAAAACAGATAACCGCAACAAGGTGTCAGTACATCGTACTGGCAAGGAATAGATATAGCTGGAAACGGGGCACACTAATGATAACACTATACTATATAAATAATAATAACAATAATAATAACAATAATGATAACAATAATTAAGGACATAAAATAAATACAGAAAGTAAACATCACACCGTCCCATACCGGTGCTTCAACCACTGCAGATAAAATGAATGATGGATGATGAGATGATATGTTATGACCTAAAATGTCTATCTACCCTAAATGCAGCACATAAGCATGTCTAGCGCGCACCTAGGTACCATGGTCGGTATTCCCTCCCATATAAGGGTCCACTCCCCTTAATGGTCGAGAGACATACCCACAGTGCCCCCGCCGCGGACACTAACAGCTGAGATCGTGGCTTACGGCAAGCGGGTCAGGCTAAGGGTCATGAGCCCTTTCTAGCCAAATACAGACTAGGATATAAATCCTTTTCAGTCTCAATGCCCCGGGAAAGATACCACTATGCCCAATCGGATACCGACTCGTAAACATAGGGTATCCTACCCGCGTAGCATAATCCAATGCCCAGGGAAAGATACTACTATGCCCAATCGGATACCGACTCGTAAGCATAGCGTATCCTACCCTCGTAGCATATCAACATATCATCACAGATATTCACATATCATCACAGATATTCACATATCATCACAGATATCCACATATCATCACAGACTAGGATATAAATCCTTTTCAGTCTCAATGCCCCGGGAAAGATACCACTATGCCCAATCGGATACCGACTCGTAAGCATAGCGTATCCTACCCGCGTAGCATTATTTTTCAGTCTCAACATATCATCACAGATATTCAGACTAGGATATAAATCCTTTTCAGTCCCAATGCCCCGGGAAAGATACCACTATGCCCAATCGGATACCGACTCGTAAGCATAGCGTATAGCATAGTGGTATCCTACCCGCGTAGCATTATTTTTCAGTCTCAACATATCATCACAGATATTCAGACTAGGATATAAATCCTTTTCAGTCTCAATGCCCCGGGAAAGATACCACTATGCCCAATCGGATACCGACTCGTAAGCATAGCGTATCCTACCCGCGTAGCATTATTTTATAATTGTTGGAAATATTGGTCACTTGATAAGTTGTGGAAGTGAAATATTTGCTAGATAATCGGTTAGTGGTTATTAAATGTTAAATTATCAAATAATTTGGTCACGATTAAGTTGATGTGTTGTTCTACTTGAATCATCTTGTCCTCCGTCTTCCTCTATTTTCATGGTGGAATTATGCCTCTGTATGAAATTGGAGTGTGGTATGGTCTTTTTATGTTGGAGGAAATGTATTGATATTGAAAAAGGGGAAAGTGTTCGATGTTTATTTGTATTTGATAATTGGAGGACTCTTGAATGGGTAGGATGAATCTAGTGCATCTTAGTTTTATTACGTGATATTGTTGAGCACTTGAGTTGTGGATTTTGGAAATTTAGAAAATATTGAACTCATATATAAATGTTAGAATTATTGGATAAAGTGAGTGTATGAGAATTCTTGAATATATTGCATAAGTTGGCGAATTGTGAAATTGGATAAATGGTAGATGATTTGGTATTGGTTCCTAATTGGAATTTGATTCTAGTAAGTATATGGGCTATGCTTGAATTAATTAGATGATATTGCTAGTGTTTTAATATGAGAATACTAGAATGCTTAAATTTTAGAATATTATGTTGGGTATTGGTTTAGTCTTTATTATTTGGCTTTGTTGAATTATTTTGGAGTTACCTAATTCTATGTTGATAAACATAGAATTGGAAGTGTTGGGTGGTTGATTTGGATGGATTATAAAAAGGGGATTGGAGGTGGTTGTTGGTATTGGAGATAAGAGGAGATGATGAAATTGGTATTGTTAAATTATTTTAATTCTTATGATGATATTATTGTACAGGGATCGAGTGTGGACTTGTATTGAAGCCACGTGAAAGTTGAAGTTGTACAAAGGAGGCTTTGAAGATTGATAATAAAGGCAAGGTTTAGAATAGCAAATTAGATCGGGGTTAGGAATAGACTAGTATAGTCTATGTTGCCTTAGTATTGGGAACTCTCGTGTGTACGGATTCCCTGCGTATAATGAGGATGCCTTAGAATTAGGCTAGAACTGCTTGCGAATATCTCACTAATTATTATGCTCATAACCTGGAACTTAGTTGCAATTAGAGAAGATCTACCATGCCTTAGTTTAGGATGGAATCTTGCGTTGCTTCTATTTTGATGTTATGAGTTGAGTGCCGATACGTGGGACTTGGCACACCCCTGATTACACTTAACTCGCGATGAGTTGTTTATTTTGTCATGACACGTAATTTACGTATTGACATGTGTGGAATTGAATCTGAATATGTGTTGATGCCGATACGTGAGACTTGGCACACCCCTGATTATACTTAACTCGAGATGAGTTGTTTATTTTGTCCTGATGCGTTGGTTTACGTATGGACATGTGATTAAATTGAATCTGAATATCTGTGATGATATGTTGAGACTGAAAAATAATGCTACGCGGGTAGGATACCACTATGCTATACGCTATGCTTACGAGTCGGTATCCGATTGGGCATAGTGGTATCTTTCCCGGGGCATTGAGACTGAAAAGGATTTATATCCTAGTCTGAATATCTGTGATGATATGTTGAGACTGAAAAATAATGCTACGCGGGTAGGATACGCTATGCTTACGAGTCGGTATCCGATTGGGCATAGTGGTATCTTTCCCGGGGCATTGAGACTGAAAAGGATTTATATCCTAGTCTGTGATGATATGTGGATATCTGTGATGATATGTGAATATCTGTGATGATATGTGAATATCTGTGATGATATGTGAATATCTGTGATGATATGTTGATATGCTACGAGGGTAGGATACGCTATGCTTACGAGTCGGTATCCGATTGGGCATAGTAGTATCTTTCCCTGGGCATTGGATTATGCTACGCGGGTAGGATACCCTATGTTTACGAGTCGGTATCCGATTGGGCATAGTGGTATCTTTCCCGGGGCATTGAGACTGAAAAGGATTTATATCCTAGTCTGTATTTGGCTAGAAAGGGCTCATGACCCTTAGCCTGACCCGCTTGCCGTAAGCCACGATCTCAGCTGTTAGTGTCCGCGGCGGGGGCACTGTGGGTATGTCTCTCGACCATTAAGGGGAGTGGACCCTTATATGGGAGGGAATACCGACCATGGTACCTAGGTGCGCGCTAGACATGCTTATGTGCTGCATTTAGGGTAGATAGACATTTTAGGTCATAACATATCATCTCATCATCCATCATTCATTTTATCTGCAGTGGTTGAAGCACCGGTATGGGACGGTGTGATGTTTACTTTCTGTATTTATTTTATGTCCTTAATTATTGTTATCATTATTGTTATTATTATTGTTATTATTATTTATATAGTATAGTGTTATCATTAGTGTGCCCCGTTTCCAGCTATATCTATTCCTTGCCAGTACGATGTACTGACACCTTGTTGCGGTTATCTGTTTTATAGATCTTCCTACGGATGGCGCAGAACACGATGTTGGGGTACGGGTTGAGCGAACTAGCTAGGCTGCATCCATTATATTTATTGTTTAGAATAAATATTATATGCTCTTGCCTGGCCTTTGATGAAAATATATGTTATTTCTTAAATGTGAGCGGTTGTCACATATGATTTACTTATTGGTCATTCCTGGTATTGGATGTGCGACCATGTCATTATGTTATTTCAGGGCTTGTCGCCCGGATATGCCATGTATTGTTCCTGGGGTTATATACTGCTTTGTTGGCATTTATTTGAGTGTGATACAGGTTTGTATTTATACCTCGCTTCGTATTGACTATCTAAGCTGAGTGATCAACAGTTTAAAATAGTTAATACGGCGATGACGTCACGAAAATGGCTTTAAATTTTCGGGGCGTTACACATACATCTTCCACAATTTTTCACTCTCATTCTCCCACATCCAAACACACTTCACTTCTTCTTTCTAACCTATCTTTGTTTACATCAAACATAAACCCTCCACATTTTTCCCACAATGGCCGATAATAATAGTAGTTTTTTCAACAAATGGTTCAACCAAAATGTTGATGATGAAAATCCACAAAATATTCAACCCTCTCAAAATGTTCCATTTCCCTCAAATATTTCTCAAAATTTTTATCCTAATCAAAATCCAAACTTTCACTACAATATGCTATTTTTTCAAAATTCCCCACAAAATTTTCATCAATCTCCATTCTTTATGAACTCTTCCCCGCCGATGTTTTCTGCCTCACAACCATTTGGCATTTCCCAAAAAACTGGAGCATTCAATCCACCAAGCACTCCATCATTCGTTCCAGAGACACACTTTTCGAACTCAACTACACCGCTTGATCTCACATCGGAAAAATAGACGACTACCGGAAAAGGCAAACAGAGGTGGACAGTAGCAGAGGATGAACTCCTTGCAACATCATTTGTGACAATGAGTGATGATCCCATAATAGACAATGGCCAAAAATTGGATGCTTTTTGGGACAGAATCTGCGAGTACCGGAATACCAACTGCTCTTCAGACGTGGCTTATCGAAGTGTAAGCACAATGAGGTCGCATTGGTACAACACTGTCGCAAAGAATGTATCAAATTTCAATTCAAGTTATAATGTTGTATCAAGTGTTCACATGAGGGGGAGTAGTGATGCAGACATACTACACATGGCTCGCAAAAAATATAAGTCGGAAAACAATGGATTTGCGTTCAATTTTGGGCAATGCTGTTAAGATCGGGATCCTATATAGGATCGTTTTTGTCTTTGCAAGATCGGGATCGTATGATCGAATCGGGATACTAGGATCCTATGAAATTATTATTTATATTTTTTAAAATTAATACTTGTTAATTATCTCACTAAAATGGTGACAGTTATAATTGGAAATATCTATTTTAGATCCATTTTGAACAAGAATTTGATTGTTACTAGCATGCTTATTCATGATACAATGGAATTTAAGCACGACACATAATTCAATCATTATGGGTTCAAAATTGCAAAGATATATTAAACAAAATTGACAAAAAAATAGCATAACCAAAATCATAAAGTGGTAGGAACAATAAGTAATTTTGCTCCCGAAAAAAAACAAAAAAAAAAGAAAAAAAAACATACAGGTTAGGATCGTAGGATCGTAACTATCCTACGATCCTACGATCCAACGATCATAACCCGATCCTAACTATCCTAACACGATCCTAACGAATTTTCGATCCTAAGGCGATCCGGATCGTTTTTTATGGCTAGGATCGTGCGATCCTACGATCAGGATCGTGATTTTAACAACCCTGATTTTGGGCATGTTTTGGAGATTCTGAAGGATCGGCCTCTATTTAGTTCGCAATGCAATGATGAATTCGGTTCTTCGAAAAAGGCAAGAATTTCGGACTCCAACACAAGTAACAGCTCCTCAACCAAATCCCGAGCCTTAGATTTCGATCTTAATATTGACGATGCTAGGCCGATTGGGCAGAAAATGGCAAAAAAAAAAGCGAAGGGTAAGGGTACGGCACGATCCACATCAGACCATCCGAAGTTGGGTGATGCACTCCGTCACATTGATGAAAACAATGAGGCGAAAAAGCTTGACGCACATGTTACAGAGAAGCTGGCAGATGCAAGAAGGATCGAGGCAGAGGCAAAAAAGATCGCGGCAGAGGCAAAAAAGATAAAGTACAGGCAAAAAAAAGCAGCAACTCTTATGTAAGAATACGAGTTCGTTGCACGTGACACATCAACAATGACGGATAAACAACGCGAATTTCACGAGCGTGCATGGGCCTAAATTATTGCGAAGTGGGAATACAACAATATTTGAGCTAGCAACCGATTCACTTTCGATGTTTCTGTTCATTAGGTCTTGCATTTTCATTTATCTAATGTTGTGTCATTATGTCTTGCATTTTCGTCTATCTAATGTTGTTTCATTAGGTCTTGTATTTTCGTTTATCTAATATTGTTTCCCGTTTCTTCATGTATCAATTGAATATTTTTAAAATGCAGTTTTTCCAAACATTTAAAATTATTACCGTTACCTTAAAAAATTATATAAAATCAATAATATTCAAAATTCAAACGGTCTACTTATAATAAAATAAAATAGTACTTCTAGTACTTCTTCCGTTCCTTAATAATTGACACGTTGGGAGTTTTGTCACTGTTCATTGAGTAACTTTGATTCGACTTTTTAACACAATTATACAAGATAAAATATAGTCAAGTGAGATCTTGTTAGATTCGTCGAATCACATAGATTCAGAATACCAAATTTGTATAATTTTTACTTGTATAGAATTTGAGTTATTGAGGATTAAAAATATATATTGGATTGCGTAAAATGTGGGTCCGTGGCAAATATTAAGGAACTGAGGGAGTATTATATCAATCAATAATGTTTAAATTTCAAACGATTATTTTTTAAACTTAAATAATTTTATAAAAATATAATAAAATTTAAATTTCAAACGAATACTTTTTTAAATTAAATAATAATATAAATATATAACAAAATTTAAATTTCAAACTATTACTTTTCTAAATTAAATAATAATATAAACATATAATAAAATTTAAATTTCAAACGGTTACTTTTTTATAATAAAAAATAATATAGGAAATAATAATATTCAAAATTCAAACATTTAAAAATATGACCGTTACTTTATTTTGCCTATTAATACCATATCACTTCATTATATTTTTGCACACCAAAACACTACTTCCTCAATTACTTCCCTTCATTTTTCCACTCACCTCTTCACATATTACAATGTCTTAAAGTTCTGAAAGCTCAACATCTTCCATTTCCGAAGAACCCACACAAGATATATCTGCACACGATGAATCCACAGAGGATGAAGCATATTCCACGGCTGAAGCAATGGTGTCCATACTGTTCCAGTTTGTGGAATGAGCTGCAAATACCACGACGGAGGTTTATCGGGAGAAGTCGGGAAGATAGACATGCTAGGCTTGTGAATGATTATTTCTCAGAAAATTCGGTGTATCACGATCGTATATTCCGTCGACGATTTCGCATGCGCAAGGATTTATTCCTTCAATAGTTACTGCAGTTACAGGTCGATCTGAGTATTTCCAACAATGGAGCGACGCATAAGCGCGACAAAATCTATCACCGCTACAAAAATGCACAGCAGCCCTACGTCAACTAGCATATGGAGTTCCTGTCGACTCTCTTGATGAGTATCTACAGATGGGTGAGTCAACTCGCTATCAAATGCTTGTATAAATTTTGTGAAGTTGTCGTTGAATTATTTAGCCAGCGCTACTTGAGAAGGCCGGATCACAACGACATTCAACGTCTTCTACATTTGCACGAGACGAGACATGGGTTTCCCGGTATGTTGGGTAGCCTCGATTGCATGCACTGGGAGTGGAAAAATTGTCCAGTGGCTTAGAAAGGGCAATTCACAAGAGGACACGGGTCACCAACAATAGTGCTTGAAGCGGTTGCATCTCAGGATCTATGGATATGTCATATTTTTTTGGAGTGGCTGGTTCACGTAATGATATTAACGTTTTGAATGAATCTCCTTTGTTCAACAATGTTTTGACGGGGGATGCGCCGGACGTTAATTTCATTGTGAATGGGACTCAATATACGAAATGTTATTATTTAACCGACGGAATATATCCGAAATGGTCCGCATTCGTCAAAGCTTTCCCATGCCCACAAGATCCAAAAAGAAGGTTATTTAAACAAAAACAAGAATCTGCAAAGAAGGATGTTGAACGAGCTTTCGGAGTGCTTCAAGCTAGATGGGCTATTGTCAGGGAGACAGCTCTTTTTTGGTATAAGAAAAAGTTGAAAGCAATAATGTTAACATGCATTATTCTACACAACATGATTGTTGAAGAATGTTGAAAGAAATAATGTTAAAAAGTTGAAAGCAATAATGAGATATAGTTACAAATTGGGTAAATGAGTAAGAAGAAGAGCTTGCAGTACTGGCTCAAGGCCCACCCATGATTTTCAAGAATATCTCCAAATGAATTTTGCCCTCCGTGACAACCAATTTCATCACCAACTTCGGCATGATTTAGTTGAGCATATTTGGATGCACTTTGGCAACAACGTTGAGTAATTTTTTATGTTCCTCGCAGTTTAATGTTTTATTTACTATTTATGTTGTATGGCAAGTTTGTTATTGTTTAATATCTTTTAATTAATGTATTGTATTTCAAATTTAAATTTACTTATGTTTTATTTAATGTGTTGATTAGGTTTTAATATTCCAACTTTGAAATATTACTAATATTTAACGTATATTTGAAATATTAATTTTATGGATAATAAAATAAATTGTATAAATATTTACAAAAATATATATTTTTTTGTATTTTTTAAATCTAAGTATGTATATAATTAAAATAGTATAAAAATTAAATTATTATATAATTTTATTGTTGATATTAAATTATTAGATTATGGGTCACATTAAAAAGAATGTATGAATTGGTGAATGGATGTATGGATTAATTGTGATGAATTAAAAGAGGGGTTAAGTTCCGGTCTTGATTCCGGATATACAGATTTGCTATAATTCAGGGTTCACATGCTGCGATTTTTTTGGGCAGCTCCGAGTGGATTTTAATTTTATTTTTTTCCTTTTATAGTTCATTTAATTGGGATAAGATTGTGTCCAGTTTGTGAGAAGATTCTGTCAATTTAAAAAAATATGATATCAGAATCCTTTTGAATATTGTCAATGTGGGATTCCTAAATGCTTTGGTTTTATTTATTTATTTAATTTTATTATTATCCGTTCAGAAGTGAAGTGATAAATATGAATGTTTATAGCTAGCTTACCCAAAAGAATATGAATATTACATGGCATAACTATTGTCGTTAATTCTAATATAACTTCAACTATTTTTTGGGACACCATTTAAAAAAATTTCTGAATCCGCAACTGGTTGTGCTATTACCTCTATCAATGAATGCATTTTATGTTATTATCCTGTGCTGTTTATCGGCCAAAAAGGTGCAGTGCTATCACCAATCTCAAAGCATGTTTTTTCATCATATTACCATGTGATGTTTGTAATGTAAACGGATGCTTTTTAAATAATATCACACTGAAACTTTTGACAATTTTCCACACGAGTATTTTCTTAATAAAAAGAGTCCCGGTCTTGATTTTATTTAATGAAAATCAGTTTATGATTACGGAGTTGGGATTAGGGATATATGTATAGGTTGTCACGTTTTTATTACTCGTGTTAAGAAACTGTGGCCCGAAAGCGCACGGTGTCAAAAATTGCAATAATTTATAGGTAAGTCCGGATCGTTCACTGGAGGATGTGCGATGATAGCAGGTTCACGCCATTTTACAAGATTTTCAGCTCGGTTACTCAATTCATAGTGGATTCATGCTAACATCTAATCAACATAATTTAAACTATACTTATGAAAGCAGATAAATTTATTCTACAAAGCAGATAATTCTAAGCTACAGAGCAATTAAATCTATGTCTAGAAAGCGGATAAAATTATCCTATAGAAGCAGTAAGAATTATGCTACGAAAGCTGTGATTCTATGTTATACTATCTATGAAGCTGATTCAAAATGATGACAGAAGGGACAGGGAGGAAAGAATAAAAATTGGACAAGAATCAGATAGAGCATAGTTTAAACTTCCATTTTTATACACAGATCTTCGATTGGGATAATCCTGTCAGATAGCTAGTTCTTATGCTCTCAATACTACGTTCCCTTTAACATACATGTACTTACAGTATGAGTTTTCATGTTCTTAAGACCATAAATTCTAAGATACTACAGATTCATAACTGCTCCGGCCAGGGTATGTTATTTCATCTGTAGTGGATCAGCAACACCTGACAATTCATTAGTTAAAATGCCAAGTACTGCTATCATTCCCCCATGTCACACCCAAAATCTAAAAATAAGCCTGAACTATCCCTTAACTCTCAGTCCTAGTAACAGTTGGAAGATCAAGAGACACATCTGAGTGACCTCTACGAAAGCAATTAAAGGAAAGTAGTAAAGAAAGCATTTAAAATCCTATCACTCGAAAGTTTCAAAAGCTTTGTACTGGTAGTAAAAGAAAGCCTCCGGTCAGAATGACCGGACGTGGATCAAGAATTCCCGACTCTCAGTGAACAGCTTGCAGTGTTCACTTCATTCCGGGTGTTTATGAAATACAAACTAATGAAACGAACTAATAAATTAGTTCGTTCCTGATGCACTCACTCAGAACTCAAAAATAGACTTTGGCAGAAGAGAATAGCAGTTGAAAGGAACTCAACCCTATCTTAGAAAATAACCAAGGCCTATATATTTTTTTTCTAGAATTGTCTAGCACACTGTATTTGAATCCAAGTGGATCCCATCTCGGTGTGGTAGTCAAGACTAAATTCCCAACACATAGCAATTTTGGAAAATAATAAATGTGAAAACCATTCCCTAAACAGTACTAGACTCTCAATAAGAACATAGACCCTTTCAGTCTAGAAGAGACCTAATCGCTTACTCTGCTTCTAATTTCCCAAAATGTAACCCTTGACGGATTGTGAACTAGACATAACTGAGGAATTTATCCCTTACTAAGATTCGGATTTTATAAATGAAGTTTTGTTGTAAATTTAATATGCAATATCTGTTTAAATCTAGACTTCTGATGTCCAAGGGAAGGATCCCAAAATATTTATGACCACAATATGTACATAATAGTATCATGCATAAATCTATATGGAAATGTAAAATAAATTAACCCAAAATATAATGGCGGGTTTAGACAGAATTTGGAACACATAATGAATTAGCCGGAGGCTAAAGAGTGGCAGAATGATTAAGGGAAATGGACTGCAGTAGACTGTGGTCCATCCTTTCTTCATTCAGATGAAGTGAGTTGAGACAGTAATTTGATCTTAGACTGGCAGTGGTCGTTATCATTCAGATCATTACTGTCTGTGAGATGAGAAGAAAACCTACATGCTCTCTTGTTGTCTTAATTACATAGATAACATTGACCTATGTCATCTAGTGTTGAAACAACTCAAGATTTGGGTTCGAAAATAAAACTGTATCTGACAGAAACTGCTGAGTGGCTACTTCATTTCCTGATAAAAGGACCGTTCGCTTGACCTCATCAATTAATGTTCAGACCATGCAAAATAATGAACAGTAATCCTCACACAGACTACGGGCTACTTCATTTCCCAGTGAAGGGACCGTTCGCCAACATTATTCTGTATGTTTCTTACTGTTCATTTCACACAAACATGAAGACTAAAATAAGGTGAAAAATAAAATAAAAGAGAAGAATAATAAAATTCATCCTACATGAGAGATATTGGTTTCTCATGTAAGGGTTATGGATTTGGATCCATAAACGTTCATTAACCTAAATAATCTCTCTTTCCATAAAAATTACAGTCCAGATTATCTGTTTAGGTTAAATGAATCTTTGTAAAATAATCTTTCAATGGTAAATTGAACAAAATTCCCCACATCATATAGTCATTGATCTTAATTATCGCTAATCTTGATCTCTGGTTATTAATGTAAGGGTTCAATTGTTTAAGTGAGGAGATGGAGAATGGAAATTTTGGCAGCATAACGCCTTATATTGCAATCTGGGATATTACATCTTAACCCGTGGGGTTAAGACGTGAATGATGCAACATAATGGTGGGTTAACGATATAATGATAAAAAATAGGGTTTTTGGATGAAAATGGGTTATGTTTGACGCCAACCAACCTCATGACGTGATCCTAGGATTGCGTCATGGGGTTGACGTTAAACAGGTTGGATAGAGCCACATGACGCAGAGCCTCAGTAATGACGCCAAAGGTTGACGTCAAGGAAAGGGTTGGTGTCATGCATGCCTTAGAATTTTTTTTGAAAATAGGAAGGGCCATGACGTGAAGCACTAAATTGTGACGTGATCCTAGGATCACGTCATGGGTTCCGCGTCATGATGAGCATAAATGTAACATGCAAAAATTTGGTGTTCCATGCCATGGATCACGGGAATTGCGTCATGACCCGTGGGGCCATGACGAGAAACATCCACGACGTGGAACATTTTGGCCATAGAGCACTTATGACGCCAAATACACCCTATGACCTCAACCTGGTTGACGTCAAGGGGTGGTTGGCGTCATAGCACCTCCAGCATGCATGTTTTAAAGGCCAGAGACATGCCATGACGCCAAACCTACCCATGACCTCAACTTGGTTGACGTCAAAGGTGGTTGGCGTCATACATACTCCAGGATGCAAAAATGACATTCGGGCCAGAATTGCCTTGACGTCAAACCTGCCCTATGACCCCAACGTGGTTGGCGTCAAGGATGTTCCAGAATGCACCAAGAATGAAAGAGAACGTAGAAAATACAATTTTTAGGCATTTTATGAGCTTAATGGTCCGAATATGCTAGAATAAACAGAAACAAGAGCATAATAACTATAGAGTAGAAATAAAGAGCAACCTAAACTAAAACAGCAAGCATACACCACATTCATAGCCCATATTAATGCTTCCAAACATATTCTCATGCATTAATCGATCAAAAATGGAGCAAATAATAATATAAAAGCAAATAGAAGCCAAATGGCCAAAATGAAAAGGAAGCAAGAAGAATCCATGGATTAGACTATCTAGGGGTGGGCAAAAAATTCGAACCAATTCGCTGAACCGCAAAATCGAATCGAAATCGAATCGAATTTCCGGTTAACCGAGGACTCCGGTTCAAATACAAATACTTCATTTAAGTATTTGCCCGGTTCAAATACAAATACAAATACTTTAAATTTTTTCCCCGATTAATCGAACCGAACCGAATATATTTATAGTGTTTTAAAAAATTATATATATTGTATATATTATACATATTTTATGGTATATTATTATATATCAATAATATATTTCATTATTTATTAAATTATTTAAATATATAATAAAATAAATATTAGAAAGTAAAGATAATTAAAAAAAATGTCCTACATTAATTTTTTGCCCTTAAGAATACTCAATATTGAAATAGACACTACACTAAGATGTTTTAAATATACTAATATATTTTGATAACACTAAAAGGAACCACCGAATTCGAGAGTTATATGATTTTTTTTTATTATTGTATTATAATAACCTCAAAAATAAACCTGCAAAGGTTAAGAATTAAGAAATGAAGATTTGATTATAAAGTTTAATGGGCTTGGACAAAATATTCGAATCGAATCGCTTAACCGCTGAATCGAATCAAAACCGAATCCCCGGTTAACCGTGGAGTCCGGTTACAAATACAAATACTTCATCTAAGTATTTGCCCGGTTCAAATACAAATACAAATACCTGAAAATCTCCGGGTAACCGAACCGTGCCCACCCCTAAGACTATCCATTTCATGTTTTGTGGGTTATTAGAGAAGATTGAATCCCATTTTTCATTAAAAAAAAAAAAAAATGGGATTGATAACACCATTAATGGGTGTTTCAAACCCTAAATCAAAATAATAAGGGTTTAGAACAAAACAGAAATCTGAAACTGGCTACCTAACACTAAAACTGAGCTAACATTAAAAGAACAAAGGTAAAAATTAATGCTAAACTAAGAGCAAAAATTAAATAATACAAAAAATTTAAGACTAACTAAACTACCTAAGAGGGTTCTCCATAAGTGTGCCTTCAAGAGTAAGCAATCTGTGACCCTATCACCTTGGGATCGTGCCCTATTTATAGGCACAAAACAGTAGGCCCATGGGCCTTATTGACATGGAGAACGCTTTTGGCATGACTCGAGGCATGCTTGACGTCGACCGCCGCATGACGCAGAGCTCCCACTAATGACGCGGAACATGCTTGACGTCAAGGAAGGGTCGACGTCAAAGGTCTCTAGCTCGATGACCCAGTGGTCCCTAGCTTGGCAGCCCACGATATGGAACTTGGTCTTTGACGCGGAAGGTTTGACATCGAAGGATTGTTGACGTCAAAGGGTCTTCTAGTTTCAGTCGGCTTGCAGCTCCACCCATGACGCAATCCATTGGCGTCAAGCCTTTGCTTGACGTCAAAGGGGTGGTTCCTGCCTTGGCTCTTGGTTTTGCATGGCTCATGATGCAGAGCTCTCCTTCCATGACGCGGAGCTTTGGCGTCATACAGGACTTGGCTTCAAACCTGTAAAAATGCATTTTGTGGAATTTCATTTTCTTTTTCCATCTTTTTCATTCATTTTTTTTTTCTTTTCTTTTTCTCATGTTTTTTGGATTTTTCTAGCATAAATGTGTAATAAAAGTACACATCCACGCATTTTCCATACCAGCATATTATTTTTACAATTATGCATAAATCAGTCCAATTCAACTGCTTTCTTATTTAATATAAGACCGGAATGCGATCAAATGTCCGTTTCAGACACGGAAATGGATTGAAATAATGGACATTTCTGGCCATTATCACACACTGTGCTGCCTCACATTCATGTTCAGGCAATTCTATTTGATATTTAAACAGAATATGCTTTCTTGTACCAGTGTTTTACTGTTATCAACCATAAGCATTTTACATGTACTGTCTGTGCTGTTTCTTTCACTGTTATATGATATTGGGATTAGTTGCTCGTGCTATATACTATATGCAATATGATGAGTGTTATTTATTTTGTGTGGGACAATATTAATGCAGACACTCACAAACAAAAATATACATATTTGATTTTGAATTCAAAATTCACCACATGATAGGCTCATCATAAAAGGAATAGATCATAACACAATACATCCTATAAAAAAACCACCACTCAACCCAACCCGTTCCAAAAACAATTTGTTGTATTATATAAGGCCCACCAGAGGCATTTCATTAAGCAATTATGAAAACACATAAATTATAAGCACGTGTCTGTTATTGTAATCACCATAGAAGCACATTTCCCACTGTACAATAAAACATCATATCAGTACATATACATAGCATAAAATACATACACAATCGTCGTTATCTTTTTGTTACAACCGTACCATTTTCAGACATCACATATATTCCTTAACGTGCGCCCAAATAACACAGTAACTATATATGAACTTAACCTGTTAACACAGAAGTGACGCGACATTCAATTCCATGGGGCGATCCATCTTCTTCGTCATACACTTCACAGACCATATCACTGCACATATCATCCACGCACGAAAATATCAGCAACGGGGCGTATAACGGCACAACCATCCACTGTAACAGCATCAATGGGTTCCCCACTCATTTTACGTCATACTCGATGTGGTATGTAGTCCCGTGGTGTCGTCTCCTTCGGGGAGTATATTCAGATCTAGCATCTTCTTCTCCGTTTGCAGTCCTTCGTGGGACATTTTTGTTGTTATGCACTTTTCCTCACCCTCCCTCCGGCCGTTACTCATACAATGACAGCACATACACATTATAATTGGTCCACTAACTGTTTTTGGTAGTGCAGAATTAATCAATTAATCAAGGCCTAAATTTGTGGGATTGACATATTTACATTCCTATTTATTGGAGCACATAGAGACGACAACTATTAATTTAATTATGGATGACAGCATTTTTCCCCAAATACACAACATTCTGGATTTCCTGATTTTTATGAAGTCAGGATAGTAACTCTATCCTTAAAAGAGTGTTGGAAGAAGTGAAAAGCTGATGTGGCGGAGAGAGAATGAAAAAGTAAGTTATTAATTGGTTAATGAATGTGGGTGCTCTTATAGAAATGATTAAAGCAAAAAAACCTAATACTACTAGAAAATCTAAAGGACGGGACAACTTTAAAAAAATTGGAGTACAGACAGAGAGTACCAAATTGGAATGCAGCAGAGTCCTAGGTTAGGATACTGTGGCCTCGGGATATGGGGGCCCAATTTGGTAATTTCCGTTAGTAAGCATTTCTATTGGGTTAGCCGTTAGTAAGCATTTACTCACCGCTGGAGATTAAGATTCCAATTCATACGTGCGCTTATCGTCTTCTATTCTCTTTGTGGTATTCAATCCAATTCATTTTTTTAAGTACTCCGGAGGATGTTTGGATAAATTGCAACAAAATTGATTATCTGATTATTGCGTTTTCAAAATGTAAATGTTAATGGTGAAATCTTGGAGGAACAGAATCTCCCTTTTATTGATAAATTTGAGAAAGATTACAAGAAATATAGTAAAGCAAATTACAGGAATTGAAAGAAAGCAGTAAGGGAATTGAAAACAGAAAGCAGTAAAATTGCAGAAAGCTGTAAAGAAAGTAAAATAAATAAATGCGGCTCTTTGAGGAGTGTTGGAGATGCCCCTTGCTTTGGTGCCATATCTAATTTATATAGAGTTGGGGAACTAAGGGTTTCTTAGGCCCATGAGCCCTCCCCTCAACGCTTCAGCATGATTTCCCTCTCTTTGATGATGCTCCATCGGATTTGTTTCCTCTGATGGCACATCTCCTTGATTTTCCTTCCTTATGTAGTGCCTCATCAAAATCTTCTTTCATGTATGGTGTTCACCTTAATGATTCCACGATTCTTGCCCTATTCTTTAGTCCCATCTACCAGATATATCTTTACGGACTGAGCCGAGCATTGGGCAATTGGATCAGAAAGTGAATGGCCTTGGTACTATTTTTTATTGTGTTAACAGTAAATAATCAGTTTAACAGCTAAAAAAATGTGCTGCAAACCTGATTATTTGCGTTTTGAAAATACAATAATCAAATAATCTGTTTCGTATCGATAATCCAAACACCCTCTTAATAAGTTTACTCTTTGCATAGTTATTACTATTCATTTAATAATTTTAATTTAACTTTTTGGCACAGTTATATGAGATAAAATATAGTCAAGTTCCTCTAATCGGATCGTTTTAGAATAACAAATTTTTATAATTTTTATTAATAAAAAATTAAGTTTTAATTAATTAAAAATTGGCGTTTGATTGCGTAATGTGCAGTAATTGTGGGGGCTGCATCTTTTTTAAATCTCCATTCCCAGATTCGGGCTGCCTCTAACTGTAATTTTTTTTTTGGCTAAATCTAACTGTAAGATAATGAATCTTAAAACTTTTTAAAATTGTATACTCAGATGGATAAACGATTAATATTTAAAATTGTATAAAAGTTAAAATTATAAAAGTTTAATATTCTAAAACTATGTGATTATGAATCTAACATCTCACTTGGCTATATTTAATTTTATATAACTGTGTTAAAATGTCGAATCAAAGTTACTCAATAAATAGTGTTTACTATGCATTTGTTAACGTCATTAAATTACGGAGGTGTATTAAATAATAATAACAATAACCAAATGCAGTTGTTTTGAGTGATATGGAGCTCTGACAGTTTAAATAAAAGTCTCGGGTTCGACCATTTGGTATGCAGAATTCCGTTTTGGGAGAGACAATCCTTCAATGACCTGGGGATATCCGATATACGCCAAAAAATAATAATAACAACGATGATGATGATGATGATGATGATGATGATGATGAGTGATGGTATATGCTTGCTGCGTTCTCATTTAATTGTTCTATTTGTATAATAGTAACTATTTATTATGTAACTTTGATTAAATTTTTTTTACATAGTTCAGCAAAAAAATTTCACATAATTATACAAGAAATAACATAGTCAAATGAAATATTAGATTGATATAATTACGTAGTTTTGGAATATCAATTTTTTATAATGTTTACTTAAAATATTTATTGGATTGCATAAAATACAGAAATGATGCCGTTATTAAAGAATAGAGGTAAGTAATAACTAAAGTTTGTGTTCTTCCTTTTTTTTTGTTGGAGGTGAAGTAAAAAACAATGCATGCTATATATATGGACTTCATAATAAATTCAATCACTTGTTTACATACCACACAAATAAAATAGTACGTGTCTTTTAGTAATGCTTGAGCATAGTTTAAAGAAGGATAAAAAAAAAATTAAAAAAAATATTACAAAATTCAAAATTATGTGATTAAAAAAATACTTTTTATTGTTTATTTATTTTTATTTTTTTTTGCTTGAGAGGACTACTTTTTAAAATTTTACCGTAACAGCAATGTTTATTTTTCATTTTTTTGGTTGTATACCCACAAATTTGAAGTTGGTATAAAATTTGAACATAATAATTTAAAATGATATGATTGAAAAGTCTAAAAATATCTTATTTAATTACTATATTTTTATTTTATTTTTTTTCTTAATCTATACCGGCTACGACACGGAATTATATTTTTTTTAGTGTATTTTTTAAAAGCATATATTAAAAAATTGATAAATACTGTAATACTTAATTAGTGGTATAGTGGTAAAAATCTCGAGGGAGCAGTGAAAGAAAATTGGATTGGATGAATAAAAAGTTTTTTTTTTGGTGACACAGCCTAAGAAGGCGAGCGAAAAAGAAAAGAAAAAAGGAAAACGCCACAAAAATCAAACACAACTAACTACGCCGATAAACAATATTACTAGCATCCTTCGCCAAAGCATCATGGACTTCATCCGGTGGAAAAGCCCAAGTCGTATAAAACTCCTCCATTCTAGCCTCCCGTCGAGCAAACGCATCCGCCACTTGATTGTTCTCTCTATAAACATGCCTCAACTCACACGCCGGCATTGACTGTAAGCTCCGCCTGATCTCTACAATAGTTGGCCAAAATCTATGACACCAATTGCCCAACCCCTGCACAAGCTTCACTACCTCCAGGGAATCAACAAAGCAACATGCCAACTGCAGCCCTTCTCGAATTGCAAGATCCAACCCAAACCGAAGTGCCAAGAGCTCAACCTCCAGAATGGAGCGCCGCCGTAGCTGACCACAGCATCCAACTTTCCAGTCCCCCGCAGACCCCCTCACCACCACACCGAAACCAGAAGCGCCATCAGCATCAAGTACACATCCATCCGAATGAAGAAGCCATCCAGTATCCGTAGCAAACCGCCAAATGACCTCCCTGCTAGGCCTCACGCGACAAACCCTCTGGCGGTGAGCAACCAAGGATTGTTGCAGTACTCGAGCCTTATACAGAAGCTGTGAAGTCACCAAATGCATTCCCCGAAAGATACGAGCAGTTCGTTCCTCCTAGAGAACCCAAAGAACTGCCAAGAACCAAGCCCCATGGATACGATACCCCATTCTAACCAATGTCTCGCATCTCTTTTATCAACCCCTTGCAAAACCTCAAGCTGAACTATGGCACTTCTCCGCCATGCTTCAGCCGCCCATGCACAAGAAAAAATGGCGTGCTTCCAATCATCAATGTTTGTACCACAAATGGTACACAACGGAGACGAGGCCATTCCCCTATGGTGGCGTAGCTCATTGCATGGCACAATACCATGGCCGATCATTCATAGTAAAAATCCAAACTTTTCGGGAATATCCACTTTCCATATCCAATTCCATCCAGTAGTCATGTCCGACACACCTGCTAAACAATTATATCCAGATGAGACCGAGTATCTACCACTGGACTCGCCTCGCCAATGCATAACATCGTTAACCTGATCCGCTAGAATAGGGGCCGGGGAGTTCTTCAACGTCTCCCTAATATCCGCAGGTAGAATCGTGTATACACCCTCCATCTACCACCGCCCATCAACAATAACATCCTGCACCTTAAGATGGACGTCATTAAAGTTAACATAGGGAACCCGATCCGCCAGCACCTCCCCATTCCACCAAGGGGCGTACCATAGGGAGCTCGCCCCATTACCAATTCGAACTCCATACCCACTCTTGAAAGTTTCGGACACTTTATTTAACATGCGCCACACTTTAGTGCCCCTGTAATGCATTGTAGGAAACGTGCCCTCAACCATCCCATACTTCTCTCGTAGAGCTCTCACCCACAGCTTATTATTGTTAAAGAGGAGATCCCAGATTAGCCGGCCCAGCAAAGCCAGGTTCCTCCGAGCTGATGTGCGCAGCCCGAGTCCCCCACAACGCCTCGGTGTGGTGATGCGTTCCCAACTCATCAGGTGAATGCCTCGGCCACTAGCCCCCTTCCAAATCCAACGTCGAATAATCTTATCAATCTAATTGCAAACTCCTTGCGGTAGTAAATGGATTTGCATAGTGTAGACAGGTATGGCCGCCAACACAGCGCGCTTTAGTCACTCGCCCAGCTTTATTAAGCATAAAGCTCGACCAAGTGCTCAATCTATCCTCTATCTTCTTGACTAGCGCATCAAAATGGGCAATTTTTCATTCTGCCTTGAATGATCGGGAAACCCAAATATTTACCAATGTCCGAGCCTACCTGAACACCCAAGTGTCGCACAACCCAGCCTTTCTCCACATCAGTAGCATGCGTGGAGGTAATAGCTGTGGACTTCGTCGCGTTCATTTGAAGCCCGGACCGATAGCCAAACCTCCTTAAAACTGCTGACATACACAGGATACTCTCCTCTGATAATTCTGAGCAGAAAATCAAATCGTCTGCAAACATCAAATGCGATATACCCGCCCCATTCGTTTGAAGCCGCAGCGGCTTCCAACGGCCTGCCTCAACTTCCTCGATAATGGTTTTCGACAGTTTTTCCATAACAATCTCAAACAAATAGGGAGACAGAGGATCGCCTTGCCTGAGTCCCCGACCAACCTGGATGTTACCAATGGGTGCCCCATTCCACAGAATAGAGAAACTAGACGACCGAACACATTCCATGATCAACATTCGACATCCCACAGGCATCTCCAATTCCCGTAGGCAATTCGCTAGAAAATTCCAACATACCGTATCATAAGCTTTTGCAAGATCAATTTTCAGAATAGCGGCCTTAGTCCTTGCTCGGGACTGATCAATGGTCGCCACCATTATCTGTAGTGCCCCGACCCGGAAAAAATGCAGATTGGTAGGGACTAACAATATCACTGAGGATTGGACGTAACCTCTGCACCAGCACCTTGGTAATGAGTTTATATGTCACATTGCAGAGCATCAACGGGCGATACTGCTGTAGAGAAGTAGGGGTAGGAACTTTCGGAATCAAACACATAAACCCATGCGACATACCTGCCGGCAACTGGTAAGTAGCCACGGCCTCCTTTACCATGCTGCATACAGGTTGTTTCAACTTATCCCAAAAGTCTTTATAAAATCCCGCCGGAAATTCGTCAGGCCCTGGTGCCGCATACGCCCGCATGGACCGAAGAGCAGCCTCTATTTCTTCCTCAGACACCTCTTGACTAAGAGCTCCCTTGTAGCGATCAGATAGATACTCCAACGCAGGTAGCTCCCTCCCCTCCGCAACCTCCTGGCGACCAGCAAACATCTGAGTATAATAGTCGATGGCATGCGTGTAATTTTAACATGGAAACATGGAATATTAACATTATTAAATTACGGATGGAGTATTACATTTATGTTTTATTTTTTACTAATATGTTTTTTGAAAAAATTATTACATACTAATGGAAACACAAAATACATTCTAATATATAACTGTAAATTTTTATGTTATTAATATGAGAATTATGCCATTCTTATTGATTGATAAATTATACTCCCTCCGTCCCAGTGAATGTGTTTTGACCATAAAATAACACAAAATACATCTACAGCTCGACATGCAGAACGGACCCTAAAAGAACAGATGAAGTATTATAAATAAAATAAAATACTAACATAAATGTGTTTTGACCGGGATGATTGGATGAAATAACTAATTCAACCCTGTCGCGTGTAATAAAGAGGATATTTTGTTGGCCCACAAGCCCAACCCCGATCAAAACTGTGTATGTGTTGGCCCAAAATGTTGATACCTCCAAGCCCAATCGTGGGCCCAATATGTATTTAACTAAAGCAATTCTCGAGCGGTCGAGCCCTCAATTTTTAATGCTAAAGATATAAATTGATATTTCATAATAAATACTATAGTATTTTCCCATTCATTAATAAATATAAAAATATTTTTTCATTTACTTAGATTTAAATCCAAAAATTTATTTAATTAATTAAAGCTGGAAATCGATGCCTTACTTGAGATGTTAGATCATACAATCACTAAATACATCTGAGGGTGGTATAAATACAATAAATACTCTGTATTTATTTTGTTAGAGGAATCATTCAAGGTCTGGAAATGGGTGGTGGGAGTCCACGCCACAAATTACAAATGAATAAAGGAAATGGATGGGTAGTATTGCTTAAACCCTAATTCAATTTTACAGTAGCATATTTAAATTTCTGAAAAATACCGATCCGAGTTTCCACCATTATTTTATTTCCTTTAGTAAAGTATACAATGCCACAAATTCCCGTGCAAGCTCACTCGTGCAATCTTTTGAATATTGACCATTATTTATTTATTTAATTTTATTTTGTCAATAATGAAAGAAACGCCATGTTACCCAAAAAAAAAAAAAAAAAAAGGAACACCTCAAGATCACATTTTTTGAGAGCACAAATCTTAATTACGTGGACCCACGTGCAAAATCCTTAGTAAATCCCCAAAATGAAATTAAAAAGGATCTGCAAATTGCAAGCTAGGGTGGGATGACTGGAACAAACACATTTTCTCATGGTACGGACATGATGATTTCATTATTCTTCGTTACTTGCAGCTTGCATGTTTGAACTCAATCATTGGTAATATTTTATCTAATTATATATGTAGAACAGTAGAAGTATATGTGATTCTTTTTGTGATTCGTAACAATACTACTAACATTTGTTTGACTTTGACCCATTCGATCATTACATTCCCTATGAGAACAAACATTACACGTGCACACCTTGCTGTCACTTGGGCTGGCTTTAATTTCTCCTTGGCTAAGCAAGCTATCATCATTACTTACTTTATCACATTCTTATAAGTACTAATAATTTTCTATTTTGAAACTTATAATACTACTAGAACATAGGAGTATTAGTAGTACACACACGACCAAACGGCCAAACCCAAGATAATTCAATTTAAATATTTAAATAATTAATTATTTATTTATTTAATTACTAATAGTAAGTAAATAAGCCTACCATGGATTTCCTCTGAAAGTTCCATTAAAAAAGGTATTTCCTCCATATGGTTTTGGTGACATGACTGTCCATTTCGCCCCTTTTAAGGATGCCATTTTAATGCTGTGTAGTGTTATTACTTTAGGGCATATGATGTGATAGCATATATTTTTACCAATCTAGGTCTCGACTTGGAAGAAAGCTTTGGTTTAGTCCTTGAGGGGTCCCCGGATCCCAACTCCAGAATGAAGGCAACGGCGTGGGACTGATTATGGAGAAGGGACTTGGGATCCAAGGATTGCTCTCAAAAGGGCATCCCATCCTTTTCTTTTCTTTTTTCTTTCTTTTGTCTTTTCCATTTTTTTTGACAATAACTTTTATACATACAGTACCTACCATCTTTTTTTTGGAGGAGTACAGTACCATCTTTTTTTTACAAGATTTATGAATACTCGTTTTTTTTTAAAAAAAAAAAAAAAGAAGAAGATAGTATCAGTAGTAGTATTATGAGAAAATGAAATGTGGGGGAAACAAAAAAATAGGGACATATGAGGTGATAATCCATTAGAGGTGTTGAAATCTGATCTAAGTATAATTCTATATCATGATTTATATGATCAAACATCAATTGCACCCCAACACCTACTTTATTTTGGCTTTTCTTTTATTTCTTTGTTTGTTTAATCACCAGAAAAAGTTTCCCAATTCAAATTCACCATAATAATAATAATAATAATAATAATAATAATAATAATAATAGCAGTATTTCACTAAAAGGAAGATACTTTTATCCAATTACCGCAGTAGATTGGAAGTAGCTACCCTGAAATACTCGTTTTTATAAGAAAAACATTATTTTTTTCAAAAAAAGTTTTATTAACATAAATAATATTCATAACAAGTAAATCCGAGTTGAATTCGGTCTATTTCTATTAGACCGAGGGTGTAATAGATAAAGGGTTTGCTTGTTTTGACTTGTGAAAAAAAAAAAGAAGTCAGTAAAAGAATGAGAATTCAAAAGTAAAAGCTGCTCAAATAATTGTTTTGATAGATATTATTAAAGTTGCTTTTCAACGGAAATATGTTTGGATGAATTGTACGTAGAAGGACTTTTGATATATTCAAATTACTAAAATGGACATAAATATTATAAGGATATTTATAATTAATTTTATTTCATTCTTAAATAGGGTTATTTTTGTATTTTTATTACTAAATAACTTTTCTTTTTTAAAAAAGTAAACCTTACTTACTTTGAAAAAAAAAAGTAGAGTTTTAATTTTGCTTCTCCTTTTATTTAAAAAAAGTCAAAACAAATAGCTAAAAAAATTCAAAAGAACTTTTGGAAGAAGCAAAAGTCAAAATGAGAAAATTAAGGCAAAATAAACAGGCTCAAATATCCCATTTTGAGATAATTATAAACTTATTAAAACAGGATTGATTCTAAACGAAGGGGGAAACAATACATCTAAAAAAAAAAAAAAAAACCACTAAAAAATATGTCTTTTTATTCATATTTAATAGAAAATCATTATATACTACTGGAGTTCAAATATTACCCTCAACTCAAACGTTACCTAAAATCAATTTTTAAGTGTTGAGATACATGCACCTACACCAACAATTCACTATTACGTACGAAGCATGCATTTGGATGTCTAGGAAGCAAAAATGACTTTGACCATCTATTATGTATCCTTGAGCACAAAGCAAGACTAGAGATTCCTCCACCTAGCTAAGTGACTAATGTATTTGATGACTCATGACAACAAAATACTTGTATAAATACTAGGTGTGATTGTACTCAAATTATTATCTTTCATTCCCTAAATCTGTTGTCTACAATCTCTTCCTATTATCATATTCCATTACCGAGAAGCGTTTCTTCTCTTGGGTTTAATATTTGTTTTGCACAACTCCTTTACGCACTATCTGCCCATACTTTATCATATATACACACACATACAAGAGCTATTATTATTACATAACACAACACGTTATCAGCACGACCGCTTGGAGTTAGCCATCCCTACCAAAGTTCTGTCCGAGTGCTGTTGAAGTTTTGCCAATCCTACCGAAGTTCTGTTCGAGGCTTTCTGAAAATCCTGTCAAGTATACTGCTACTATTTTCAATACAAATATGACTAATCTGACAAAACAGGAATTCATGCCACTGGAGAGGTCCGGGAATAATTATTTATCCTGGAGAATGGATGTCGAAATCCATCTGGAGTCTATGGGTCTTGAAAACACCATAAAGAAAGAAAATAAGGCCACAGGCCAAGACCGTGCCAAAGCTATGATTTTTCTCCGACATCATCTTGATGAAGGATTGAAATTAGAGTATTTGACGGTAAAAGATCCACAGGATCTATGGGAGAATTTAAAGAAAAGATATGATCATTTAATATTGATCAATCTCCCGAGTGCCCGACATGAATGGCAACAGTTAAGGCTGCAGGACTATAAGTCCATAAATGATTTTAATTCAGCCATGTTCAGAATTACAGCACAGCTGAAATTATGTGGCGAAAAAATAACAGAAAATGATATGTTAGAGAAGACATTCTCTACTTTCCATGCCACAAATTTACTGTTACAGCAGCAGTACAGAGAAAAGGGATTCACAGAATACTCTGAACTGATTACTTGTTTACTACTGGCTGAGAAAAATAATGAATTATTGATGAAAAATCATGAGTCCAGACCGACAGGAAGTGCTGCATATCCTGAGATGAATTTCACAGAATCATCGAATCAGGGTCGTGGACGTGGCCGTGCTGGGCCTCGTGGGCGGGGCCGACGACATAGTCGTGGTCGTGGTCGTGGAAATGGGCGTGAAAGAAGTAATGTCTATATAAGACCAGAACCATATCCACGTAACCAAAATTCTGAAAGAAAGCCATACAATAGCAATCAAAGCAGTGCCTCAAAAGATTATAATGATAAAGGCAAAGCAAAAGTTGAAGAAAAATGCCACCGTTGTGGTATGGAGGGTCACTGGTCCCAAATATGCCGCACAGCAGGTCATTGGGTAAAGTTGTACCAGGACTCGTTGAAAGGAAAGAACAAGCAGGTTGAAACAAACTTTGCTGAACAAAATCCTGAGGACATTGCCACTACAAGTAATGCTATTGTGAATGCAACTGAGGCCACTAACGATGATCTGCTCATAGAGCCAGAGTTTGATGTTGCAGACTTCTTCAATGACACTGCATAGCAGTTTTAGTTTTATTGTACCTTTTGAGTTTTATTATACCGTTGTAGTGTGTATTACTGTACCTTTTGTATTTTGCTAAGTATTGTATGAATTATCATTTTGTTACTGATATATGTTATTTTCTTTTTCAAAAAATGCCAGAATGGGATTGCAAATTGGTGATAATGAAATATGTCTGATAGACAGTGCTTCTACGCACACGATATTAAATGATAAGCAATATTTTTCATACTTGAAAATGGGAGATAGAAATATCAACACTATAAGTGGAAGTGCAAATATAATAGAGGGCTCTGGCATAGCCAACCTTCAGCTCCCCAAGGGGACAAAATTGATTGTGAAAGATGCACTCTTATCTCCCAAGTCTCGAAGAAATTTGTTGAGTTTTAAAGATATTCGAGAAAATGGATATCATATCGAGACTTTGACAGCAAAAGGAAATGAATACCTGCTGATTATAAATACCGTTTCTGGTATAAAACAAGTGTTGGAAAAATTGCCATGTTTATCCTCTGGAATATATTATACAAGGATAAACAATATCGAAAATTATCACCTGGCAGACCATAGGTCTATTGTTCCCAATGAATATATGATTTGGCATGATCGCCTAGGTCATCCTGGATGTACAATGATGAGGCGGATCCTTACAAATTCCCATGGCCATTCATTAAAGGGACAAAAAATGCAGCATCACAATGATTATATATGTGTTGCTTGCTCCCAAGGGAAACTGATTGTAAAACATTCACCAGAAAAAGTGGGAACTGAATCCCCTAGTTTTCTTGAAAGAATTCAGGGTGATATATGTGGACCTATAGATCCACCTTGTGGGCCATTCAGATACTTTATGGTGTTGCTTGATGCTTCAACCAGATGGTCTCACGTGACATTATTGTCCTCACGCAACCATGTGTTTGCGAAATTACTAGCTCAAATCATACGATTAAGAGCACAGTTCCCTGATTATACAATTAAAAGTATCCGTTTGGATAACGCTGGTGAATATTCATCCCGGACATTTGATGAATATTGTATATCGATAGGCATAGCCATCGAACATCCTGTAGCCCATGTGCATACACAAAATGGACTAGCTGAATCATTTATTAAACGATTGCAGTTGATCGCTAGACCATTATTAATGAAATCCGGGTTGCCAGTTTCAGCTTGGGGACATGCTATAATGCATGCAGCAATGTTGGTGCGATTAAGACCGACAAGTTATCATAGATACTCCCCATTACAATTAACATTTGGGCATGAACCCAATGTATCCCATTTGAGAATATTTGGTTGCGCAGTTTATGTCCCAATAGCACCACCACAGCGCACCAAAATGGGACCCCAACGAAGATTGGGAATATATGTCGGATATGAATCACCCTCGATAATACGTTATCTTGAACCATTAACAGGGGATTCATTTACAGCAAGATATGCTGATTGTCATTTTGATGAATCACATTTCCCGACATTAGGGGGAGAAAAGGATCAACCGAAAAAGAATATAAATTGGAAAATCCCGTTGGATTTCCTTGATCCTCGTTCAAAAGACTGTGAAATCGAAGTACAAAGAATTGTACAGTTGCAACAAATTGCAAACGAACTGCCCGATGCATTATGTGACTCTAAAAGGGTTACCAAATCTCATATACCGGCAGCAAATGTTCCAGTCAAAATTGATGTTCCAAAGGAACACATTATCAGTGCTAAAGATGAGTCTGATGCACGCCTAAAGCGTGGTAGACCTCTTGGTTCCAAAGATAAAAATCCTCGAAAGAAAAGAGGAATGAATAATGATGTTGATGTGATACATAGTATCAAAAGTGACAAAACTGAGCCCTGCGGGGACTTGACTCTTGAAGAGCAAAATCACCAAAATGATGAAATATCTATAAATTTTGTCACAAATAGAAATGTTTGGAATCGAGAAGAAACATCTATTGATATTGCATTTTCATATAATGTAGCACTTGAAATTATGAATGATGATGAGGATTTTGAACCAAATTCGGTTGACGAATGTCGGAAAAGGCATGATTGGCTCAAATGGAAAGATGCAATCCAATCAGAATTGGATTCCCTGGCTAAAAGAAATGTGTTTGGACCGATTGTCAAAACACCTGAAAATATAAAGCCAGTTGGATATAGATGGGTTTTTGTACGAAAAAGAAACGATGAGAATAAAGTTGTAAGATACAAAGCGAGATTAGTCGCCCAAGGGTTCTCACAAAGACCGGGTTTTGACTATGATGAAACTTATTCCCCAGTAATGGATGGAATTACATTCAGATATCTTATCTGTTTAGCAGTACATGAAAAACTTGAAATGCGACTCACAGACGTCGTTACTGCTTATTTATATGGAACATTAGATACTGATATCTATATGAAAGTTCCAGAAGGGCTCAAAATGCCACAGGCATATGAAGCAAACCCAAAACAGATGTATTCCATCAAATTACAAAGATCCCTATATGGGCTTAAACAATCTGGGAGAATGTGGTATAACCGCTTAAGCGAATGCTTACTTCAAAAGGGTTACATAAACGATCCAATATGCCCATGCATTTTTATAAAGAAAAATGGGTCAAGATTCGTTATCATTGCAGTATATGTTGATGATATCAATCTAGTTGGATCCCCCGAAGAGATTCAAATTGCTGTTGAATATCTCAAAAGAGAATTCGAAATCAAAGATTTCGGAAAAACAAGAAAGTGTCTTGGTTTACAAATTGAATATTTGGAGAATGGAATTCTTGTCCATCAAAAGGCCTATACCCAAAAGGTCTTAAAACGATTTTATATGGACAAAGCACATCCATTAAATAATCCAATGGTCGTAAGGTCACTTGATCCTAAAAGAGATCCATTTAGACCAAAAGAGGATGATGAAGAAATACTTGGGCCACAGGTTCCATACTTAAGTGCCATTGGAGCACTAATGTATCTCGCAAACTGCACTAGACCAGATATATCATTTGTAGTAAATTTATTAGCGAGATTTAGTTCATCTCCTACTGAACGACATTGGAAAGGAATAAAACATTTATTCCGCTATCTCCAAGGGACGATTGACATGGGTTTATTTTATTCATACAATTCTCGACATGAATTAATCGGCTATGCCGATGCTGGGTACTTATCAGACCCACACAAAGCTAAGTCACAGACTGGCTATTTAATTACATGTGGTGGTACTGCAATATCGTGGAGATCCACGAAACAAACATTGACAGCCACCTCATCAAATCATGCTGAAATCATAGCAATGCATGAAGCTAGTCGAGAGTGTGTTTGGATTAGATCCATGACTAACTATATGAAAACGAATTGTGGTTTATCGTCCGAAAATAAAAACCCTCCAATTATCTTATATGAAGATAATGCGGCTTGTATAGCGCAATTGAAAGGAGGTTATATAAAAGGAGATAGAACAAAACATATTTCACCAAAATTATTTTTTACTCATGATTTGCAGAAAAATGGTGAAATAGATGTGCAACAAATCCGATCAGCTGATAATCTTGCAGATTTGTTTACCAAAGCACTACCAACAGCAACATTCGAGATGTTGGTGAAAAGTATCGGGATGCGCCAACTAAAGAATCTCAACTGATGTTTCGATCAGAGGGAGAAGTAAACATACAAGAATAATGTACTCTTTTTCCTAACTTGGATTTTTTTCCCATAGGGTTTTTTCCAAGTAAGGTTTTAACGAGGCATATTCTTTGTATCGAAGACATCCAAGAGGGAGTGTTGAGATACATGCACCTACACCAACAATTCACTATTACGTACGAAGCATGCATTTGGATGTCTAGGAAGCAAAAATGACTTTGACCATCTATTATGTATCCTTGAGCACAAAGCAAGACTAGAGATTCCTCCACCTAGCTAAGTGACTAATGTATTTGATGACTCATGACAACAAAATACTTGTATAAATACTAGGTGTGATTGTACTCAAATTATTATCTTTCATTCCCTAAATCTGTTGTCTACAATCTCTTCCTATTATCATATTCCATTACCGAGAAGCGTTTCTTCTCTTGGGTTTAATATTTGTTTTGCACAACTCCTTTACGCACTATCTGCCCATACTTTATCATATATACACACACATACAAGAGCTATTATTATTACATAACACAACATTAAGAATGTTTTTATTAATTGTATTTCATGTAAATGTTTATTACGTTCTAATTTTTCATAAGATCATTACAGATTTTAAATCATTAATAATTTAAATTTGATACAAATAAAAAGTATAAAAGTCCAATATTTAAAAATTATAAAATAACATAAAACTAATAAAATTTGACTTGATTATATTTTAACCACATAAAATAATTAAGATAAAAATTAAAATGAAGGAATTCAATGAAGATTAATACTACTTCCTCCATTTGTTAATGTTTGCGACATTGTAAATTTTTTCACTATTCATTATATTGATTTGATGTGAGATCCTAGATTCATAAAAAACGAGGATGAAGTACTCGCAAACAAATAAAATCAGAACTTAAATGAAGGTACTACTCCCTCCATTTCTTAGTTATATTTTTAGAAATAAAAAAATATTTTAAATATTTGTTATTTTCTACATTTATATTATATTTTTTCAATATTAATATTCTAATCCCATCAATAATAAGCCTGGAAGAAACAACTATATATAAAAAAAAAAAAAAAAAAAAAAAAGTAGTAGAAAAAAAGTCAAAAATAAAATAATGATTGTTTTAATTCCAACGAATGATACAATCTGTGAGCCTGTGAGTTGTGAAAGGTCCTATAGGAGAACCGGTCTAGTAAAAATTTGGAATAGGTTTTGAGGGCGCGTGTTGTAGACCGTAGCGTAGAGTGCTCATAGCCTCATACGAAGAAGTAAAGTAGGATTATTTATTTATTTTATATTAAAGAATAGCAGTAGTAAAATGATAATCATAAATGAGTTAGATATGTCACCGTATGTGGGGGCAAGATCACGTGAAGACAGCGCATGGGCACTAATAAAACGGGGCCCACCAGTATCAAATCTGTCTGCCCCACGGTATCCCTCCACTTGTTCCTCTTATTATTATTACCTCTATGATTATTAGGAGTAGTACTTCCTTAAAACCAACTCGGTAATGGGATGAGGAACTAGTCCAAGCGGTTAAGTCTCTTGACTTCCAACCTTGAGGTTCGATTCCCACTGGCCTCCTATCCCTCTCTTTATTTCCCCTTTGTAATTGTGTGGCATGGGCTCCCAACACCCTTTTCCAAGCCTTCAATGGCTAAAAAAAAAAAAACCAACTCGGTAATAATACTAATAATATAATCATTAGTATATGAAAAAAGAAAGAATAGAAAAATCATGAACATATATTCCATACGGGAATATATGTACATATATATATAAATAACATAATAAGAAAAATCCGCAGAAATAATAATTATTATTGAAAATAAATTAGTACTCGGTAAAATATAAAAATAAAAGAACAAATATTTAAAATCCTAGTCTGAGAATAAAGTAGTACTCCCTCCGTCCCATTATAAGTGACCACTTTCTCTTCTGCACAAAATCCAATGCAATTGTTAAACGCTTTATATCTCACAATCAGTATAAGTAAAAATTATATAAAATGTATATTTTAAAACTACACAATTAGACGATTCTAACAAGACCACAATTGACTATTTTTCTCTTCTTGTATCAATACAATAAAATTGAATCAAAATTAAACAATAAATAGTGTCAAAAGTAAAAAGTGGCCACTTTTAATGGGACAGAGGGAGTACAGTACTAGACTACTACTCTACTAGTACTCGTCAAAATAAAAGGAGAAATGAAGAGGGAGAGAGGAAGAGGAGATGGAAATGGAAATGGTCCTCCAAAAATGAAAGGGAAGGCGACTTTGTCATACCTTTTGAATTTATGTTGGCAATAGTTCCAAGAAAAGCAATAAATATGTGTAACAACTACTACTAATAATAATAAGAATAAGATAAATACAAATAATAATGACAAAAGAAAGACGAAGCGGGAAGCGGGCAGTGGAAATGTGGAATTGACCACGGAATTATGGTGGTCCCACGTGGGCCCCCCAAATTCTAGGTGTAATGATTGCATGCTTGTGATTTCTGATTTACTATGAACCCTGTTTCTGAATTCCCCATTCCGCCGTTTGTTTTCTGCATGAAATTTTATTTCTAAATAAAATAATCTCATTTATAAAGTGAAGCTTTTTTCATCAGTAATTGTTAGTATTGGTTTGTAAAAAATACTCCCCTCCGTTTTTATATTTTTACCTCATTGAGTAATTTTGATTTAATTTTTGAACATAATTACATAAGATAAAATATAATCAATTGACATATTTTTGCATTCATCTAATTGCTTAGTTTTATAATATTAATTTTTTACAATTTTTTATTTGTATATAATTTTATTTATTAATTATTAAAAATATATATTGAATTGCGTGCAGTATAGAAGTTAAAAAGTAAAAAAAATGGAGGGAGTATTTGATTAATAAAAATATTTTAATGTTTAAAAGTCAAGTATGGTCTTATTATAATCATCTAACCATCTAATTTCATAATATATATTTTATACATATTTTATTTTTACTCAGTTTAAAATACTAAAAGTTAAAAAAAAAATCGATGCATGAGCTTTGTATAAAAAAAATAAATGTGCATTCAAATTTATACAGAATAATAAAAGTGATTACATTTTAAAACAATTAAAATTTTAATCATGATATTAATTTAATTTATCAGAAAATATAAAACATCTAAATTCCGAAGGACACTTCAAAATGAAATACTACGAACCAAATTTTTGTGGGACGTAGGGATTACTTATTGGGGATAAATTCACAATGACCGGTTTGCCCCCTCTTTGATCATTGCTTCCTTTTTTTTGTGGTCCACATTGCCTAAAAGAAAAATCAAATGTGGAAAGATCATACAAATTCATTTGCGGATAATAATAACAAATCTCAAACTAGGGTATAAACATATAAAATCCTTAGCATTCAGAACATGCCATATTTTATATTTTTATTTTTTTAAAAGATAATTCTAATTTTATGGGGTCAGTAATGATTCGACTTTTTTATATTAGAAAATTCAGAAAGTTTCATGGCATGTATGTGAGTTGTGCTACATAAGCCACTCCATTGCTGCAATCCCAGTTGTATACCTGCAAACAAATTACCTTTAAAAAGTTTTATCAGGGGCATATTCATTAAAATTTTATTTTCCATTGTATGGTAGTAATTGTAAATAGTTGTTCATGGATTAAATTTATTACTAATAAAAAAAAAATATTTTAAACGCAAAAATGTGCACATTTTCAATAACAATATTGAAAGAGGAAGATAAAGGGATAAGATACAAAAAAGGAGAAGGATATTATCCAATGATTGGATATGTGGGCATGGAAGGAGACAATAGCTACAAATAATTTGGGACCATATATTTTGTTCATATGATTATTACTATTATTATTATTATTATTGAAAAAAAGTCAAATATATCCTTTTTATTTAAAAAAAAGCCAAATCTATCATTTTTCTATTTTATTACCGAATTTATCCTCTACATATGCTAATTATATCCGGAAATATCCTAAATTCACTAATCGTGGAATGCTTGTTGACGTGGCAATAAATTAACTTAAACCCTACACGCTGGATCGAATTAAAAGTGTGTCTCAATTAGGGCTGGGGAAAAATACCGAATATATTGCATACCGCACATACCGTATCGAAAAAATACCGAAAATATCGAAATTTTCGGTATACCGTAATTTTCGGTATGGTATCATACCGTACCATAATATTTCGGTACGGTAACGGTATAAATTTTTTGATACCGCGGTATATCGCTAACGTACCGAACTTTGCTATATACCACGGTTTCGGTATATATCGTGATACCGTTATATACCGTAATATCGGTATGTTGGTATATAGCGAAAGTTCTGTATGACGGTATATACCGCAATACCGGTATGTCGATATGTAGTGAATGTTCGGTATGTCGGTATATACCGCGATACGGTATGTCGGTATGTACTGAATGTTCGGTATAGCGGTATATATCGAACTTACCGGAATGTCGGTATGGAAATATTTCATACCGAAACTTTCGGTATACCGAAGATCGGTATACCGAAATGTTCGGTACGGCAACGGTATGAAAATTTTCATACCGTAAAATTCGGTAAGGTATACGGTACGGAGAATTTTTTTCGGTATGATACCGTACCGAAAATTACGGTATACCGAAAATTTCGATATTTCTTTTTTCGATACGGTATGTGCGGTATGCGGTATACTCGGTATTTTTCCCCAGCCCTAATTGAGAGACACTTCAAATCCCATCCAGCGTGTAGGGTTTAAGTTAATTTATTGTCACGTCAGCAGCCATTCCACGATTAGTGAATTTAGGATATTTCTGGATATAATTAGCATATGTAGAGGATAAATTCGATAATAAAATAAAAAAATGATAGATTTGGCTTTTTTTAAAACAAAACGGATATATTTGGCTTTTTTCCTATTATTATTGGGGCCAAAAATATAAAGCTTCAATTTACTCCTTAATTAAATAAATATGAAAAATAAAAGAAAAGAAAAGTCACATCTTTTGAAAGGTGTAAAGAAGTCCCTCGCCATGGCACGTGACCCCTCCTGACTGAAAGTGCCAAATGCCAATCTTCTTTATTCCCTTCAATCCCACGTGATCACCACTCCCCTCCAGTCCCCACCCCCCACGGCCCCCCCAATTATGTATACTCCGTATTTGGCCTTGGATTTTTATGCAGCCCCATTATTGCTAATTATTGTTTTTGACTTTTCTTAAAATGTCTTTTTAGGTTAATTGACCTTTATCGTAACAAGGAGATGAATGGAAATTGCGCAAGCTGCATATACGCCCGATTCGATACCATATTCGATCATATTCGAATTTTGCTATTTTGACGGATATTGGATTTGAAATATCCATCCGTTTCCATAAAAATCTGAATCTTATCGATATTATTCGAATTTTTTATATAAATATTCGGATAATTACATATATATATATATATATTTTATACACTACACTATCCATTTTTAATAAATTTAACATTTGTATAGCTGATATTATTCATTTAATAATTTTAAATCGAGTTTTTACCATAGTTATATAAAAATATTAAATTTTTATAATTTTTAAATTAGTGCAATTTGAAATAGTAAGCGTTAAAAATTTGTATTGGATTGCATAAAATTCATACATATTAAATTTATTAAAAATAGATACATTTTATATATATAAATAAATTACATATTTCATAAAAATTAATATATCCATTAGACCATACGACATTACCATTAATTTAAATATTTAATACGTAATATATTTATTTACTCCATTACTCTACATCAAATAACTAATTTAACTAGGAAAAACCTTACCGTCGTCTTCATCCTTCATCCCCTCCCCGCTACTCACTGCCCACCGCTCTTAAAAAATTATAAGCCGAATGCCTCCTATATCCGTCTTGTATTCATATCCCGAAATATTCGAATTTGTATTTATACTATGTTTATTCGTATTCGATAAATATATATATATATATAATATATATATATATATATATATATGGGATAGAATACGGGAATAGTACTATTCACCCATATCCGTCTCGTTTTTCACCCCTACTCCATGGTGGCTATAATTATTGAAAATCCACAATAAATAAATAAATTGAACATAAGAGGGGTTGTAGACTTATCCTAATGGTCAAGTCCCCTGACTCCCAACCTATCCTATTCCTCTTCTTTGTTCTCTTTTTAATTTGTGTGGAATGAACTCCCACCACCTCTTTACAGACCTTTAATGGCTCTCGAAAAAAATAATAATAATTGAACATAAGACCTCACCTGAGGTTTTGATTTATTTTGGTTTAAATTATGACATCCACTGTCAATTGATATATGTGATTAGGTTATACAAGAATCAAAACCCAAGCTGGAACTGCTTTGATTACCGAGTCTCATTTGGATTCATTATCGTCCATATCACTTGGGATCCATATCACATAAATTATAACAGGAAAAATGGACAAATATGTCATTTTTCTTTTCTAAAAATTCAAATTGGTCCTTTTTTCTTTTTTTTATTACCAAAAAAGTCCTCTACAAATGCTAATTATGTCCAAATCAGTCCCTTTGTTTACTAATTATGCTCTAATTGCCGATGTGACAAGGGTTTAAATTTAAACCTGACACGTGGACATAATATAGTCCATTTTCTTTTATGTTTTGTCAATCCACTCCTAAACTTTTATTTTCTATTTAGTCTTCTACCCAAATCAGTCATTTTAAATGATTTAACTTGAATTTTTGGAAGGTTATGGATACAAGAAGTCTTGATTTTATTGAAAAAAATACTAAAATATTATTAAAAATATTTAAAAAAATAGCATGAATTTTATTGTCCATGTTTCCTGCATCCATAACCTTCCAAAAAGTAAACTTAGATCATTTACACAAAAATTAAAATTAAATCATTTACTCAAACCTTGCTACGTTCTAAGGTAGGAAACAATGTATGATTGTACTAATTGTTGTTGAATGAAACCAGAACCAATGAACCATATGTTACGGTCGGGTTGTTAGAGAGAGTCCTTAAAATCCCAAAACTTGGAAGACCCGATAACAAGGCAGTCAAACCCAATGTATGAGGTTTGGTGGTTAATTTTATTTACGGAAATATGTTGGCATTTATTTGATAAATGAATTAGTAGTAATAAAAAATTTAAGGTGCTGGGCCTGAAATAAAATAATTTGAAAGTTTGGAGACCAATTAATATAAAAATGACTGATTTGGATAGATGACTAAATAGAACAAAACAAAAGTTTTTGACTGAATTGACAAAAGATAAAAGAAAAAAGACCAATATTATGCCCACGTATCAGGCTTAAATTTAAACTCTTGCCACATCGGCAATTAAACCATAATTAGTGAATAAGGGACTGATTTGGACATAATTAGCATTTCTAGCGGACTATTTTGGTAATAAAATAGAAAAATGATTGATTTGAATTTTTAGAATAGAAAATGGACCTATTTATCCATTTTTCCAATTATAACATGACAAATGGGAAGGAATATGGGGCCGGTTAGAGAATCGAACCCCAATCTAATGTTGGAAATGAGGGATGACTTATTGCAACATGTATTTTATTTTTGTTACGTCTCGTTTTTTTTTTGGAAAAAATGATAAATAAGTCCTTTTTCTTTTCAAAAAATTCAAATCAGTCCTTTTTCTATTTTATTACCAAAACAGTCCTCTACAAATGCTAATTATGTCCAAATCAGTCCTTTTTTCACTAATTATATTCTAATTGCTGACGTGGCAAGGGTTTTAATTTAAACCTGACACGTGTGCATAATATTAGTCCTTTTTCTTTTATATTTTGCCAATTCAGTCATAAACTTTTATTTTGTTCTATTTAGTCCTCTACCCCAATCACTCATTTTTATATTAATTGGCCTCAAACCTTTCAAATTATTTCATTTTAGGCCCAAAACCTTAAATTTTTTATTATTACTAATACATTTATCAAATAAATGTCCAAATACTTCCGTAAATAAAATTAAATACCAAACCTCATACATTGGGTTTGACCGCCTTGTTACCGGGTCTTCGAAGTTCCGAATTTTACGAACTCTCTCTAACCACCCGACCGTAACGATGATTCATTGGTTCTGGTTTCCTTCAGCAACAATCAGCACAATCATACTTTGTGGACAATAAAATTCAGGCTATTTTTTTAATATTTTTAATAATATTAATATTTTTCAATAAAACCAAGGCTTCCTGTATCCATAACCTTCCAAAAATTCAAGTTAAATCATTTACTCAAATATTGCTACATCCTAAGGTAGGACGCAAAGTAAGATTCTGTTGATTGTTACTGAAGGAAACCAAAACCAATGAACAATCGGTTGCGGTCGAGTGGTTATTAGAGAGAGTCCGTAAAATTCCGGTACTTGAAAGACTCGATAACAAAGCAGTCGAACCCAATATATGAGGTTTGGTGTTTAATTTTATTTATGGAAGTATGTTGTGCATTTATTTGATAAATGGATTAGTAATAATAAAAAATTTAAGGTTCTGGGCCTAAAATGAAATAATTTTAAAGGTTTGAGGCCAATTAATATAAAAATGAGTGGTTGGGGTAGAGGACTAAATAGAACAAAATAAAAGTTTAGGACTTAATTGACAAAAGATAAAAGAAAAAGGACTAATATTATGCACACGTGTCAGGTTTAAATTAAAACCCTTGCCACGTCAGCAATTAGAATATAATTAGTGAAAAAAGGACTGATTTGAACATAATTAGCATTTGTAGAGGACTGTTTTGGTAATAAAATAGAAAAATGACTGATTTGAATTTTTTGAAAAGAAAAAGGACCTATTTATCCTTTTTTCCTTTTTTTTTTCAAATCAATGAATGTTCCTTTGTTACGTCTCCCTTTTTCTTTTTCTTTTTTTATTTTTTTTCACACTAATTTATTTTCAAAGTATTTGCAATTGCAATAGTTGTCCTTAGAACCTGCGTAGATGCGTGTAGACGTTGCACCACAATAAACATTTACTTTGTAAACCCCACCCCCCAACAACAACAACCACCAAAAAACGGGAAAAATGAAAAATAATAATAATAATAATAATAATAATAATAATAAAAGGAAAAAAATATAAATAAAACCCATCAGACATCATAAAAAATTCACAATTCAGAGCAGTACGTGTGGAACGTGGAAGACTTGCATGCTGCATCGATATTACGTACTCCCTCCGTCCCTCGAAATAGTCCCACGAAATTTGACACGTTTCCATTTTTAGATAAATTAAATTAATACAAATATAATTAGAATTTTAATGGTTTCTAAAAATCCATTAAAAGTAATTACTTTAACTATTCTGCACAACTCCCAATACACTTTTATTTTTTTATACAAATCCCTTACATTTCTTTAATTCTCCATATCTCAAAATATGTACAAATAAAAATTATATAAAATATATATTCTAAAACTAGGCACCTAGACGATTCTAACAAGACCACCCTTGAATATTTTTTTCTAATTAAATCATTACCATAATATTAAGTCAAAGTTAAACAATAAGTAAAGTGAAAATTCATTAAAATTTTAAACACAAATACCCACAACACTTTAATTATTAAACCTCACTACATAAATTACCGTGCCCAAAAGAAACGCGTCAACTTTCGCGGGACGGAGGAAGTACTTTACTACACTTGAAGAGCCCCACACCTCCTGCCTGCCCAACTCAATTCATGCATAATACTTCATTCTCTCGTATTCAAAAAATTCTAACATTCCATATTTTTACGCAATTCAATACATATTTTTAAAGAGTAATATCTCAAATTTTATAAAATAAAAAATTATAAAACTTTAATATTATAAAAGTACACGATTGGACGAATCTAACAAGATCTCACTTGACTATGTTTTATGTTATGTAACTGTGTGAAAAAATCGAATCAAAATTATTCAATGAATAGTGTTTACTATACAAACGTTAACATTATTCAAATACGGAGTAAGTACCATATTACTAGTATTTAATAAAAAAATGCATGTACTGCTAATATTCACAATTATTCCCCTTTCACAGGAGTTCAATGACTCATAAAAATATATATATATATATATATATACTAGTTTTCGTGTGGGTCGGGCGATGCCCCTTGTCTGGTACGAATGCTAGTAAGGAGGGTTTTAGGAGATTGTAGATAAATGTTGTTGAACGGAATAGTTGCTTATTACGCATAAGAGTTGACTTGGTTTGCTGCATTCACAGCCATATTTGCATCATCCCAACTGTGAAATGACCTGCAACAGTCACAGTAAGCTCCAATTCAAATATGTACAATAAAAGGAACTATAAGGTGAGAATAAAGAGCACATTCCACGCTAATGAAACAACTGCAGACAGACAAATTAGTGATCAGCAAGTAAGATTTCAAGTTTTGGGGGGGGGGGGGGGGGTGAGGTGTGATATAGTACTCATACATGGAAAGAGAATAACTTGTTAAAGAACAAAATAATAAATATGGTTTACACATTAAGGCTCTATACCATAACTGCCCTTGAAGCAAAATGAATCCAGAGCATAAAGAAATGGCGTGAAAATTCACATCAAGCTAAGCATCTCCATCAACATTGAAGCAGATTTGTAGTAATTAAATGAGCAACCCCATCAACATTTAATTAAAAGAGAGGGAGAATAAAAACTATGGATGCAAGTAATTATCAATTTAACAAAAATCAGATTCAGTTTATTGTCCAAAACCTAAACTAAACAATCAATACAGAAATTGTAGTATTTGTGAAAGGCCAATTAAGTTTCACTGAATGCTGTTGCAGCCAAAATATCTTGCATTCAAAATAAATTAGAAACATGTTGAATAAGCATAAACCAGCATAACCAGTCAGAAGTAAACAACTAATTCTCAACGAGCGCGCAATTAGAATGGCAGGAAAAGCTGGAGTGCTGGGCTCAATGCAATTAAGTAAGCAGAAAAAAGATTTGGTGAGGCGGAAAAAACCACATAACCAAACACAAACAAACGGGAAAAAAAAATAAAAAAAACACACAAAGGCTATAATGCTAATTCAAACAATTCAATTAATAAAAGTTGAGGATAAATCACACAAGGAACAAGCAGCCATTTTGAAACACCCATAACACAATCGCAACAAAGAGAAAAATGAACAGGACAAAGCACATACGAAGTTACTTCAACCGCAATAGTGGATAAAAAAATCGGAACTACAGGGTTGAGGGATAATTTACTTTTTTAGATTAATGAGTGAAACTACAGTGGACAAACTTGCGTTCCCCTTTAAAACCCAATGAAACTACAGGATTCAGGAGAGTAGTAAACACACAAATTCATAGGAACATCAATCAATTACAGCCCAGAGAAGCAAGCAATTGCAATTCAACAACTATTCAGTGAAAAGATCATGACCAAGCGAAATGCCGCCGAATTAGATGCCTAAACATACGGTAGCGAAAGGGAACACACATAATTGGACTCCGTTTCACACACCAAAAAAAAGGCACCGGCGGCCGGCGTGAGCGCGATCCGGTGGCGGCGAATCCTTCTGGCTGCACGAATCCCCTTTGCCTCCAACTCTTGGAAGTTCGAAACACAATAAATCTTCAATTCGAGAATCCAAGCCACCCAAATTTAAATAAATAAATAAATAAATAAAGATTACCAAAAGCAAGGAGCTGGCGACGAGCAGGAG
Organism: Hygrophila difformis; assembly: GCA_030278955.1. NCBI lineage: Eukaryota > Viridiplantae > Streptophyta > Magnoliopsida > Lamiales > Acanthaceae > Hygrophila > Hygrophila difformis. Next base: position 10,982,078 of record JAOANR010000008.1, read on the forward strand.
CGTGCACCGATGGCGGCGATTTGGAGCGGGCGGAAGGAATGGCAAAAAAGCAGAGCAGGTGACGCACGACGCCTGCGCTTGTGAGAGGGCGATGGAATATTGGGGAATGGGCAATCGGATGCACAAAAGGGAAAGGACGAAAATGGGAGCAAGTGGAGAAGACGATGAAGAATAAGCACGTGCCCTGTGCAAAACGGTGAGGAGATGAAGAGATGTGGCTCCAATTTCGTGCGTGCAAATGAGGGCTGGTGGAAGGAAATGAAACAAGACGACGTCGTATTGGGATTTTATTGTGTTGAAAGAAAGGACAAAATACCGGTAATTGGAGCAAATACAACATAATTCAAGGGCAAAACTGTCTTCTCACGTGGCAGAAAAACCCTCATTCACACTTATATAATATGATATATTCGCAATTATTGACTACGCCATTTATATAGGAGTATACTCCACTCCCATATGCATATCCTTACTCAACTGGAAAAGGGTGCTTTAATTTGTCCCCCCGCTCTTAAACAATCATTAAAATTAATGAATAAGGTACTCCTACCTAGTACTAGTAATTAAGTAGTCGTCGACGGTCGACAGTAATAATTTGTTGCACTGCATCAACGAATTTGGATTCTGGTAGATTATTACATTAGATTAAGGTTTTTTTTGCACTAATTTTGAAGCAAAAACACATGGGACAAGCTGTGGCCACTCGTGGGGCACTTTACTTTTTCAATTAGTCTCTCACATCCTAATTGGGGATTCTCTTAATGAATTTGTCCCCTCGGCGTCTTCACCAATTGGGGTCCAACATCCAATTTATGAACATACACACATATGCCCCACTTTTTACGCTATTTATTTGTCTTCCCCCCCCCTCCTTTTTTTTTACTACTACTACACTTCGATTACCTTAACTCAGGCCCGGCTTTGAGCATGAGCTAGTGGACTGCTTGCTCAGGGCCCCAAATTTTTGGGGCCCCATCTAATTTTATATATATATATAGATAATTATATTTTTTTTTATGAAAATATTTACAACTCTTATTAAGTCTCTGCAAAATGCAAAATGCACAGTTCCCCTAGCTTCCTTTTTCCTTCATTTAAGGACAATTATGACTTCCCTTTCTTCATCTTCTTCTTTTTCCCCTCCTTATGCAGTTTTCATTTTGTTTTCCCCAAGAACTCTCTTTTATCTTTTCATCTTCTTCCTCTCATTCTCTGCCATTACATTTTGTTTTTCCAAAAAAACTCTCCATCTTCTTCCAACGGTAAGTGGACATGGACATGGCTTCTGATTTCTATTTATCTTCTTTAAATTTTCATTTCTACCTACTGAGCTATACTACATCATAACACATAATTCTACACAACAACAATCCTCTCAAGGACAAATTTGTTAGAATACTCATTTTTTTGTGATTTCTTATTATATTTAATATTTTTAATTTTCTATTTTCTATTTAATTATCTTTTAAAATTACTGGGGCCCAATCAAAATATTTGCTCTGGGCCCCCAAAAACGTGAAGACGGCCCTGCCTTAACTTTTACTAATTTGTTTGAAAAGTCGCTTCATGTATATGTCTAGTCAATAATACTATTTTCACAATTTAAAAATAAGATTTACCATTCTATGTTTCCTGTTTCTTTTGGTTCAAAAAAGGTTTTTCTGGGCAAATGCAGCTCTCGCCTCAAAGTATTTCACATGGAATTTCAGAGTTTCCACCATATAAACTAGGGGTGATTAACGAGTAGTGCTACTCGTACTCGACTCGGGACTCGGCTCGAAAAAAACTCGACTCGTACTCGACTATCGCTACTCGACTCCTGCTCGAACTCGAGCTCGAGCTCGCATCAAGTCAAGCTCAACTCGAACTCGACTCGAGTATTTGAGCTCGACTCGACTCGATAACACCATTAACACACATTTTAATTAATCTTCGTTTCATACTTTCCCTCACACTTCACTCTATTTTCTATTAGAAAAAATATATCACTTATTTAAAATATCTAAACAAGGAAAAATAGTCATTCTAAAAAATTTAAAATATTTTTAAAGAATTTTAGTTCTATCTTTAGTTGTACGATAATCAACACAATATTCAAATATCAAATTAAATTGTGTCTTTTAGGCTATGGTTAAAAATTCAAAATCAAATATTAAGAAAAAATAAAATAAATTCATACTTAAGCTACAAATTCAAGCTCGAGCTTAGCAAACACGCCAACTACTCGAACTTAAACTCGAACTAGATGATACTTGAGCTCGAACTCGATTTGATGATATTCGAACTCGAATATATGTTGTCAAGCTCAAGCTCAAGTACTATGATACTCGAGCTCGACTCGACTCGATATCACCCCTAATATAAACTTACGTATGGTTTTACGCAAGTCACCAAATAAATTTAGAGGTCAACTAATTTTTTTTTTTTAAAAAATTTGCATTAAATAATTTTTAAAAAAATTGATTTAGAATTCAAAATTTATCGTGAAATTTTATTAGAATAAAAATGGAGTATAATGTATAAATGATTAATTTGTGGGTGAATAAGCATCCAATGATGGAGGAATCTGGAATATGGAATCTGGGAGAGTAGTATCTAATTAATTGTTGTGTGTTGTGACCACAAGTGCGCGCAGAGGCGTCTTGGTCCACCACGCTTCACCTCATGGGGTCCCATCTGTCGCCACGTGTCCGAGCCCGCACGTGAATCCACGTGCAACTCCTCGTGCTCGTGCCGCCATTTTCATTTTTCGATCGCTCCAAAGTCCAGACCCCAACTTGCCTTGCATCATTTTCGGCGAAACCCAAAACATAATAATACTCCCTCCGTCCCATTAAAAGTGGCAATTATTCTTTTTTGGGATGTCCCAATAAGATTGGCCACTTTCTCTTTTAAGCAATTTAGATTAACATAAATATGATTAAAAACTCCACAATAATAACAATTATACTTTCTGCACAAAGTCCCTATATATGTTTAACCATAAATATCTCAAAATGGGCATAAATAAAAATTATATAAAATATATATTCTAAAACTATACGATTAGACGATTCCAACAAGACCACACTTGACTATTTTTTTTTCTTTCTACATCATTACGATAATATTAAGTCAAAGTTAAATAATAAATATGGTTAAAAGTCAAATGTAACCATTATAAATTATATTGATGGATTAGTCAAATTTAATCGCACTACTTTAACTACTAAACACCACAACCTAAATTCTCGTGCCCAAAGAAAGTGGTCACTTTTAATGGGACGGATGGAGTATTAATGGGGGGTGTATTCGTTTGAGATTTTAATAGATTTTTATGAACTTTAAAAAGTCGGTGGATTTAGAAAGTTTATAGACTCCACGTAGAGTTGACCGATTTGTATAGAGTCTGGCTGATTTTAGAGAGATTTCGTGTAGTTATAAATTTTAAAAGAATCCATTAAAATCTATAAAGAATTAAAATCCATAGAGTGTTGAATACATCTAGATTTTTAAAGACTTTTTAAAATCTGTATTGAATACCTCTAAATTTTTAAAGACTTTTTAAAATCTGAATTGAATACATCTAGATTTTTAAAGACTTTTTAAAATCTAGATTGGATACACCCCAACTTTGAAAGTCCAAAAAAATCCTGTAGAGTCTCAATCCAATACACCCCACTTAGTAAAAGAGTATAAACAAAATATGAAAGCCATATAAAGAGAATATTTAAATTTTACAATGATCCAAAAATTTTATTTCCACAACTGAATTATAAATATTCCATCTACACTCGAATTTTCAAATCAGGTAGGCTTTAATAGTATATACTCCGTAACAAAGTTATTAAAAACTAGATCTAAATCCTACGATCCTACAATCCCACAAAAACAAAACGATCAAGATCTGTATGAGATCTAAATTAGGGTGAGATATTGATAAGATCTATAGGATCTATGCAAATATCTTAAAATCTTTGAACGATCCGATCCCACTCCCTCTTATTTTTCATCTCATTTTTTCATTTTTCAGTCCTTATTCTATTCCAAAATCCAGATCTAGAGATTTTTATTTGCATATCCATCTTTCTCGCATCCCCATCATCTTCCTCTTCCAACAATCGTCGTTGTATCTCCTTCATCCTTCTGTTGTTGACGTCTCCATCGTATCCTCCTTCTCTTCCTATCGTTGCCCTCGCATCCCCTGCCTCTTTCTACCGCCGCCCTTGTCGTAACATCCCTTCCGGCACGTCACCCCCTGCTGATGGAGATTTTAGTCCTAAACCCCTTGCCCATATGGATGATGATTAATCCAATGAGACAGTGGTGGAGACTTACGAAAATGATGAAAATTATAATGATAAATCCAACCCAGCTCAAGCATAATGTCTTAAATGCTCAATTATTATCTTTTTTTACTAAATAAATTATTGTTTATTGATATTGGTTATTGTAATTTGCTAATATGCAATATGAATATATTTTTTTGTCCTTAATTCATAGGATCTTAGGATCTGAATACGATCCTACGATCCCGATATTGCAAATGGAAAAACGATCCTACATAAGATCTAGATTTTAATAACCTTGCTCCGTAATACTCATACAACTAACCATTTATCGAGAAAAAAAAAAACTCATTAAATTTTCATATCAACAAAAAATGGATTTAGTGGACCGGGCCTCTAGTCGGTAAAGTCTCTGGTCAAGTCTTGTATATATAAAAAAACAGATTTAAGAAAGGTGCCATTCATCGCCATGCAGATCCTTGAGATATTAGTCTTAGTTACAATATGATATTGGATACCACATTGAATGCAAAAAATGTTGGGGGATTTTCGCAGTATGTGGATATGAGAATCAAAATAGGAAGAACTTGGATAATCAATTGGATTGTGTGTAGAACACTTTCCTAAAGTTGTATTTTGCCACTGCAAATCAACTTTGGGATAATCCAAAAGATGCACTCGAATTTCGAAAGAAATAAGAGAATTGGCTTGGAGGATTGCAGAATTATTGTGTCTGTAGTGTTTTTGTGTTTCTCGTATGTTTTCTTGTGTTATCTATGAATTCTGCAGGAATTCATATTTGTAGATGAATAATGCAGTAGATATGAAAATATACAACCAATTATGAAGGGTGCAATAGTTGAGATTCAAATTTGAATTTTAAGTTCAAATCTAAATTCAAATCAGATTTGAATTCAAAATTCAAATCCAATTGCTGATAGTTTAATTTATCCAGCAATACGAATTTAAATTAGTCATGACCATGACTAAATAACCCCCACATAATTGCACAAGGAAAAAGCCAAAACAAGTTCCAACAAACTACACTGGTCTTATTCATGACCATGAGTAAGCATATTCTCGTTTGCTGTATTGAAAGACAAAAGAGAATGAAATTCCAGCAACCCATCTACAATTTATTCATGGTCATGACTAACCCATAGGCTGTTTGCTGTCTTTCTTTTCCTTTCACATCTTTTCATATACCTCCTAATTCATTCCTCCTGACCTCTCGCTAGGTCATCCTTTGTCGTAGTGGCTTATCTGAATGTGCACTCCGCACCTCCTAACCCACATTATAGCTCGACTACAACATAAGCCAAACTTTAGTAAATCCAATTACACCAAAATACACGATGACACTAAAATCATCAACAATCCTCCCCCATTTTAGTGTAATCCATGATTTCTAAATCCACACAATAAAACCAAACTCATGCATAAATGAAAATTTCGTGACGATTGAATTTCCATCTTAGTACGATACACATTCCAAGCATTCGAGAATCAAGGTGTCCTTAGGATTGAACCTTTCAACTCATTTGAATACATGAAGATAACGTACACACAAGTTAATTACAACACTCTAAGCCTTCGCTTGACGCTATCTACGGCCATGCGTCCCTATCCATTCATAAGCATATACAAAGCCAAGTCCAAGCTTTTTGAAGCGGCCACACTCCATGCTCATATAGGTAGCTCTTTTAACTCGTGCACCTGCATATGCACTTTTTCAAAAGAGCTATTAAGAAATAAATTTCATCCTATCTACTTGCAGGTCCGAACACATACCTTGGGATGTACTATTTTTGTGTTCCAATTTCTCTGGGTAAGCTTTCCACATTGAATTCAGCTTCCAACGTTGTATTGGAAGGGAATTTGGTATCTTACCAATAGAAATTTTAATTGGACTTCAAACCCAGCCCTATGGTCGACTTGTGAACCAAGTCCCTAGCTAATCCTTTTGTCAAATGATCAGCTAGATTACATTGAGATCTCACAAAATCAACTGAAATTATCCCATGCATGATGAGCTCACGAACCATGCTATGTCGGATGCCTAAATGCCTAGACTTCCCATTATACATTTGACTATACGCTTTAGCCAATGTGGCTGCACTTTCACAATGTCTAGCAATGGGTGGTATAGGTTTAGGCCATAATGGAATTTCATAAATTAAATTCCTTAACCATTCAGCTTCCTTGCCGGCAGAAGCTAAAGCAACAAATTCAGATTCCATTGTTGAATTTGTGATGCAAGTTTGCTTTTTGGAAGCCCACGAAATAGCACCTCCCCCAAGTAAGAATACCCAACCACTAGTGGAAGAATGATCTTCCATATTAGTGATCCAACTTACATCCGAATAACCTTCTATGACCGAAGGGAATCCAATATATGTCAAACTATAATCCATAGTTTTCTTCAAGTATTTAAGCACTCGCCTTAGAGCTTGCCAATGGTGAGTACTAGGATTACTTGTAAACCTACTCAACTTGCCTATAGCAAATGCAATATCCAGCCTTGTGCTTGTCATTGCATACATAAAGCAACCTATCAACTTTGAATATTCGATTTGAGACACAGCTTCTCCATTATTTGGCATAAGTTTCATACTCGGGTCAAATGGAGTGCTAATAGGAGAACAATCATAAAAATTAAATTTCTTGAGCACTTTCTCAATATAATGAGATTGTGTGATTGAAATTCCTTTGTTCTCCCGTTTGATTCTTATTCCAAGAATCACTTCCGCCTCCCCCATATCCTTCATAGAGAATTTAGATGACAAAAATTCTTTTGTCATATCAACTTGTCTTTGGTCTGTGCCAAAGATCAACATGTTATCGACATACAAGCAAATGATGACTCCTTTACCATTTTCATCAAATTTGCCATAAACACACTTGTCAGTTTGATTTAAACTAAATCTACTTGACAAGATAACATCATCAAACTTTTGATGCCATTGTTTTGGAGCTTGTTTCAGCCCATACAAGGATTTGATCAGTTTACATACTTTATGCTCATTTCCGGGCATAACAAATCCTTCTGGTTGTTTCATATACACATCTTCTTCTAAATCCCCATTCAAAAATGCCGTTTTAACATCCATTTGGTGTATCACAAGATCGTGAATAGCTGCTAGAGCTATCAACAATCTAATTGTGGAGATTCGAGCAACTCGTGCATAAGTATCAAAGAAGTCAATGCCTTCTTTTTGTCTAAAGCCTTGAATAACTAATCTTTCTTTAAACTTATCAATTGTTCCATCAACCTTCATCTTCCTCTTGAAGATCCATTTACAACCAAGTGGTTTGCAACCCGGCGGAAGATCAGTTATGATCCAAGTGTTGTTTTGCATGATAGAATCAATTTCATCATTTATTGCTTCTTTCCAGAATGCAACATCTCTTGATTTCATTGCTTCTTCAAAGGTTCTAGGATCCTCTTCAACATTAAAGCAATAAAAGTTATGGGAAGCAATCTCTTCTCTTGCCCCTTCAACTAAGTATAAAAGTTATGGGAAGCAATCTTTTCTCTGGCTCCTCCAACTAAGTATAGTTGAAAGTCGTAACCAAATGATTTTGGTTTCCTAACTCGTTTACTCCTACGAGGTTCGAAGCTCTCATTAGGAGTATCACGTAGACCAACTTCCTTTTGAACTCCAATAGAGTTAGGAATTATGTATTTAGGTCTAGGTAGAGATGAGAATCTATTCTCATCAAAAATTGCATCTCTCGATTCCATAACTGTACGGATCGAGACATAATCATTTGGTTCTATTACATAGAACCTATAGGCCTTGGAATGCTCTGCATATTCAATAAAAATACAATCAATGCCTTTTTCACCCAAACTCTTCCTTTTGGGGTCGGGAAGTCTAACAATAGCTCTACAACCCCAAATTCGAAGATAGTTTAAATTTGGTTTCTTTTTATACCAAAGCTCATATGGTGTTTTCTTGTTCCTTTTACTAGGAACCTTATTCAATACATAGCAAGCCGTTAGCATGGCTTCACCCCAAAAACCTTCATTTAAACCCGAATAGGACAACATGGAATTAACCATTTCCTTAAGGGTTCGATAATTCCTTTCAGCTGCACCATTTTGTTGTGGTGTATAAGGGGCCGTGGTTTCATGGATAATTCATACGGATTGGAAGTTAATAGGATCAAAGTAGTCATCTCCCCTATCCGTACGCAAGACTTTAATTGCACTATTTAGTTGCAATTCCACTTCAGTGTTGTACACTTTGAATTTATCCAAAGCCTCATCTTTTGCATGCAATAAGAAAATATAGCAAAATCTGGATGCATCATCAATAAAAGTAACCACATACTTCTTATTGCCTAAAGATGGAGATGAATGAAAATCACAAAGATCACTATGTATTAATTCTAACAAAACAGAGTTTCTAACAATGTTTTGGAAAGGTTGTCTAATGATCTTATTTAGCATGCATGTTGAACACTTGTCAATGTTAAAATCAAATGCAGGGATCAATCCTTCCTTAGACATGTCACGCATCCTTTTAAAATGAACATGTCCCAAACGAGCATGCCAAATAGATGAATCAATTAGCTTAGAATCAGTCATAAACACAGAATCAACTGTACATGGAGTTTTATTCAAATTCAACATAAACATTCAATTACAATATTAACCAAATCCAATGAAGACCCCACACTTGGATAGTATATATCTATCCGACTCAAGGACTTGCTTATAACCACACTTATTAAGTACAGGACTTGACACTAAATTTTTACGTAATTTAGGTACATACAACACATTAAACAAGGTTAAAGATTTTCCGAAACTAAATTCCAATACTACATTTCCACGACCAAGAATTGGAGCAGATGACTCGTTGCCCATATATAATACGGTTCCATCATCAATTGATTCAAAGTCTTTAAACCAACAACGATCCTTGCAAGCATGTGTAGTGGCACCCGAGTCCACCCACCAAGCAATGTTGTCATCCTGCACATAATATGCTTCAGAATTTAATGACACATAATTTTCAAACAAATTCAAATTATGAATTAAATTCTGACATTGGTTTGGAGGTTGGTCTTTAGACCCATTTCCTAAACCAATCGTGCTTGCTCCATTATTCTTTTTCCCAACACGACAATTTCTTTTGAGATGTCCAGGTTTACCACAATTCCAACAAGCCATTTTAGGCTTTTTGTTGGATTTCTTGTTGGAGTTATTAAAGGGTCGTTTCTTTCCCTTATTTTTCTTGTCATCTTTTGTGTTTTTACCTTCCACGATCATGTTCACCGAGGAGGGTCCAGCAACATCTTTTTCCTTGTTCTTGTCATTCTCCTACATTCGGAATGATTCCTCAATGCGCAAATGACCACCAAGTTGTTCCAATGACAACTCTTCTTTGTTGTGTTTCAACATATGTTTGAAATCCTTCCAGGATGGTGGAAGTTTGTCAATGATGCTTGAAACAGCAATAGCATCATCCATCATCAAGCCGTGTTGTTTGAATTGTCCCAGGGTTCGTAGGATTTCATGGAATTGCTCCATAACCGGTCGAGAATCAACCATCTTGTAATTATTGAAATTAATAACCAGGAATTTCTTACTCGAAGCATCTTCAGTTAAATACTTCGATTCAAGAAAGTCCCACAGTTCTTTTGCTGATTCAACATTTTGATAAACATCGAAAAGTGCACCAGACATACCGTTCAAGATGTGGCCACGACAAATATAATCATCATTCTCCCATTTGCTTCTGCGTCTAGCATTCTCCAAAGTTTCATCCTCACTAGCCTCCGGGCATGGTGTGCTAAGAACATACACGACTTTGAGAGTTGTCAGCAAAAAATGCATCTTCTTTTGCCACCTTCGAAAATCGTGGCCTTCAAATTTGTCCAATTTCTCGAATTTTAAAGTCAGGTTCTTCAATGATTCCGCCATGATTCTCACGAAAAATACAACTTTAGAATGTTAGGGGATTTTCGCTGTATGTGGATATGAGAATCAAAATAGGAAGAACTTGGATAATCAATTGGATCGTGTGTAGAACACTTTCCTAATGTTGTATTTTGCCACTGCAAATCAACTTTGGGATAATCCAAAAGATGCACTCGAATTTCGAAAGAAATAAGAGAATTGGCTTGGAGGATTGCAGAATTATTGTGTCTGTAGTGTTTTTGTGTTTCTCGTATGTTTTCTTGTGTTATCTATGAATTCTGCAGGAATTCATATTTGTAGATGAATAATGCAGTAGATATGAAAATATACAACCAATTATGAAGGGTGCAATAGTTGAGATTCAAATTTGAATTTTAAGTTCAAATCTAAATTCAAATCAGATTTGAATTCAAAATTCAAATCCAATTGCTGATAGTTTAATTTATCCAGCAATACGAATTTAAATTAGTCATGACCATGACTAAATAACCCCCACATAATTGCACAAGGAAAAAGACAAAACAAGTTCCAACAAACTACACTGGTCTTATTCATGACCATGAGTAAGCATATTCTCGTTTGCTGTATTGAAAGACAAAAGAGAATGAAATTCCAGCAACCCATCTATAATTTATTCATGGTCATGACTAACCCATAGGTTGTTTGCTGTCTTTCTTTTCCTTTCACATCTTTTCATATACCTCCTAATTCATTCCTCCTGACCTCTCGCTAGGTCATCCTTTGTCGTAGTGGCTTATCTGAATGTGCACTCCGCACCTCCTAACCCACATTATAGCTCGACTACAACATAAGCCAAACTTTAGTAAATCCAATTACACCAAAATACACGATGACACTAAAATCATCAACAATCCTCCCCCATTTTAGTGTAATCCATGATTTCTAAATCCACACAATAAAACCAAACTCATGCATAAATGAAAATATCGTGACGATTGAATTTCCATCTTAGTACGATACACATTCCAAGCATTCGAGAATCAAGGTGTCCTTAGGATTGAACCTTTCAACTCATTTGAATACATGAAGATAACGTACACACAAGTTAATTACAACACTCTAAGCCTTCGCTTGACGCTATCTACGGCCATGCGTCCCTATCCATTCATAAGCATATACAAAGCCAAGTCCAAGCTTTTTGAAGCGGCCACACTCCATGCTCATATAGGTAGCTCTTTTAACTCGTGCACCTGCATATGCACTTTTTCAAAAGAGCTATTAAGAAATAAATCTCATCCTATCTACTTGCAGGTCCGAACACATACCTTGGGATGTACTATTTTTGTGTTCCAATTTCTCTAGGTAAGCTTCCCACATTGAATTCAGCTTCCAACGTTGTATTGGAAGGGAATTTGGTATCTTACCAATAGAAATTTTAATTGGACTTCAAACCCAGCCCTATGGTCGACTTGTGAACCAAGTCCCTAGCTAATCCTTTTGTCAAATGATCAGCTAGATTACATTGAGATCTCACAAAATCAACTGAAATTATCCCATGCATGATAAGCTCACGAACCATGCTATGTCGGATGCCTAAATGCCTAGACTTCCCATTATACATTTGACTATACGCTTTAGCCAATGTGGCTGCACTTTCACAATGTATAGCAATGGGTGGTATAGGTTTAGGCCATAATGGAATTTCATAAATTAAATTCCTTAACCATTCAGCTTCCTTGCCGGCAGAAGCTAAAGCAACAAATTCAGATTCCATTGTTGAATTTGTGATGCAAGTTTGCTTTTTGGAAGCCCACGAAATAGCACCTCCCCCAAGTAAGAATACACAACCACTAGTGGAAGAATGATCTTCCATATTAGTGATCCAACTTACATCCGAATAACCTTCTATGACCGAAGGGAATCCAATATATGTCAAACTATAATCCATAGTTTTCTTCAAGTATTTAAGCACTCGCCTTAGAGCTTGCCAATGGTGAGTACTAGGATTACTTGTAAACCTACTCAACTTGCCTATAGCAAATGCAATATCCGGCCTTGTGCTTGTCATTGCATACATAAAGCAACCTATCAACTTTGAATATTCGATTTGAGACACAGCTTCTCCATTATTTGGCATAAGTTTCATACTCGGGTCAAATGGAGTGCTAATAGGAGAACAATCATAAAAATTGAATTTCTCGTATGTTTTCTTGTGTTATCTATGAATTCTGCAGGAATTCATATTTGTAGATGAATAATGCAGTAGATATGAAAAGATACAACCAATTATGAAAGGGTGCAATAGTTGAGATTTAAATTTGAATTTTAAGTTCAAATCTAAATTCAAATCAGATTTGAATTCAAATTTCAAATCCAATTGCTGATAGTTTAATTTATCCAGCAATACGAATTTAAATTAGTCATGACCATGACTAAATAACCCCCACATAATTGCACAAGGAAAAAGACAAAACAAGTTCCAGCAAACTACACTGGTCTTATTCATGACCATGAGTAAGCATATTCTCGTTTGCTGTATTGAAAGACGAAGAAGAATGAAATTCCAGCAACCCATCTACAATTTAGTCATGGTCATGACTTACCCATAGGCTGCTTGCTGTCTTTCTTTTCCTTTCACATCTTTTCATATACCTCCCAATTCATTCCTCCTACCTTTCGCTAGGTCATCCTTTGTCGTTGTGGCTTTTGTGAGTGTGCACTCCGCACCTCCTAACCCACATTATAGCTCGACTACAACATAAGTCAAACTTTAGTAAATCCAATTACACCAAAATACATGATGACACTAAAATCATCAACAAAAAATTGTTTTGGTAGATGCACTTTCATTATCCATGCAGTTAAAAAAAAATATTTATGTTAGTATATTAAAAAGAATTGCTTAAGAACATAAACAAACAAGCTAGGATAGGGATGGTAAGAGCTCATGCCACACAATTACAACGGGACAAATGAAAAGAATAGGGGTCAGATATGAATCAAACCTTCAGTCGAGAGTGAATACTAGTAACTGTAATGGTTATAGTATTAGTTTTGTTTTTAATATTTTTATACTAAAGATTCAAGAAGATAATAAATGCCGTATTGGGATTTTGATTGAAAGTGGATCTGAATTGACCAGAAAACCATCAAGCTAGGCTTGCCCGGGAACCATTTTCTTTTTCCAATAAATAATTTGCAATAACTTTGTTTCATAAATGTTGGTTATAAAAAACAACAAAATTATCAGTTAAGAGTCACATCAAAGAAATATGGTTTGATTCCCATCTTTGTGTTAATAACTGCCTTTATTTATTGCCCAATCAATGCATTATTTAGTAGTAATCCAGATGCTACTCACGGTTGTGCCTATCCGGAAAATAATTAGAGTTTAGTGTCTAGAGTTTGAAATTAATGGTGAAAAATAGTTTTAAATTTGAATAATCGTGTTTGGTGATGCAATTTTAAATTAGAGTTTAGAGTCTGGAGTTTGGAAAGCTAAAAATTGGGGGAGATGAGCGATAAAATTTGGCGATTACTGTAATTAGTGTTTAATATATATAGGATTTTAGATTATTTTTAGTATGTATGTTAAAAGCTAAATGCTAATAGCTAGTGTTTGTTCCCAAACACAGCCAAGATGGTAGGAGTATTTGTGATTTTTAAACTATCTCCAACCGGGAGCACCAAATTCAAACCGCAGTAAATATCATATCAAATATTATTTTATCTCCCACCAAAAACACTAACTCAAACCCAAAAAATATTTTATAGAATATTCTCTTTTTAAGTCTTCAAAATCAAAAAATAGTATTGGAATAATGTTGGTCTGATGAATAGTACAAATTCAAATTTAAATTTGAATTATTGCAAAATGGGGAAAATATATTTTGCGTTTGCATTGAACCAATTTTTTTTTGAATTTTTACGTTAGGGTTCAAAAATAGTGTGAGAGATTGTCTTAAATGTCATTATATGGAAGAGCAAACTTCCAGTGTAAAAAATGTAAAAATAAAAGTCGACCACCAAACAAGTCGAAAATGAAACTGAACCCAAACCCACGTGCCGCACACGCTTGTTCCGTGAGGACGTGAAGTGTGCCCTAAGAGGCGCGTGAAACTTGGTGACGCGTTTCCCAGCCCTCACGAGGAAAACCACTCGGTCAGCGGTCAACCACTTGAAAAAAAAAAAAAAAAACCCCCTTTAAATGAGTTACAGATGAAGTTTTTTTTTTTTTGGAATAGCTACTGAAAGCCTGAGAATAAAGTTACAGATGAAGTTAAGAACACACTCAAAAAAATTTATAAAGTTAAAAAGGAGCACGATTAGACTTTACCATGGTCGAAAAAGTGACGACCAAACCTCTGGTTTGGACAGCGTTTGGTTCAAACTCTAATATACCAGAACCAAATTCGAAAACCATGCACGTATCTTCCATCATCCCCAAACAGGTCATAAAAACCAAAGTTCCAAATTCCCTAAACCCAAGGGATTTTTAAAACCGAACCACGGACGTCAACACCGGATGCATCTGCATCGTTCCTTTTTTTATCATCAACGGTGCTTATTAAACCGTTGTATGGACCGGGTCCCCCCTCCCCAAGAACAAATGCGAAGTCCCATGCAACTAAAAAATCAAAGGGAAATCCCATCATTATGATTGAGCCAATAGCTACCTCTGACAGAAGTCATCATTGAACATCTGCATTGTATGTATGTACCGTATCTATATCTATATCCCCCATCTATATCTATATATACAGAAAAATATACTACTACTACTACTATATGTACATATATATACTACTCCCTCCGCCCGCGAAGTTTGACACATTTCTTCTGGGCACGGTAATTTATGTAGTAGAGCTTAATAGTTAAAGTGGTGTGAGTGTTTATATTTAAGATTCCAAAAAATTTTGATACTACTGTTTATTATTTAACTTTGACTTAAGGTTATCGTAATGAAGTAATTAGAGAAAAATAATCAAATGTGGGCTTGTTAGAATCGTCTAATTGTGTAGTTTTAGAATATATATTTTACTTCCTCCGTCACATTTAAGATGTCTTATTTAATTTCTGCACACAATCCAATGCACTTTTTAAATCGATCATATCTCAAAATATATATAAGTAAAAATTATGTGAAATATATATTCTAAAATTACACGATTAGACGAATCTAACAAGACCGAACTCGACTATTTTTTTTCAAATATTTACTTGCAATAATATTGAGTCAAAGTTAAACAATGAACAGTGTCAAAAAGTCAAACAAGACGTCTGAAGTGGGACGGAGGGAGTATACAATTTTTATTTGTACCAATTTTAAAATATTTAGAATTAAAGAAATAAAAGGGACTTTGTGTAGAAAACTAAAATTGTATTGGAATTTGTGCAGAATATTAAAAGTGATTATTTTTAATAGGATTTAACAATAACTAAAAGTTTAATCAAATTTATATTAATTTAATTTATCTAAAAATGAAAAGATATTAAACTTCGTGGGAAATTCAAAAAAATAGGGGTTAAACTTCGTGGGATAGTCCTACTATACACTACTTATACACTACTGTGTGCACATGTAGGTCCTGAGTACTGACCTCTCTCTATTATCTTTCTTGCACATTAGGTCTTTGGGCAAAAATATAAAGCTGTAACTCCTGACTCCGCTGCCTTATTAGAAAAAGACCTCCCCATTTCTCCTCATTCTGTCCCTCCCTTTTTCCTGCTTTAATTAAGTTATAAATAAATTAAATCCCTCTCTATATATCTCTCTTTCTCTGCGCCAAGGCTGAACTCATTTATTGGACGAGAGTGAAAAGAATGGCGGAAAAAGATTTTGAATTGGGTCTTAGTTTGAGCTTAAGCCTGCCGGAGAGGAAGAATCCGGCGCCGGCGTCTTTCCCGTTGAATCTATTTAGGTCGCCACTGCCGTTTATGCAGCCGCATGGTAAATCTTCAATTGGGGATGCGTTCCCGGCTCCCGCTGGTGAGTAGTATTTTTCATCGACTGTTTGGTTTGATTGAATGTGTAAAAAAAAAAAAGTGAGCTTTTTTGGGTGTTTCCGTTTTAAGATCTGTTTATGAAGAACGTCGACCTAATTTTTTGTGAATATTGAACCTGATTTATGCAATTGTGAAATCGAATGGTCGGAAATTTCAGACCGCAATGCGGAGACGAGGTCGGTGTTCCGTGGAATCGACGTGAATCGAGCGATTTCGGTGATCGACTGCGATGAGGACGTGATGGTTTCGTCACCGAACAGCACGGTTTCGAGCCTGAGCGGGAAGCGGAGCGAGAGAGAGGAGAACGACGGCGAGAGAGCCTCCAGTTCATTAGAGCTGGACGACGACGGCGGCGACGCCGCCGCCAGGAAGAAGCTCCGCCTCTCGAAAGAGCAGGCGGCGGTGCTGGAAGAAACTTTCAAGGAGCAGAACACGCTGAATCCGGTAAGTGGCATTTATGTAAATAACCCCACCGGCGGGGGCATCCCCGCAAAATCCCCTATTTGTACAGAAAATTAACTCTCCATCGTTTGACAGAAGCAGAAAATGGCTCTTGCGAAAAAGCTAAATCTCAGACCTCGACAAGTGGAGGTCTGGTTTCAGAACCGAAGGGCTAGGTACGTAATTTTACTTTAAGGGCAATTTGGTCATACCAACAATTTCAATTCCTTTGCACGAATATCCAACGGCTCCCGATCAATTAAATGCCTCAATTCGGACATTCACAGAACACACGTGAATAAACATAAATTGAATCGAATCCTATCAATTCATTGCTAACGCAGTTCAAATTCGAAAACGGCGCAGGACGAAGCTGAAGCAGACCGAAGTGGACTGCGAGTATCTGAGGCGGTGCTGTGAGAATCTGTCGGAGGAGAATCGGCGGCTGCAGAAGGAGGTATCGGAGCTCCGGGCTCTGAAAATGTCGCCGCAGTTCTACATGAACACCAGCCCTCCGACAACCCTAACAATGTGTCCTCAATGCGAGCGCGTGGCGGTCTCGTCGACATCGTCCGCAATGGCGCACAATGCTCGCCAGCCGCCGCCGCCGCCGCCTATTAACTCATGGGCCGCCGTAATTCCGCCGCAACCGCGGTCGTGATTGTGATGTGCGCGGGGACAGTATCATATCATATCATATTGAATTAAATTTTGTTGAAATGAGAATGGATTATGTGGTCTGATTTTCTGTGACAGGCTAATGAGAATTGAAGAAAAGAAAGAAATTGAAAATGGAAAGGATTTGTAAAGGGGTCATATGTGTGGTAGAGATGAAGAGTAGTTGGTTCTGTGTTGATATGGAAGAGTTTAGGGGACTTGACTGAGATCATCTTCAGTATGATAGACATGTGTTGGATCATTTTAGTTTGATTAATAATATGTGAATTACTATTAATTAAAACATGAATTAAATATATCCTTGTCTAACTATCAATTCACTTATGCATGTGTTTGTTCTCCTACTCAAGTGTGCTCTTTTTTGCCTTTAACGGCACCTCAAAAAAAAAAAAAAAAGTGGGTTCTTTTTTGTTTCATTTGTAAAACGTAATTTTTTTAAAAAAATAGAGTTGCATTGTGCAATTTTATGTTTTCTGAATAAAGGACCGAATACATCCTATGTGCTATTTAGGAGTAGAAATAAATAAATCTATATAATAAATTCTGAATATTTTTTGACATGTGCAGATTGTATTGTCTTTATTAAATATACTTGATTCTTTCTTAATTTTAAGAGTTATACAGTAATTATGCCTTAGGTTTCCACATAAATGCTCATTAATCATTCAGAAACGTACAATCATCCAAAATAATTACACGTCATCGCTGAATCATCCTACATGCCACGTGATCAATCTTTTAAATATTCTATATTTAGATAATAAAACTATTTGTTAGGATAAGAAAATCTTGAGAAAATCTTTTCATATATTTTAAAAATATATATATAAATTAAAAATAAATTATACTAATATATTTGATATTTATGACAAATTTAGTTAAACCAATATATTATAAATTCTTTAATTGAACAAATAATTTTTTTCCAAATATATATTATATTATTTATATTGGAATTCAAGTCTAAAATATTAATCTAATCAATATGAAGTAATAAAATAAAAAATGTGTAGTTTGAACACACCTTTGACGACACACATAGGTGTCAATATTTACCAAAAAAATAATAAAATAAAAAATTAATAATAATCATTTAAGTAATTTATCCGAATATCTATATATATAATAAATCCTGAATACTTTTTGGCATATGCAGACTTGCCCTTATTAAATATACTTGATTCTTTCTTAATTTTAAGGGTTATACAGTAATTATGCCTTTGGTTTCCACATAAATGCTGATTAATCATTCAGAAACGTACAGTCATCCAAAATAATTACACGTCATCGCTGAATCATCCTACATGCCACGTGATCAATCCTTTAAATATTCTATATTTAGATAATAAATCTATTTGTTAGGATAAGAAAATCTTGAGAAAATCTTTCATATATTTTAAAAATATATATATAAATTAAAAATAAATTATAATATATTTGATATTTATGACAAATTTAGTTAAACCAATATATTATAAATTCTTTAATTGAATAAATAATTTTTTTCCAAATATATATTATATTATTTATATTAGAATTCAAGTCTAAAATATTAATCTAATCAATATAATAAAATAAAAAATGTGTAGTTTGAGTTTGAACACATCTTTGACGACACACATAGGTGTCAATATTTACCAAAAAATAATAAAATAAAAAAGTAATAATAATCATATAAGTAATTTATCCGAATATATATAGTTAATAAGAAATTAAATTCCGTTATAAAAATTTAATCAAAATTCAATCCTGAGGTTTAATTTTTAAATATATTTTTTATCATAAAAATAATTTTAATAAAAGAAAATAATATAAAGAAAAAATAATTATTGAAAAAATATTTTTTACTTATGAACATAATCCAGAATTTTGCATTTTTTTTAGTTAGATCAAAAAGGTCAAAAATTTTATTAGTCGATTTTGCGATGTCATTTGTTGATATATTGCCAAGAGAAAGATGAAAATCTGAAGTGTTAATTATATAACTATAGAACATAGCCCTTTTGTGTCTCGAAACGTGCATAACATTGAAAACATGCATAATACTTTTAATGATGTACCAAAAATGTATTCGCTTATATATTATTACTAAGGAAAATAGGAAGAAAATCATTCTATGATAGTTGAAAAATTGCTAATTTTGTTGAAATTGTAAGTATATAAAGTGGATTTTTTTTTTAAATTGTAGTAACTTATTGTTCTCCACTAATTTTATATTCAATTATCAATCACACATTTTTGGATTCATTCTCCACAGTTAAATCATCTTGATATTAAGATAAGGATGAATATAATGAAGTATGATTGTTTGAATTCATTCAATAACAACAAATATGATTGGAGAATCATTGTGAAATTGATTCATATACGGGACAGTTACAATATATAAGTACATAAATAAATCAAATGCCACACATGTTCTTATTGAATGTCAATATGACTATATACTAATTTCATACATAATCACATCCACATAAATAGTTTTTATACTACAATATTTATATAATGATAGTATTGAATTAATTCTCTCCTATCATTTCTGTTCCTATTTGAATTTGATTGCTCATACCCCATTCAGTGTGATTGTACCAATTTCAGGTGATTGTTATTTCTTATGATGCCCAATAAATTTTCCTTTAGTAACATAATAATATTTTTCTTCATATTTTATTGTATATTTTGTCTATTCATGTTGTGTAGGGCTATGAGTTATGAGGTTTAGTTTTACAATTAGTTGGTCTTGGTTATCTTTGAATACTTATACAAGTTAGTTGTTTGCTTTTTTCTTCCCTTTATTTTAATCATATTTATTGCCAATTTTTTAGGTTAGTGGTTGTACATGAATGTGGGAACTTGAAAACAGAAAAAAAAAAAAAATTGCTAGCGTGAGAAAATGATCTCATAGAAAATTTAACGTTATGAAACTAATTGTATAGAATGATGAACAAATATATAATGGGAATAACCTGATGATTACCAACAGTATATATAGGTAGCCAAAAGGATTGAGATTTTTCGATTTCTTACCAATTAAGAACTTATTTTCTAATATTTTATAGGTTTTCTAAATAATGGTTTGTATAATATAATTAATTGAATCCATCCCTCCTACTATCTTATTGAAATTGCGGAGATTCGTACTCATTGTTTAGAATAGTCTGGTTTATTAAAATTGGTGGATCAAGATATACATATAGAAATTGAGGTTGATTATCTCAAGGTAATGAACTGATTGTTTATTTTGTCGTATGTTTTATGATCAAATTGATACAGATTCTTATGGTTTTCCTACGGCTATGTTATGAATTTAAAATAAGCAAACTTTATGCACACATAATAATAAGACCACAAATACTTTTTGGTAAAACCGGGTATCCCAGGCCACATTGGACCTAAGACTAATCCCTCGAGGATCTGCAAGGGCAATTAAGGGCGCATCTCCCAAAACAGTTTTTTGCATACACAAGGCTCGAACCTGAGACATTGCTTAAACGACTAGAGCCCCATCAACTCAAGCCAACTGCTGTTGGTACCACAAATACTTGATTTTATTTGAAAAAAAAAAAGAAGAAAAAACACCGCCCACGAAGCGCTGGTCAAAATTCTAGTACCATAATAATTCACGAAATATCCCTAGGATTGATTATATTTTTTTTGGATAAGCCAATTTAATGGCCAGACCCTAGGATTGATTATATAGATGCGTATATATTACTCTACTTGTGCAATTTTATACCGAAATGTGATAGTATAGACAACCATATAAGGAAATACTCTTCCAAATTTTATTGTGTTTTTTTTTTTATAAAAAAAAAACAATGTAAGGAAATAAATATACAAAACCGTATTAAAGAAATAAACAAATACACATAAAGCCCAAATAAAATACATTCGGCCCTTTGGCATGGAAAAAGAAGCCCAATAAAAACTGGTTTTTGGGCTATAAAAGTTAGATTGGGCCTTTAAAATGCTTGAATCAATAATAAAACAAAATAAAATTACTATTCACTATTTTGTCTAACTAAATGTTTGTAGATTAGTATATTTTTTTTCTAATGTTTTATTTTTTGGTGAAATTTTTTTCTATTGTTTTTATCTTAATGAAATCACTAAAAAATCATTAGAGCATGATTTCCGTATTGTTTCAACTTTAGGACTATTATCCTTCACTTTTTTTTTTCTTTTTTTTTTTCATTAGTTAATTAGTATAAATTTTAAATTACATAAAGAAGAACTCGACGGTCAAACCTATAAAACTATTTGACAATTCATTACTATTAAAAAATTCATTTGACAAGGAGCTTTAGATTATAAGGTATTTGAAGTAAAAAATTGATGGCAGACATTTTGAAATATTTTCAATAATTAGATATTTGAAAAATGCTAAGATATGGACATATGGTAATAGTAGACAACTAGAAATTCGAAATATACCTGATATTTTTTCTGGTAAACAGTGAAACTTATGCCCAAACCATACAAATTACAAAGGGGAATAAAGGGGAGGGGATAGGGGGCCGGGTGGGGATCGAACTTCCAACCATAAGTTGGGAGAATAGGACTTACCACTAGGGTAAGTCTCAACCCAATGTACGTGACATTAAATACTAGCAATGAGTTTTGAACACATTTATTTATGATAACAAGCCTTTAATTTTTATTACAATTAGATATGTGGAACATTTTTCCTTGGATATAAATCTGTAAACGTTTTGAACCACCAATTAAATATTAGAGATTTTTTTTGAGTGTACTATACGGCCACACATGACAGAATATTTTTAGTAGTTTGATATTTAAAAGCTGGTTTTATAATGAAGTTTTGAATAATTTTCACAATAACATATTTGAAAACAATGTTGATTGTGAATAGTGTTTTGTAAACATAATTTGAAGATCATATATTTAAAAATGCTTTTAACTATATATATATAAATACTCTTTTTAGACATCCATTTGATACTTTTTTTTGCTCCGCATCCATTTGATACTTAGAATATTTGTAAGTATTTTGATTGACTGAAAACATTTTGATAGTTACACAAAAAATGCTTGGATAAAATGTACGTAAAAAATTAAATATTTAAAAATACTTTTTTAACAAGAAAATTGAAAACCTTTTTGATATAGAAATTTAAGTATGTTTTGGTAGTGAGATGTTTGGAAAAATATTTTAATCGATTCAAAATTATTTTTTATGATTCAAGCCGTTTTGATTACATGGATGTGAAAAGTTGGATAATTGTACAAATTACGAAATCAATATATAGAAATGGATAAAATATGTAAGAATTATAACCATCCGATTATAATGTTGGTTTATAACTTCCAAATTATAAGGGGAATGCCCAATCCTTTTTGGTTGGTGTAATTATAGCCATTAGTTTAATGGGTATATATATATATTAACCAGTAATTCAATAAATATTTTTAACCAATAATGATTCATACTGTATATAAAAAATTGTAAATATTTGATATTCTAAAACTACTTGATTGAATGAATGAATATAATAAGCTTTCACTTGACTATATTTTTTTATTATATAAGTATGTTTAAAAAAATTGATCAAAGTCACTCAATAAATAGTTACTACTATGCAAATGATTTAGTTTAAAAAAATGGATGAAGTATACTTCCTCTATTTTGATGAATCTACAACATTTACTCTGCGAACTCAATCCAATGCATGGTTTTAATAGTAAATAACTCACATTGTGTACAAATAAAAATTATAAAAATTTGATATTCTAAAACTATAATTAAGACGATTCTAACAATATATCGCTTGACTATGTATTTTCTTAAATAACTACTATATAAATATGAATCAAAATTAAATAATGAATAAGGCAAAAAACCGTTTCACATTATTGAAAACAGGGGTAGTATATAATAAAACATTAAACTTTTATTACCGGATAATAATTATCATCACTACGTCAGCATGAAGAAATGACCCAGGATCCGATTACCGTATCCGGTGATCCGACTTGAATTGGGATTCTATGGAATACCGATAAACGGACGAATAAATGCCCCTGTAAGAAATCACACACAGAAAAAACCCACCAAAAAAAAAAAAAAAAGGGGGACTCCTGCATTTGGCTCACCCACTCTGTAAGAAAATAACATCCAACAACACTCCGATTTTTGCTTATTTCCTTGTTTTCCCTTGTTCATCGAGGTTGATCACGTTACCGTGCATTTCTTTCCTTTCTATTGGTTTTCAAATTGGGGTTTCTTTGTTTGAAGTGGATCCTGTGATAAATTTAAAAAAAAAATGGCGCTGGCTTTGCAAATTACCTCCGGAGAATATAGAATTTGTTGTGAAATTAGGGGAAGTGGTAGATTTGGTTGTTGTTTACGTTTTATTGGATGTATGTGTTGAGGTGTTAACATTTTTTCTGGGTTTTGGGTTGGATTATATTTCTTATTTGATATTTTGTTGTGGAAATTTGATCTATTCACAATTCTAGGGTTTCGATTTATGTTCTAATTCAATTACTGTCTTGGTTTAAATTTTGAATTGTTTTACTCCGGTTGAACCCTGTTTAGTTTATTGAGTTACTCATTAGAAAATTCTAGAGAGATGCATATTGAAGAACTGAAAGAGGGTGGTGATCCTAGTGAGCATCAAGTCCGCGGTGATCTTTGTAAGGGCGATGTTGTTTGGGATCCAAAGAGGGTCTTGGTGGGGGCAGGGGCGCGCGCCCTTTTCTATCCCACATTGTTGTATAATGTTGTCCGGAATAAGATGCAGTCCGATTTCCGGTGGTGGGATAGGGTTGATAAGGTAGCTGCATCATCTTTCTAATGAATTCTTGTTATTGCTGATTGTTATGTGCATAAAAAGATTGCAGAAATTGATGTTTGTTTCTCCTGGATTAAAGATTAGATTGATCATTTCTTCTTAATCCATGTCAAATTGTTCTTTACTTTGTTTGTATTTGCAGGGTTAACTCCTTTAATCTAATATTGTTCGATTTTTTCAGAAACATGGCATTTTTTCACACAGAAATTGAGGATCACTATATTCATGGTGAATGAATTAGTAAGGGTAACAAGAAAAGTGGGGAGGGGATTGGAGTAATACATCATGTCATTGATATGTAATTTTTTTTTTTTATGAAAGTGGAAATGATCTATTTACAATCAGTGCAGACATCATTGTCAATTGCCATAAAGATACAGTTGTGTACAAACTTGCTTAGTTTGTAATTTGTATCCTTTTATATTTTTTTTCCTTATATATGTATATATATAATCTCTGCATTACACATGTCATATGTCAACGTAGATGAATTTAAGTTTCTTGTATTTTTCTTTGTTATGTAGTTGGATTACACTTAATGATATATGGTCGTTGAGAAAATCTTATTTAATTGCTTCACGTCACGACAAAATGCTTGCTTTATGTTTGTTATATATGATTCCCCTTATTGACTTTAGTGAGATTTCAATTACACATTATCGTCCTTCAAATTGAAACTATAAAGATGCTTGCTTTTAAACATACGCGAACCAAAGAAAAAAGACAAAAAAATAAAATAAAATAAAAAATATAAAATAATCATACTATATACTTATAAGTTTGTTGGATCATTCAATGACCATACATATAAAAGGATTTATTATACAAAAGCACAAAATAACAACAAAACAGAGTCTTGTCTTTTCCCTTGATTAAGTACACATTTGGAATTTACCGACTGCAAATGGAAAATGCAGGTCAGTTTTGTAAATTGCTTCTGTGTTGCAACAAATGTGTGTAGATCCCGTTATGGTGCAGAATTTAAAAGTCCATCCATTATTGTTACAAGTATCTATATGTTTCACTTATATTTGTATCCTCTTTGCTATTATTCTATCAGATATTCAACCTTTATTGATCTCCTTTTTTCACACAGTATGTTTTGCTCGGAGCTGTTCCATTTCCAACAGATGTCCCGCGCCTAAAGGCTCTTGATGTAGGTGGGGTGGTTACGTTGAATGAACCATACGAGACGTTAGTTCCAACTTCACTCTATCATGTAAGTTTTTTCTTACTGATTCTTATCA
Source organism: Hygrophila difformis (assembly GCA_030278955.1). Lineage (NCBI taxonomy): Eukaryota > Viridiplantae > Streptophyta > Magnoliopsida > Lamiales > Acanthaceae > Hygrophila > Hygrophila difformis. The sequence goes on from JAOANR010000008.1 coordinate 11,007,426, forward strand.
TTTCACTTAAATCCTTTAATGCATATAATATGTGATATTTAGTGATGCCTCACATTCATTTATTAGAAGTTCCTTTTTGCATTTCTTTCTGGGTACGACTGACCACATTTTGTCTGTTTTACTACTTGAATATTTAAAGGTGACTCTGAATTGCCAATGATTTGAGGTCAAAGGAAAAATGGGAGATATATCACATTTCAAGCATGTTGTTCGGGCAACCCATAAAGTAATTAAAATAAAAGTGAAAATGTGGTTGGTGTGGTGTGGACTAAGGGAAAAGAAGAATATGGGGAAATGTGGTCGTAACATTGATCCTAATTTACCCCATCTTTTTCTGTTCCCCTTTTTTTTTTGGAAAAAAAAAATTCCCAGATTGATTTACCTATATAAACTGTATAAAGATGGTAAAATTGAATATAACTAGTTGATTCCTACCACCACTCAAACCAATTACGCCCATGCTAAAATGTTAATGAGTTGGAAATAGTTCATTCTTGTGCATTGCTATGTACTTTTCCGATTTCTCTTATGGATGTCTGTTAAAGAATGTATATGAGGACATACTTTGATCCTATTTGTAGGATTACAACATCGAGCATTTGGTGATTCCTACCAGAGATTATCTCTTTGCTCCCTCACATGCAGATATCTCCCAAGCAGTGGAATTTATCCATGGTAAGTTGAACTCATCATCACATGTATTCTTCGAGTTTGGATTTGAGTTTTGAACGGTCACCTGTAAATACTTCAATGTGTATATAATTTTTATTTATTTATTTATTTTAATTTTTTAGGTAATGCACTATGTGGAAAAACTACTTATGTTCACTGCAAGGCTGGTCGAGGACGCAGCACCACAATTGTTCTCTGTTACTTGGTACATGCCATTGCAACTAGAAAGGCTATAAACTCTACTTCTGTTATTTTATTTTTCTAACAAGTTGTAGTTGCAGGTTAAGTACAAGCAAATGGTGCCTGAGGCTGCATACGAGTATGTGAAATCCATTAGGCCAAGGGTGCTGTTGGCCCCCTCGCAGTGGCAGGTACTGTTTAAATATCTGCTTTCTATATGCATCCTGTTAAATAATTTCGCACAACTTTAATCTATAAGCTAAGTTAAAAACCGAATATTTGAATTTAAATTTATTTGATTTTAACGTCGTCTATGAGATGGATTTCAAAATATCACTGATTTTATTATTATTTTTTTTTAAAAAAAAAATATCTATCAATACTTATAAAATTAATTGAGGTGATATTTTTTTGGTTCGTCAGTCTAATATGCATTCATCTTGAAGGAATACTAAATTTAAGTCATATAAGGTTATTGGACTCTATCAACTACTTGGAAGATGAAGAGATTCACACTACCTTGATGAATGCAGGCTGTTCAAGGCTATCACTTGGCGCTGAAAAGCTCCGAAGCAGATGTTTGCATGCTTTCTTCCCCTAAAAGAACTCCAAGTCTCCTTTCAAAAGTTGACCTGGATGACTTTGATGATAATTCCTTGGTGTTAATTACCGAATCAGACCTTGATGGATATGAAGAAAACTCTAGTTCTATCTCAACTAGTCGGAGTATACTTCCAGAAGTAAACCTCGGCTGCAAGGTGCAATTTGCCAGCCAAGCAGCTATTTCTAGGCTCACCTACCTGTGGTTTCGTGCAGCAACAGAACAAGAAAATGCAAAGCTCGGATACAGTGTATATTGAGATTGTGACTTAGGTGTTGTTCATTTGGCTTTGAACCTATGGTTTAAGGAAAGCGTCCATTTCTTAAATCAGGAATTAAGACGGATTTTTGTGTTGTTTTCGCCTTTCTGGTTCCCCCTATGCAAGGGAGGCCTGAGGGAGATGTTGTTGCTTGAGGGTGTTGAGCTGGCCGGCAGGCCAGCCATCGTGTGCAACTGCCAAAGAAGCATTTCCCATTTTACAGGTTTTGAAATGTCGGATTTGGTAAGTGTACAGTCAAAGAGTCTGAAAACTTGTATGTCGTCATTGTAGGTTGCATGTATGGAGACCTTGAGTTGTCTGGTGCCAGTTCCAATTTCATTGTGGGCCTTGTGCACAACAGTTTCGACTGAATGTATTACAGAATTGCATTGTCCTTTTCTTGTTGGTTCCCTTTCTTTCCAATTTTGATTTTGTTTCATTGAAAAATTCAAAATGCATGAGTTGCTGGCATAAATTCAATTTGGCCCCTTGAGTAGAACTCTTGGATTTTTTGTATTGATTTTGGGTGAGTGAGTAATCTGAGCTCACAGTTCAATTTTATAAGTGATAACCTACCTGATTCTGCTTATATGGAAAGTATGCAACCTATTTTTGTTACAAAAGGAGCATGGAATTCACCATCTTTTTTACTTTAATCAAAGCTATTGAAACTGAAGCTTGATTGAGTTTCTTGGTCCAGTCTTAGTTTATTCACACTTTCTACTTCAAGTGGAAACTACAGTAATACATTATATAGTGTTGGAAATAAAATAATTGGACTTCTCCTCATAAAATATATAAGATGAGCAATGAATGGTATCAAGGGAAATCAGCTTTAAAAATTCTGGATTCTGGAAAGAAAAGTATTATAGTCTCAATTAGGGGTGTAAACGAGCCGAGCCGAGCCCGAATAGTGGTAAGCTCGGCCTGAGCTCATAAGAATTCGAGCCGAGCTTTGACCGAGCCGAGCGTTGACCGAGCTACTTCGAGCCGAGCGTTGACCGAGCTTTGACCGAGTCGATCCGAGCTCGAACTAGTATCATTTTCATTCTCACATAATTTATCAAAGGAATTATATTTAATATATTGTATATATTTAATTATATTTAATTTAATCTACATATTTACATAAATTTAAAAATATATATTTAATTTAATTAATAATATATTTTAAATTTAAAATTAAAAGATGTAAAAAATAATAATACTATACTTTTAATATTTTATATAATTTTTATATTTAATAATAAATAAATATATGTATAAAAATAAACCGAGCCTATTATCGAGCTTTCGAGCCGAATAGTAGTTGGCTCGGCTTGAGATCATGTGTGTTACGAGCCGAGCTTGAACCGAATTTTGACCGAGCCGAGCTCGAACAATTCACGAGCCTATCAATCTTATTTACACCCCTAGTCTCAATTTATAACCAATCTCTATGAACTAAGTAAAATCGTTTTCCAATGTAGCGATTTTGACAAGTGAAGTGAAACCATAGTTACCATACCATACCAGAACACATAGGGAGGGGCATAATTGGTATTGCGCCCAACTCTACAACAGTGTGACAGGCAAGGCAACCAGCACAACAGAAGATAAGCCCGCCGGGCTTCCGCCATTGCCATAATGCCATTCTTTTGATGACAAAAAGGAACAGATTCAAACCTATTTATGTGCTCTGAGATCTTCAAATTTCGACAAAAGCAATCGGAAAACGGAACGAGGAGCCATGTTTTTGATATCTTCTTCTCATCTCTCCACTCAAGCCGCTCTCTTTCGTAAGCTTCTCGCTCCAGCACGCGGTTTTTGTTGTGTACCTTTCTTTTCTTTTTTAATTGGAAATTGTGAACTAGAAATGCTCTGCAAATTAGGTATACGGTGTTTAGGCGAGTTCAACTTTAGGATTGAGTTAATTAGAAGCATTAATATGGTGTTTTTGTTTTTAATGTGCCACCGAAAATTTGAAATGTGTGTTGATGTATGATATTCCGGCTGATTGTGCGAGGATATAGATAAAATATGATGATATCTTGATGTGGAATTACAGAATATGAATGATTATAATTCTCCTGTTGAACTTGAACCACTTCTGATTCTTTTTTCGTGTTGCCCGAGCCAAATGAACAAAGAGATTAGAGTTTTTTTTCGTTCAATTAGAGATTTCACTTATTAATTTTGTAAGATATGGTTCTAGCTACATGTAATCAGAGTGCAATTGTCAGTGAGAAAGTCTATACACATCATATTGGGCATGGCTTGTCCATCACACATTACTACATAAGATAATTAAGAGGGAAGATGAACCATGGTCCACACACCGTGCTACCATATGTGTGGATTCTTACACGTTTCTATTTTTATAAGCCTTGTCCAACTTCAAATGCTCAATGAGTCCAGGCTAGGTACCTAATGTGTTTCCACGAGTAGATTGGCACAACGTCATTGTACTTCTATCTCCTACGCTCGCTTCATGAACATTTAAATACAACATTTGGACATATTAAATTGCCATTGTCATTCTCAAGTCAAATTTTCAGGTATTGCTTTTCCATCTTATCCAGCATATGGAACACTGACTGCCAAGAAAAGAACCTTGCTTGCTTACTTGTCGCATGATATGCACAGAAATAGGTAATGATTTTTTGAGCTAATAATACAATTCATTGTTCCATTTAAATTCATTGCATATTATTTCCTTAAGTTTCCTTGCTTATGCATTTCTTTCTTGACTAGAGAGCAGGCTAATGGCGCTATGCTCCATGAGGACAAACTAAAGCGACGGCTTCTCCTCACTTTCATGGTTGGATCAGGCATATGTCCAGCATTTTCATCATCTGCAAAGACAAAGAAACAAAACCCATATGATGAGAGGCGTCTGCTGGAGCAGAACAAACGAATACAAAGAGAGAACAATGTTCCTGATGATTTCCCTAATTTTGTCAGAGAAGGTTTGTTCCATTCTTACAACGATTGTTGTGTGGACATTACACTTGTACCTGACGTTCTATTGCCACTTTGCTAAGTTCTGACAAGAAAATAGTAATCCATCTTACCTGGATCAGGTTTTGCAGTAAAAGTATTGACTTCTGACAATTATGTCACACGGGACTCAGGTCTCATGCTGTGGGACATTGAAGTCGGTGAAGGTGATTGTCCAAAGGATGGTCAACAGGTTTTTTTCCTTTTTTTGGTCTCCCAATCTGCTTCATTTATTCTCTGCATATAATATTTGATACTGAAAATAGCATGTAGAGAAAATCTGGCAATCATAATATATCCATTTTGCAAGCAATAATCAGGACGTAGGGTAACGTATTGGTTGCTAATTATTGTCACTCAAACATGGGTGGAGAGACTCTGTTGCAAAACATTCAAAGGATAATGCACAAATAAACCAAAAGGTAACTTGGAATAAGAATTTGTCCTGAATCAAAGTGTATGATGAAAGCTAACAAATAGTTGTACATGGTCACATGTATTGGGACAAGTAATTTAGGCACATTAGTAGGAACAACTTGAAAACCATCTGATGAAAATTTAAATCACTTGGCAGATGCAAAATTAATTCTCTTATTTGTGAGCCTTAGTGAATGTTTGCATTATGATCCTTGTCATCGTTCTTTCGCAGATAATATTTCACTATGTTGGATACAATGAGTCAGGCCGTCGGATAGACAGTACATACTTGCAGGGGTCTCCTGCGAAAGTCCGGTTGGGTACTAAAGCACTAATCCCAGGTGAGAAGCATAAGTGTATCAATTAAAATGTTTCCTAGCATTACTGTTTGCGATGAACTAAAAAAATAGAACATTCAATGCAGGATTTGAGGAAGGAATTAGAGACATGAAGCCTGGAGGAAAACGGAGGATGATTATCCCTCCAGAGCTAGGACCACCGGTGAGTTGTAACATATTTGCTCTTCCTTTTTTAACAAGCAAATACAGAATAGCTTTGTGTTTAGAGGTATCTCAGAATATTTTGATCCACCAATGAAATGAGTAAATGACAAATTGAATTGTGAAAAACTATTCACAGGCTGGTTTCCTTGTTTCTTTACAAGTGTAGGGTATGTTCACTCTGATTAACGTATTATTTTATCATGAATATATGATCTACATACAATTAGGTTGGATAAAATAAGGATTTGCTTGGGACACATTTTGCTTAGCATGCATGAAGTAATGGATGGTGTATCTTGTATTCTTGTTGCTCAACAGGTTGGACCTTCAACATTTTTCAGCTCAAAACAATTTGAAGTCTTTGATGTTGAATTGCTGAGCATTCAGGATTGCACAAGGAGGACAATTGGATTTTATTCTGATGTTGTTTGTGGTTAATGATTCAACCATTTTTGTGACTCTGCTTGATAGTAAGTATATATATTTGGACCACTTTATCTGCGTGCTGAGAAATGATGGGCAACTTTTCTGGATTAAAACTCAGGGTTACCCACTAATCCAACCTTTGGACAAATATACAAATTGATTATCCAAATGTGTTGGTGAACTATATCACTAAACGAGGTTCAAATAAAGGGGAGTTGCTGTTTATTTGGTTTTGATTGTTGATTTGGGTCCATGCTTCACCTATAACTCCATAATCTCTCTTTTTTTACATGTCTTACAAGCTCTTTTGTTTAAAGAAAGAACAATCTTTCTAAAGTCTGTTTCAATTATTTTTAGTTGTTAACTTATTCAGATGGTGAATTTTCAAAATGATTTTAGCTCTTTTGTAAAAATTTAAAATTCCAACCTTTGTGCTTTTATAGGTTAATGTAGTACTGTATTAGTTTTTCACCTAATGTATTAGGTTAATTTAAAATTTCAATATTTGTGTATGTATAATTCTATTTTTGGAGAAATGTTTTGGCGGAATTTAAATAATACTCTATTATAAAAGCTCACTCTATGCACAAAAAAAAAGTAAGTTATTGACGTAATTTATATTTTAGACATATTTATAATTTTATAACAAATAATATACTTATTATATGATTGCAAAAAATAGATATCATTGTTTAGAAAGGATTATCTGTTACTATTTTTTTTTCGCACACACATATTAAATTATTGAAATTATATTTTGAGCATTTTTTCAAATTTTGTCATGTTATTTTATTTTCAAAATTGAAAAAAAATGATTTTTGTACATTTTTGTGTACTATGCAATAATTTTATTACATATTTTGAGTGCTATAAGTTATGTTTTAAAAAATTTTGAAAACTTTTTTTATTGTTGTTATTAATTTGACTACTAAATATTATTTTTTTTGTAAACATTAACATTAATGTGTCGACAAATGTGTGTGGGAGCTCAAGACACATAAATTACAAATAGGGATATAAAGGGGAGAGATAGGGACCGGGTGTGAATTTTAATTGACTATTTTTTTTGCGGTACATTTTAATTGACTATTAAATGTTAAATTTTAGAAATTTGTATTAAATAGTAATTTTTGCATAATTTTTTGAAATATATATATATTTTTTACTGAACAACCTATACAGGCTAGGAAATGGACGGTGAGAGCCCATGTCACACAAATTACAAAAGGGAATAAAAGGAAGGAATATGGGGCCAGTGGGGAATCGAACCTTTACAAGTCGATAGACTTAACATTAACATTTGTGCTAAATCCTCATTCCCTTTCGAAATATTTTCTTCATTTTTGTCATTTTTTAATAATCTTGTAAAGTACTTCCTCCGTTCCTAATTATTTGACACAGATTGACTTTTATCACTGTTCATTGAGTAACTTTGACTCGACTTTTTAATACAATTATATAAGATAAATATAGTCAAGTGGGATCTTGTTGGATTCGTCTAATCGCATAGATTTAAATATCAAATTTTCATAATTTTTACTTATATGGAATTTGAGTTATTACGAATTGAAAACGTGTATTGGATTGCGTGAAATGTGGATCCGTGGCAATTAAAAAGGAACGGAGGAAGTATTTTATTAATGCAAATAAGTCCATTGGACATAAAAAGGTCGAGACTTGAGAGTTGAGACTTGAGGGAGCCAGGGAGGGTTTAAAGAGGCCATCACATAATCTTCAAAACGTATATATAATCCATTAGGGAAATTAAAAATTTGTTGGAACCAAATACAGAATCGTGCCGTTGGTCATTTTGAGTCGTCTTCATCGTCACTCCGCCGTCTGCAATCTGCACCAGTCATCAGAGCAGCAGCGAAGAATTGCAGTTTCTTCAGAAAGCTCAAAAATTGTGAGTACTATTTTTTTTTTTGAAGTAATGAGATGTCGTCTTCATCCTCATTGCGACGTCTTCATCAGGTCAGCAGCGAAGAATTCCAGTGCTCACATAAAGCTAAAAAATTGTGAGTAATAATATATACTATATGTATTGTGTATCCGAATCAATTCGGAGAAATTGTTCGATATTTTCCGATCTTTTTCTTGTGAAATCGGCGTGTCTCGGACGACTAATCGAATTCCGGACCGGTTTTGATAAAAGTCGTGTTTGCCGACGGAACGGTCACTTTTGCGAACAATGGGAATGCATTAGTTAAATTGCTTTGAATTTAATTGACGTCATGCATTAGGCGTTTCCTTTTTAGCTGCATAATGTGTTAGGGTTAATTTTATTGGAAGCGTCTACAAATACCACAATTTGCTGTATATTTATTAATATTAGGTTTCGCTAAGTTATCACAACACCGCAGAAGTCTCTGAGAGCATTTCGGATTATGATTTTTATGAAAGCATAAGTAGTTCACACCAGCAATAATTGGAGGTAATTATCATTATTCTATGGCTCACAAGAAACTGTGCAGTTAATGTAACTATCATGGTGTCTGCCAATATGCTGATCTGATTCTAGAAGTATGCCGCAAAAATTGCATGCATCCTTTTCAAGGATTAGACTAGTGAACTAGAATAAGTATATAGTTGTGGCAAAATAAACAATTGTGATGCACTAGTGCACAGGCAGCTAGTCAAGTCACTATTATATGATAATATTGCTTAAATTTAGTATATAGTGAAAACTTATGAATTTTGTTTCACAGTTAATTTTTTATAAAACTGCATAGTAATATTATTGCATGAGACTGCAGTGTGGCATCTGAATGTGCTGGTTTTTGTGGATTTCTAGTGCCTACTTACTGTGATGCCGTTGCATAAGATGTGAAACTTTAGTTTGGTACAAATGGATCTGTTGGAGAAAACATTCACATTGTCTCAGCCTCCAGGTTTTCAATGTAAAAAAGTGAATGCAAATGTTGATTGGTTGAAATGAGATGCAATTCTTGCTGGCGAGAATTGGAAGGACGAGCAATCATCACCACCTGTGGTCACCTCTTGTGTATCCAAAATATGTTAACTAATATCATTTTTCCCAGGTAATCCCTGTCATGATAATGATTTTTGGAAATCTCTATGGTTTTCTTAACTTCTTTAAAAAGGCCCTGAAGATGCCAACAAGATACTAAGTAGTGATGGTGCTTGCCCGATCTGTGATCAAGTCCTCTCAAAAAGGTTGGTGAATATTTATTGTTCTATGTTTTTAGGACCTTTTTAAGATGAACTGTGAGACTGAAAACATGTTTAAGATTATATATCAAGAATGCTTTATACTACATATGGATAATAGCACTTTATTTTGACATGATATCTTTTCGCTTGTCAGTCTTATGAAGCCCGTTGAACTTAATCCAAACGATGAATGGACAAATGTAAGAAAATTTTCCTCACCAAAACAACCCCATACCCTTAATTCTCTCAAAACCATCTCTTGTGCTTTTCGCAAGATATACTCTGATATTGTGTTATTTGCTTTATATGAGATTTATATCATCTCCTGCAGATGGCCATGGCAGGAATATCTCCCCAGATCCGTATCCTCAACATTACAATTGCGTCTATGGTTTTACAATTTACTACTGGAGATAAATCATTGATGAGGCTTATGGTCCAAATTGCTCAAAATTTATCCCCCCCTGTTTTTCCTGAATCTTCTCAGTAATGAAGAGTGCATACAGAAGTGTGACGTTCTACATTGGGCAAAAGGAATTGGAGATGCAAGTTAAGATGAACAAAGTAGTAGCTCAGTGCAGACAAAAATGTGAAGCAATGCAAGAAAAATTTACAGAGAAATTGGAGCAGGTTTATGCAGCCTATCAGAAAATGTCAAAGAGGTGCCAGATGATGGAGCAAGAGATAGAGAGCTTGTCCAAAGATAAGCAAGAGCTTCAAGACAAATTTGCAGAGAAGTGCAGGTCAAACCCAATTTTCTTTCCTGGTCCTCTGTATTTCTGCAACATCTGGACATAAATTTGAAATGATAACAATATTATTAACATTATCCCGTCCAGGCAGAAAAGAAAACTTGATGAAATGTATGACATGGCAAGATCTGAAATTGAGTCATTTAAGCGAGCAGCTATTCAGCCAGTTAATCGCTTCTATTCAAGACAAGAACCTGATCTGTTCACAAATCCATCTACCCGGATGGACAACCGAGATTCTATCAGGAAAGGTAATCCCTTCCATATCCATAATGTCTTCCAGATATTACCACACAGGATGGAATATTGATATTGTCAAGTTGTCGTCTCTGTATTCTAAAACCTCAAGACAGTGTTCAGTTTTCTGTATTCTTTCCCAGAAATACTAGTTGACTCATTTGTCACAGATTGGTCGGTTCTCTCTCCCGACACTCCAGGACCAAGAGAGGACATGTGGCCAGCCAGACAGAACAATTCCAACTCCACATTCGACATCTCTGGTGGCTCGCCTGCAAAACAGTCAGCTGTTCCAATCGAGAACATGAACAGAAATCCTGCAGCTCACTCTTCTTTTGGGTCTGGAGCTGGAGCTGTCAATCCTTCAATGACTCTAAGAAACCTTATCCTCTCGCCAATGAAACGCCCACAGCTCTCTCGGAATCAGTCTCGACTGTTCACGTAAGGCACCCACTATTACAATGTTTAAACTTCGTACCCATTCCCATATTATTACAAACTCCTTTCTTTTTCCAGGTTGTAGATATTAGTGTGCTCCAATTTGTAGCTGCAGCTTCGATCTTTGATTTGTTGAAGAACAAGGCAAAAACTTAAGCCATGGAGAAACACGTTTGGCATCATGATTTCCAAGTTTCTCTACCTTCTACAAACATTGTCTATTGTCTTGAAACATTTTTTCTAGCATTTATAGGCGTGACTTGCTGTTCACTCGTCTTTATTAATTGTTCTTAAATATAGACAAACCCCATTGTAAATGAAGATAAATTTTAGTGCTTTGTTGTTGATGCAAAATTAAGGGTGTCGGATCCCAAAACATATTGGCAATAGTGGGGAGTTACCTACCCCGAAATTGCATTAGGTATATTATATGGGTGGGCACAATAGTAGCTTGTTTTTACTCATTTTAAGCATTTTCCGGGATATTACAATAAATATGTTATTTTTGATTTATCATAATGATTTTGAATTTACAACATTATGCTTACATGATTTTTAGTTATATAAAATTATAGGAACATATACAACATTATGCTTACATAATTATTAGCTTTTCAAAATAAAAAATAAAGATTTACTCCGTCTTTTTAAACATCTATTTTCAATATATAATTTTTATATTTATTTACTTATTCATACTATTAAAATAATATGAATTTAGATAAATTATAAATAAATAATGATTTTGATAAAATTATGTTTAAATATTTTATTGTAATATTTCTCAAAATACGTTTGTTTAAAATATTTTAAAATTAGTTATTATTCATTGATGTTAAGATAACTATATATGTTATTATTTTTAAATTTTTTGTTCAAATAAATTTTATGTTGTTTTTTTTTATTTTTATATTTAAAGATAAATATTTATACTATATAAAATGCAATATTTTTAAAGATTCGAAATTGTATAAATATTTAATTTTATTAATAATGAATGCATGGTTTTTTTTTATACCCCTTTGGTTTTATTTATTACTGTTCATAAACACACTTTAACTTAAAATTTTGTCGTATTTATAAAAATTAAAATATAGCCAAGCTGAATCTTATTAGATTCGTCTCGTCTTATTATCGTACTTTTAAAATTTTCACTTGTACCGAACTTGAGTTAATAATGATTTAAAATATGCATTATACTGCATAAAAAGTGGATCCATAACCGAAATTAAAATAGGGATGAAGACATGAAGTACTATATAAAATCAATCAACTTTTTTTTTGTAAACATTGACAACTATATATAGGTAAAAGTGTGTGGGAGCCCAAATCATACAAATTACAAAGGTGAATAAATGAGAGAGATAAGAGACTTGATGGAAATTGAAGCGCCAACCTATAATTGGAAGACATTAAACGTAACCACACATGATCAAGTCCCATTCCCAAAATCAATTGATTAAAGTTTGGAATAGGATATGATAGAGTCTTGTCAAATTGCTCGAAATGACATCAGCAAATCGCCATTTGCCACGTAGCTTAATGCCTATCCTCCTCCTCCTTCTCGTGTCTTGTTGAAATGAGAATCCTATCTATCTCTAATTTCAGTCTAATTTGGGTGGATACCCCAAATGATTAATGGAATTTGGTGATTGCAGCTAACAATAGAAACAAGTAGGATATTCCAATGGAGGGTGTTGGCGGGTCACAAATTTAGGGTTTGTATGGTGTTTGCAGCGGGCTTAACACAGGTTTCGGGAGACAGATGCATACATTGATTATTTTATCCTTGTCACTTGACTTCTGTTTGAAAATTCACGTCCAAATTTAACAGAAGCATAGAAAAATTTACATTTGGATAGTTTAATGGTACCTTTTTTGGGGAAAAAAATTGAAGTGTATAAATGGACAATTTCAAATAGTTTAGGGATAAAAAATTATAATTACCCAATAAAAATGCTTAATAATACTCCCTATGTATATAATTGTGCTAAATTGTTATGTGATTGCAGATTGTATTATGGATTTTTTTTTTTTGAAACCGGGTATCCCATGACACATTAATATTGGACCTAAGACTAATCCTTAGAGATCTGCAACGCCTCTCCAAAATCAGATTTTTTTCATGCAAAAGCACTTGAGCCACTTGCATTTGATAATAAGAATTATCCATATCTCATCTCATGATAAGTACTACTTGACCCACTTGCATTTTTTTGGGTTGCTATTCATTCCCTGTATTTCATTTTTTTAGTTACCAATTATTAATTTTGGATAAAGAGTTACCAATTATTAATTGTTCCCACAATAAAGTGTAGGGTACTCACCATTTAAAATTCATTGTTATGGAAACAAATTGGATGTTTGGGAGTCAGCAGATCCGCTAGCAGATAGTAGATTCGGAGAGAGAACTGTGAGATGATATGCTCTTTCAATATGCTATATGCTACCAAATATGCTTACTCCCAAACATACTGAAAGGCGGGATAGGAAAGTATATCATCATCTCAATATTAAAAAAATGAAATATATAATGGAAAAAAAGAAACGACGAGATGACGATTAAAATTAAATATTTAAATTTTCATCATACAAAAAGTTGGAGCAGCACAATTTCAATTCCAATACATATTGCTACTATATATGCTACTATAATATTATCATCATATTTTTCTATAGTAATATATATGTCATGTCACATGTAAAACGGGTAGACAAAACTGAGGAAAAATGAAAATCTTATAGCTAGAATTATTTGTATTTTATTGTTTCTATTTTATTACTATAAAAAAGTCAACATTGTATCCTTCTTCCTTTGCTAACCATTGGCTGTTATCTGAAAAAATGGGCTCCCAAAAACATTGTATCCTACTTAATTATTAAAGATAAAGTAAAATCGATCTAGGAAATAATTCTTTTTACATTTATGTATCATAAATTAAATATACTTTATCGATCCTAAATAAAATAAAATCCCTTTAGATGAAAAATTATGTTTCATCTAACTTTTACTTAAATATAATTTAATAGTATGCTATTAATCATAAAACAATGTACACTTTTTTTATGAACCAAACAATGTACTATTGGATATCATATATAGGAGCAATATGCTAGGACAATGGGAAGGAGGAGGTATTATAATGTAGAGACTTATAACCACAGGTGTAAAAATGTATTTTTGGCATAAATAAATTTTAAAAAATACATTAAAATAAACAATGAATATTTTCTTTGATAAAATACGATAAACAATTTTTTGTAATGACATTCTATACTACAATAAATACGGGGTATCATTTTTTTTTAATTACTTTTTTGGATACTTGAGCCCAAGACTTGAATAAATACTCGATCACTTTTTTTTTTCAAAAAAAATTACTTAATCCCTTTCTAAATCTACTCCATTTTCATTATAAAAAAAATATAATTTCTTAAAAATATCAATATATACCCCTAATGAAAGTTTTAAAAATTATATGGATGTGCCCATGCCAGATGATCCAGGCGGCGATCCTCCTGACCAACCGGCCGTGGCTGCTGGTTCCCCTCTCAGATCTACTTACAAGGATATGGCAAAAAAAAGGGACTAGAGCTGAACATTTCTCTGTTGGTGATGAGGCCGAGGACCTTACCGGCGATCCCGACGATATGATCCGAACGACTCACAACGGTATCCCTCACAACGGTATCCCTAAATTGATTCTTTCCAAGGCATTTAAAGAAAGACTTCTTCGCAATTGGCAATACGCAGTTGTACTTAAGGTGGTTGGTAGAATGGTTTCCTTTAGAGTCTTGAAAGATAGACTTGGAAAGCTCTGGCTTGCATCCATTCCCCTGCCACTTATCGACATAGAAAACGGATATTATGTGGTCAATTTCAAGAAGGAGCAAGATGCAATTCATGCACTCACTGGGGGCCCTTGGAACATCTTGGGGAACTATCTCCATGTCCATCCGTGGGATGAACATTTTAATCCCAGAACACATGTGATCACGTCGGTTGTTACATGGATTAGGTTTCCTAACATTCCACTGTTTCTCTATAATAGAAAAGCCATCTATGGAGCCGGTTCCCTTGTCGGAGATGTGGTTCTTATTGATGCTGAGACGGACAAGTCTGCTCGTGGGAGATTTGCTAGACTAGCTGTGAAAATTGATATCTCTAAGCCTTTGGCTCCCCAGGTTGAAGTAGATGACACCATTCTTCAAGTTGAATATGAGAATGTTAAAATCATCTGTTTCACTTGTGGCATGTGTGGCCATACTAAGGATAAATGTCCTTCATTGGAGAATCATGACCCTCCTTCGGATCAATCCGTTCCTCCTCGCTAAGATCAGAATAATAATCCAATGACGGTGGCCCTTGGTCTCTGGATGATTGCCCAGCCCAGACGGAGGGGCGCTCGACCACCTGCCATCAACAAGAAAGCTTCCATTCCTGTAGTTAATAATTCCAACAGATTTTCTTCTCTTGCTGCCAACTCTGATACTGTCCCGGTGGCCTTAGATTCCCCTGCCTCTCATCCTCCACTTGTCCATCCTTCCCTCAGACCTCTCAGAACTAGGAGCTCACCCTCTACTTCGCGCCCCCCCTCCCCCTGCTAGTTTTCCAGCCTCTCCCTCTAAATCCCAACCTGTTCAGTCCCCATTTGAGAGTCCTGCTAGTCATCCCTCATCCACACCCTGGTCCATTCAACCCTCTGGAGCAAGGGCCCGTAGTGTCAATTCGTCTCTTCCTTTTGCCTTTCATAGAGCAGTGGAGGTGGATGATCCTTCAACTCACAAGCGTAAGAGATTTAAGAGCCCACTCACCAGTAAAGAAGGACGGCCTCCCGATGGTGAAAGTGATGAGGATATGTATTCTCCATTATCATCAAGCCCTGGCACAGCAACTTGGAAGGGACGGGCTTCTAGTCTTCCCATCTGATGATCCCTATTTTTTCAGTTCTTATCTGTTTTTGTTTATTCACATATGGATATGGACTTAAACGTTGGTTTTTGGAATGTGCAGGGCGCTGGATCTAGGGATTTTAAAAGGGAATTCCGATATATCACATTATCACGAAAGATGGACTGTATTGCACTTATGGAGCCTCGAATTAGTGGCAGCCGTGCGGACAGTTTCATTGCTCATAGTCATTTTAACAAATCCTTCAGAGTGGAAGCTGTTGGTTTTTCTGGTGGCCTCTGGCTTCTTTGGAAGGATCATGTTCAAGTAGATATTCTGGAATATCATTCCTAATTTATTGATACTAAGATTACCATTAATGGTTCATCTATCTTCATGACTGTTGTGTATGCTGCACCGAATAGATATAGACGTTCTTGGTTGTGGCCGGAGCTTGCCCGTATCCACCAGACTAGGACGGATCCTTGGATTATTGGTGGTGACTTCAACTGTATTAGTAAGATGGAGGAAGCTCGTGGAGACTCTATTTCTACTCTGTCCATCTCTGAGCTGCAAAATTGTTTAGAATCTCTCGGATGCAGGAAGTTAGATCTTTTGGGAACAAGTTCTCATGGGCTAGAGGGTGTCTTCGTAGAATATTAGATCACATCCTAGGCAACTCTTCCTGGTTTTCCCTTTATCCTCATTGCACCACACAGGTCCTTCCTAGAATCCAATCAGATCATTCTCTTCTCCTTCTAAGGATCTCCAATTCGACTAGCTTTAGACAACAACAAGGCCATAAGCCCTTTAGATTCCAAGTGGCTTGGCAAACTTCCTCAGACTTCAAGCGCTTACTGGATACCACCTGGAACTCCAATATACCATTCTCAGACAATCTTGAAGCTTTCAGAGTCAAACTTCAGGATTGGCACTCTATCAATTCTACTGTTAAGAGCCAGAGAAAAGCTAGAATAAGAGCTCGGTTGGCTGGTATTGTTAAACAAGATCACTGGGAAGAAAATGAGTTTTTACAGAGACTTTACAAACAACTCTCAATGGAAATTGAGCACTCTTTTGAAAGAAGAGGAATCATTATGGATCCAACGTAGTGTTCGAGAGTGGAATCTATCTGGTGATAGAAATACAAAGTTTTATCACAATTATGTCAAAACTAGGCGTGCAAAGAAATGTCTTTCAATTCTAGAAGATGCGCATGGCAATACATTCCAGGGAGAAAAGGAGATTCTTACTATGGTTGTAGACTACTTTCATCGTCTTTTTCAGGATGCTTCCAATAATTCTTCTGAGCAGGGTGCTGTCCCAGGCTTGTTACCAAAGATTTCAGACTCAGACAAGAGATCCTTGAGCTCTCCTCATACTTTTGAAGAGACTACTAAGGCAGTACATGATATGGCTCCCCTCAAGGCTCCGGGTCCAGATGGCTTCCATGCATTCTTCTATCAAAAGAATTGGCCTGTCATTGGGCGCTCAGTCCACTCTTTTATCCTAGTGATTTTTAATGGCACCTGCAGTATCAAAGATATAAATCAGCCGCAGATTTCTAATCCCGAAAGTCATTAATCCAAAGACAGTCATGCAATTAAGACCTATAAGAAAGCTTCCATTCCTGTAGTTAATAATTCCAACAGATTTTCTTCTCTTGCTGCCAACTCTGATGCTGTCCCGGTGGCCTTAGATTCCCCTGCCTCTCATCCTCCACTTGTCCATCCTTCCCTCAGACCTCTTAGAACCAGGAGCTCACCCTCTACTTCGCGCCCCCCCTCCCCCTGCTAGTTTTCCAGCTTCTCCCTCTAAATCCCAACCTGTTCAGTCCCCATTTGAGAGTCCTGCTAGTCATCCCTCATCCACACCCTGGTCCATTCAACCCTCTGGAGCAAGGGCCCGTAGTGTCAATTCGTCTCTTCCTTTTGCCTCTCATAGAGCAGTGGAGGTGGATGATCCTTCAACTCACAAGCGTAAGAGATTTAAGAGCCCACTCACCAGTAAAGAAGGACGGCCTCCCGATGGTGAAAGTGATGAGGATATGTATTCTCCATTATCATCAAGCCCTGGCACAGCAACTTGGAAGGGACGGGCTTCTAGTCTTCCCATCTGATGATCCCTGTTTTTTCAGTTCTTATCTGTTTTTGTTTATTTACATATGGATATGGACTTAAACGTTGGTTTTTGGAATGTGCAGGGCGTTGGATCTAGGGATTTTAAAAGGGAATTCCGAGATATCACATTATCACGAAAGATGGACTGTATTGCACTTATGGAGCCTCGAATTAGTGGCAACCGTGCGGACAGTTTCATTGCTCATAGTCATTTTAACAAATCCTTCAGAGTGGAAGCTGTTGGTTTTTCTGGTGGCCTCTGGCTTCTTTGGAAGGATCATGTTCAAGTAGATATTCTGGAATATCATTCCTAATTTATTGATACTAAGATTACCATTAATGGTTCATCTATCTTCATGACTGTTGTGTATGCTGCACCGAATAGATATAGACGTTCTTGGTTGTGGCCGGAGCTTGCCCGTATCCACCAGACTAGGACGGATCCTTGGATTATTGGTGGTGACTTCAACTGTATTAGTAAGATGGAGGAAGCTCGTGGAGGCTCTATTTATACTCTGTCCATCTCTGAGCTGCAAAATTGGTTTAGAATCTCTCGGATGCAGGAAGTTAGATCTTTTGGGAACAAGTTCTCATGGGCTAGAGGGTGTCTTCGTAGAATATTGGATCACATCCTAGGCAACTCTTCCTGGTTTTCCCTTTATCCTCATTGCACCACACAGGTCCTTCCTAGAATCCAATCAGATCATTCTCTTCTCCTTCTAAGGATCTCCAATTCGACTAGCCTTAGACAGCAACAAGGCCATAAGCCCTTTAGATTCCAAGTGGCTTGGCAAACTTCCTCAGACTTCAAGCGCTTACTGGATACCACCTGGAACTCCAATATACCATTCTCAGACAATCTTGAAGCTTTCAGAGTCAAACTTCAGGATTGGCACTCTAACAATTCTACTGTTAAGAGCCAGAGAAAAGCTAGAATAAGAGCTCGGTTGGCTGGTATTGTTAAACAAGATCACTGGGAAGAAAATGAGTTTTTACAGAGACTTTACAAACAACTCTCAATGGAATTGAGCACTCTTTTGAAAGAAGAGGAATCATTATGGATCCAACGTAGTGTTCGAGAGTGGAATCTATCTGGTGATAGAAATACCAAGTTTTATCACAATTATGTCAAAAGTAGGCGTGCAAAGAAATGTCTTTCAATTCTAGAAGATGCACATGGCAATACATTCTAGGGAGAAAAGGAGATTCTTACTATGGTTGTAGACTACTTTCATCATCTTTTTCAGGATGCTTCCAATAATTCTTCTGAGCAGGGTGCTGTCCCAGGCTTGTTACCAAAGATTTCAGACTCAGACAAGAAATCCTTGAGCTCTCCTCATACTTTTGAAGAGACTACTAAGGCAGTACATGATATGGCTCCCCTCAAGGCTCCGGGTCCAGATGGCTTCCATGCATTCTTCTATCAAAAGAATTGGCCTGTCATTGGGCGCTCAGTCCACTCTTTTATCCTAGAGATTTTTAATGGCACCTGCAGTATCAAAGATATAAATCAGACGCAGATTGTCCTAATCCCGAAAGTCATTAATCCAAAGACAGTCATGCAATTAAGACCTATAAGTCTTTGTAATGTCATTTATAAGATCTTTACTAAGATATTGGCTAATCGACTGACTTTTATCATGCCTCAGATCATTGCGCAGGGCCAAACCAGCTTTGTCAAAGGAAGGATCATACATGATAACATCATCACATGTCAAGAAATTATCCATTACATGGACAAGTTTAATGCTAAACCAGGTTTTATGGTCATCAAACTAGACTTAGAGAAGGCTTATGACAAATTAAAGTGGAGCTTCATCAGATTTACTCTTGCACAAGCAGGTTTCCCTTTACCTATTATTAATCTCATCATGAAATGTGTGGAGACATCTTCTTTGCAGGTTACTTGGAATGGCAGTATTTCAACTCCCTTTAATCCATCCAGAGGCATCTGGCAAGGAGATCCTATATCCCCTTATTTGTTTATCATGTGCATGGAACAACTTGGCAGATAAATCCAAAGGGCAGTGGATGTTGGCCACTGGAAACCTGTCAAGTGGAAAAGAAACCAGATTAGCATTCCTTACTTATTTTTTGCTGATGATATCTTATTATTTGCCAAGGCTTCTAATGATCAAGCTATCAATATTAAATCTTTACTCGATAACTTCAGTTCTGAATCTGGCCTTAATATTAGTAGCTCCAAGTCCAGGGTTATCTTTGGCAAGGCAGTTGGTAGAATCACTAGACTCAATATTGAAGCCACATTGGGTATTAAGAGCTCAGCCTCAATAGGAACTTATCTGGGCATCCCTCTCATTTCGGGAAGGCGTTCTGCCAAGGATTTTGGTTACCTTATTGATCGAGCCAACAATAAAGTAAATAGCTGGACTAATAAACATCTCAGTCTTGCAGGAAGGATCACAACCAAGTCTGTTCTACAAGGCCTATCCATGCAGGTTTCCAGACTTCCGAAGGCAATAACTCGAGAGCTGGATTCCATCACCAGGAATTTCATCTGGGGCTCCACTGATCTTAGCCGGAAAGTTCACCTCCTGGCGTGGGACCGCATCACTTTCAGTCAAAACAGAGGAGGTTTAGGTATTCGCAGAAGTCAGGATTTTAATGAAGCTCTTCTCATGAAATGCTACTGGGGTCTTCTCCAAAGGAATACCCTATGGTCACAAATTATGAAAGCCCGTCATGGGTGGCATTGTCACAAGTTCAGACATGGAATGCAAGCTATTTCTTACAGTGCTATGGACTTTTTATCTGTTTGGCCCAAATTCAATCCTAACATTGGTTGGAGGATTGGAAACGGTAAGACTGTTCTCTTTTGGTTAGATAAATGGCTTAACTCGAATCTTGTCTTGCAGGAGTGTACTATGCAAACTCTGTCTACCGATGATCTTTTCAAAAATGTAGCTGACTATGTTACTGATGGCCGTTGGAACATACAAGCCCTTACTGGAATCCTATCACCAGCTATCATTGCTGCTATAGATAATTCTATTCCACCAAACAACACAGGCACGAAGGATGTACCTTTCTGGATTCAGAATGCCAATGGACGATTCACGGTCCGGAGTGCGGCTGCAGAACTGGAGAAATCCCGCAATCCACCCCCGGAGGAGAGAATCTGGAGCATCATATGGCGATGGCCGGCATCACAACGTGTCCGCACATTCTTGTGGCTAGCTGCTCATGAACGTATCCTTACAGCTTCTAAAAAACACAAGAGAGGATTAGCTCGGAGTCCAATTTGTTGGAAGTGTGGTGAAGTTGAGACAGTTGTCCATGCTCTGAGAGACTGTTTTTCATCAGCTTTGGTATGGAATAATTCTAATCTTCTCCTTCCCGCAAGCTTCTGGACGCTCGATACCAAGGAGTGGATCTATTCCATGAATTGTATGTTGCTGGACGAGGCCGATGCTTCCACCTTCGGCTTTGGTTGCTGGATGATTTGGAAGAACAGGTGCAAAGAAGCCCATGGTTGCGACACCACTGCCTGGGAGAATCTTCATTGGATTATTTTGAGGAATTCGATCGAACACCTTATGGGCATAAATGAATCCATAAGAGTTGGTTGGATTAAAGTAAATGGCGATGGAAATTCCCTTTCTTCATCCTGCAGAGATGGGGGACTTCTCAGAGATTCAAATGGCCATTGGGTGGGAGGTATTACTGCAGTTGGTGATCCCATTCCAACGGTTTTTGCAGAAGCATGGGGGATTTTTTTGCGTCTACAATTAGCCTGGGATCTTGGCTTTAAGCAACTGATTGTTGAAGCTGATAATAAAGAAATTATTGATCTCCTCACTTCACCCGATAGTTCGGCTGGACCTCAAGTCAGAGTCATTGCCCAACTCAAAGATATGCAAAGCTGGAATTGGCGATTACTCCCTATGTTCCTAATTAATAGACGTTTTAGTCTAAATCTCACAAACCAAGAAATCCAATCATTATTTTATACATTTAAATTTTTGTCCCTCCTTTTTATGGTGATTTTGAGTGGAGATTGGTTAGTTTAAAGAAGATGAGAGAGAATGCACAATATTTTAGGAGAGTATAAGGGTAACATTGAAAAAGTATGATATAAATATTGAAAGTGACAACTATTTTGGAACATTTTTTAATCTCTAAAAAGACAACTAAAAATGAAAGGAGGGAGTACAATTTAACCATATTTCCAGGGAGAGTAACAAAGTAGCTGATGCTTTTGTTAGAAGGTGTCATTCTATTTTCGGGGTGGAACGTTTAGGTCGACCCCCAGATCATATTTCGGATTTACTTCTAGCTCATTTGGCTGGCTCTTGTAATACTTTTCAGTCTGTTGAATGAAAATTGTTAAGGCCCTCCTTTTTACCGAAAAAAAAAAGTTTTAAAAATTATTATGGAATAATTCTCTTTCCTAATCTGTACAGATTTACACATTTATCTTATACTACTACCTATCTGTTGACTGTTGCCCTTCATTCCATTTTCAGTTTCTTCTCCCTATAATGTATGTAATGGCGCCAAGTCAACACCATTCCCTGTTTCCCTATACTCGTCTGTCGTCAACAACATTTAGTTGTACTATTTCTAACTCTATTTCATTTCCATTATAAAAGAAAATTAAATTAGACTTTGGACCTTAATGTAATTTTCTCTTAAAAATATCTTATAGAAGTATACTGTAGTACTACATCCGTTCCTTTTTAAATGACACGTTTTGACTTTTGTTACTGTTCATTAAGTAACTTTGACTCGACTTTTTAATACAATTATTTAAGATAAAATATAGTCAAGTGGGATCTTGTTGGATTCGTCTAATAGCATAGATTTATAATATCAAATTTTCATAATTTTTACTTGTATGGAATTTGAGTTATTACGGATTAAAAACGTGTATTGGATTGCGTGAAATGTGGGTCCGTAGCACTTATTTAGAAACGGAGGAAGTAGTTACTATAAAATACTAACTTTATCCAAAAAATGAAAAAACGAGACACGTCAGATTATAGTACAGCTATTCATCTCTCGCCCTCCATCCATTTCATTATACAGTATCAGTTTTTAACTTTCTTCCATGCGGCAATCTCTCACTCACTCATCATTTCCCTCTGTTCCTTATTTCGCATAAAAACCAGCCCAACTGCGCGCCTCTGCCTCTTTGGTCCGCTACTATTCATTCCCCTGGATTCACTGTCCCTGCCGCCTCTCTTCCGCTGCCCCAAATTCCAAAATCCGTTGGTCTTGCCCCTCGAACTCCCTCGCAGCCAGATTTTTGCTATACAGTTTAATTTCATGTTTTGTTCGGCAAAGACTACTTCCAGGTTTGATCACAGAGAGGAAGTGGACCCGAGTTTATTTTATTTTATATATGTATATTTTTTTGAGTTTTTTGGCTTCGTTTCCCCGCCATGTTTGATGTACTTGACCTGAATTATTGCCCTTGTTGTCTTGTCCAGGTAATCATGCGTGAAAATTCTTGGGTAAAGGGGTGCAACATTTAAATTTTATTGGGCATCATCAGCATGACGTTTCTGGGACATCCGATGAGTTTGTTGAATGTGGAAAGATTTTAATAGCCGCGGAGGGTTTGCGTAAGTCCGTTCTTCTCTTGTTTTTTTGAGGTGAAACACAATTGACTTTGTCTGACCGCATGCATTTATGATTGGAGATTTTTGAATAACAATAAGTTGGTATATTTTACAGTACTTGATATTCTGTCTTGGCTGTGCATATGGAACTCCTTGGTAAATTTTTTGAAGGGTTTTCGAAATAGGGTTATTTGAGAAAGCACTCAAATTCCCTGCGCCGTTTCCTTTTTTGTCGGTTGTAGTCGTTTTGGGCTTTTGGGTTGAGGTGATATTGAATTCTGAATTACAGTTTTTATTGGAGGGTTTCTTCCAAAACGGATTATTTTGTGTGGCGCCGTCGTTGTTGGTTTCTGTGGTTTTCTTCCAAAACGGATTGATTACGGAATGGTTTTCTAGGCGTTGGTCACTCCCAAGGCAGTTTGGAGAAAGACTTTTGCTTTATGTATTGATAATCCTCTTGGTGATTCGTCAATAGGATTTTGGTGATTTTGTGCATCACTACTTTTTGGGCGGTGATTCTTTGCAGAAAAGGAGTCAATGAAGAATAGGAGGACTAGGAGGAGGGTTGTAACGAAGGGCAGAAGTGAAATGAGTGAAATGACTGGTACTGAGATTGAAAATGTGACTTTGGATGAAAAAGGGATGGTTAATTGGGCAAGCTTGCCCGATGATACAATAATTCAGATTTTCTCATGTCTGAACTACCGGGACCGAGCAAGCTTTTCATCCACCTGTCGGACATTTTGGAGTGTGGGTAAAAGTCCATGTCTATGGAAAGAATTGGATTTGCGGTTCCAAAAGATTGATGCTACAGCTGCCTCTTCACTTGCCTCTCGGTGTGACAAACTTGAGCAACTTCAATTCCGTGGTCATGAATCTGCATCTGCTGTCATAAATCTTCAAGCTAGGAATTTACGTAAGATTAGTGGTGACCGTTGCCGGAAAATGACTGATGCTATGCTTTCAGTGCTTGTAGCGCGGCATGAGGCATTGGAGTCCATTTATCTTGGGGAAGATTGTGAAAGAATCAGCAGTAATGCTGTGAAAGCAATTGCGATTTGTTGTCCAAACCTGCAGAAACTTTGTCTGGTAGGCATTCGAGAAGTGGATGCAAGTGCAATCAATGCTCTGGCAAAGAATTGCCCAAATTTGACAGATATTGGGTTCCTTAACTGCCAAAGAGTGGATGAGACAGCTCTGGCTAATGTTGCATCTCTTCGCTTCCTCTCAGTTGCTGGGACAACAATTATAAATTGGGATGTGGTTCCAGAACAATGGAGTAAGCTTCCAAATCTGATAGCCCTAGATGTCTGCAGAACATATATCACACCTGCTGTTGTTTCCAATCTATTTTTATGGTGCCGCAGTTTGAAGGTACTATGTGCATTTGGTTGTCCGTCAATTGAGTTGGATCACAGTTTTGCGTCTGATAAAAAGCTCAGAGTTCAAGTGATACTGGCCATGTCCACGAATATTTTGAAGGGACTAGCTACCTTGTTTGGTGATGCACCAAAGAATATTCAGAATGTTTTCCTTGCATGGAGGAATTCTAAAGCTCTGGAAAAAGAAACTTGTGAGAACATTACATGGATAGAATCAATAATATCTGCTTCCCTTCTACATGCTGCTGAAAATGGTCCCCCTGGTTTCGGTAATTTCTGGCTCAACCAAGGCACAACTTTATTGCTTAGTTTCCTTCAAAGTCCCCTGGTGGAAATTCAAGAAAGAGCTGCTGCAGCACTTGCCAGTTTTGTTGTGCTTGATGAAGAAAGTGCCAGTATAGACACCAGAAAGGCTGAGGCAGTTGTGCGAGATGGTGGCATAAGCCTTCTCCTCGTCCTTGCTAGGTCATGGAGGGTGGGGCTTCAGGCAGAGGCTGCTAAAGTAAGATATCTGGAATTGGCGCTTGATTGAATCTGTTTTCTGCATCTTTATACAATTTACTTATCGCCAACATTTTGTAATCTTGTTGCAAGGGTAAAATGGTTTAAACATAACATCTCGCGGCGTATGTTATTGTTGATCACGTATTTCATACTGGAATTGTTTAAACTCATTATTTTTGTGTGTAGGCCTTAGCAAACTTATGCGTGGATCCTAATGTTGCCAAAATTGTGGCAAATGAAGGTGGAGCCCATGTTCTTGTAGGTCTTGCTGGGTCTGAGCACAGATTGGTCGTTGAAGAGGCTGCTGGAGGGCTTTGGAACCTCTCCGTTGGAGAAGAGAATAAGGTTCTCTTTACTACTTATGCTTTACATTTCAATTTCATATCATTTCCCACTAAATCTTCAGAAAATTTGATAAACAAAATACACTAGGATGTCATTTTGGAAGCTGGCGGATTGAAGGCTTTAGTTGATGTTATCGTGAAATGGTCAAATTTGAACATTGGACAAAAAGTACTGGTATGAACCACAGGGCATGTGCACCTGTATCCTATACCCTATGTTTCCTGGAATTGAACTCCCTCTACTGTAACATTTTGAGTCTCTGTTTGTTGTATCTTTGATTCATTATAGGAGCGTGCTGCTGGTGCATTGGCCAATTTGGCTGCTGATGAGAAATGCAGTCTGGAAATCGCTTCTGTTGGTGGTGTGCATGCCTTAGTTACACTAGCTCAAACTAGCAACATGGCAGGAATCCAAGAGCAGGTTAGATTATTCCATAATAGAGTCATAAAGAATAAATGTTTGATATTTGTTGAGCAACATTGTTTATTTGGACTATTATTGATCAAACACTTTGGCTATTCCCCACCTTGATTAACTGGTTGGCATCCACCGCTTGATACTCTCTTTTGTTACTTTTTTAGTTTCTTTCCTCTAGCCCTGATGTGAATCACCATTAGGTGATTCGGTCATAGACTTTGATGTCTTTGTAAAAAACTAACAGCCAAAATATCTATGATTGCAACACTGAGCACCAAAATGTTTTGGTTATAGTCTTGTGTCTTTCCAGGCACAAGCCTATGTTTCTGTAGTCTCGTGTTTTAGCGATTATTATCATTTCCAGATTATTCTGCATAGTGCATTTTGTGTTGGAAACAGAACAAACCACTTGCGTTTGATTGATTGGTAAAGCTCACTTGAGATCTGTTCAGTAAACACAACAAAACATGCACGAACATCTTAAAGCTGTGATGGATTATTTAATTTGTTGGTCATGCCAGTAAAACAATGACAGTGTATATATGGAAAATTTTCAGGTTACTTGAACTTAAATTGAATTTGACTTGAGTTAAAAAGTTCCTCTGACCTTGATTTGATGGAATTAAAGCGAGCTGAACTCTTTATGTTTACACCCTTTTAGCACTTGCTTTTAGTGTTTTCTGCTGTGGGTTCCTATCATGTATCTTGTTCTCCTTTTTGCATCTTAAATTTGTGTTTTCTACTCTAGCTTCTGCAGTATTTTCTAGGCAAGTCATTTTATGTGTATGAAGACTTTGAATTGTTTTTGAGATATGATGCTACTTATCGATTGCTTATAACACTGATGCGACATTTGATGAGGAAAGAGACTGAATGAAATCCTTAACCATCTGTTTGTTCATTATTGTGTTGTTGTACAGGCATGTAGGGCAATAGCAAATTTGGCAGCACATGGTGATAAAAATGACAACAATGCTGCAATAGGACAAGAAGATGGTGCTCTGGGAACACTTGTTCAACTCACTCAGTCCCCTTGTGAGGGTGTCAGGTGTTTTTTCATTCTTGTTGGGAGAACTAAATAATTTGATTTTGTTTGAGATTTAGCGAAAGATTATTAATGCTGCTAAGCTTTTCACACCATGGCATGCTTTCGGAAAACTTACATGATTGTTGATGTACTGATCTATAGGCAAGAAGCTGCAGGTGCTTTATGGAATTTGTCGTTTGAAGAAACGAATCGAGAAGCAATTGCAGCAGCTGGTGGAGTTGAGGCATTGGTATGTCCATAAGATGCTTGTTCTAATATATCACTACTATGTTGTTCCTTCAAAGCTTTGCTATTTACTTATTGTATTGCTATTTTTGTGACAATCAATCAATTTGGTAACCTAGCTTTGTGGGAGCACTATTATCCACTTGCTCTTCCATCTCCACCTTTTGTCATGTATCGTGATATTATATGTGCAAGAACACCCACAGTTATTTCTGAAAATTTTCACTAATATGATGTGGTTACTTCAAGGATCTGCTTTGAGCCCATAGCCATTTGTTTTAACTTTTAATAATTGAAAACATGCTAAAATCTACAAACGTTATCCTGGATTCATGTTATTTGTAGATGATATTGTTTCTAGAGAAGGAGTCAATGGTTGGTTTAGAATTGGCAGATTTACTATAAGAATTGAAAGATTTTTAGTGACAGAAGAATTAATAATGGAGGGCAAGAAATGAGATTAAAACTAGATTATTGGAGTGCAAGAACTGAAAGAACTAGATTACTTTTAAGTATTAAGGATCTCTATTCTTTAAGATAATATTGAAATTAGAACACAAACACGTAAAATATGAATGGAGAAGTGCGTCATTCACATTTTATGATTGCCAAAATCCTTTATGGTTAAAGTGAGTCTGTGAGTTTTATAGTGCATTTGTAAGACCTAGGAAACTTTAGGCTATTAAGTGCGGTCGTGAACCGGAAATAAGTGTGGCAGAAATGTGAGTGTTAAGATGGATGCATGGTTATAGCAGAATGGATGACATTAGGCATAAAGCAGCAATAACACCAAGGGCATAAGGGAAATGCGTAAAATAGTTTGGTCATGTGTTTAGGACACCTCTGGATGTCTTAGGATGACGAGTCAAATGTGGAGGTTCGTCTGTGCACTTTGAAGTAGAGGAAAACCTAAGGAATAGGACATAAATTATTAAAGGAGATTTGTTATATGTAGAATTCAATGAAAATATGTGTGAACTTGTATAGCTGATCTCACATAATGGGATGAAACTTAAATGATAATGTTACTTACTGGAAGGCTAATGTTGATGATATTACAAATATATATCTGTCTCTTTGTGCTCTGGTAATTTGCATTACTGATTCTCATATCCTTGTTAGTTGCATCACAATGATAATTTCCAATTGTTTTCCCTTCATGTTTATAGGTATCATGTTTATTGATATTCATGTTCAAGTAGTTTTTGTTCTTGCGCACATGGTTGTGCTTATAATCAGCATTGCTCGAATTTCTGCCCATCTTTGTATTCTGCTGAGTCCTTGGATATTCTGGCCATGTTCTCTAGACGATTCTGCTCAACTGGATGACATATGAAACACAATTTTATTTACCTGAAATAGGGTGTCTGGACTAGTATATACTCCGTAGTATATGTGCTTGGGGTTTTAAATAAATTCTGAATATTTGTTATCTTGATATCTGTGACTGAGATAAACAGTCAAGTATTTTTTTCGGATTTAAGCAGCACTGTATGGGAGGGATGATAGTCAAATGTCTTTGATGCTTATGCAAGAGCAGCATAATACTTTTGCAACATTTTTTCGGTCTTAAATTCGCTTATATGTGCTATTTCTATGTTCGAATAAAAACTCCTAGTCCTCGTTACCCATTTAGCTTTAGGCTATATATACAAATGGGGAATTAAATATACACATAAATATTGATGATATATTTCCTACTAAAGCTTTTGAGTGATTTGTTCATTCTATTTGGAATTGAGAGGAGGAGTTCGATATCCGCATCCAGCCATCTACTAAGATCACCACATTGTGTCGACACGCGGGTACAAGGACTATAATATTAAGGTGTGGTAGAGGTTGTGCAATCGTGGAGTGTTTATGCCCTCGGCAAGGGCAAGAGAGGACAAGAACGAACTCATTCAGACTAACTTCGTTTTCATCTTGCTAGAGTTAGGTATTGCTTCCTAATTAGGGATGTCAACTTTACCCGTAGGGTCGGGTAACCCGTCGGGTAACCGGGTATCGGGTAGGGTAGGGTAGAGATAATCGGGTAATCGGGTAGGGTATTACCCGAAACCGAAATAAATCATATCGGGTGCGGGTAGGGTACGATTTCATATATTACCCGATTACCCTACCCGATTACCCGATTAAATATATATTTATTTATTTATCTATATATACTTATATATATTTAATTTATATTATATATTGACGTTTGAGATTACCCAAAAAATTTATATTATATATTGAGATATATTGAGATATATTTATATGTTTGTTTATTTATTTATTTATTTTTATATTTCAAATGTATTAACGTTTGAGATTGGCAGTAAAAAGATTTATGAATTTTTTATTGAATATTCTTAAATATTACAATATTTATTTATGTTGCTTTAGTGGTTTCTTTTAAATATTCTTTTAAATTTTGTTCTCGTGCAATAATGAATGTTTTATTTATTTTTTATGGTGAAAAATAATTTTTTTTCTTTATTAAAGTTGGGTCGGGTAGAGTCGGTTAACTATGTAATATTTAAGATTTCGGGTACCCGTTTACCCGCGGATAATCCGCATACCCGACGGGTATTACCCGAATCCTACCCGATATTTAATTTTAGGGTAATAGGGTAGGGTAAGGGTAGGATAATTATATTTCGGGTAGTGAGTGGAGGTGGCCTACCCGTACCCTACCCTACCCGTTTACATCCCTATTCCTAATTACTTTGTGAGATTTTTCTCATTACTCTGTACTTAAGTGGAAGCGGAAGTGCGATGCTTTTATCTAAGATTTTGTGAGGCGACCTTACCACGATGTAACCTAAAAATATTTTAGAATATTATACTTGTCGCTAGGTTGTCTTAATGGCAAGTGCCATGACGTATGGTAGTCGGTGGTGCCGTGTCACAACAAACCATCGCGACAACCATCGTGTCACATAAATCTTTTTGTGAAAAACAACACGGCCAAAACTCAAGGGAGTGATGTCATTAAATTAAAATAGCATATGCTAGCAACAAAGATAAGGTTTTGGTGAATTCTATTGTATACTAAAAGCACCACAAAATGCTTCTTCTTGATTACAATGTCTCTTATGGAGAGACAGACACTTGGAATTAAAAATCACGTAGTTTGGCCGTCTTTAAAGCTAAGGGTCTCCCACTGTTACGGAAATCGCTAAACCGCTAAACCATTGAGAAAAGTATAGTTCATAGCATGGCCACTATTGGAAGCTTGTAGATGTTTTCACACTATTATGAATTTTTCCATTGTTGCCTTTCCATCCATAGTAATTCTAGTCCCGCTACATCCGGTGGTTCAACTATTCATAGTTTTGATTGCACAAATGAAAAGGTGGGGAAGAACTTTAACTACACTATTAGTGCCTTATTCCTCTTGAGCATCTCTATTTCTATATACTTGAAAGTTCACTTGTATTGGTCCAATCTATAATATTGAATTTATAGTTTTTGTATCAATACAAAGAGTAAAAGAGTGGAAAATATAATGGTTTCCTTATGCCCTTGAAAACCATAGTCAAAGATAGAGGAAAGCCTTAATTCATTTCTACGCCATTGTTGGTAAGCGTGTAGATTTTCAAACTAATCCAATTTTTATTTTATTTTATTTAATAGAGAATTCGAGTAATCATTTTAATGAGTGTTAATCCAACTGATATATTGTTGCATTCCCGTATTCTTTATTTATTTCATCATATTCCTTACTGATTAACACATGATCTAAGTTGTGTCAATTTCTCAAGATCATACAAAGTTTCAATTAGAAAGAAAACAAAAAGTGACATGCAAAACCACATTTTAGGATCAATAAACCATATATCCCACAACATTTACTTCATGTATTCATAGCCTTGAGTGCATGAATGAATATACACAAAATTCAATGCTCGTGCATTGAATTCTTACATAAAACAACAATAAAACAGAGTGGACAACCTATAACTACAAGATTAATGCCTTAATTATTATTTTTTTCCCTTAATGGTTAACACACAATCTAAGTTGTATTAGTTTCTCAAGGTTAAAAAAGTTTCAAATAGGAAGAATATTGAAAAGATATGAAAAACACGATTTAAAATAAACTTTTCTATGCAACAAACAAAACAACCATATTAATATTAGTTTGACTACATTCAATTTAAGTATTGCATGTGTAGAACAGAAAATATAGACAAAAGAAACTGCGAACGAATTTAATTAGTTTCACAATGAAAGTCTATACAATTTACAGAAATATGAAAGAATTTATGAACATCAAACTATGGGTTCGATTCCTATAACTCATGTGATTCTTCCAACTTAAATACATGGAAGTATATTTGATACTTCATTTAGATCATTCAAAACTCTGCAGCGTTTTGTTGTTGTATGATTTTTGTTCCCTTGATCTGTGAGGGAGTCACTCTACTTTTGTATGATTTTCGTTCCCTTGAGGGAGTGACTCTACTTGCATGGCCGATTTCCATGGCCTGGTCTGGCCCGACTGTCCATTTTTGTAGACTGCATCATTAGGGCTTATGTGGCGCCATTCTATTGGTCCATGTGGCAACATGTATAGGATGTTATCCACGCGGCGCTCCATGATTGGTCCACATGGCATGTGGGGCATTTTTTAGGGTGCTTGACTGCCATTTTCATACAAATAAATATCATTAATTACTTCTAAGCATTTAATTTATTTAAAATGCCCAAAATAATTAAATTAATACTCCCTTCGTCCCAGCAAAGTTGTCTGATTTGACTTTTTGACACTGTTCGTTGTTTAACTTTGACTCAATTTTATAGCAAAATATATTTGAAAAAAAATAGTCGAGTTGGTTCTTGTTATATTCGTCTAATCGTATAATTTTAAAATATATATTTTATATAATTTATAGTTGTATATATTATGAGATATTAAATGTTAAAAAAGTGCATTGAATTGTGTGTAGAAATGAAACAGGACAAGTTAGTTGGGACAGAGGAAGTATTAAAAACACGTGTTTATAGCAGGAGATTCATTAATTGTTATCATGCTATATAAGTTGTGTGAATTTCTCAAGGTGATTTAAAAGTTCGAAATACAGAGAATGGAAAAGACATGCAAAACCACAACTTAAAATCAATCCCCTATGCAATAATAAATCAAAACATGTTAAGATTAGTCCCATGACTTTCGATCGAGTATTCATAGCCTCAAGTACATTAATGAATACACACACACACACACAAATAATAATAATAAAAAAAATCAATGCTCTTGTGCTAAATTTCTACATAAAAAATGGCTACGGAAAAGAAGTGGAAGTCGAGGGAATTTATGACTTGTTGAAATTAATATTAAAAGAAGGTGTTTGGTTTCTAATATTTAAAAGAAGTGTCAAACCATGTAATTCCCTCGACTTCAAGAGAGGGTGTTTGGTTTCTAATATTTAGATAATTGACTTGTTGAAATCACTCCACTGGCAAACACCCTATGTTCCATATAGATTCGCTACTCTAAAAATTTGCATGTTATTTTAGGTAGTGGTGATTAGGTACTTAAATAGTACTCCCTCCGTCCCGCTTATTGTGTCCCATTTGGACTTTTTACACTGTTGATGGTATAAGCTTGACCTAAATTTTTGGTGCAATTATATAAGAAAAAAATATAGTTGAGTGATATTTTCTTGGATTCATTTTTTTGCATAGTTTAAGAATATGTTTTATAGAATTTTTACTTCTATATATTTTAAGTTATTAACTGTTAAACAAATGCATTGGACTGCATGTCCAAAAGTTTTAAGACATAATTAATGGGACAGGAAATAGTGATTTGGGCTCAAAAATTTAGGTAGTGGTTTAGATAGGATTTAGTTAATGAAAGTTAATAGTTGTTGATCAGAAAATTTAATTGAGTATTGAATTAATAAATTTTTACCAAAAATGGAAAGTAAGCAAAGTGAAACAACAAAAAAAATGAAAGGTAGACAAAGTGACTAGAATGGAGGGAGTAGCTTTTTAGCTTGAAAACACCAATTTTGAAAAGAGCTTACATTGGAAAGATTTTTTAGTTTTTTAGTTTTTTCAAATATGTAGTATTTTAATAATATTTTTTTAAAAAAAAAATGTGAACTTCTATTTCTTTTATTATTAAATATTTCTATAACAAACAACTATATCAATGTTTACTTTTATTTCACACACACTTTTGCCGATACATAAGTGTCAATGTTTATTAAATAAATAAAAAAAACTATATAACAAAGTCAGTTCTCTAACTAAATCATTATCCCCTATTACAAATGATGTAACTGATTTCCAAACACATGTTGAATGTATTTAATTCAATACTTCAGTAACTAAATTCATTTTACCAAAAAGAAAGATTTTTTTTTTTAAAAAAAATATTCTAAGGCTGTGATTAGATGACATATGACGACATGTGACAGATGTTCTTCGAAAATTGTTATACGAAAACACGTTCACTTATCACGAAGACATCTCAGGCAAAGAAAAAACAAATCACTTTTCCAAAATTTGTATTCTCCATACCACATTTCAGACTTTCTAATACTTAAATTTTCTCGTTTGTTAATTTATTGCTTTATGATTAAAAATTAATCACTTTTCTTAATTTCGTATTCTTCATAACGCATTTCACACTTTCTAATACTTAAAATTTCTCTTTTGATAATTTATTGCTTTTGTAATTAAATATTTTCAGCGAGATCTTTAAATGACTATCATTTTTAATTTTTTTTTTTATTTTTTAGACCATTTGAATATATAAACCGATAGTTTATAAATATATTTGATATACAATCATTTTCAAGTAGTATATGAAATTTGTTTAGTATAAAAGCTTTTTCAATCTAAATTCTATAATAAATTATCTTAATCCATCGTTAAAAACATTAAATTTCAATCCATGACATTCAAACATAATTGTTACATTTTGTCCTCATAAACATTATTTATTCATACTTCAAGCATCCCATTTTTTCTAGGAACATTTTTATTGTACTTTTCTCAAATTTTCTCCTGAATGCAATCCATTAGTATTGAATTACTATTTCCACATCTTATTGGTGAACAGTATACATTATACAATATGATTTGTGCTTTTTTATATGAATTTTGTATACATGAAAAATATGTAACATTAGAATATAATATATTTATCATCTTGAAGGCTGCTGGTAAAACTCTTATCACATTATATAATTTCATTATAATATGAAATTCTTATTAAAGAATATAGGATGTGATTTTATTGTCAAAAATACTGAGTTAGAAGATTGAACAATTGCATCAAGCTTTGCTTGACAACATTTGAAACAATATCCATGTGAATGGGGTCTGGGATATATATATATATATATATATATATATATTATATATATATATATATTAAATATAAGCATGAAGTAGTCATTTTCCACTTCTAATGAAATTATATATACAGAATTGTAAGATTCTTTGGAAGTAGAATTTTGCCAGCTTTTACGGGTTTAAAAAAGTTAATTCTGTCATAATCATTCGTTTCCTGTTACTGCCTTCAGATAATCTTCATTAATATCTCACATTGTATCTTATGGATGCAATACCATGTGTCGCTGGTTCTATTAGGAAATTCTAGGAAAGATGGTCCTTCAGTTTATGTTTGTTTTCAGCTTTTCCCTATAATAGCTGTCCAAATTTATGGTTTCGTTAAACTGCCTCGAACTGAATTTCCTAAATCAAGATACGGTTTCCTTTTATCTATAGGTTTCCTAGAACAATTATGCGGCACTTCGATTGCCCACTGCTTTTGAGGGAAATTCATGATCTTGCCAAAAATTTTCATCTGATCATTTTCACTTTCTTGTTGATGTAGCCATCGAGATGACTGAGGACATTGTAATTTGTAAATATTGTTTGGATGTGCTTCATTGTGTGTGATTATTATCGTCTCCTGGATGAGGAAATTACTTGTTTCCTTATTTTAAAGACCATAGTTTTTGTTGAAGCAATTAATGCTCAATTGAAATAGATTTGCTAGACATGTGAGAGTATTCTATGCAAACCATAAATTTTTTTTTTTTGCTTGAGTATTACCTCATGGAAGCTATAATGGAAGACGTTAGTATTTTCCTTAGTTGTGTACTGGAAATGTTGAATTACTGAGTGTTTTGTATCTGTTTTTCACTCGGGTGTTTAGGTTGCTCTAGCACAGTCTTGCTCAAATGCTTCTCCCGGCCTTCAGGAGAGAGCTGCTGGTGCTCTATGGGGATTGTCTGTGTCAGAAGCAAATAGGTATGAATGAATCTTACAATTGTGTGTCGTTTTTCTTTTCTGAGTTACTGCCGTTTTAATCTTGGGGAATTCTGTTTGTATGGCTCGTGATATGCATCCTAATGGATTTTATGAATCTGGTACATGAATATAGATATCAAGCCTGTATAGATGAAACAAATAACTCAATTATACAGCCATTCTCAGTATTAATTGGGTCATTTAACCAAATTGAAGAGCTAAGGTGCTCAGAGAGCATTGCCAAATTTGATTGCCATTCTTGTTCTTGGTTGGGTACACCTCCCGAGTCCTGAGGATGTTTGCCTTAGTGACTCAATGTCAGAGGAGCATTCACATGTCCTAATTATCTTTGATCTTGAAATGACCTTTTACTTTTTGACATCCATTTTTTTTTCCTTCTCCAAGAAACATTGTCAATCCATTGATTCTAAGAGCTTAGCACATTTCCTGGCACACTCATATGGTATAACACTGTACCTTTTTATTCTTTGGTTCTCCCTTCCACCTCTTCAAAGAATGTCACATCTATATTTGTTTCATGTGTATATTTTAATGTTCTGAGTTGAGAGAACTCATCTCTGGCCTATAACTGGAACTTTATTAAGTCTTTTACTAGTGAGGGAAGTGTACTGGAAAAATGATTTGTCTTGTTATGAAGACTCGTGCTTCCCTAATGGCTATACAAAATTACAAACCTTTAGTCATCTCTGAGACACTTGCCTCCAGAAAGTGTAGGTTCATCTATTGCCTAAGAGTAGACAACCCAGAGATATAAATAGAGCAATGCACAATTATGCACTTGCGAGTTTGTGTTGAGGGGTATGCCACATGCATGTATATACCATTTCTATGTGAAATTCATTTGAATTTTGTGCTCAGGAATAAATTATTAGCGTATTATAGCTGGCCCTGTTACCAAGATTTTGTGTGCGAGCCTTCTACACTGCTCTTGGAAACCACAAGATACTGCTTAGTGTATTGCAGTAGAATGACTTGGTACAAATTGATAATATAGTTTATCTGTGCTTAAATAATTGCAATTTGGAAGACTGGTGGCCTGTAGTGTACGCTTCAGCTGTCCAGTACTCTAGTTTATTGATATACTGCCCGCCTGTGATTATTCCAGCTGAAAGAGAAACAAACACATTTAACCTAAACTGCATTTCAAGATTAGACATTTTCTTATAGCTGTCATTTTTGCTTGATCAATCAGACTTGAAACTTTTATTGGTTTGTCAAATTACATGGATTATCATGCTCATGTTTTTCATCAATAGTATTGCTATTGGGCGAGAAGGAGGTGTGGCACCACTAATAGCATTGGCACGATCTTATGTTGAGGTGAGTTGTCAATGCAACATTTTGAACCTGTCTGTTGATTTCTCATATATGCACCCTAAGAATGGCATTTTTGTCTCTTGATGCATGCATGACACATACTCATACACATACACATACATTTGCTATGTATGTATGTATGTACATGCAATATGTTTTGAATTGAATTGATATATGCTTCAACGTTTAGGATGTACAGGAGACAGCTGCAGGAGCTCTATGGAATCTTGCTTTCAACCCTGGAAATGCCCTCCGCATTATTGAATTTGGAGGGATTCCTGCCTTGATACAGCTGTGTGCTAATTCCGTGTCACAATTGGCAAGATTCATGTCTGCACTGGCACTTTCCTACGTGTCTGATGGGAGGTAAATCTGTTCTTGAATTCTTGCTTTCAAACCTATCCATAAGAAATCCATTTTCTTTGAAGGCTTTTTTCTGTTCAATTTATGCCTATATCAGCAATTCAGCACCAGAGAACAAGTTTGATGTGAACTGTAACTATTGAAGATATTTGGGTGGCGGTTGCTATGTTTATAATTGTACTATATCTGTGGATCCACACAAATAGTTAGCCATGCACACTAACATCTCGATGCACCTAAATGTCACTATTTTTGAACATTTTGCCTTAGGTGCAAACCATATGCTTTCTTTTGTTTATCTGTGCTAATTGTAAAAATTAATTATGTGGGATAAAGGTTTAGATGCTTACTTTGATGAGTCTTTGGTCTTCTTCTCAACTGATTTGTTTGATTTTGTAAGGGATTATTAATCCACGAAGCCAACCCCATTATGTGGGATAAAGGTTTAGATGCTTACTTTGATGGGTCCTTGATCGTCTTCTTAACTGATTGGGTTTGATTTTGTAAGGGATTATTCTTGGTTTTAGTATTTAAAACAAGAATGTCTGTATGTTTGCAGGACAGGTGAAATTTCCCGGAGTTCGTCTGTAGACATGAGCAAATTTAAAATAATGGCTTTGGATCGCATCAAGGCCTTCTTGGAGACGTATTCGGATCTTCAGGCGTTGACCTTAGCTGCAGTGTCATCTTCCCCCACTGCACTCATACAAGTTGCAGAATCCATCTACATTCAAGAAGCAGGGCTTCTGAGATGCAGGTTCTCTCTCTCTCTCTCTACACACACATTAAACTTTGGGTTCCTATTCCTGCATGTTTTTGTGAACATCAATTAAGTGCAAGAACCTTTGCATAATCAATGTCCAGTTGTGCACATTCTCCGCAGCATACATGCATGATAATCTTTTGCGAATTCAACACCTTGAAAGTATTTGCAAAACTGGCTTGCTTCGGGCATTTCCTATATCGCAATACTATCCCAGAATTTAATTTTTCTTTTTCCTGCTATATCTTTTGCCTAGTGGGAATGAGCTCGGAAGATTCATCGCCATGTTGCGAAATCCTTCCACCACACTGAAGGGATGTGCAGCCTTTGCTCTGGTACAGGTACACATCATCACCCCCCCCCCCCACAAACCAGTTTTCAAAATTCGATCACCATTTAAATTCTCTCTGTCACTGCAGTTTACAACCCCTGGTGGCCGGCATGCCTTGCTTCACACCAGACTCCTGCAAAATGCTGGAGCTCCAAGAATCCTGCGTGCTGCTGCAGCTGCATCAGGCTCGCCAGTGGAGGCCAGGATCTTTGCGCGTATCGTGCTTAGAAATCTGGAGCAGATTGCAGCAGGTTCCTCAGCTGGAACCAGTGCAGCATCTGGATGAATGATCTTTTGAGCTTCAAACTCGACAGTTGGATTAAAAAACAATGGATAAGTATGTGTGGTCTCAAAGGTTTTCTGGTAAAAAACAGTATGCAGGTTTCCCCTCTGCAGAAATAATTCTCATCTTGCAGAGCCTTCCTGTGCCGTGTTGGTTTTTGTGTTTGTCCCCTTTAAAATAACTTCTTGGGAGTTGGGACTCTACAGGTGAACGATATACACACACACACATAAAATAAATTACATATTTATAGTTGGAACAGTTTTAAACGACTTGTTTGGGTGTCAATGTGATGAAGCCTGATTTTACAATGGAGTGGTAAATTTCATTTACCAATATATACTTCCAGCATTAATCTAAAGAATTTCAGCATATCTATTTCTCAAAACAATTCCACAAAGGTGTATTGTTGAATTGTGTTGAGGATGGTGTTGAATTCTGTTGTGCTAATTGGTTGCATTCTCAGGATGTTTGTGGGTTTCTCCTTTCAGTTTTTGAAAAAGGTCAAATTAGTTATCAATAGTGATTAGAAGGCCAGAGGAAAAAAAAAAAAAAAGAAACCGGAGTGATTAGTAATTGATTTAAGTGTTTTATTCGACTATAATAAATTATGAGAAAATATTTCAATATAATTGTTTGTGGTATATTTTTTTAAAAAAAATAATAAGTGTAGAAAATATAATAAAAGAAATAAAACTAGTGTTACAAAATTCGAATAGTTATAAAATGTAAGTTTACCAATTACTAATATAATTAGGGATGTGAAAAACTAAGGCATTGTACCTCTCGTGTACCAAAAAAGCTATTGCCCTATACGGAATTCAAAATGACAATTCCCTATAATTTAAACAGCACATCCAATTTAGAGCAAAATATTTAAAGAAGAAATAAAGAACGGCAAATACCAGTTAAATCCCCCCTAGACAGAATACACTTTGAATGCTCCCTCCATACTTTCATACTTCAATTAAACTCCCTCGGTTAGAATTTTGCTTTTCTTTCGAAAATAAAAATGGGAAATGACTGATATAACCTTCTGGAAAAAAAAAAATTGTAACATATGGGGAAGGGTTAAGAAGTCTTTACACAATGTGCCTGTCACGTCGGACACGAATGCCAAAACCGCCGCTGCAAGCCTCCAACTCCTCCCTACAATAACCCCCCCCCCCCCGTTAACTGGTATTGGCATTTTGAAGCCCCTCTGATAACCCACGACATTCCATTCAAAACTTCAACCTAAAAACACAATTCCAGGCGAAAGAATTCAATTGAGGCTCCACATTGTGCTGCGAAGGGGAGAGGGCGTGTCAGTCGAGTTCGAAGGCTGGGGTTGAGTTCGAAGGGTGTGAGTTCGGCGGCGAGGGCGGCGATTGCAACGGCGGAAGAAAGGTATTCCACCACATAACTCGAAAATGAATTGCGTTTCGATTTTCGGATGCGATCTTGTACTTAGTTCATGGATTATTGTGTTTTTGTTGGGGTTGTAGGTGTTTGGAAGTATTTTTGTGGATGCGAAATTGGGGATTAGGGTTTATGAAATACCAATTGAAAAGGGTTGTGCTTAGGGTCTCGATTGTATGGTTTTGGTTTGGATTTTTGGTGTTTGGAAGTGTTTTTGTGGATGCGATTTTGGGGAGTAGGGTTTATGAAATTTGGGGATTTTAGGTGTTTGGAAGTGTTTCGGTTTAGTTGTTAATGTTTGTTGTTTTTTAGGCGAACATTGGTGTTCTGTATTCTGAGAGTGTTGCGAAAATGGCATGATTGATGGGGCAACAAGAGTTTTAGTTCACAGATGTATGTGTGTTGTTTTTCTATGTATATGTTGTGTCTTATTGCGATTAATGGTGTTTTAGGAGTTGACAGCCGTGGTTTTGTAGTTTTTTTTGTAGGAAAGGCTCATTTTTTGTTCATAACTGTGTTGAGAAGTGTATGTGTTGTTTTATGTTGTGATTAATGGATTTTGAGGTATTCACAGTGATATGATGTTTATTTGTATCTTTCCATGTGTATTGTGGTGTTTTATAGACAGATAGTTGTTAATTTTTCTTAGTCTGTTGTGTTTTTGTGTGTCTGTAGGAAAGAAGAATGGCCCCGAAGAGAAAAGGAAGTGCAACACAAAAGGAGAGGGTGGGGACTGAACTGTCACAGAAAAATGACACAAAAGAAAATGTAGCGGAAGCGAGGAAGGGAACCTAGGGAAAAAGGGAGCCTGCTGACCTCGAAACACGGTGCTCGATTTCTGTACTTCGAGATGCATTGGCACAGATTGAGGACCGCATCACTGAGCAGCAATAAAGGGCGATAAGGGAGACGCCCTTCCACCACCTTTCAAGGGCAGAGGGTGTCTATACCAGCAACACGCGGCTGCAAGCACTCATAGAGTGCTTCAACTTTGAGAAGTGTGTGTTCGTGTTGGGGGATGGCATAGTACTGCCCTTCAGGTCATGGGAATTCTCCGTTGTGGTGGGCCTCCATGACAAAGGTGTGTACGTACACCCGAAGTGTTGCCAGAGATCGGAGTTCAATGAGAAGTTCTTTGGGAAAAAGGCAAGCGACATAAAGAGGAAACAATTGATAGAGCTGATGACAAACTTGGCGGGGATAGAAAATGTGGAAGACTTCGCCCGGGCGTTTGTGTTGGTTGTATTCAATACTGTGCTGTTTCCCACATCCTCCGGCATACTCCCTGAATTTCTTGTCCATCACGTGGACAAGTTAAATAGATTGGGGGAGTATGCTTGAGGCAATGCCGTGTATCATTTTGTGGTGGAGGCAATGAGAGGTTTTGTTGCTCGCGGAAAAGTATACATTAATGGCTGGACGTTAGGGGTACTGGTAAGTGTTTTGAAAATATTCATCATCATGATTTACACCAGTGTACTATTAAAAAACACAAATCTCATGCTAAAAAACAACACTGTTGTTCAGGCCTTAAAAGAAGTTTACCCTCGTCATGATATATTTCTATGCAGGGCTGGTTCTACGAGAGATTTCCCCTCATGGCCACTCCGGTGTCTGAACCGATCATCCCTCGAATGGTCCGTTGGCAATGTAAGCACGGTCGGTTGGAGCAGTGCAGGGATGATCTGAAAAAACTCAGGGATTACGATCTAGTGCCATTCGGCATCACGCCCCGGGAGCGAAAGTTTACTATCGACATGGTGGAGACACCGGCAGAGGTGGTGGTGCCGCGTGCAGAAGGGTTGGTGGATGAGCTCCCCCTTCAACGAAAACGGCGAAGGCAACCCCGGAAGCAAGGAGATGAAGAGGATCAAGAAAAGAAGTTTGATGAAAAAACGGATAAAGATGCTGACCTAGGAGATCCGACACAGTCGGAGGTAATGTGTAATGAACTGTAGTGTTTTATGTGAATAGTTCTGTTGTTAAAGTTTGTGGTTTTGTTGTTTTTGAATGTGGTGTTTTGTAAACACTTGAGTAGACAGAACTAAAGTGTATTGTTTCCTGTGCATTTTTGTAGTGTTTTTAAAACGATGTGTTGTTGTTTGATCAAGTGAGTTTACTAAAGTATATTGTTTCCTGTGCATTTTTGTAGTGTTAAATTATTTTAAACTTGTGTTTTATTGCATGTGTGGTAGAGCAAACTGCCATCACCAAGTAATGTGGATGAGGGGAGCTTTGACAGCGAGTCAACAGCAAGCAGCGAGGGACCAGAACATAGTGGAAATGAAGCTGATGATGAGGAAGCTGCAACCCCAACGGTGAGCGAGAAGGACAAGGAAAAAGTAGAGAATTCGGAGGAAAGTGATGGGAGCTTCGATCAGGATGATACGGATTTAATGGTTGGCCAAGGTGTGAATTATGCATTAAACGAAACAGCTGATGAGGAGAAACACGGAAAAGGTACTATAGCACCTGTTATTTCATCAAGAAATTTGGTCCCTGTTCATTTACAAGCACACTAATTGCGGACTGTTCATATGTGCAGCGGCGCAACAGGGGAAACGAAAAAAAGATCATCCAAAGGACTCTTCGCTTGTACGCAATGTAAGGCAACGTATCGATCGAAAGGCGAAGGAAAAGGGACCTGATTACGTGACCCCAGTGACCAGCCAGAAACCAGCCAAAAAGACAACCAAGAAGGGAAAAGAGGTTAAGGGGAAAAAACCGGGAAAGAAGACGAAAGAGGTATGTGTTCAGTGTTAGACAAAAATTTCAGGATTGGGGCTGTTTGTTTGTTGCATATGCGGCTGACTTTCGTGTTTTTTTTTGCATCAGTATGTTGTTGATGCAGAG
This sequence comes from Hygrophila difformis, assembly GCA_030278955.1. Classification (NCBI taxonomy): domain Eukaryota; kingdom Viridiplantae; phylum Streptophyta; class Magnoliopsida; order Lamiales; family Acanthaceae; genus Hygrophila; species Hygrophila difformis. The sequence goes on from JAOANR010000008.1 coordinate 11,050,172, forward strand.
GAGCAAAAAACACCGACGATAGACCTCGAACTAGAAAAGCAAAGAAAGTATGTTGGACGGATAGACTATGCTGGAAGGCAATGTCTCTCCTCCGACAATTGAAAACTGATCGAGGATTTCATCGACCACCCGATGGTCAGGTAAATGAACGTCGTTCTGTGCTGTAGTGGTGTTGAGGATTCGAATTTTTGTGTTTAATTCAGCTTATGTCGTGTGTTTTGTTCATAGTGTGGTGTTTTTTTGCACCAATTTCGTGTTCTGACTATGATGAACTGTGTTATATTCAGTAAACATGTATGGAGCAGGGGTATATGTGCAGTCATGCCATCGAGCATTTTGAAGCTACTTTTTTATGGAGCCTTGGACAATGATGTAGTTAGTTCCTACTGTGCACTGTTATGCAGTGATGAGTTTCGGGCTGCAAATGGAATTATTGAGGAGATGGGATTCGTCAGTGCGTATACAACGGTAATCATATGTCTTATGTTATTTTATTTGTTTGTCCAATCCCAGGCAATTCTAGTCATAAATTTCATTTTACTTGTACTACTACAGACACGGATTTTAGAACTCTATTCCGACAAGAACCAGAAAACCACCATGAAAACTGATCAATATGAGAATCTGTTCGAGAATGACTGTGGAATCCCATTTGCAAGTGTAGTGTTTCTGGATATGATAATATTTCTAGTGCATATCTGTGTCCAATGAACCAAATACATTTGTATGTTGATTGAATTTCCAGGCCAATAGTGTTTTATATTTTCAATGTGTTGTTTTGCTTCGCCATCAGTCTGTGTTATTCTGGCCAGCTGTGGTGTTACACTCAACACTATAACAATTGTCTATTCACAACAGCCGCGGTCATGTATGAATGATTGTATCGTTTTGTATGCTAGAGTGAAGTGTTGTAATCATATAATTATAGATTTGTTTTTTAATCATGTCCAATGAAGCTACTGGATGAACTATAAAAACAAAAGGATAGCTTAGTGAAATCCCAAAAAAAAACATTGCGGACAAAAGTAGTAACCTAAAAGGGTGAAGATTGTAATTGTTTGCATGGCCAGACCCATGTGAACAACTGTGGTGCTCATCAGATGGAGAAACCCAACATTTTTCATTGTTTGCGACTATCGTGTTTTAGCTTAGAAGTGTGTTGTTATTCGACTGTTCGATGGTGTGTGAAACAGTGTATGTATGTTGCTGTTGATACCAACTGTGGTATTTCATCCCATGAACCAAACACGTTGTAGTTGAAGGTGAACCCGACTCATCGTGTTTAATCATTGATCTTCCTCGAAAGGTGGAAATAGCTTAGGATTGTATGTTTCGTCGAATCCAGCTACTGGATGAACAATCCCATTTCCAAAACCCATTTACCTATAGTTATATGTGGACTCGATTCATAACATTCATAACATTTACCTATAGCTTAGGTTTTGCATGGCTTCACACTGAATGTTTCATCGCTAGATGAAACTTCCCATCTATAAAACCACGTGCAAACACGTTGTAGTCCTAGGTGAACCCGATTCATTGTGTTTAAGCATTGATCTTCCTTCGAATGTGGAAACAGCTTAGGATTGTATGTTTCATCGATTCCATCTACTAGATGACCAATCGCATTTCGTCTGGATTACCCTTACCGTTTCCGAATCCCTTTTACTTGTTGTTCAAGGCCAGCCCTATTCATAACATATAAGCATTGATCTTCCTCCTAAGTGAGTTATAGCTTAAATATGTTGGTTTCTTCGATTTCATCCTATGATTGACCCTGCCTGTTTCCATTTACCTATTAGTTGTAGTTCAAGGTGCACCGGATTCTTTGGAAATATATGTGTTATATCTGTTACATCCAAAAAGGTGTTAATCATACACGTCTACTGGAAACACACGAACAACACATTTCATTATATTAACACTACATATGTGCACCTGGAATACCACTGTTATAACCACAAACATCACTCTGCCAACGGGGTGCATGTTGAACACTAGTGTCACCACTGTTAAATATCATCTTTGCATACAACAAAATAACCACATTCCATAATTAAAAAAAAAACATTTCATAGAGAATATTACACCCACACACAGCTGTCCACTTAACAGTACGTCATTCCACATTTGAACCACGTAATTGGTATCACATCTTGAAACAATCCAGAACACGGACCGTTTCAAACAATGAAACCAAACAAAAATAATACCACTCCAGTCAGCATTAAACACCACACCAGCTCAAAAAGGTGCAAAAGTGCAGCGTGTGTGCAAAAGTGCAACTGTCACTGAGGCAATGAACTTGTATGCCTCTTTGCACGTGGCGCGGTTATGCCCCCGTCGTCGGCATAGGCCACATTTAATCTTGCTTGTCTGGACTTGGGATGGTATACGCTTTTTCTTCATACGGCCCGGTTACACCCTCACATCCCATGGCAGCACAAACGCACTGTCATCGTCATTATCCTCTTCACAATTTCCAGTGGACGTCATGAGAGGATATATCACACCGTCGTAGGTTCGCTTATAATATTCCACGGAGTAGTATGGGTCACAGTAGTCATAAATATTGCCTTGCATTCCCTCGATGGCGGCACATCCATGTTTACATGGCAACTTCAGCATTTGCCAGTATCCACATGAACAAGTCCTCCTCTCGACATCCACAGCATGTATTTTATTATTTTCACGTACTTCGAACAACGTTCCACCAGCCCGCTGAATCTCTAGCGCACCAGATCCCATGTAAAATTGGCCCAACAACTTTTCCGGGTTCGGACACAATTTCCCTTCCATTTTAGCACCTTCCTCTCTCTTTTCATTCATCATCTTCATCACTTGCTTCCGAATTGTATCAAGCAATGAATACGGAGGCAGGTTCCTCGGTTTCACCACCCAGGAGTTTCAGCTCTCAATGAGGTTTGTGGTCATTACTCCCCATCTATTGCCCGGGAACACAGCATTTGCCCAACGTCGCGGTTCCGAATTTGCAATGAAAGTTGAAGATAGAGGCATTGCTTGGATGATAGAATTCAGGTGTTCACACATCTCTTCATAGGTAGCAGCGTAAGCCGCAGCCTTCAATACCCCTGTCCATTTCGTTTTATCCTTATAAGGGTATATTTTCATTACCTGCAATCACACAAAATGAAATCTTTTAAACACGAACCTAAGTCCAAAAAACACAACTCTGATAAGCGTGACACTGAATAACAGCACACGTTCTCATACCGAACAACAAACATACAACTATATGAAACAACTATCACCTCTGTTTTGAAGTTGTCCTCAAGGTGCCGTATGCATATGGAGTGATGACACCCGTTAAACACGCTTGGAATCGCTTTCATAAGTTCGGAGTGACGATCACTAAAAAACGTGAACTCTCCCCATTGATCACGTTCATTGCCGCTGTCAATTGCACTCCTCAGTTTTTGACAGAACCAGTCCCAATTTTCATCAGTCCTCCCCCCCCCCCCCCGGCAACTATGAACCAACAAATTCATCCAGAAAACACAACACTATTGGTCAATATAAAACAACTGATCCATGGTATAACAAACACAAGACTGCATCTTTTAAACACCGAAGTATACGTTTAAAATACCAAACCACGACCGTAATACAATAAAACTACAAACAGAATGTCAGTGGGTACCTGCATATGCAATTGCTATGAACCCACCGTTTGCGTCTTTGCCCACAGCGCCCAATATTGAACCTTTCCACTTGGACTTAATGTGTGTCCCATCAAGCTCAACAAGCGGCCGGCAATCTCTTTTGAACCCATCGAGGCACGCTGCAATTGCTATGAAAACCCGCCTAAACTTTCCGGTATCCTCATGCACCTCCAAATCTGCAACGCTGCCGGGGTTTGTCGACTTCAACCTAGTGCAGAATCCCCTAATCTTGTCAAAAGCATCAAAATCAGCTCCATGTATTTCCTTCAGTGCAATCTCCTTCGCATTCCAAGCCGTGCGATAGGTAATTTGAATTTTGAAAGCTGCCTGAATGTGGTCCACAGCTGTGTTGGGAGTATAGCTTGGGTCTCGCCTCACTTTCTCCTTGATGATGGATGCAACCCATGTTGCATTTGCCTTAGGATGTTCCCTCGCTTGTAGATTGTTCACACCACAAGCATGATTCAAATTGCACTTGCGAATAGCGAATGAATTATCTGATTTATGGTGGGAAACATAAATTCGCCATCCACATTCTTCCGTCGAACATATCACGATCACCTTCTCGCTATCATTCTTCACAAATTGGAACCCACGTCGGACTGCAATACAGTGGTTTTTGAGCACCCTACGAAACGGATCCGCATTTTTAAACTTTTGTCCTTCCCCTTTAAAGGCGTGAGCCCACAACACTGTTACATCCTCCGTGTCTTCCTCATCAAACTCATTATCGCATTCATCACCATCCTCCGTATCCGTCCTGCAATCAATAGATCACCGCTCACAGCCACTACACATACCACAACAGTATACAACATTGATTCACAAACAAATCGCATTTCTCAATGTCTGCACGAATATACAGTGTGTGATAAATATTCCAATACAATATACCATGACAAAAACAACAACTTCCTACACTAAAACACGACACTGTACGTAAACATGTATAACACTGCGCAAATACCTATAACATACAAGGACACTTTACTAAATCACTATTCCATATATACAACAGTAGAAACAATCGTGATCGTTGTATGCAAAAGAAAAATACCCCTTTACTTCCAAACACAATCATTTCCCGTATGCACCAATGTATGTTCAGAAAATAAAACACTACAATCATAGGTTTGGGCACCACAGTGGGTTCGTTTAGCACCACACGCACCTCATTCTTTTGCTGCCAGCTTCCTTGGTCGTCACATTCATCTTGCCAAAGGACAGCCCCCTAGCATTGTTCAACCTTGCCATCCTCATTACATCTGCGTCGTGGATGAGTTCCATTGAGTATCCTCCATCGTCTACCTCATAATGTAAGCTATTTCTTGTTGCACATACGTCGGGCCATTTATCCCTCAACTTTTCATACACGTCCGGAAGAAGATCCACAGCCTTAAATCGCACGAGATGCACCTCCGAATTGTAATGACAAAAAAGCATAATCTCTTCCCCATGGAGTGGCTCTTCACCACAGCTCATCATACTTCTTCTCCTCCACGGATTCCTCCTAAAACACCCTAACCGTTCTCCTCGGAATGAAGAGTGTCGCCAGATTCTTCTCCAAAACCTTTGCCCTTACCCTCCTCTCTTCCCTCTCAAAGCACCCAGAAAACCCACTCCCTATTCCATCTATGAACGCCTGGAAACGTGGAAACTAACCCTAACCTTTTCAATCTCCAAAACCGAGCTCATCACCGTCGTTGTTGGGCGCCTCACTGTCTTCTTACTCACGAATTTGGCGCGAACGGAGCTTCCCAAGAGAAGGAGAGAAACCGACCTAGCCCATTGTGTTTGTGGAGGATTTCTAAACCCATTTTTTCGTAAGGAAAGGAGGAGGGAGAAAGGTAATGATCACATGTCTTGTCAAGCCACATTTTTCCTCCGAAAGGTAATGGTAGTAATGTAACTTCATTATTTCTTTTCTTATTCCTTTTCTTTATTGCAATGTGGATTAAAGAGGAATGTATTTTACTATTAGGTACTAATACATAACAAGAAAGGTATATGGAGATTTAACAAAAATAAGTTAAATGGGGAGGAATTTAACTATAAAAACCCCAATAAAGAACTACTACTATTAATATTTCAAATCTGAACCATAAATTGAAAAACTCGGTGTATCAATCAAGCACATCCCCAATTTGGAGCAAATTAAATAAATTGTTTAGTTTGTGGCGTTTTAAAATATTTTTCCCATTAATTAAATTATAAACAAATTTTTTTTTCGGGAAATTATTGTTAAACCCCCCTTGCACAAAGGTTCTCCAACTTAACTCCATTCACGAATTCCTATCCAACAAAAACCCCCAATTTTGGCAAACAATAAAGAAATGAGAAAATAATAGTATATTTAATGCGGTTATCTTACCTTTACCAAACTCTCTCTTGTAACCGCGGTATCCTCCGAAAGAGGTTAGAAATTCAAACTCCCAAGAGGTTAGAAATTCGAACTCCCAAATCGCACGGCTAATGAGGCGTACCACGGCGTGGAGCTCCGGCATCGTAGTGAGATAGAGGGTGCCGGTAGGAGGAATTCGAGACGAGGTGAGAGGGCGAGGAGGTTTGAAGAAGAACTTGGGCGGTACGGTGGCCGAAGGAGGGTGGAGGCGGAGCATCGAAACAATTGAAGGCTTTGAGGGAGGGGAGGAGTGTAGACAGGCGGCGCCGGTGAAGGTAAGTTTCTTGATCTAGAAAAATTTTATGGTGGGTTACGCGTAGCAGTGGGCGGTAGTTAGGGGATGGCCGGCGGTGGTGCGGGTAGGGTTAGGGTTGTCCGGAATTAGGGGTTTTGGCACCGAAAAATGTGTGTTTTATTGGATTTTGGTTGAAGTTGTTTGTGTTATGAAAATTTTAGGCAGGGATGATCTTCGTTGTTGGTATTTAAGTTGCTGAATTTAATAATGTATTGCAAAATGTGATGTATTTGGTTGTGTTCTAGGGCATACTTTAGGTAATATTGTATAAGTAAATGATATCGAGAATCATGAAATTTTTGGTGATTGTGCAACATACGTTTACTAATGTGAGGGAGTTAATGCAGAAACATGATGAAATTTGTGAACCATGGTGGTAATATGATTGAGTCCCTGATTGTTTACAACTTATCGAATTGTAGATAGAACTGCGGAACTGATAAAAATGAAATAGCACGATTGAAAAGTTTACATGTTAATGGAATGAGATAACATTGTATTGGTTTATATTAAGTTGGATGAGAGGTTGGTTGTGGTTGTTCGTATTTTGTGGTAGTTGAAATATGTTTTTGTAATATGAATAGGGTCTATGGTCTGATTTGAATTGGGAAGCATTGAGAATGGCACCAAAAAAGAACATTGTTGTAGGAAGAAGTGGCGGAGGACAGGACAAAGGAAAGGGTGGGGAAGGCTGTAGTGGACGGGTAGATGAGAGGAAAAAGAGTAGTGGACGGGCAGTTGAGAGGAAAAAGAGTAGTGCAACGTGTAGTGTAGTGAAAGGGGCAAATAGGAAGGCGAGTGGAAGTGGGAGTGTAGGTGACCCTGAGATTGCTACGAAGGCGAAGAATAACAAAGAAGTATGTGAGGCCGGGATGATAACTAGGTGCTCGCCTCAATTCTTTAGGAGCACAATGGACGACCTGAGCGATAGGATACGACCGGAGCAGTGGGCGGCCATACGGAAGACACCTTTTGGGCCATACTTATTGTGTCCAAAAGGTTATAGCAGTGTCGCCTGGATGGAGGCAATGGTGGGCTGTTTTGATGTGGAAGAAAGATGTTTTAGATTGGGCACAGACATTAGGTTGCACTTCTCGGAGGAAGAGTTCTCGTGTGTGATGGCACTGCAGAAGGATGGGTTGTACGTCCACCCGAATTTGGAAATGGATTGCTTGACCGTTGTGAAGTATTTTGGAGGGATGGCTGGTAATGTGAAAAGGGACAAAATAGTGAAGGTTTTGAAGAGCATGTGTGAGAAGGATGTAGCAGTTTCGGATAGGGCTGACCCCGATGATTTTGCAAGGGTATATGTTCTGTTTCTGTTCAATTGTGTCCTTTTCCCCACAGCACATCAGTACGTCCCTCCTTTCCTGTTGCATTATGTGGATGACTTGGAAAGCATGGGGAGGTATGCGTGGGGACAAGCTGTGTATGACTTCCTATTGGATTCATTGGAGAGATGTGCAAACGGAAAACGTTACGCGGACGGCTGCATGTTCGGTATGATGGTTAGTATTTCAAATTGATTATATTGTTTTCAAGTTTTAATCTCGTTCAATTGTTTGTCATATGGAGTAAATGCATGTGTTTTGTTTATTTAATTTTGTAGGCATGGATGTTTGAGCGAGTTCCGCTACTCGCAAAGCCAGTAGATAGGGTACGTGTTCCCCGGTTTGCTCGGTGGCGTACGAGTCACCCGAAGGTGGAGGAGTGCATTCAGAAGTTAAAGAATTTGAAAGCCAAAGATGTGCTGAAATTCCATGTGTTGCCAGATGAGGCTAGGTTTCTGAAGGAAGCTGCAGGGGTATATATTTTTTGTTTATATTACGTTTTCGTTTGTGAAGTGCTGACATGACCTATGTATTAGTGAAATGTATGAAATTTATTTGGTAATTTTGTTTGTAATTATTTTGTTTAATTTTTTGTTTTTTGTTTATGTAGTTGGAGACTGTGCAGCCCAAAGTGCTGGAGGCGAATGTTGGTGGGGGAGCCTCTAAGAAAAATGTGGTACGTGAGAGGTGTATGAGAAAGGGTGTCGGGCGAAAAACAGTTGTGGATAAGGATAACACGATTGAGAGGGCGAGTGGGTCAAAGAAAGTGTTGAGTGTGGGAGGTAATGAGGACAATGAAAAGGAGATCAATGATAATGTGGATGAGGGAGCGATGGAGCAGCCAGGTACGCCGTACTTTATTTCATGTAATAAATCTAGCTAATATAGTTATTGAAATCAAAATAATATATTCATTGTCATTTGGTATTGAAAAGGACGGAAGGATGAGGTCCTTGATGATATGTTGAGGGCGGTGGATGATTACGATGGGGCGATGGACCACGATGGAGAGCCTCCGGCATCGGGGAGGGTAGAGCAAGGAGACGATGATAACGGTAAGTTGATACTCAATTGAAATGAAATGAGTTGAAATTCATTTATAGGAAATAACATACAAGTCACATTTGTATTGTTAAGTAGTGGAAATGTGATGAAATCCATTTGTAGGTCAAGCTGTTGCAGACCCGAAAGGTGATGATCTGAATCTGCATGATGTTGCCGTGGGGTGGGGTGAGCCGCATTTCAATAATGGTGGGGAGAAATCGAATGATGACGCAGGTATGAAAATGATACTAGTAGAGAAGGATGGCGGAACATCTGAGGCCGTGCACGGCAGAGATGAATTGTCAACACATAAGAATGATGAACTGGGATCAGCTTGTGAATCAATCCATTCCGAGCCGCATAATGAAGGAGGTACTGAAAGAAATGAAGACATGGTTCTTTCTGATGTTGTATCATCAGCGGGTGAGGGTGCCGAGGGAAAAGAGGTTCATAAAGATGAAAAAATGACAGCTGGATCAGGAGTGGCGGAGGTTGATCTATTGGCGACTTCAACAACAATAACTGGCATATATGACGCTGAAGGTTCTAAATCTCATAGGTTTTTATTACGTGTGAAATTCTTACATTCCTGTGTAAAAAAACAATTAATATTTCAGGCAATGTGGATCGGGGGAACGATGCGGCCAACACTCGAGGAGACGGCGAGGATGGAGGAAAGGAGGTAGACGCTGAAGAAGAGGATGTCGACGGTACGTGTATAGAATTTCAAGTGAAAGTATATAAATGAGTGATGAATTGACTTAGATTGTGTTGTAAATGTGATGAAGTGAGTGATGAAATGAGACAGCGGCCAACATTGATTTTTGATGGTTTTTTTTTTTTTGCTCATAGAGGAGGAAGAAAATAGGACTAAGCGTAGTGAGGATCGAGCAAGTCGGAGAAAGAGTAACAGGGCTGCTACTGGCAATGGGTCGGAGTCCGTTGGTGATGTGGTCAATGATGAGGCCCGAGATGGCAAATGGGAAGGTCCGTTGGATTTAGTAGTGGTTGAATCGGTTGAACCGGTGCAAGGAGTGGGTGAGGCTAGTGGAGGGAGCGCAGGAATAGAAAATCGGGAAAATGACAGTGGCAGGGGAAGCTCGTCGGGGGATGAAAGAGAAGAAGGTGGAGAAAAGATAGCAGATCTTACGGGCAGTGTGCAGCCACAACATGATTGACGGCGTAAAGCGGATGACGCATGCTTGGAGACTCCCGAGACAACACCCACGAAGATGAAAGAACTGGTGAGTTGTTAATTAGATGCATGCGTAGCATTGTGGGGATTATAAACTATATAATTACTGCTACATTGAAAAATATTCCGTGGTAGGTTGAAATTTTGGCTATGGAATCGGGTGACGAGAGGGATGATATGGAAGCCAAAGAGGCAAAGGCAGCCGCGGTGCACGTTGCTAAGAGAAATTATTGTGGTCGTGCCACGCTGAGGGAGGATGATAAAGTTTTTCTGGATCGGTACTTGGACGTCGGTTTCAAAAGGTAATGTCATTCAACTCAATTACACTCCTGCGAAAAGGCTATATATCTTGTTGTTGATTGCTGCTACTGTGGGAAATCGTACAGGTCCATTGTTTGGAGTAATGACGTTCATAATGTGACCGTATCCAAATTGCTTGATGTATTGTTTGATAGAGCGATGTATGATGAGGTCATTAATTCGTATCTATCAATCGTGACATCGATCGGGTTTACGAACTCTACAAGTGTTGGCCAGCGGATTGGATACCTTACCACGTTCACATCGGTCGGTAAACTTTTTTAATTAGTTTATCTAGGAGAACGGAGCGAGTGGAAAATATGCCGAGTATAAGTGTCGAAATATTTCTGAATCTTTGTAGGATACAATCCAAAAGAAGTCTCGGCAGTACAAGCGGGAGACTGTGAAGCCAAATGAGTACGATGACTTTCTTAGCAAGGTGGGAGTGAGTATGAGGAACGAATTGAGCAAGCTGATTGAGGACGGAGCGAGTGGATTCCGGTATTACGTTGTTCCAGTGTGCGATGAATCTAGATGCCACTGGCATATGTTGATAATTGACTTCAAGCTGAGGAAAGTCTTTGCCCGTAATTCGATGTGGGGCAGGCGGTCGCAGGGTGGAAAATCGACTGTTGTAAGTTATTCATTTGTACTTTTAGTGTTGGTAATTACTTTGGTTTTTTGTTTTTTGGCCTTGCTGAATCATATTTACTTCTCTAATTAATTGGACAGGGCCGATTCTTGATCGGATTGCTAAACCGTAATGATTTTGGAATAGATAGTCGCCTACACGAGTTGAAGAATTGTAGGCAACAAGAGCCCGAGTCAGTCGATTGTGGCCCCTTCGTATGTTTATGGGCAGAGGCATACGCACGGGACGACGCCCAATTTTGGCGATACGAAAAACAAGTCGACATCAAGCATTACCGGGCCCGTGTTGCACTGATTCTTCTCCGCGATTCGCACAGTCGTATGAAGGAATTTTAGTTCATTTGTTGGGGTATTGTGATGAAATTAGATTAATTTAACTTGATTTGTATCTCGTTTGTGATGAGATGGGATCAGTTTGTGACTAATTCACAACCAATTAACAAAATTGAGCGGCCAATTGTGACCATATCAAATGAATTGTGTTTGCACATTTAGTGTTGATCCGTCACTAGATGCAATGTGATGACATGGTTTTCTTTAATGATGAAATCACAAGTAATTGACATTGTTTTGAGCCAACACTACCAAGTCACTTAGGAGTGAAGAGCATTTTACGAACTTGGTTACTGTACCCCAATACCAAAGGCTATTTATAATGACACCAAAAGCAGTAGACAGATTCATGAGTTTGTAAATAAATAACAGCAAAACTGAATGGTGTCGAAATTAATCAATATAATGAAGATAAGTACATGATTAAATTAAGTAGATGACATGCCAGAACACTCTATTTCCCACTAATTGAATTTGTTAACAGTGACGATATTTACAAGCATCATTCTTGAGTTGGAGACACTAGATAGAACTTCTTATAGATCCTTCACCATTCAAAACACCTCATTAAGCACACATTTAACATAACACGGTTTTAAATAAGGATAACTTTCCAAGACCAAAAATACTTGCAACCATCATTCATAAAATAGATACCGATGTTACAAAATCAAATGGGCATCCAAAAACTACTTCCCATTCACATTTAAAATTCCATACTAACATCCCATAAACATATTCACCAAAATAAGACAATAACCACCACTTCAAAATAGCCAGTTCAATGCCCATCCATACCATTTAAGCAGACATGCTAGACTTACTAATTCTTCAAATCGAAAATGGTTAAGATGATTCATGAGTTTGGTGTAGAAATTATGCACAAAAATGGGGATGTTAGTGACCGAATCCTATGAACCCTAACGGAAGCGGCGAGGGATCCCGAAGAGCCAGCTGTTGAAGGTGTTGTTGCTCATCGTTCGGCCGGACTCGCCAACAATGGCAACCACCGCTAAAATGGCCACGGGGACGGCAATCGCGACCCAGCGAGAAGGCACATTTGGGGTCTGGGCCTCCTTAATCGTCTTCACCTCCTCCTGTAGACGCTCCAGCTCGCGATCGACGGCGGCGATGTGGCGGAGTAGTGCCTCGATGGTGGAATCGCGCCTACGGTTGTCCTCTTCAATGCGGTCAAGGCGGCGGGTGGAGCGGGTCGATCGGAACCATCCTCTATTTCCTTGCTCCTCGACATCGCCATGGCCACCATTTTCCATTGTAGCTCGAACTCGGTTGAATTAGGGAAGAAGATGAGTGTAATACAGAGTAGGGGAATTTTCTTATGGAGGAAATGGAGTTTTGGTGTTTGGGCAAGGTGAGGCGTACAAAGGGAGGGGGTATTCTATATAATGATGGGATTGGAGCATTGGGCAGTGTGAGTAGGTTGTAGAGTACTTGCAGTGGTCAAATCTGTTTGACAAATCTTTCTCCCGCGTTAATTACTTGTGTGCAAAGGGCAAATTGTTTACTTAGTGGCTACTCAAAAAATTGTACATTTTGCAGAGCTTGATACAGTATTGTGGTCAGTAGTTCATCACTAGCTCTAGAGAGCAAGTACGGGAAATAAGTAAATAATTCACTATGATGTGCCTTTTTCAGTGTGTAATTATTAATTACACTAATTAGCAAAACTCTTGTATGCTACCTTACCCATGTTTAATAATTTTATGAGCTGTATTAGTGAACTCTAATTAATTCCATTAATTTTTACTTTGTCATGAAATGGCACATCATAGCAAAACTCTTGCACTCACAATTTGAATTTGTTTTTTGGTGACTACTCCAAATATAGTACATGAAGCTGAAATTAATACAGTATTTTTCAGAAAACCCTTGTACAAGTTGCACATTTGTCTCGCAAGTCATCATTTCCGGTCGGGCATCGAACCGGACACATTTGAAAAAAATCTAAAATGACTAAATCTTAGTGTTCGAGTGCATCCCTTCATTAAATCTTAATCTCACGTTCTTATGATGTTTCTATCATTTTATTATCGACTAATTGAGTTTATCCATTATTGCAATCTCATAATATCTTAGTGTTGCGGACTACAACTTCGGTAATCGTTGTACTACAGTTTTAATGTAAACAAAAATTCATAATTAAACTAAAAATTAGTAAAATTTTTGTATGACCTAAGACCCATGTTAAATAATTTTATGAGCTGTATTTTGCTAACTCTAATTTTTCCCATTAATTTTTTCTTTGTGATGAAATGGGAGTGTAGACTGCAAGAGTGTAGATTTGATTCAGTTGTCAAATCATTTGGACTTTCTCTTTCACTCAAAACATTAGCTTTGTTACTTGATCACTACTCCTTAATACTACACTTAAAAACCCTTAAAGTACAAAATGATTAAGGGATTGGGTTTTAGAGATAATTAGTTTTAAATCCACAACTATTTTCTTATTTTCTTTAATTTTAAAGAAAAGTAGTTTCAAACTTAAGGGATTGGGTTCCCAAAATGACTATTTCTTTAACTTGAGTGTCTATAACTTGCATTTACTTCTATGGCTTCTATTATATGTGATAATGTTGCATTTACTTGGAATGAATCGTTATACCTAAACGCAGTAGTAACCAAACTCCAGTGACCAAGTTATAGGGTAGTGATATCTTATTAACTAGGCATATCGATTTCAAAAAAATTACATCATTGTTAAAGGTCAAATCCCTAATTTTTATAGTAATGATATTGCCAAAATAAAGATTAATTAGGATTGATCTAATGTTTAGTTCTGTTATATGTGAGAATTTTGTCATTGATTGAGCGTTAATTGGACACATTTATGATGAAATAGATGTCGGATGTGATCATCTTGTCCTATAATGAGAACAAATGCCTAGTTCATCAAATGCATTTTCATTTTTAAAAATGCATTTGTGTTAATTAAAAATGTCTAGTTCACCAAATGCATTCTTGTATCATTCCATTCGTGAACTTGGGTTTATTTACAACTATCAGTCAATTCACTCCATATTCACTGCCATTACGATTCATACTCTTTCGGTTTTTTTACTTTACTATTCTTGTATTAGTGATTCCATAGGAAATCATACTGAGGTTCAACCCGGACGTTATCCGGCATGACGCCACTGCTCAAAACTAAATCACACCGACTCCTAGTTTAATTAGACGGATCTAAAATAGGCATAAGGGCAATCCCTACACACGATTCACTACACTTAGTGTTGGGGTAATCGTTGTGTGATAGTGACCAAATACATAGGCCAAGTTATAGGCGAGTGAAACATTGTTATGGTTACTCGATTTCCCTACATTACATCGTTAGTAATGATAAAATCTCTAACATTTAGTAATGATTGTGACCTAGTAAACCAATAATTTAGAATAATGGTAAATATAGCTTCCATGATATGTGTCAATATTGTTCTTATTTTCTTTAATTTTAAAGAAAAGTAGTTTCAAACTTAAGGGATTGGGTTCCCAAAATGACTATTTTCTTTAACTTGAGTGTCTATAACTTGCATTTACTTCTAAACCCTATTATATGTGATAATGTTGCATTTACTTGGAATGAATCGTTATATCTAAACGCAGTAGTAACCAAACTCCAGTGACCAAGTTATAGGGTAGTGATATCTTATTAACTAGGCATATCGATTTCAAAAAAATTACATCATTGTTAAAGGTCAAATCCCTAATTTTTATAGTAATGATATTGCCAAAATAAAGATTAATTAGGATTGATCTAATGTTTAGTTCTGTTATATGTGAGAATTTTGTCATTGATTGAGCGTTAATTGGACACATTTATGATGAAATAGATGTCGGATGTGATCATCTTGTCCTATAATGAGAACAAATGCCTAGTTCATCAAATGCATTTTCATTTTTAAAAATGCATTTGTGTTAATTAAAAATGTCTAGTTCACCAAATGCATTCTTGTATCATTCCATTCGTGAACTTGGGTTTATTTACAACTATCAGTCAATTCACACCATATTCGCTGCCATTACGATTCATACTCTTTCGGTTTTTTTACTTTACTATTCTTGTATTAGTGATTCCATAGGAAATCATACTGAGGTTCAACCCGGACGTTATCCGGCATGACGCCACTGCTCAAAACTTAATCATACCGACTCCTAGTTTAATTAGACGGATCTAAAATAGGCATAAGGGCAATCCCTACACACGATTGACTACACTTAGTGTTGGGGTAATCGTTGTGTGATACTGACCAAATACATAGGCCAAGTTATAGGCGAGTGAAACGATGTTATGGTTACTCGATTTCCCTACATTACATCATTAGTAATGATAAAATCTCTAACATTTAATAATGATTGTGACCTAGTAAACCAATAATTTAGAATAATGGTAAATATAGCTTCCATGATATGTGTCAATATTGTTCTTTAATGAGAGTAAATTTAGAAATATTGTGATGAAATGTTTATCGAATGTGATCATGTTGTCCCTGAAGGAGAAAAAATTGCCTGTTATTTATACAATTGTCAATTTTAAATAATACGAACGACCCGTCGAAATGTGATGAAATTGACCTCCACTTGCCTGTCACTCAGGAATCCCACCACCAAACATACATACCGCCTTTACATAAAACTCCAGCAAGCACAGATACCAATTAATCACCACACATTAAACAAGCCTAAATCAACAATAACAAAAACATCCGGCAAATTAATGAGTCAGTCCACATACATCCACACATTCGAAAATTAGGAATCATCATGTCCTCATACCTCGCGTACTCCAGTAACGAGTAATTAAAGTACACAAATATGAGGCATCAAAAAAGGTGTAACATAACCCTGAAACAATACCCATTCAACAACCCTACTCCAAACAATCCATTAACGAGCTTCCTTGCATGTGCGACGATTATGCCCTGGTTTGTGACACAAACCACATGTATTTGGACTAACCTCCACTTGTGAAGGAATTCTTTTTGTCTTCCTTCTCCCCGGCGGTGCACGCACATCTGGAGCATGCACAAACCCTGGATCTCTCTGCCGTTGTGTAGTTGTTTGCTCACCATCATTCGGCATTGGGAATATTAAGCCAGTATAAGTAGTACGGTAAGCATGCACCGAATAAAACGGGTCACAAAAATCATAGACACTTCGGTGTACTTGGTCCGCACACGCACATGCATGTTTGCAGGGATATCTGTATAGCTGCCAAATTCCACACGAGCATGTCCACTTCTCCACATCCACCACCATTCTACGCTCACCGTCACCAACCTCGAATACTGTCCCGGAAGCACACACCACCGACACTTCTCGGGCAGCCATATAATTCTCGGTAACTATCCTCTCAATTGATGTACACATTTGACCCTCCATTTTTGCCCCAGCTTCCCTTTTCTCGTTGAACATTATCATGCTTTGTGTTCGGATAGTATCCACCATTGCCAGCGGACCCAACGTCCTCGCGTCTTTTACCCAACCATTCCAACACTCTGCTATGTTGTTGTTCACAATACCCCACCGCTTCCCGGCAAATATTGCGTTCGCCCATTTTCGTGGTTCAGAACCGCTTAGGTACGCAGCCGCTGCAGGGAGTGCCTTCGCAATATCACCCATGTGCCGTTCGAACTCACTATATATCGGTGCATATGCTGCCATGTTCAGCTTCGCAATCAAATATTTTCCATACGTATAGTGATATTTCTTCACCACCTATACCGAAAATATAATACCAAAGATGAATATCAAACCAAAGCAAAATTAAAACAACCAAAAACATACAACACATACATTAGTTCTGAAGTTGTCCACTAAATGCCTCAGGCATATTGCATGTTGACATCCTACAAAGACTTCCGGTATTGATTTCATTAGTCCCGAGTGTCTGTCGCTGAAAATTGTATACCTATCCCACACCTCCTCCCTTGTGAATCTATAAATAGTCGTCTTCAACTTCCCACAAAACCATTCCCAATTCTCGTCGTTCTCCGCATCCACCACTGCACGCACCCACACCATCATAACAATACATTTTCAGTTACAATCAACACTAATATTTATTAAAAAACAATAAAAATGAACATACTCAAAACGGTAGCAAATATATGTACAATTACTTGCAAAAGCTATGTTCATTAAACCGTTATCAGCATCCTTTGCCTCTGCACTCAGTAAATGTCCCTTCCACTTTGATGTTATATGACATCCATCCATGAATATCAATGGTCTACATGCTCGCACAAAGCCTCCAACTAGGGCGGCAAACGAAATAAACAGTCTGCGGAACTTACCTGTTTCTGCAAATGTCTCAAGATCTGCTGTGCTACCTGCAAGCATTATAACACAACGGTCAATCACTGGTAACATTTAACTATAAATAGATAACAATACAGTACATGCCTGGATTTGACTTCAACAACCCATCACAAAACCCTCGTAGCTTGTCGAAGCTATCACCGTCATCCCCGTGTATTTCTTTCAATGCTATTTCCCGGCCACACCATGCCTTTCTGTACTTAATTACAATCCCAAACTGCTCCTTAATGTCGCGCATCGCCTGCTTTGGCCTGTACAATGGATCGCATTGTAGTTTCCCTTTTACAAAGCTTGCAACCCAATTTGCATCTGCGATCGGATTATCTCGTGACTTTAAACTATCAAGTCCACAGGTGTGCTTTAGGTTGCATCTTCTCACACCGAAAGTCCTATCCACCTTGTGAAATGCAGCATACACCCGCCACTGGCAACCTCCCGTGCGACATACAGCCGTTATCTTTGTCCCATCGTTCCTCTCGTACCTGAAAGCGCGCTTCTGGGCTATGCAATAGTTCTTCAACACCCTTCTAAAATGATTCGCATCTTCAAACAACTGCCCCTCCCCCCTTATTGCACGCCCCCAAATCACCGCACCACTAGGCCCTCTCCTATTCGAATCGTCCTCCTCCACGTTCGATTCTCTTGTCTCTTCCCTGCAATACGAGCACTTCAATGTATTAATTTTTTTTTCCCATTAGACTACAAATACTATTTCTTTTCCATCAAATCAATACATTAAAGGTAAAATTATTCATAAACCCCCCTCATTCCAGAGCCACCAAAAAACAAAATTCCAGAGGGCCTTCGCACAACAGATCAATTATGACAAAATCATTCACATATGTATTAAAATTGCATTGAAATATGATTTCATAACCACTATATGCACAATATGCTCACTAAAATGCACACATTGCATTTCTAACAATGAAATAATTTCTTCACCAGTTATGATGCATGAGCAGATCAAATTCCACTTAATTGTATTGTGTAGCCCATTCCGTAGCAAAAACAATCAAAACCCTATTCTAGTTCACTTTCCATTCCGTATCAAAAACAATCAAAACCCTATTCAAATCACTTTCCATTCCGTAGCAAAAACAATCAAAACCCTATTCTAGATCAGTTTCCACTCCCACAGACTTCATCAATTACCATTTCAACACCAACATTACCAATCACACAAAACAAACAATACACAGGGCAACATTACTCCTCACACTCGATCAAAACCATATTCATACCTTCTTCGATTGATCCCAGCTTCAACCCTTTTAGCTCTCACTCGACACATTGACTTGCCAACCAAACGGTGGACCTCCAATAAATTTTGCATGTCCTCGTTCGTGATTAGTGTCACGGGAAACCCTTCCACGGGGTGATCGTAGTGTAAAACAATACTACTAACATCGATCCCAGCCTTCCTCGCCACAGCCGCCCCTATTTCCGCCACGGTACTCCGAATGCTCACGACCATGCTCTCCATCTCACCCTCAAACTCCACAAAAGCAATCACACTGTAATGTTCCTCCTCTTCGTTCCCTCCCGAATCACCCATATTCCTCCGGCTACCCGCTTCCAAAACCCTGTAATTTTCCAAAACCCACCACCACCGTCTCAAAAACCCTACCAAACGGTGGTTCCCATTCTGCAGCTTCTTCTTCCCACTTTCCTTCTGCTTTCCAGTCTCCTCCCGATGGCTTTGCTTCCTAAAGAAGCCAACAATGAATTTTCAATTTTACCCCTTCTCCATTATCCCTTGCTGTCTCACAAAGGGCATATAAGACTTTTACTAAATATATATATTTTTTTAATGTTTGTAACTAATGGGGGTTTAAGAGGAATTCAAAGTATATGTTGGGGTACAAGGGACTGGATTCATATATCTGACATGCACTGATCCCTAACACTTTTCTTATGGGAGTGTTTTAACAATAATTCCCCCTTTTTTTTTTGGTATGCCAAAAAATCGTTAATTTTTAGCGGATTGGAATACAAGAAAGCCAGAGAAGAAATAAAGGGGGGAAACAGGAATATTAAAGAAAGCAAAAAAGGAAAGAAAACAGACCAATTTTAAAACCTTGCTGGCGAAAAAGTCCTTTCGTACGAAATATCTCCGAAGTATTTTGCTATTTCGCCTGCAAAACCGTTAATTCTCGTCCCACCACTCCGATCCAGGTATTGTTCCTTGCTCTTGATTCACCGTGGCTTCCGATTCACGCTGTTTGATTCCTCCTTAGTTCTTGTTTGTTTCTGCGGCATACGGGTAACTTTAGCCACACTTGATATGTTCTTGAATTGGGGGTTTCCAAGGGTTTTTTTTTTTTTTTTTTAATCGCTAATTTTGTTCTATGTTTTTTTTGGGCTGGTTTTGGGAATTTGAAGACTAATCTAATTAATGTTAAAAAGTTTCTCTAGTCGCTTGATTGTCAAGAAACCCATTGCAATGGCAGCATGTGGTTTCTGGGTTTGCAGCTAATGACACGACCACACGACCATATATATATATATATATATATATATATATATATATATAAATGTATATAGGAGTCGGCTTGAAGGCTAAGAAATGCAATAAAAAAGTTTGATGGGTGGGACTGTGAAAACCTGAGATTTACATTTTAGAAAATTTTGTTGGGGTGCTTTGCTCCTTAAAAAATTCTCTTTAAAAATTATCAACTGTCTGATTGGTGAGCAATCAACCATCTTTGTTAACAGATTATGGATGTTGCTCTAAGGAAAGATAGTAACTTATATTCCTCGTAAATTAGTTGTCCTTTGATTGATTGTGTTTTTTTTTATTCTTTGCATTCTAAAAACATGCCTGGCATTTGTATAGGTTCTTGGTGTGTGCTAACACATGTACATGAGACATTCTTTTTCAACTCAGTTGAGGATTAAATTGTTTGTCTTTCATAATCCAGTGGTAATTCTATTGCTTTGTTCAGCTTTGTTACACGGTTTGCATTTTTGTCATACACTAAATTAAACTTCATCCTGAAATAAATATTAAGTGTCCGGCTGCTATTCTGTGTGTTGATGAGATTGTTATATTCATGTTACTAGCAATCTACGTGGGGGAGGTTGATTCTGGACTTAACATTACTCTCGGTACAAAGTGAGCTAGTCAGATTTTTCTGCCTGATGTTCACAAGATGGATGTACAAGATAGATTGGAAGTTAAGATGGAGCCTTCAACCTATAAGGCAAGTGGCATTCTTGCTAAAGAACTTGAAGATGAGCTCATGAAATTTACAAAGAAGGATGAGGACTGTAAAGTGGATGGGCACATTGTTCAGAATACTGAGGAAGTTCAGAGCAATACTGACATGGAGGTCAACATTACAGAATGTACGAAGTCCTTGGGCTATGAACAGTTTACTTCAGAATGCCAGGACACAACTGAAAGCTCAAGTTCATTCGAACATTGCAGTTCAGGAGCAGAGAATGGTTATTGCATGGATAACTCTGAAGCTTCGCCGGAGTTTTGTGATGATGCTGCATCAGCCGATGATCTTGTTGGATTTAATGATAAGTTTAGAATGAGGTACTCATCATTTTCTGTAACCAATTATTATCCTCTGATGTCTTTTCTTCTTGTTACGCATAATATGTCATCTCAAATTTAGAGTACCTTACGAAATTCTTGCACATTCTAATGATTTTTAAATGGCAGATAAACTAGTGGCTGTGAATAATAGTGTGGGTGGATGAAAAGCACTTGAAAAGGCAATAGCTTTCTGTAAACTGGAGATCTTAGGCATGAGATTATCATTTTTACAGGGCTGCTAGCAATCGTGTTACTGGAATAACACTCGCACAATCTTCAAGTAGGTCATTTTTTATGAGAAGATAGGGTATGAGATAGAACACATTTGTGAACCAGCATATTTGCTGTGTGATCTCTTATCCCACATGAAGAGTTATAATTTATTTGACCTTGTTTTCTGCCATAGACAAATGGAACCGTATGGCATGGCAATTTACATCACTTGGTCAATTTCTTAAATGTTAACCAATATCTTAGAGCTCTTTGTTTAGCCTTTATTGACCTTTTGTCCCCCTTCTGGTTTAGAGCTTCCTGTTTTTAAGTTTTGTCAAAATGACCAATTGATCAGATCCTTTTCTTTTGCTTAAGTTTCCTTGAATGTTATTCTCTGTCAGTGCATCCTTCTCAACTCTAACTGCATTCCTAGCAAGCAACTTGATACCCTCATCAGTTCCCCATTGACTTAAAGTTTGTTAGCTATATGCCAAAAAATTTACAAAATTTATTATCATCCTCTTACAAAGTGTTTCTTCATGCTAATTTATCCATGCACCTATACTCATCAGGAGAAAGAAAAAGGTGAGCACTCAATGGAGATCCTATGTTGAGCCTGTTCTGTGGCGTTGTAAATGGGTTGAATTGCAAATGAAAAGGTTTCAGATCCAATCCCAAAAATACGATCGAGAACTCAAAGCGTACAATGAGCAAAAGAAGAT
Organism: Hygrophila difformis; assembly: GCA_030278955.1. Taxonomy (NCBI): domain Eukaryota; kingdom Viridiplantae; phylum Streptophyta; class Magnoliopsida; order Lamiales; family Acanthaceae; genus Hygrophila; species Hygrophila difformis. The sequence continues at coordinate 11,072,226 of JAOANR010000008.1, forward strand.
TCGATTAGAGAACAATACGCTGGAAGATGGTGTTAGATCACTTCCTTATTCCCAGGACAGTGCTAGAACTGACATATTGAAGAGAAAGAAAAGAAAAATGACAGAAGCAACAACCGACATGGCAGCATATATGTCTAGTCATAACCTGTTCTCTTATTATGGTAAAGTTTTCTTTTATGGTGCCTTGAAACTTGATGCTGGTTGTCTTCTGCTAAAACTTAGATGCATTGGATTTTGCAGAGAACAGGAAGAGTTCTTCTGAGTCTACTGCCAAGAGTAATGAGACAAAGATTCCAGGTGATCAGTGAGGTTTTTGCTTGTTCACTTTTCCTGAGTTGGCATGTGCATGAGTCAAGGCGGAGTTCTTATAAAACAATGATGTTAAGAGTGTGTTTTATTTGCATCACTTTGTGTGAGTAGGTCCAGAGGGTTCCCCAAGCTTTCTGATTCATAGGTATCTCACATGCATGTGCACACACATTCTCATTTGGTATACACAATTATAACAGTTAACTGTTTGCATCTATCTGATCATTGTGCATTTATCGGATCATACTTATTGGTGTTGGTTTTTCAATGTGCTTCAATATGGCATGTGGTGCAAATGGATGATTTTGAAGTAGTGATAAAACTTATGGTTTTGGTTGTATAAAATATCTATGATTTTATAAAGGGAGTTTATTTTATTTCCTTATTACTCCATCTTGCAGTCAGAGCAGCGAATCAGAAAGTGAAAGTGAGCACAGACAATGAACTTTTTGCTAATGATGAATTATTCAGGGGACCTGGAGATGGGGATAGTTCTTTGGAGCATTTGCTTTGCAAGATTTACCATTTACAATCACATGTTGGCAAACTGAAGGACAGAGTCAACAAAGTATTGAATGAAAATGCTGGGAAGTTTCCTTGCACTGATGATTATACCTTCACTATGCCATGTAATTCTTCGCCTTCAAACAACGGAGAGAGAGTGGGTGTAGGAACCTATATTGCATCTCAGCTTTTGTCGGAATACAATATGGGTGACAACCTTGTGCCTGAAAGTGCAGTTACTAGTCATGGAGAAGCACCCAATAATAATGGACATGTGAGTTATTTATCCTTTGACTAATATCGTGTCTTCTTGTTCCATTTTTTCAGACTCGTCCTTGCAAAAATTAAGAATGTATGTTTGTGTGTTTTGGTAAATATCTTAATTCTTGAGATAATAAAGTTTCCCTTTCTTGATCCATACCATCCTTCCGACATATTTTAATTCTCTGTTTGATAAGTTGAAGTGCACTTTAGAGTTTAGAGAAATGCAAGCTTTACGGTTCCTGGAGAAATGGGAGTATTATCTAATAATTGTGACTAAAGCTCTTGTAAGCATTTTTTGAAAGGTGCTTGTGTCTTGAATGTCATCTTATGTATAGATATGATTTATTACTAAATACTTCTATGTCTCAATTTCTGTACACTCCTTCAGGTAGAAGATGGGGCGCTTATCGACAATCAAAGGGTGAAGGATGAGATGAATAGTTTCACAGATGTGAAGATCTCTGCATTGTGTAAGGATGGAACGATTAAGAAATCTGAGAGAGAGAAGGTCCATTCTATTCCAACTCCAAGTCCGTTGGAGCTTAAGGCAGAGCCAAGTGATGCAGCCCCTTCGGTTGTGACAGCACCTGATCTGCCAACAGGCAATCAATCACCACCACCACCTGAAAAAGTACAGTCTATTGCCAAACTTAATGCCACCAAAGGCAAGAGGAGAAGGGCAAGAAAAGGTGGTGCTAGGTGGAGTCGAAGATCCACAGGTTAGTCTCCCAAGACTCTACTCGAAATAGTCTTGGTGATGCAGTGAAGATGAATAAAATATTTTTTGTAAGAAGCAGTCGTTGCATTTAGACCCCAAAAGTGCAACATCTTCATGACAAGAAAGATGCTGGTTTTGTGTTTTCCTCTTTTCAGTTTGTAGATTCAGTCAGTCTGAGGAAGTCTATTTATCTTTAGCGATGGTACATATTTGTTGCAAATATACGCTGTATGGGTTTGAGGATGTGTTACATAGAAAGGGCAATGGAGATGCATCTCTATCCTTGATGATGTATAAAACAAGACCATATGGCCAGAAATCAGAGTCCAAAATAACGGTCCGTTTGGTTGGAGGGATCTTGGATTGCCAGTGGGAAAGTGATTGCCGGGAATGTGAGATTGCTGGGAATGTCAGATTGCTGGGAATCTTATTTTTTGGTATTTTAAGATTACTGCGTTTGGTTGGATTGGGAATCTTAGATGTCTACATCACATGAATAGACTATAATGCCCTTAATTCAAAATTATTATTTAATAGTTCTCATGAAGCTTATTTCTCATTAATTCGATATTTAGTCATTTATAATAAAATCCCTCTACATTCTCTGTAAATTCTCATTTCGTAAATTATCATATATTGCATTACGTTTGAAAGGTAATTATACATTGGAATGAGTTAAATCTACTTATTTGTTGCAATTTTATAGAATGTGCAAACTGCATAAAGTGAAATGCATCAAAAGTTTTCAAAAACTCTATGACCACAAAAAAAGAATAAAAATAAATTAAACAATCAATGAATTTTATTATACCAAATTAAAATTCAAACAAAAAAGCCCATGCCAAATGAATTCCGAGCAGATACTTTCATAGAAGACAATTTCGAAAGTGTTCAATGAATTTGGAGGCTGGACGTGTTTTCTAGGTTTACAAAATAATAAATTGGTAAAGTTTTAAAAGGGGTTGATCTATGGTTTTAAAATTTAAAAGGGTATAAAAGACAATTTAATATAAAATTAAATGGAAGATGCCTGGTAATCTAAGATTACCTGGCTTACAGAAGGGAATCACATTCCCATCCATCTTAGCCAACATTCCCACTTGGTTGGGAATCTAAGATTCCTTCCTCAAAGATTACCCCAACCAAACGTGGGAATGTGTCATTCCCTGCACAAGATTCCCAGGGGCATCCAAGATATCCCCAACCAAACGCCCCGTAAGTGTTGAATTTATAGCTTAGCACGCCTCCCTTGTTGATTTTGAAATATGTAGTTGAATATTTCAATATGTTCTTGTTTAAGAAAAATTGCTTCGGGTATAATTCTTTAACTCGCAGAATCATTTGTTGAAAATTAAATACAATGTTAATGGTGTATTGTTTTTCAACTTCTAGTATACGGTTTAGACAAATTCTGTTTACATGTTTCACAAAGCCTTGGTTGGATTCTGCCCATTTTGTAGAACTTTGAATGATCTGATTGTCATGACTACGACACATAATAAAATCCAACACTGTTGTACAATTTTCACTGTAGCTGTTTCATTTAACTAACATCCATAATGTCAATAATTTCAAAATGCATTTGAAGATCAGCAGGCTTGCCGGGAAAGTACAATCTCTCACGAATATGAAACTTCCCCATATTCCTATGAGCAGCTTTCTTAAGAAGGCGAACCATTGCATCTTTTTCCTTTCTAATCCAAAACCGCCTGTCGTCAAACCACTGTCTGGGTGTTCCATGTAAGAGAAATCGAAAGCCAGAACGTCTTTCAGTGAGGCGATCAGACATTTTGCTGATAACATCACTATTAGTTAGGTAAGCTCCTTCGGTGTTCAAGCCAACATCCACATAATGAATTTCAGCTAAGCTGTTGAAAAGATCTTCTTTAGAAGTGGGTATGATCCAGTCATCGATATTTATGGCAAGTCCATTAACCGTGCTACTGTTAGCTTGAGCTTGGGATTCAGTTGGTTGAGCTTCTGAAAAAGCAAACTCAGTTATGAGCTGGTTGAGCACAACACCACCCTTGCTAAATCCAAGAAGCACTAATCCTGGTTTTTGAGAAAATGACGGAGAAGGTTCAGCCTGGTATGGCTGCTTCTGTTTCCCCAATATGAGTTTTTTTGCCTGCAAAACCAGCAAAACAAGTCTTAGGACATTCTTATTATAAAGATTTGCTATTTTCAATAAAACTAGTTCACCACACTCGCCAGTGCGACAGTGCTCCTATCCTTCAACATAATGATAGGTAAGTTGTAACGTAGAACTAGAGAACATCCATCACTAACTAGAATCTAGATATAGGATTTTCAGGGACAAGGTAGTAACAGATTTCTCAGAGTCCAAGAAATTAGTCACAGTTTTATTGTTCTGCAGTCAATTCCATACATTTGCAGCACAAGAAACTTATGGATGGGACTGTTCATGTGGCTAGCAGACAACTGAGCCTGATCTAAAATACTCCATTTGGTAAAGAATTCAGCTCAGCCACCAAAGGTCATGGCTATTTTATATTGAAAAACATGACCCTGATAAGGAGTCCTGATGTAAGACACAAGTGGAAACCGTCAGTGGGGGTCCAGCCGTCCAGACCCCTACCAGTGAGCAGAAAAACCGTCCTAATTAGTGAACCAGTGTAAGCTTCTCTGCCAACAGTATGGAGTACTGACCGCACTGAAGGACAGGCCCCAAAGCGAAGGACAGGAATGGGAAACGACAGCTTATCACGCACGTAAAGTTTCTTTCCCGCCGCACTAATATCCAGTATCATAGCGCAAGATTAGAAAATTCAGGATTTTGCGCACCATTTAAGCAAGTAAAAATTGATAAAATTATCCAAAGAGTTTCCCCAATAACCACTCTTCCTACTTTTAAGCTTTTTACTTCATAAGTTAAGTGTATATCATGTCATCAAAACATTGCAAGACAAAGCATATGGTATTAAAAGATATCAATGTTTTCTAGTATTTCTTAAGATCGGCACGTTTTAAATTTTTTATTAACATGGAGACATCAGAAAGCAAAATAACTTGCAGGTCGTACCTCCGTAAGAAACTTTGACAACAGATGGACCAAGGATGTAGAAGCTGGGAACCCTGTAGCATCGTAAGATTTTGGCTCCCCATATTCATTTACTGAAGGGATAAAATCTTTATAAACAGCAAATGGTCCATTGAACATGGAAGCCTCCACAACAAAAACATTGACAGATCCCCCAAATTTGGAAACTAATATTTCAGCAATCCTTCCAGGATCAGATAATCTCTCAATCACTGGATTTCCTGTCCCTTCCACTCGATCTCCACCAAAGAATATTACATTTCCAGAAGGCACCTACGTCAAGTGGAATAGAGTTGGACAAATAGTTTAAAGGAATTCCAAGATAAGAACTGTGAAAACAAAGCAATTCCTTCATGTACCCTTAAAGTATAAAACAGTATGACTTACAGAAAGGTTGCTTAGAGAAGAGAGGCCAAGGGACGCTGCCACTCTGTAGAAATTACTGCCATTGGGATGCAACTGAATCTTTAAAAGCCCACTCCAGCAATTCATGCTTTACCGAAAGATCTACTCTGGAGTAAGACTAAAGTCGATCAGCTCCTATTTACAAGGAAATGCAAGAAAAAGAAACTAGTTAGCAGTAAGTGAATCTAATGAGAAACTCTACTAACTTCCATTCATGCTTGAAGTTCGCTTCCCTGTGGTATATGATAGTATGATACACACACTAATGCATAAATAAGTCAGTAAAAATCCAAGAGTCTCCAACATCTCTTTTCTTAGAAGCTGTTTCACAAGACATTTCATGACATATTGTCTAAAGTTTCACCTGTATGCATGTAACAAGTGACCTGTGGTTTAGTTGAATATTTCAAGGTTGTCTCAAACCTTCTGTTTTGGCAGCTATCCGCTCATACCTAACAAACAGGGGTTGAAGCTTATGCTAGCAAATTTTAGGAATCACAAAAATGCCCCATGTACGAGTGTATGACCATTTCTCTTGCAGACTTGCGATAAAGCTACTTCACTCCCACTTCAAAACCTCCCCATAATATTCATTTTTACTTCAAAAAAGAAAAAGAACACGTAACTCTTAGTTATAACGATCTCTGTTGATCATCATTTTTCAATTGCTTTACCCAAGACAACACCTCGTACATTTCTTCCACATGGATTGGAACAACATAACAAATTCATAATGATTTCTTTACTAAAGTACACCCCCAAAAATCTTGCTACACAACGGAAAAAACTACCCATCAGTGACAGCACCACTTCAATATTAATCTATCTACGGAAGAAGATTTAACAATAAATCACCTTTGTAACAAGCTATAAGCGGAACCACTAGCATCGACATGATTTCAATCCACAACACGCAAACAAAAACCCCTGTGCATAACAATGACATCCCTAATTCCCAAAAGAAAGCGAAACCACGAACAGATCCCAAATAGCAATGAAACAAATTCGAACAACAACAGATACGGGGTGAAATTTTCAATAAAATACTGTACGGATCAATAACACAAATTTACCTGCGAAAATCAGTTTGATCACGCGAGCCTTAGAAGGTCTGATTAAGCTTGAAAGCGCGCCACAATGTGAGGGAATGCGCTTGCGCATATGGCGTTCGAGTACTGCATAAGCCATAAGTACTGTATGAGTAATTTTGTTATGAAAAATGCGCTTTCATTATATTCCCAACGTTTTTTTTTTTTCAATCATCTCAAATTGTCAAAATTTATTGCAAATTTTGATACAGCTTTTTTTTTTTTCCCAGGTACGAACGACATCGAGCATAGCAATGAAAAAGCTAGCGAAATTCCTAACAAATAAGTAGTATTTTAAATCTATATATATATATTTTTAACATAACTAGTAAATAATCCGTCGAGACTCGACGGACATAATTATATATTTTATATAATATATATACTTATATTCTACTACTCCCTCCGTTTTTTAATAACTTCTCCATTTCTGCACTGCACGCAATCCAATGCACATTTTCAATCATCAATATCTCATATTATATGTAAGTAAAAATTATAAAAAAAAAAAAATTGATATTCTTATACTACGCGATTAGACAAATCCAACAACATCTCACTTGACTATGTTTTATCTTATATAACTGTGATAAAAAGTTGAATCAAAGTTACTTAATGAATAGTTTCTACTATTCAAATGGAGAACATAAAAAAAAAAAAAACGGAGGGAGTATATAATAGTAATAATAGTAAATTGTATTTTGAGTAATGAAAAATGCGTAATGATTTTTTATATATTCAAAAGAGGATATATATATATATGATAATATAATTTAATTATTTTTAAAACTAACAAAGAAATCATATTATACCGTATATTTAGCTTCTGTGGCTTGTCCGGTACTAACCTAACAGATCAATAAAAATAATTATTAAAATAATATTTTTATTTGATTTGAAATTTAAATTAAAATAAAATAAAATTTAAAACTAAGTATCAAACATAATATGAAAATTTTCCTAACAATTTGCTGAAAATTTCATTGGTGAAAATCTCATTTTTCTAACAATTTGCTGAAAATTTCATGGGTGAAAATCTCATTGATAGGGGTTAGTATAACACTATCTTTAAAAATGTCTGAATATGAAATAGTGCAGTTTGTATTTGTATATATACTTTAAATATTACTGCTATAGGATCACCCGTAGAGTTTAGAACAATATCATCCGAATATGTCACATCTAATTGTACATCTCCAAAATCAATACCCGTTTTACCATCACCTACATCTACTATCCATTTTGCAAATTTTCAGTCATATATAAATTTATTATAAACAAAATTTCTTGTGATATCTTGAGTAAATCATTCTTAATTGCATATTAATACTTTTAGCCACATCTTGCTAGTGACATGAAATATTGCAGCATAACTATTCATGGCTGAAAACTAGTTTTGGAAGATAAAATCCGACATTCTTTAAAGATTGACATTTACTTTTTTTTTTATAATAATTACAAAACAAACTATGGTACGAATTTTCTCATCTAAAATTGAATCAAATTTTTGGTCAAATCAAATAGGCTGATCTACTAATAAAGAATTTTCTACTTTTATAGTTTCACGAAAATTAGTTTAACCTCAACTATCTAGTTCTGCATCTTGCCTACTATCAACATACTTCCATTATATAATTTATTTGATGTATATATATATATATATTCATAAGAAGCATGACTATACAACCATTATTCAACTATATTCATGATTCAGTAATCCAGAACAATTGACCATGTTTAGATATTCCAGTGAAAATAATTCATTGGCATTATCTATGCTTTCATCATTTTGACAAATATTGTTAAAATTGATATATATATACACATATTTTCATTTGCAGACATACGTTTCATAATGTAATTATTGATTGTAACAACAATTTCATTGGTATGTGTTAATATATAGTAAAAATGTTTGGATTTGAAGTGGTGCAGTTTATATTTCTATTACTACTCTCAACAATTGCCGATATAGAATCTCTGGTAGAGTTTATAAAATTATCATCTGAAAATGTCAAATCTAATTGTACATCTTCAAAATTAATACCAGTTTTACCAATTACCATCACGTACATGAAGTATTCATTGTGCAAATTTCTGTCATATATAATTTTTATTATAAATAACATTTCTTATAGTATCTTAAGTTAATCCATCTTAATTACATATTAATACTTCGAGTCCCCTCTTTACAGTGACATGAGATAATGCAACATATCACTGGAATGGGTAAAAACTGGTTTTTGAAGATAGAGTCTAACCTTCTTTAAAGGTTGACATTTACTTTCTTAGTTTTTATAGTCATAGTAAAACAAACTGCGAGTGAAATTTTTTCATCTGAAATCGAATGGAGAATTAGGTTAATTCAGTCGGGCTTATAATCATTCTACCAATGAAGAATTTTCATCTCAAATATTGAGTTTTGTTTTAATGAGAAAAGAGGTACGGTTAAATAATTTTCTGATGAAATTTTTTGCCGGTAAAATTCTCGTCACAATCTAGTGGAATACAACATCTAGAATGTGCAGTCCTACCTCTTGAGTAAAGGTGTTACTCCATTGGATGCTAAAGGCAACACAATATTACATCTATCATGAAGGGCTAAACATAATATTTTCTAGACAAATGTCTTGTCAGTTCCACCACCAGTGCCCCAAAAATTTGTTATAGTGAACATTGCTAAAAAAAATAAATTTATCATAAATTGTAGTTTATTATTTTTGGTAGTTATAAATTTATTAATAGTAAAATCTATATCTAAATAAAAATAACATATCAAACTTGAATTTACACCTTTGATTAGTATTTTCAATTGATAAATTATGATAGTATAGAGTGTTAGTAATGATAAGTTTGTAGTCAAAATTTAGGATGTATAGAGGGTGTATTACGTTATTTTCTTATATGATTAATATGTATAATTTTTACATATGTATGCTCTAATTTTGTATACTTTTATATTAATAAACTATCTATATTCATTTTATTTCATGACGATGTTTGGGATCCGCTTGCTTCCATATATCTAAATCATTTGACTGAATCTTTCAATTGAGTCTAGATTAATTATATGATAACACATTGTCAATCCTGACTATTTAAATTTGTTCCCCCCTAAATATCGAACATGGCTCCGCCCCCTGTCCACCACATAAAGAAAATGAAAACACCCATCACTATCAACTACATACATTATTTTATTATAAATATTCTTCTCATCATCAATCAACAAAGGTAATAACTTAGCATGATCTGCTTTCATTTCTTCCTTATTTTAATATGTCTCTTCTAGTATCAATAGATTATTTATTTCGGACGTTAAAACTTCATTCAGTACCGGCATTCCAGAGAAAATTTTCAAACTTATAGAACTCGGAGCAATTAGCTTTTCAATATGAACTTACTTTAATAATTCACAATAACAATTTTCTAACAAATCTAGATTTATATTTATTTTTCGTCAATTGCAAATCTGTTAAAATTAGCTTAATGAATTACATCATCCATTGTTTCAATGTTACACTTTCCCTTTTGGGGTGTTTAGAAATAAGTGTTAACATTATCATATTTAAAATATTTTTAAGGTTAATAATTTTTACTATTTATACTTAAATTATTAATTTTTTATATTCATTAAAATAAAACTCAAAAGGAATAAAGTCAAATGTGACTTATTTTATTTATTTAATTACTTCAACTAAATAATTTTATTAACTTACCTTAAATCTTGTGTCATTTCATAGCGTTACACTTATTATACGGATGGAGTATTTCTTAAAAAATATTCCCTCCGTCGCACACAGTGTCTCATTTTGAGTTTTTAACATTGTTTATTGACCAACTTCGATCTAATCTTATCGTAATTAGATACCAAAAAATACAGTCTAATTCGATCTTGTTAGATTTATCTAATCATGTAGTTTTAGAATATGTATTTTACATAATTTTTACATATGTACATTTTAAGATATTAAATGTTAAACAAATATATTGGATGACGTGTCCAAAATTTTTGAGACATAAATAATGGGGGAGTAGATTAAAAAAATTTAAAATTTTCTTCTTTATTTACTGATGGATCTATTCGCAACTATATAATTGTATACTTTTTTAAAAGAAGTGACATATTTTTGTGAAAACATGGCCTATATATACATTAATTAATATACACAAATATTTTTTATATATTCTTAATGTATCATTAATAATATAAATTTCATAATACACTGCAAATTCCATTTAAATTTGAAATTCCATATTTTAAAAAAACTGAAAATTGTGGGAACTTCATATAAACAAAAAATTAAATATCTTTTAAAAGCTAAAAATTGGGATTTTCATATACACATTAATATATATAATCAAAATTGAGACTAAACCTACACAAAATTACCGGCATTACAATATGTTTATCAAATTGAAATACTATAATTACAACATAGTTCTTAGTTGCCACTGCAAAACCTCATCATAATAATCCTATAGTGTAAAAACTGAAAATTTATAAATAAATACTAAATGCACCAATAAAATTTAAAATAAATAAAATAAAAATACAAAATAATAAAATCTAAAATAGATAAAATAAAAAATGCAAATAAATAAAATCCAACATAGATAAAAAAATGCAAAATTTTAAATTTTATCTTCAAATCTTTTTAAAAGTGAATATATAGTGACACGATAGGATGATAGAGTAAGAATTCATAAGTAAATGATAGATTTTATACACGATAGACTAAAATCTATAATGAATACATAAATAAATACGAAAATCTAATATTAGTAAATTAAAAATGTAAAATAATATAGATGCAAAATTTTATATTTCAAATCTTTCAAATCTTTTTAAAAGTGAATATGGTAGAAATTCCATATATTTGAAAAACTGAAAATCTATAATAAATAAATAAATAAATGTGAAAATCTAAAATTGATAAATTAAAAATTGCAAAAATTTATAAAAATTAGAAATTTGAAATGAAGACACCACATTAAATGTAGGATGGGTTGTTCACTAATGCTTTAATATATATATATAGATAAAAAGAACTGGTATTATAATAAGTTTACAAAAGAAAAATACTGTGTGGATTAAATATTCTTTTTGTGAATAACTGGGTCTCCAGACCCATTGAACTTAAAACTAATTTCAATCTATTCAAACTATCTGTTATTTGGATGAAATATTTGTACCTTGTATTATGATATATATATAATTTTGTAGTTGTAATTTCCAGTTGGATGTGTAACTCAATTTCTATATGAACTGAATTCAAATTCAATACTGTTTCTTTGGGGAAGCATGTGCATACGTTACCAAATTAATCCAAATTCGACTTGAATAATAGGGGGGCCCTTCGAACTTGCCAAATGCCCAGCCAGAGTGGGTTTAGTTTCGACAAATGTTAACAAATCTGTCCAAAATTGACATCACGCTACATGGATCAAGAAACCACACACACTCACCCCGCCCGATTTAGGCTTCACCGCTTCAGCCGTGAAAGCAGTTTAGAAATCTCTCATCATCATTGCTATTCAGGGAAATGCTCCATTACTACATAAAAACAGTGAATGCAGCCAAATCCTCAAAGCATATCCACCCCTTCCCCTGCCACTATAAAAATACCCCAACGCTAACCATTCCCATTCCCACCAACACAAACAAAACAATCCCAAAACACACCTCCAGAGCTCCCAGTTCATAGTCCACTGCGTTCATAATGAAGGTTGTAGCAGCTGCGGTTGTCTTCCTTGCCACACTTTCACTGACCGTGCAGCACGGCCACGCTGTGACTTGCGGACAGGTGGATGCTGCTTTGCTGCCCTGTATCGGGTACCTGACTGGTCATATAGGCACCCCACCCGAGGCATGCTGCGAAGGGGTGGCAACAGTAAAAGGGCTGGCTAAGACCCTAGAAGACAAGAAGGCTTGCTGCAGGTGCGTCAAGGCTGCTGCCGGACAGCACGAAGACTTGAAGGATGAGGCTGCCAAGAGCCTTCCCTTAAAGTGTGGCGTGCAGTTGGACATTCCTATCTCCCGGAATGTCGACTGCGACAACATCAGGCCAATGATCATTGGCAGTGATGATGGGGAAACAGTGCAGTCCTCGTAAGGATCAGTCATCAATCTCCGATGCCAATAAATAGTAGTCCTTGTAGTATGAAAACATTTACTGTAGTACGGGATACTTGAAGAAACAATCATATCATATTATAATAAATCTGATATTGCTTCGAGCATTGTTTGTCCGACAAAGAAATGCAAAAATCTATCAAAATAGACCACTGCTGCAGCACACTAATGCGTAAATAGAGAGATTAAGCACGGGCAGGAACAAAAAATGGCACAAGGGCTAACATATTGTCTTCAAGGAAATTTTATGGCAAAATATAAACGGGACTAAAAATCAAACCCAGAACCAGGAATCAATCAAAAGCTTAGTCTACTTCCTCCATCTTGCTGCCTTCCGCATCAGCATCCGTGTCCTCCAACGGTGGCATGTCGACATCAGCATCCGCAGCATCTTCATCGATGCTCAGCCCGAGCTTCAGCATCCTGTGAATCCTGTTGCCAAAGGTGTTGGGGTCGTCGAGGCTGAACCCAGAGGTGAGCAGAGCAGTCTCAAACAGCAACATCACCAAGTCTTTGACAGACTTGTCGTTCTTGTCGGCATCAGCCCTCTTCCTCAGCTCATCCATGATGGGGTTCTCGGGGTTGATTTCCATGGTCTTCTTACTGGACATGTAACCAGCCATGCTGGAATCCCTCAGAGCCTGGGCCTTCATAATCCTTTCCATATTGGCGGTCCAGCCATACTCTCCAGTTACCAGGCAGCAGGGGGAGTCCACTACACGGTCAGAGACGATCACCTTTTCAACCTTGTCACCAAGGACATCCTTGATCACCTTGCAAAGGCCCTCAAACTGCTGCTTCAGCTCTTCCTTCTTTTTCTTCTCATCTTCACTCTCTTCGAGCTTCAGGCCTTCCTTGGTGGCAGAGACAAGCTTTTTCCCCTCGAATTCTTTCAACTGACCAACAGCATACTCATCAATGGCATCAACCATGAAGAGGACCTCATATCCTTTCTTCTTAAGCCTCTCGAGGAAGGGAGAGTTCTCAACAGCCTTCTTGCTCTCACCAGTAATGTAATAGATGTCGCTCTGACCTTCCTTCATCCTGGTCACATAGTCCTTCAAGCTTGTCATCTCATCACCACTCTTGGTGGAGTGGTACCTCAGCAGTTCAGCAATCTTGGTCTTGTTCTGGGAATCCTCGTGGATGCCAAGCTTGAGGTTCTTTGAGAAAGCCTCGTAGAATTTGTTGTAGTCTTCCTTGTTCTCAGCTATCTCAAAGAAGAGCTCTATGCACTTCTTCACCAAATTTTTCCGGATGACCTTCAGGATCTTGTTCTGCTGCAGCATCTCACGGGAGATGTTGAGTGGCAAGTCCTCCGAGTCCACAATACCTTTAACAAATCCCAGATACTCGGGAATCAACTCTTCACAGTTGTCCATAATAAACACACGACGGACATACAGTTTAATGTTGTTGGGCTTCTTCCTGGTGTCAAAGAGATCAAAAGGTGCCCTCTTTGGAACAAACAGAATAGCTTTAAACTCCAGCTGGCCCTCAACCGAAAAGTGCTTCACAGCCAAGTGCTCTTCCCAGTCATTGGTAAGGCTTTTGTAGAATGCAGCATATTCTTCCTTTGTGATCTCCTCAGGCTTCCTCATCCAGATAGGCTTCTGCTTGTTCACCAAATCCCACTCATGCGACACTTCCTTGATTTTCTTCTTTTTCTTCTCAGCTTTCTCCTTCTCTTCGTCAACATCCTCCACCTTTCCCTCCTCGTCCTTCTTTTCTTCCTCATCCTCGTCATCGGAGATTTCCTTCTCTGTTGTCTTCTCGACCCAGAGTTGGATTGGGTAGCTGATAAACTCAGAGTGTTTCTTAATCAAATCCTTAAGCCTGCGCTCCTCGAGGTACTCAAGCTGGTCCTCCTTGAGGTACAGAGTGATCTTAGTACCCCTTCCAAGGTTTTCACCGGATGTGTCTCTAGTCACAGTGAAAGAACCACCAGCTTGGGATTCCCACACATACTGTTCATCATCATTATGCTTTGTTGTGACAATGACCTTCTCGGCAACCAAGTAAGCAGAGTAGAACCCAACACCAAATTGTCCAATCATGCTCACGTCAGCACCAGCAGCAAGGGCTTCCATGAACTCCTTGGTCCCGGACCTTGCAATTGTACCAAGATTGTTCACCAAATCTGCAATTAAAAACATATGATCATTACAGTAAGCCATTCAATAAGACACGTGACAAGCAACAAATGAAGTTTAAAGGCGGACATTAATACTAACCAGCCTTGGTCATACCAATACCACTGTCAATAATGGACAATGTGTTATTGGTCTTGTCTGGAACAATATGGATGAAGAGTTCCGGCTGAGCATCAAGCTTGCTCTTGTCAGTCAAACTTTCAAAGCGAATTTTGTCCAGGGCCTGAAAGCAATGCATATGTAAACGTTTTAATTAACATGCCTCCGATCAATAATAATACTAACAATATGCTATCTCCGCATCGCTGAACAGGTAAGCCTCAAAAAGCCCAAGCCACACAAAGGGACAAACAAATTATAGCAACGCCACAAATACATAGAAGCCTTTAAAGAAGGAAGGCAAAAGCATAGATACTACTTCCAAATTCCAAAACACAAATGATATAAAGCACACGAAACATTTTCGGTTGGACACTCTATTTCGATTTTCTATATATTACACCAGTGCACGTGAGTTTTTCCGAAATGCCCTACACATTCAAATATCTCAGTAAACTAAACGCATTGTCTCGTAATCAGATTAAATAATACGTGAAAGTAATGAATGATCATCAAGTACAAGATCTAGTGAAAAAGACGATCATTTACTCATCCGATAATATCATCCCAGCGATGTCACTCAGACAAGCAATAAAAACCGAGCACAACACACAAACGACAAATATAGATAGACAAAGCGAATATGTAACCAGCGAAAAAACAAGAGCAGACGGATCCAGGAAAACGCAAAGGAGATCAGTATAAGAGAATCTTACATCGGAGGAGTTACTGATCAATTCACGAAGAAAGATCTCCTTGTTGCTGTAGAAAGTGTTGATAATCAGACTCAGAAGCTGATTAATCTCGGCCTGAAATGCAAACGTCTCGGTCTCCGCCATCGCTGCAATCTCCACTCGGCAGTTTCTCCGCACAGGCGAACAAGAGGATGAAGGAGCACGGTAGGGTTTTGAAGAAATGCAAAGCAGAAGAGGCAGGGGATGTGAATTGCAGAAGGGTGTCAATATATACTGTGCTCTTTAGGGTTTCCAGAATGTTCTGTATTAGTTTTTGCTTCCGATTATTACTAATTTTATTTTAAATTTTCACTCCACGTTTGATTGATTGGATGACGAAGCCACGTAGGTCCACATAAAAATCATGCTATTTATTTGGATCAAGAAAAAAGGGGAAATATGATTAGTTCTGAGCTTTTTCTTCTTTTTTTTTTTGAGGGGGGGCAAAATCCTCCATTTTTTTGTTTTTTTTTTTTGGTAAGCTCCATTTTTTTGTTGATGAGCTTGATGAGTAATTACAATTTTATTCAATTCTTTATTTCTTTACTTTAAAAATCTTAAAACTAAATGCTAAACAATGTTGTCAAAACCTTATCAAACAATTCTTAAAAATCTTAAAACTAAATGCTAAACAATGTTGTCAAAACCTTATCAAACAATTCTTTGGCCCCTGTGCTCGCCCCCTCAGGCACTTAGGCTATCTTTATCCATGACCATCCCAACCACCTGACTATTTCATATTTAATTAATTTTTCTCTCCTTCAACTCATCAATATTCATCTCAACCCAACCACCTCAATTTTACATACTCTATCAATAACCATCCAACCACAATATTATATATAATTATTTTAATATCTATAATTTTAAATCATATTGAAATATAAAAATATTAATTTATCAAAAATGTAAAATATTTATTTTATTTATAA
Organism: Hygrophila difformis; assembly: GCA_030278955.1. Lineage (NCBI taxonomy): Eukaryota > Viridiplantae > Streptophyta > Magnoliopsida > Lamiales > Acanthaceae > Hygrophila > Hygrophila difformis. Next base: position 11,088,629 of record JAOANR010000008.1, read on the forward strand.
AGAATAAAAAATCTAAAATAGTAATATATTTTTTTATTTATTTCTATTTTATATAAATTTTAAATGGGTTAAATATATCAAAATTGATATATTATGTATTTAATAAAAATATAGCAAGAGTGGTCTCTATTTGTAGAGAATAAAAAATTATAAAATTTAGTATATTTTAAAATTTTATTTATCTATATAAAACATATAATCATTTTATTATATAAATTTTTAAAATTACTTGACCAATAGAATTGAGACAAATGTCTCCATCCCATTAGCCCAAAGAAAGAGACCAAGTGGTCTTTGGTTGGGCATTGGTCGACCACCATCCCCCAACCATCTTCATTTTGATTTTTTTTTTGTTTTATTTTTTTAAATAAATGCTTATATGGAGGTTGGATCTCTTGGGATGGGATCATGGATATAGCTAGTCTTATAGTCGTAGGCACCGCCCTATTTCCGGAAAAATATACTCTCTACATATTCAAAAATTTTTAGCATTCCCTATTTTTACATTCAATACATATTTTTAAAGAGTAATATCTCAAATTTTATAAAATAAAAAATTATAAAATTTTAATATTATAAAATTATGATTAGACGAATCTAACAAGATCTTACTTGGCTATGTTTTATTTTATGTAACTGTGTGAAAAAATTGAATCAAAATTACTTAATGAATAATGTTACTATGCAAATATTAATATTAATAAAATACGGAGGAAGTATATTGATATGAGATATTTTTGAATTTGGAAATTTGATTCCCAATTTTATAATATACAAAGTCAAAAAGAATGTTCTGGCATTATATGCACTTAAATACACGGAAGGTTCTAGCAGTTGCATGTACACCTTTTTTAAAAAATAAAAAATACTTTCATGTTCATAATTAATTGACACAAATGGTGTTTTGTCACTGTTCATTGAGTAGTTCTGATTTGACTTTTTCATATAATTAAATAAGATAAAATATACTCCCTCCGTTTTTTTTAACTTCTCCACTTCTTCACTGCATGCAATCCAATGTACGTTTTTAATCATTAATAACTCAAATTATATACAAGTAAAAATTATAAAAAATTGATATTATAAATCTACGCGATTAGACGAATCCAACAAGATCTCAATTGACTATGTTTTATCATACACAACTATACTAAAAAGTTGAATCAAATTTACTTAATGAATAGTATCAACTATTCAAAGGGTAAAGATATTAAAAAACGGAGGGAGTAATCAATTGAGATCTTGTTGTATTCGTCTAATCGCATAATTTAGAATATCAAATTTTTATAATTTTTACTCATATGTAATTTGAGTTATTAAGGATTTAAAATATGTAATGGATTTTGTAAAATGTAGGTTCGTAACAATTAAAAAAGAACGAGAAGTAAAAAATAAAAATCATTTACTTGTCATCCCGCATAAATGTCTCGCAGTATGTTTAGTTACATGAATACATCATTACTAGTATCTTTTTGGTACACATACACGAATACATCACTGTTAATGCTTCCTCTCTTTCTCTTTTTGTATTTTTAATTTTTTATCAGAATATGATAATTTGTTATATAAAATTTGGTATATTAGTATTTTTTTTTCGGGAAAAGGTATATTAGTATTTTATTCATTATGAAAGTGATTGTAGTACAGTAGTAGCATAATGCTGGAAATTGAATTTTATGAAAAAGAACGTCATAAATTACATTCGGGTATCTAGAATACAGTAATTACATAAAAATCTAAAAAATATTTTTAAAAATGTTCTATACTTACTATTAGTAATTATTAATTAATGTAAACTACAAAATAAGAGTAATGTACATCAATTATCCATCCTTTAATGTATTGAAGTTCTCTCTCTAGGGTTTGGTTCTCTCTCTCCCTCTCTCTAGTTTTTCCTCTCCTCAGCGCTTTTGCATGGCCCTCCCTGAGGGTTCTGCTCCGCCGCCGGTATTTGGCCCGGCAGCGGCCTACTCCCCCACCAACCTCCCATCGTCCCCCTCGTCAGATCCATTCTACTTCCAGAATGGCACCTTTCCCCCGGTCTCCTTTCGGGACAAGGTCCTTGAAGGAAGGTGTGCGGCTCCGGCGTCCCTGCTTGCAGAACCGGACCATGATAAGTTTGTCACCTTGGACTATCTCAATGGAGATAGGCTAAAACCTCGCATCAAGGTTGATCCCCAAGTGAAGAAACGCCTGTGCAAACCGTTTGAGGACGGCCTTATCGTCTCGGTGCTTTGAAGGAAGGTTGGGTTCATGGCTCTGCATGATAGGCTGTCCAAAATCTGGAAGATGATTAACAGGTTTCATATGATTGCTATGGGTGAGGGCTACTTCCTAGTCAAGTTTGATCGCATAAAAGATAGGTCCAAGGTGCTCAATGATGGCCCGTGGATGGTCTTCGATTCTTACCTAACGGTTTATCCTTGGAAACCAAACTTCACTGCCGGCTCGGAGGCTCCCAAGAAGACTGTCGTATGGGCGAGGTTTCCGGGTTTCAGCCTAGAATACTTTGATGAGTTGCTTCTTACCAAAATGGGCGTTGCTCTAGGCACCCTCATGAAGATTGATGCGGTTATAAAGGGAGTGAATCGAGGGAAATATGCGAGAGTGTGTGTTGAAATTGATTTGAGCCTTCCTGTTGTTTCAAGCATTCTTATAGATGATACATGGCAAAAGGTTGCCTATGAAGGCTTACACCTACTATGTTCTACATGCCAAAAGTATGGCCATGGAAGCCATGCTTGCTCATCTCAGCCGGTACAGAAAGGGAGAGTGGTGCCGGTAGTAGAAATGGGAAAGGACAAGGAGAGGGTACCAGCCACCGAGAACATCTCTCTAGCAACAGGATTGACAGTGGTTGATCTCCCTTCATTGGAAAATAGAGACAAATTGGAGGGTGCAGGTTCTGAGGCTGTGCAGCAGCATGACACTAAAATGGAAACTGATAATATTGGGGAAGTGGCATGCCTGCAGACTTTTCAGCTAGTCCCAAAAAGGCTAATCACGAGGCATCTTCGTCTAAGGGAGTTCTGACTGGGAGGGGAGAATTGAGTAAGGAAACAACGCCCATCGCAGCATCATTGGTCCCAGACCAGCCCAGCGCAAGAGACTGGATTAAAGTCTCTAGGAAAAAGCCCAACAAATCTAAAACGAGCTCTCTGCCTGGCCCAAAGGTGCCCTTGCCACCTAAGGAGATCAAGCCCAAAATGCAGCCCATTGTGAAGATGGGTAACACTAAAGCCCACGAAACTCAATCAGAGAAAAAAGCGGCCACTAAGTCTCTTCCAAAAACTCCCCTGTCGACCAAGATTGAAAGCCCCAACCTGGCCAAACGTCTTCGTGAATCGACAGGCTCTGAAAGAGATTCATTCGTAGTGATGGAAGATCTGGAGAAAGCTTCCGGTCCTCTGACCCGTAATAAGGGTATCATGAAGGAGAACATAAACCCTCAGCTACAAGAAGCTACTGCTCAACCGAAGGAAGCCCCGCCGGACGAGGCTAGTGCTATGCAGATGTAAGGGACCTCTTTTCCCTCCCCACTCACTCAATTGTTATTTATGGAATTTAAAAATTTCAATTTAGTGTCATGGAATATTGGGGGTGCTATGGGCAAGTCTGCGAGAAGTGGATTGAAGGATCTGGTACATCGCAATTGTCCTGATTTTTTAGTTCTATTGGAAACTCAATCGGAGTTCCTTAAATCTAGTTCGTTTATACATAGGTTGGGCTTTCAGCCAATTTGCATTCAAGAGGCCACGGGGCATTCTGGGGCTATTTGGATACTCCAAAAATTTAACTCTATATTCATTACTGTGGTTTGGGACTGCAGGGATCGGATGATTACCATGAAGTTGAATTTGGGGGATACTACTTGGTTTTGCACAACCCTATATGCGGCTCCCAACTACAGCATCCGTCGTGTTAATTGGGACTCTCTCAGGGAACTCTCGAACATTATTGAGGGTGCTTGGGTGGTTATTGGTGATTGGAATCAAATTCTAAGCGCTTCGGAAGTTAGAGGTGGTATTTTTAATTTGGCCAGGGCGGAAGAATTGGGCATGGTTCTGGATGACTGCGGACTTGAAACCATTAACACCCAAGGAGGCATTTACACTTGGACGAGACCTTATGGTAATATGATGAGTATTCATAAGCGGCTGGATCGATGTGTTTCTAATCTGGACTGGATCACGAACTTTCCTAACGGATACACTCAAGTCCTCCCGAGTATTGGCTCGGATCATAGCCCCCTTCTCCTGAGATGTGGTCAGATTCCTCCATTATCAGGCGTGAAACCGTTTAGATGGAATTATCTTGGGCCACTGATAATGGCCAAAATTGACCATTATTTTCAATCTATTTCCGTGTCTAATACGGACATTTGATCGCATTCCGGTCTTATTTAAATAAGAAAGCAGTTGAATTTGACAGATATATGCAAGTTTGTATAAATAATAAGCTGTTATTGAAAAATACAAAAATATTGTTATTTTTATTAAATTTTATATTAAAAATCCAAAAACATGATAAAATTATTAAAAATCATACACTTGATTAATTTTGGTTCGGTGTTGTCTATTCGGCGGAACACGGATCTACTAGATGGAACACAAACCAAATAGTCGAGTGGATTAAATATATTTATTTATAATATTTTACATTTTGATTTATATTTTTATAATTTTTATGTTTATCTTTTATTTCTGTTTTCTGATATAATCCACTAATCCATTTTAATTAATTGCATGATATTTAACTTAATTTGGTCCAAAGTATTAATCCAATTTGTTCCATTGCAGGCCCAAGAATTTAACAGTCCATCAGTCCAAAAACTCCTAAGCCCAGTAACACAAAAATTAGCCCAAAATTATCCAAGCCCAAACCCCTAAGCCCACTGACCCATCTCCACATGGCCCAAACCCTAACCCTAAACCCTAACCCTAATTCCCCTAGCCGCCGCCACTGCGCCGCCACTGCCCGCCGCCGGCCACCACCTCCCTCATCTAACTCCGGCGACACCAACACCTCCATAGTCCGCCCATCAACCACCATTTCTCCGCCGCCACCTCCGTCCAAATCCGAGCTCACCTCCATCTCCCTCATCAATTCAACCCCCGCGCCTTTCCACTCCGGCAGCACCATTTCCGCAGCCGCCACACCACCTTGCTCCGCCCCCATCCTTGCCGGAAGCAGCCCCTCGCTGCCGCCGCCCTCTCGGATCCGCCACCAACTCCCACATCTCCGCCGCTCACCCACTCCGTCGCATCCCCAAACTTCCCCTTCACCGGCGACCCATCTCCAGCGCCCCCTCCTCCATTCGACACCAGTGCAGCAACTAAATAGAAAACAGAAGAAAAATTTGGAAACGAAAATGGAGGAAGAAAAGAAAATGAAGAAGAAGATGGGGAGACGGAAGAGAGAAGAAGAAGAGGAAAGAAAGAGGGAGCTGTCGAGAAGAAGAAGAAACAAGAAAGAAATGGAGGAAAAAGAAAAATTAAAGAGAAAGAGAAAAGAGGAAGGAAAAAGAGAGATAAATTTATCCGGACCTCGGGACCTCCGGTCGCTAAACAAACCCCGGTCGCTAAACAGACCCCGGTCGAGATGCCATGTATAGCGACACGGAGCCTAGGGACAGGGAAATTGCTTAAGGACTGGGGATGTTTAGAGACACAAAATCCGTGTCGCTAAACAAACCTCGGGTCGCGATACCATGTTTAGCGACCGAGTGCTTAGGGACACAGAAAAATGTTTAGGGACTGTGAGAGAGGCACCCCAGTCGCTAACCAATGGACCGCGACTGAGGGCACGTTCCGCGACACACACTCCGCGACCAAAAAAGCAAAGCAGCCCCAGGTCACGTGACCACCCACTTTCAAATTCTCACATGTCAAAACGAATGGAAGCTCCCTGGACCTGAAGTCCCACAAGCACAAGAATTTCGTCCTTTTCCCCCTGGACTCCAAGTCCCGCCCCCTCCTGCGCGTCATCCTGGAGCTAAAAAGTGTGTCCTGAACCAGATTTTGTTCCGCGACAGGCATATTTGTTTAGCGACTGGGTGGGCCTTGAATGGGCCTAGGGCTTATTTCTTATTCTCTATAAATATATCCTCCTCAACCCTTGAACAGTAGCTACACACCCATTAGTTTTCAGTTTAGTTTTGTTCTTCTCCTTGGGGGCACCACTGTGCTCCCAAGCAACTTTAGAATAGATGGTTTAATGGCCATGTATTTTTCATTTTCACTTTTAGTTAGTTAGTTTTAAGCAATAAATGGGTTTATAGTAGTGTAGCCATTTTTCTATATTATTTACAGCTTTCTAGTGTAATTTTGGGGTCAAACTACCTAATCAATGGGTGTTTGGGACATATTGCAAGAAAATGACTCACAGAAATGTGTTATGGACTTTATTCCATGGTTTGGTTTACTGTTTTCTTGCATTTTTGGTCACTTGATCATTTTTCATGTTTTAGTTAGATTTAATGCTTTCTTAGTTTTAATAAATGTATAATCACTTGATATCATCCCTTGATAGGTTTATTAGCTTAGTTTATTTTTAGATTTTTTGTTCCAGTTTGATTTAGCTTACTTTTTAGTTTAGCAGTTGCTTTTATTTTTATTTTTATTTTAGATGTTGTTTTATTTTATTTTAGTTCTAGTATGATAAATCTAGAAAGGGATGCTATTAAAGTGTTTGTGCATATTTATATAAAAATTGCATCTCCTATATTGTATTGCATCACGTTGTAACCCCACGGGTTGCAACGTAATTTTCCCGTTGTGATCCCACGGATCACAACGCACTCCTTTGCAATGCAATGTTAGGCGTTATGCTGCCAAAATTTTATAAAATTTTTAAAATCCCTCTGTCGCTAAACCCCTGTCGCGGACCCACGGTCCGCGACACATTCCTTGATTAGCGACCGAGGACCCAAAACTTGCAATTTTATTCTGGAAGGGCTCTGTCGTGGAACCCCTGTCGCGGACCCACGGTCCGCGACACACCCATCGTTCTGCGATCAGGAATTATGCCCTTGTTGAATTTTCAAACCTTGTGTCGCTAAACCCCGGTCGCGGTCCAGGGCTTAGCGACACGGATTTTTGTTTAGCGACACAACAACCCTAATTTTCAAAATATCCTATTTCTCTTATTTCCCACCTCTCTGTCGTGATCCCCCTGTCGCGGAGCCATGGTCCGCGACACAAATTTTGTTTCACGACAGGCTTGGCACCTTTTTGCCAAATTTTTATTCTCCATCTCACTCCATTAATTAATTGGACCTTTATATTAATATTTTTGAGGTTGAAATCCAATGATCTCAACCCATGATTAAATTGATATAAGAACTTTGTTCAATTTCCATTAAAAGACTTTTCAATAAAATTAAACTCTAAATGATCTAAGTATATAATCCGGACTGTAATTAATTAATTAATTATGGAATGAGAGATTATTTAGACCATAAAGAGTAATTATGGATTTAATTCCATAACCTTGGATGAGAAACCAATGTCTCTCATACAAGATGACCCAAAAATATTTTCTTTTATTTATTTATTTTTGTCTTTTCCGTGTTGTGTGAAACAGCTAGTAAGAGATATAACAGACTAATGTTGGCGGGTATTCTCACACGGATAAACTAGCTCGTGGTCTGTGTATTAATTACTAGATGTTATTTTGCATGGTCCGGATAGTGGTCGGTGGAAGCATTGGCGGTTCGTCCATCCGGAATTATAATAGCTGCTCAGCTGACTCCTATCCAGATACTGTTTTATTTTCTTTATCTTAATTTCAAACCTGAATCTAGAGTTGTAGTAATGTTCGATGACATATGCCAATGTTGTCTAATAATTATTGCAGTAATAGAACATGTGGGTTTTTATCCAGTTCACAGATAGTGGAGTCTAAGATGACGGCGGCAACTGTCATTTAAGGCATTCCACTGTCTAAAAACCGTTCCACCTGGAATAGTTGGGACCTGGATAGCAGATGTTTGCAATCCGGATAACCCCAGTTATTTCAATCATCTTTTTAGCCAAATAAATTCTTCTCATCTCCGGCTATTTCATCTCTGTGTATCAACATTCTGTCTAAACCCACCTTATATTTTGGGTTATTTAATTTTACACTTCTCGTATAAAATTATGCATGATAATATTATGTAAATATTGTGGTCTAATTATTTTGGGATCCTTCCCTTGGACACATGAGTCTTGATTTTAATCAGATGTCTCACAATAAATTTCCAACAAAAATTCATTTATAAAATTCGGATCTAAGTAAGGGATAAATTCCTCAGCTATGACTAATTCATATCCGACTGGGGGTTGATTTTGGGAAATTAGAAGCAGAGTCAGCGATTAGGTCTCACCTAGACTGAAAGGGTCTGTGTTCTTATTGAGGGTCTAGTACCTGTTTAGGGAATGGTTTTCAAATCAATTATTTTCCAAAATTGCTGTTTGTTGGGAATATGATATTAAATGTTGCACTGAGATGGGGTCCACTTGGACTCAAATACGGTGTGATAGTTAATACTAGAAGAACAACATTCGGGCCTTGGTTATTTTCTGAGATAGGGTTGAGTACTCTTTCAACTGCTGTCATCTTCTGCCAAAGCCTATTTTTGAGTCCTGAGTGAGTGCATCCGGAACGAACTAATTCATTAGTTCGTTTCATTAGTTTGTATCTTATAACCACCCGGAAGGAAGTGAACACTGCGAGCGGTTCACCGAGAGCCGGGAATTCTTGATCCACATCCGGTCATTCTGACTGGGGGCTGTCTTTTACTACCAGGGTCAAACTTTCAAAAACCTCCGAGTGATAGGATTTTAAATGCTTTCTTTATCGCTTTCTTTTAAATGCTTTCGTTAGAGGTCACTCGGTTGTATTGAGAGTTTTGTAACTGCTACTAGGACTGATAGTTAAGGGATAGTTCATTGCTTGATTAGAATCTTTGGGTGTGACCGGGGGATTGATGGGAGTACTTGGCATTTCAATCTATGGAGTGTCAGGTGTTGCTTGTCCACCACAGATAAATGACACGCTCTGACGGGAGCAGTTGTGAGTCTGTGGTATCTTAGAATTTGTTGTCTTAAGAGCATGTAAACTCTTACTGTAAGTACCTGTCTGTTAAAGGGAACATGGTATAGAGAGCATGAGAGTTAGCTAACTGAAAGGATTATCCCAAGCTAAGATATGTGTATTAAAATGGAAGTTTAATTGTGATTCATCTGAATCTTGTCCAATCTTTATTCTTTTCTTCCTGTCCCTTCTGTCATATTTTAAATCTGCTTTCTTAGAATAATTTTATCGCTTTCTTAGAATAATTTTATTGCTTTCTTAGATCAAATTTAATTCGCTTTCTGGACTAATTTTATCTGCTTTATTTTAATTGCTTTCATAGCTTAGTTTAAATTATGCCAAGTAGTTGTTAGATATCAAACACAAACTTGAATCGAGTAACCGAGTGGAAAATCTTAGTAAACGATGTGGGCCCTACTTCTATCGCACATCCTCCAGTGAACGATCCGGTACTTACTATAAATACTGCAATTTTTGACTCCGTGCGCTTTCGGGGGCACAGTTTCGTAACACGAGTAATAAAAACGTGACAACCTATAAATATATCCCTAATCCCAACTCCGCCTTCATAAATTGGTTTCATTAAATAAAATCGAAAACCAGGATTATTATTTTTCAGAAAATACTCATATAGTGGGAACTTGTCAAAAGTTTCATGGCAAGGATCTTCATGGCAGGAAATTGTCAAAAGTTTTATGCCGGGGAGTTCCACAGCGCCGTTTGAAATCAAAGTTTCCCACATGAGTAATAAAAAGTGAAATATATCCTTAAACCCCTTCCCATAAATCATAACTCTTTTCATTTAATAAATTCAAACCTGATATATTTTATAAAAAAATACTCGTGTTAGTGAAACTTGTCAAAAGTTTCAGCCACCTCGGACACTTATGTGCAGACAGTTGAGGAAGCCTGGGCCTCTCCGTCTACTTCTATATCTCAGCAGATTGAAGCAGTGAAGCGGGCCTCTGTGGAATTTAAGAAAACACATGGAGGCAATTTTAAGTGGAGGAAAGTGAAGGTGATTAGACGACTGGAGGGCATTAACATAGCAATGGAAAGGGTGGACTCCATTCGCCTTAATATCCTTGAAGTGCAATTAAAAAATGAGCTTGAGTCGATATTATTACAAGAGGAACTCTATTGGCAGCAACGGTCGAGGGACAAATGGATACGAGCTGGGGACAGGAACACCTCATATTTCCATGCCCGTGTGAAAGCTAACAGAAACCGCGATAAAATTCATGGCTTGTTCATTTCGGAAGGGGAATGGTGTGATAAGGATGAGATTCTGCGGTCTCATGCAAAAAATTTCTTCCAAAATTTGTTTGCTCAGCCGGATAGGTCTGATGGTCAGACCTTGCCCTCTCATCTCCCTGACATAGAGTTGTCGCCTCTTAATTCTCCTCTCTGCCAGCCTGGACTAGGAACCTTCTGAGGCAGAGGTCACAGCTGCGGTTATGGGCTTGAAAGGGGACTCGGCTCCGAGGCCTGATGGGTTCCCAAGTCGGTTTTTCCAACTCTACTGGTCGACCCTTAGCAACTCGGTTATGGATTTTGTCAAGAAAGCCTTCCATCATCAACAATTCTCCAGTGGCATATCCAAGGCTTTTATTTGTCTCATCCCCAAAGTATTGAATCCTAACAGCTTCAGCCAATTCAGGCCCATCACCCTCTGCAACGTGCTTTATAAAATCCTTACCAAGGTTCTGGTAGAACGATTGCGGCCGATCATCCAGTGCACAATCTCCTCTAATCAAACGGCCTTCCTCCTTGGGAGGGGCCCAGCGGATAATGCCTTAACTCTCCAAGAGCTTTTGGGATACATGACTGGCGCTAAATCTAGACTTAAAAGCATTATTGTCAAGATAGATATAGCCAAGGCTTATGATAACGTGCAATGGGGCTTTGTGGAAATCTGACTCAGAGAGTTAAACATCCCTGAAACCATTATCAGGCTTATAATGCACTGTGTATCCTCCCCCACATATTCAGTGATGTGGCATGGTCGGCCCACTGAAGAATTCAAGCCGGGGAAAGGACTCCGTCAAGGGGATCCTATCTCCCCATACCTCTTTCTCCTTGTGATGGAAAAGCTATCACTTATGATTCATCACGCGGTTAACTCCTACACATGGAAACCTGTTAGTCTTTCACCCGAAGGCGAAGGGATCTCTCATCTTTTTTTCGCTGACGACCTAATCCTTTGCTCTCAGGTGGATAAAAGGAGTATCCAATCCATGGTCAACATCCTGGAGGCGTTTGCAGCTGTTTCGAGATTGAGATTGAGCCCGATGAAGTCCTCAATCATGGCGTCTCAAGCGGTCCAGGAGGGGGATAGGCTCTGGATATCAGAGGCGCTTAACATTAAGGTGGTGGATGTTTTTGACACTTACCTAGGATTTCCTCTTTTTAAGGGGAGACAAAAATGCACTGGCTTTGATCCCATATTGAACAGAATTGACAGGAGGCTTGAGGGGTGGGCAAACAAATACCTTAACAAGGCGGGTAGATTAACCTTGTGTAAGGCCGTTCTTGCAGCTATTCCTACATACTTCATGCAAATTCATTTGGTTCCCGGAGGCGGTGTGCAACGCGATTGATAGGAAAATCAACGGGTTCCTTTGGAAAGGTTGCAATGGTAAGGGTATTCACCTTGTGAGCTGGGTTAAGGTGACCTTACCTACCACCACAGGCGGCCTTGGTTTAAGGAAAGCACAGCTCATGAACATTGCTCTACTTGGCAAAATCATATGGGGGACTATCCACAACCCAGAGAAAACTTGGGTTAAACTGTCTAGGGGATCCGGAAGGAACTTGGACTACCCCTTTCACTTCCCGGTTGATAGCAGGTCCCATGTCCTCAAAATTTGCAAGAAAGTTGAACCCCACCTCCGGAAGGGGTTTCAATTCCGTCTTGGTAAAGGAGAGGTCTCGTTATGGTTCTCGGAATGGTGGCACCAAGGCCAACTTGGATCGCTTGTTCCCTATGTGGAAAATACTGATGTGGATCTCCAATGCAAAGACATCATCCGCAATGGCAATTGGGACTGGAAGGGAATTCATACTCGCATTCCCCCTTTGCTACTCAATGACATTTGTGCCTCCCCCCCGCCTACAATACATCCGCTGATTCCTGATGCTTGGGTGTGGACTGCAGATCGCACAGGTTCCTACTCGGTGAGCTCGGCTTACAAATTGTTGAACAGGAGCAATCTGGACAGTGAGGATTGGAAGTGGATCTGGAACACCAAGTATCCGGCCAAGGTATGCATGCTTATTTGGCTCACTTGTCATGATGCCTTACCTACCAACCTCACTCGTTTCCTTAGGAACATGGCCTCTAACCCCCTATGCAGCCTGTGTGGGGAAGAGTCTGAATCTTGGGAGCATTGTTTTTTCTATTGTAAGTGGGCTCAATTCTTATGGCACGGTATCCACATCTCAATTCCCTCTGATTGTGATATGATTCCTAAAGATGATATAAAGAGATTCCTCCATGGCATGGTCCTTAACTTTGGCACTCCTTTTGTGGCTGCGCTTTGGGTGATATGGATAGAAAGGAACGCACGGATCTTCAGAGGCCAACAAAAATCGAATTGGTCCCTGAGGAGAGATATTATCAGCACCACGACTCAGTTTGACTCAGGCTCTAAGCCTAACACGAATCACAGAGGGGAGGCCAGATTGGTGCATTGGAACCTTGCAGGAGCTGTTGGTACCATCATGCACGTCGACGGCAGCTCTTTGGGGAATCCAGGTCGCTCAGGATATGGAGTTGTGATTCATAGGGAAGATGGACAGTGGCTCAGAGGAGGCAGTGGATACCCTGGGATTAATAATATCATGTTTGCGGAGCTTTCAGCGCTAGCCAAGGGGCTGGAACTAGTGGCAGAGATTGGCACTATGAAACTTTGGTGTTACACTGACTCCAAAGTTGTTCTGAATGCCCTCAAAGTCCCCAACCCTCTTCACCCTTACGCAGCTTTACTTTAAAGGATCCATGATCTCAAGGCTTGCTTCGAGGAGTGTATTGTTTTGCATGTCCTAAGAGAAGGCAATAAGGTGGCGGATAAACTCGCTAAACATGGAGCTACGAATGAAGAGTTTTTTACCACGTGGGCATATCCCCCAGATTTGGTTATGGCGGATCTTTTAGCTGATGCTAGGGGTGTTTGCTACCCCCGGATCTAATGTGCTGCTTCATCTTTCTGTTGTTTGTTTCTTGGTTTTTGTTCCCCCCTGTCGTGTCCCTCTTTTTGCTTCCTTTTTTTCTGCTTTCTGTCCTTGTATCTTTTCAGGCCTCTGTGGCTCTCCCAAAAAAAAATTATCCATCCTTTATGTACCACACTACCCATTTTTTGACTTGTATAGACTGTTCAGGAAATGAAAAAAAAAATGTTTCAATGCTACTCCCTTAGGGTCAGTTCTGCACGCAGTTTTTGAGAGCTTCTGGGAGCTTTAGCTTATATTTTAAAACAAAAGCTCCGTTCTGCACACTAGCTTTTGAGAGCTTCTGGAAGCTTATTTTTAGAAGTTACCTGTAGTAGCTTTAAAAAATAAGCTGGTAGCTTATTGTTGAGCAATTACAATTTTAACCCAATAACTAACTCACTACCCAATAGTTTACATAAATGTTTGTCCTTTTATGTCATTTCATATGCATTTTTTACAGATATAGCTAGTTGTACAGAACACTTAAATAAAATCGACAGCTACAACTTCCACAGCTCCCTACAGCTCCAGCTCTGCATGTAAAACAGACCCTTAGAGCAACTCCAGCAGCTACGGGAAAGTAGAAGAAAACGCCAAAATACCGTGCAAAACTCCTCCAACAATACACGACAGACGGCAGACACCACGCCATATTGATGTTGAATGAACAGCGCCCCATTAATTGTAGCGGGCACTGTTGCTGCCGCTATCCCTTTCTTTTATTTTTCTTTTTTTTTTTCTCTTTTTTTTTTCTCTTCTTTGTTCTTCTTTTATCTTTTACTATTTCTTATTTAATTTTATTATTAGTTTTCATCATAAAAATTAGAAGACAATTTGTAATATGGAGTTTAGAGACATAAAGTTAATCTATATAATGGTGTTGTCAATTTTATATTATTAAATAAATTTAAAATATTTAAAATAGCAATAAAAAAGGAAAAAAATATGTATTTTAATAAAAAAATATAATTACTAAATTTAAATATATACTACAAATATATTTATTTGATAGATAAAAATTAAATGAATAGTAATAAAAGGAGTCCGAATATAATATTCTTAAATAGAGGAATATTTAGAGTTGATTATCGGAGATAAAAAGGAAAAAACTATAAACTGAACTGGAAAATAGAGTAGAGTTGACTGGAAAATAGAGTTTATTGCTGGAGATGACGTTAAGGTTAAAAGAAAATTTCAATTTAGTCCAATACTAAGAAAAAAAAGCAGAGTAAAATTTAAGTGGATCAGTATTCCATTTGTGTTGTTACAAGTAAGGGATCAATGGTGTCGCCATACTGCAGCGGTAATGAAACTTGAAAGAATATTTCTCATTTTGCATTCCACTTTAAATTATGAAGAAAAGCAAATACAATGTCGCCAAAAAAAAAAAAAAAAAAAAATGAAGAAAAGCAAAGATAGATTATTCAAGCAAAGAATGTCTCAAAAGAAACATGCACATGTGACACACATGATCGACTAGCTATCCTTTTATTTTATTTTTCAAATTACAATTACTACAAATGAAGGGTGTTTTAACTCTGCGAATAGCAGTACATATTGCCCAACCAAAGTTTTAAATCGAACAAGCTCCCATGGTGGCATTGATGCATTATTGCCCTTTTTTTTAGTGAAAATTTCCATTTTTTTATAATAAAAACAAATTGGCATATTACTTTCCTTCTCTATAAATGGGATTGATGCATTAGGGAAAATTTACTTTTGGTCCCATAAGATTTCATCTCACCCACTTTTGGTCCTAAATTTATAAAATTTTCACTTTTAGTCCCATTAGATAAATATTTTTTCAACTTTTGGTCAATTGGTCTATTTTTTAAGGAAAAAAAATTTTATGGGGTCAAGGAACAATTTTTAAAATTTTATTTATTTGCAAAATGCCCCTATCCAATTTAAAAACCATAACTCCTTTAATCAAATTCAAATTTATTCATTTGTACAAAATAAAATTGCTTTTGAATTTATGAAAAATAGTATTTCTTAAATAATAAAATTATTATTTTTTAAAAATATTTATATTTATTATATATTGTATTAAATAAAAATATATATAATTCCACATAAAATAAAAATAAAATATTTTAATTAATAATTATTACATATTATTTTTTAAAATGTTTTATGAATAAAGAATATTTTAGTTATGTGTATTGCATTTATTATATTTTGATATTTTTAATTGTATTCAAAATATTGATTAAAATATTATAATTTAAAAATTTCATAAAATATGTATTTAAAAAATTAAATTTTTATTATTTAATAAATTTAAAATTAATTTTATTTTGTACAAATGGATAAATTTGAATTTAGTTAAATAAGTTATGGTTTTTTAATTGGATAGTGGCATTTTGCAAATAAACAAAATTTTAAAAAATTGCATATTGACCCCATCTGATTTTTTCTTAAAAAAATAGATCAAGTGACCAAAAGTGGAAAAAATCATTATCTAATGGGACCAAAAGTAGAAATTTTATAAACTTGGGACCAAAAGTTAGTGAGAGAAAATCATATGGGACCAAAAATGAATTTTTCCCGATGCATTATTGCCCTTTTTTTTAGTGAATATTTCCATTTTTTTTATAATAAAAACAAATTGGCATATTACTTTCCTCATCTATAAATGGGAAGCCTCAATTAAAGGAACTATAAACATGTTATCCAAAAAAGGTGCTATAAACAAAATCATTTCCTCAATCAAATATATAGTGCATTGTGAGGAACATTTTTGGAAGCGAAATGGTCATCAATAAAAAAACTCAACCCAAAACACGGGGGTGAAAATTTTCCTTAAGCTCCAATTGGTAAAACTTCAGTTTTAACTCTTTCAAGATTCTTTAATAGAAGTATTTCAAAACTATTGTAGAGCCCAATCATCATTACTCTCTCCATCCCAACTGAAATGTCTTACTCTTACTTACTACTTCCTACGTTCCTTTTTAAATGCTACATATCCACATTTCACGCAATCCAATACATATTTTTAATGCTTTATAACTCAAATTGCATACAAATAAAAATTGTGAAATTTTGATATTCTAAATCTATGCGATTAGACGAATCCAACAAGATCTCACTTGACTATATTTTATCTTATATAATTATATTAAAAAGTCGAGTCAAAGCTACTCAATGAACAGTGCCAAAAGTCAAAATGTGCATTTAAAAAAGAACGGAGGAAGTATTTTTTAATGTCCCATCACAAATGTTTTCTTTTTATAAATAGAAATAATTGTTCTCTAACAACAATGTGCATCCATCATATACTCACAAATCAATTCTACGTTAATTCACATGCCCAACAGTGACAACAAGACAAAACATATTGAATAAGACGGAGGTAGTACTGGATAGCCATCGTAAACATCAATTACTAGATAGCCATCGTAGCAATATTTTCGAAAAAATACACCGTGCCAAGAAATCATTAAGGGCATGAAAAATATCCCCCACACCGGCTAATCTTCTGGCCACAGTCCCAAACTCTCATCAGTCATCAATGTCAAGTTTTTCCAAGCAGCTTTTTG
Organism: Hygrophila difformis; assembly: GCA_030278955.1. Lineage (NCBI taxonomy): Eukaryota > Viridiplantae > Streptophyta > Magnoliopsida > Lamiales > Acanthaceae > Hygrophila > Hygrophila difformis. The sequence goes on from JAOANR010000008.1 coordinate 11,105,461, forward strand.
GCGATGGATCCATACTGTCAAAGCAGAATACTTTCATACGATCATTCATGATGCCAAGCTACCTAATTTGTTTTGCATCCTAATGCCCTGCATTTGAGAGCCAATTGGTTCGTCGCCAACCATATAAAGTGAACAATAAATTGATAGACCAAGCCACCAAGGACCCATTGGATCTCAGATACATCCCAACACAAAGTTGACGAAAGTCCCAATTCACCCAATCATCAATGTTCAAGCTGCAGAAAAAATTCCGCCTCAAAGGGCATGAATAATAGTTTCTGCGTCGTTATTACAGATCAGGCGGAGTACCAGTTTCTCTCAACAATGCCACTTTCTTCTATATCACAACTAAAAATCGGCCTAGTATCAGTTTATTGCATGAACGACAGTTTCTCCCGTCTCGTTTTTGGAGGTCGAAAGTTCTAATGTCAAAACCAGTAATAAGCCGAAGCAGATAAGTTTCCATGACTTCAGCTATAGCAGATGATTCAATCAACATTTCCTCCCCCGAGAGGACAAAAGAAGTCCATAGAAGGTTAGCATGTTTCATCTGGCAGATGAGAGGAAATGCTTTCCCATTCTCAATCAAGATTCATCAATAAGTGAGCCACTTTGAGATAAAATCGACAAATAACTCAAATAAACAATAATATTTAATCTCAAGAGTCATGACACAGATGAAACAGCAGCTTTAGAAATTGCAACGAGAACAACCTCAAGATGACAAATTATTACATGCCACACAAATTCTCCACATCAGTTGTTTAAATTAAAACACAATAAAATAGATGCACAACTATTTGCAAGAGTATTCAAAATTGCAGCCGCATATCATCACCACCATAATTCAGCCGCATCACAAAACCCAGCCAACTTCTCATTCAAGTCGAAAAACAAAAACCTAGTGAAGCAATGTGGTCATTGTTTAATCTGGCTTTGGTGAAAATGCAGAAGGCAAGCCCCCTCATCTCCCACAGCAACAATCGTGGTTTGAGCAATGCCATGAACCGAACAAATGGCAAGTTACAATTTCACTCTTTAATCCCTTAACCGTATGTCCTCAACCCATAGGATGTCGTCTTCTGCAGTCAAGCAAAGAAGTCATCTAAAGGTACGGAAATGGTTTGGTCTACAGATTTAAAAGGACTAAATGCACAAGTATGGGTGCTGATCCTACCTCTTGGAGCGGCTGCGATCTTCCTCAAAGTCCATCACTCCACCATGTTCAGAAAAGATCTCTTCATGCCCTCGGAACTCAACGTCGGCCTGCTTACAGTTTGTAACTTCTGCCAGAACGTAAGTAAAGACACATCGACTAAAATATCCATATATAGTGCACGAACACTTTAACAGAATATTATAAGATTCCAATACATTTGAAGTATTGCAATCACACAATTGCATTTTAAAACAGGGCAGACTCAACACTCAACTTCTCAAACTCTATATTGTGAAACCTACAGTGATCTAAGGGGAAGCACTATCACCATCACTTGGCATATCCTTCGAGATTCACATAAATGCTGATTTAACTATCTAGGTGTACATCAACATATGCAAGAAAAGAAACATTTGAACACAATGTCACCAAAACCAGTGAGATCAACATAGTCCACTTCTAACTGACCTTCAAGGATAGTGTCTTCTTCACATCTTCCACCCTTTCTTCAATTTCCTTTTTGTGTTTTCTGTCAACCTCATTCAAGTTATCTGCCCATTTGATCTTCTCTTGGATTGAAATCAGAAGATTTTCCGAAGTGGTCTGCCTATCAAATTAGTAAAACACAAAACAATTTCATATACAAACAATTGAGAAAATGAGATCAACTATCCAAAAAAGGAATAACTTATTATATGCCACAAGTGGACACACAAGAACCACAAGTCTCCGATCATAGAAATCGTATTTCTCCCTTTTTCATGAACCCATACACACTTAGCAAAGAGAAAAAAATATTTAAAAAACGACAAGATGGATCTATGACGCGTGAATGCATGCGTGAGATGATACTATGAGTCTCAAGTGCAAAATAAAATGAATCTAACTATAATAAACTTCTGTAATTTGTTTCTTGTTCAGATTTGAGTAGTTGTCATTTATTTAATACCGAACACTTTGTAATTCAGATAGAAAAAGCAGCAAAAAATTGCTTTCAATTGGGTAGAATATATATTTACCAATTAGCTAATGTTTGAATCATACAACCCATTTGCCCAGGTCTAAGATCCCTCCCTGCTGCAACTTGCACCTACAGGTTCAGGGACATTTAAAATGATTGTGAAGTCAGACAAGCAGAGAATCTAACTGAATAAAAGTAGTCATATGTTAGGAAAAGACCTCAAAACACCTTCGCAACTGATCCAGTTTTCCTCTGACTATCCCCTGTCAACAACAGAAGCAAATTAGTGGAATCACAAGAATTTCTTTGGGTTGCATTTCAGCAGCAACTCTACATGCAACATTAGCACCAGAAACTGGAGCGAAGGAACAAAATCACTATGGCTGAGAACATGGAGACCCATCATCAATCAAACGTGCCTCTTATATACATATATATGTATGTATATGTATATGTGATGACAAACCAAAAAAAATGGAAACTTACCACATACATGCAGTTGTTAATAAGAAAATCTTCCAACTCACGTACATTAGTAACATCGATCTCCTGCATCAATGTATCATAAAGCAAGACCTGGGAAATGACAAGAAAATACTATAAGAGAGTGAAAACATATGAGAAAGGAGAGTCTAATTACTAATAAGTTCATATTCAACATTACTTGGTGATTCAAAAAAATAAAATGCAAGTCATAAACAGAGTAATCAAAACCATCAATCATAAAACAGGGTCAATAACAGATGCACTAAAATTCTTCAAAGTGACTTCAATTTTATCTTGTGTGAAAAAACTGGAACTCAAAAAGGAAAAGAAATTATACAGACTAATAATATCATCTTAAAGTTCATTCAGCAGTTTTGCAAATATTTGAAATCACATGGAAAATTTTCAATTCAGAACTGCAAATGAACTTCTTGTTGAGTTTTTCTCCTTCTAAATCAACCAGAAAATATCATACAATCATGCTTAAAGAGAAATTCATAGGCAAACACAGAAAAAAATGCAAATAAACCTTATTTGTCTCGGCCAGAGTAAGAACAGTCAACTGCTTCAATTTAAGAACTTGATCAGGAACCAATTGGGGAAGACGGTTAGCAGCACCTGTGCCACAACATAAAATAAGATTCATAAAAAGAGAACTTGATGGACATATTATACCTCTTACAAAGTAAAAAAGATTCATATTTTGTATGCCCCAAATAACCAAACTTTTCAAATAAAAACTGATTTTGTTGCAAACTTTCAATTAAACAAATTACTGTACGATAATTTGTAAAAACTATTAAGTTTTGCAGTCCAGAGATAGATGCTTGCATGCAAAAGGGAGTTGAGTCTAAGGAAAGCAAGTTTGCAGAACCCTGAAAAACAATCCAACACGTAAGCTTAATAAACATAGGGGTGTTTACATATATATGAGCATTGCAAATGCATTTCTGATTGATTTCACCGCAAAGGTAGTCGTTATATATATATATATTATATATATATATATATATAATATACTCCCTCCGTTTAGAAAAGATAGCTACATTGATAAAATTGACACTATTCACCTAAACACTTTGATTTGAAGTTTTATCATAGATATTCAAGTTAAAATATAGCCAAGTGAGATCTTGTTAGATTCGTCTCATTTTGTAGTTTTTAAATACCGAAGTTTTAGAATTTTTACTTCTACCGAATTTGAGTTATTAATGGTTTAAATTGTGCATTGGACTGCGTGCTGGGTTGGTCAGTAGCTATCTTTAAAAAACGGAGGAAGTATATATAAAGAAAGAACACTTCCATCACAAACAATCAGACAGGCATTTGTTGTTCCGCCCGGCGCCCGCATTCATGGAAATTCTGTTTTCTTCAGTACGAGATCTACCAATTGTGAGTTCAGGCAGAAAGTACTAAAATGTGTGCATACTATGGTGCTGTCACAAGATTAATAACAATTATAAGCTTGAAGGCTTGGACAAGCTTCCAACTCATTTTTTAAGTGTATGATAATCCAAGAAGCGTTCTATGTCAGAGTTCTTAAAAGAAACATTAAGAATTGATGATAACTGATTACTTTGTCCCAGTAATGAACTAATGATATGCATAAAGAAATATATATGTCATGTAAAGTTATTGGAGATCATCCTATCAAATCAAAGGTTCCCCAGACCACACAGATGTGCTTTGTGAATTTTATGAGGAAAAACTAAGTCGGCACTACTAGCATGCAAATCCAGATTTTGTGTGGGCATAACCTATGGATGGAGGAAAATAACTCATCTATGCTCTTTTAAGTTAATGAAGAAGTATATCTAGAAACAAACATATCTTGGCACAAAAGGATACTTTAGTGTTTATGCACAAAAACAAGAGGAAAGATAGGAAATTAGTGCAGCAAGTCAGCAACCACAGAAATTCAGTATAACACCAAAATCAAGGAAACAAACATCATCATGAATGAAAAGTAACTAGAAGAAATGATCATGAAAAGACTGAATCCTTACACTTATATTCACTCCATGTACCGTATGCAAACATTTGAAGCAAATCAAGGAAAACACTGTGCTCAGTTCCTCCAAGCTGCACAAATCAATAATTAATAAAAACAAGTGCCGAAATAAAAGGTCGTAGCAAGAAAGTGTTATCATTCTGTTAACTTGGTCATTATTGAATATTGATGCTCTACGATATTATTGAACAGTCAAAGGAAGCAAAATACACACATCTCACATATGTAAATCACATATTGATGGTTTCACTTCCTTCAATGTTGTATTATACTGGCAACCCATTTTACCATTCACTTCATGAATGAGCATTGTCTATCAATTGCATGAATAGAGAAAAAACAACTCAGAGATAACATGAACAATATTCCAATCATGTAATATCATGTTCTTCATAATATACATTAGAGATACTATTCACCGATAGAAATCAATTTGAATTAGGCTATAAGACAATGAATAGAGATCACTTTAGTGGCCTCTATTTCATATTTGACAATTTAGGTCAGGATTTTCTAATACTTCCATCAGAACTCAAAAGATCCATGCATAAAATTAATAGGTTACCACTCACTATCAATAAAAGAAATACTGTACTTTTCCAGCTAATAATCCCAATGAAAATCTTTTTAAGTGTTTTGAGGATGCCACTCCTCAAAATACTGATCCCAGTAACTGTGCTTCCTAAAGTAATAATAGTATTCATCAAGAATGCAAATATGCAATGCTTACATTCTAATCATAACCTACAATTCAATAAGCAATTCTAAACAAGTAATTGCTTCCCCCAAAGACTGGTAGATAAAAGTCGTCAAAATTTATGCTTTATCATCACGTGTTATACTTCAATCTCGCTGAACATGGGAGCCTTGCAAACTATGCTAGAACAATATCAGATGGGATTCATTAAAAAGAACAAATATTTGCTCAGTATCGCATGCAGCATGTACACATTATCAATACTCTGCAATCTAATCAAATACTTATGTGATAAAACCATCAGAAGTATAAGTCTAAGACTAACAGAATCAAGTTAAATACCAAAAACATTCAGGACAAAACCCTCCAAACTCCATCAAAAAATAAAATGAAATCCCAAGAGAAGATCTTTTCCGAAAAAAAGAACGATATAGTACGATAAATAAGTATTCTATACCTCAAGTACGTTAGGAACTTCCAGAATCTCGGAGAACGCAAATAGCGAAGGATGCGAAGTGGCCTCAACCACGACGGTGGACAGCGCCGAGCCCTTGAGAGACGAAGCCTGCTTCACAAAGTAGTCTATGTGCTCCGCTTGCTTTTGCTCAATGTCCATGTTTCAGATTCCAAACTTGAATTGATCCGCCAATAAACAAATTAACAACGTACAAGCGAGTATTCCGCGTATTAATTACCTAATTAAACAAATAGACGCAAGCGCGCAAACGATCACCGATCCCCAAACCATTGAAATTCTAGGGTTTTACCTATCGCGCTTGGGTTTTAGAGTTAAATAGCTTCCGGATGGAACAATGGCAAAAGCCGAAAGCTGTTCCAACTTCCAAATCCTAATTCTGTTTCGGATATATATACGCACAAATACATATATACACTGCGTTGGCAGTTCTTGGCTTCTTGCCTTCTTGGAAATCAGAGTATTTATATTTTGGTCCCTGATTTATGAGCACGTTAAAAACAGAACCCCTTAAAAGTGAAATACTCCCATGACACTTTCGTTTGCAATTCGCTAACGCTTTTCAAAAATCCGCCGCCGCTTCGTATTTCCGCGGGCGGGCAAACGGCACGAGGAGGGGAAGACCATTTGTGGCTGTTGGTGAGAAGATCGCCAATACTGAACCGTGATGTCGCTGGTCGTTGCCTGAAGTCTCACTCGCGTAAATGGTATGATTGTCTTTCATTTCGTGATGATACGCGATTCATTTGCTGGCATTTGACTCAATTCTTGGTTTGTGTAAGTTCTATTCTATTGTTCAGAGTGATTAGTCTGCGTGATGCTTGTGGCAAACTGCAATACTTTAACAGTTTAACTTGTTTGCGCGCGTGATGGATGGGATGGATAATGGATTAGGTTAATGTGGCCAAGTGGGTGAAGGTTACGCTGAAATGTGTTTAAGATTTTAATTATGCGAACAAACTAAATTCCTTATGAATTGGTATTTCTGAACTTAATTATGAATTAGATCCTACATTTAATTATTCGGTGATTCTTATTTCAGATTCTTATCATAATCATAATACAGTATGACATATTTTGTCATACAGGATGAAGGAGAGCACCTTCTCTATATCTGATGACTGATTAGGTGAGGTTGCATTATGATATACACAGTGCTTTGCTAAGATCATCATTAAGATGAATACCTGCAACCTGACATTGTTGTCATACTGCTTCTAACATGTATGTCTGCACGCCAATTTGAGAATGATCTTCCCCAGTGCTAGAATACATATTCCTGAAGCAGAGTCGACACACTTGAAGCTAGGAGCTGGCTAAACCTCTTTGTTTGCTGATTTAGTTTTTGGTTAAGGGCTTTAATGTCTTTTAATTGTCTTTCTCTTTTACGCTTTATTCTGTATTTACTAGAAAGTGTTAACGCTTTCTCCTTGTGTATTTAAACCCTTCACCTCTGTGTAACCCGCAATTGTCATCAATCAATAATATCCTCCATTCAAAATCTTGTTTTGCTCTCTGAGTTTTTCATGGTATCAGAGCCACAATAACCGTTTTTCTCTTGACTTGTTTCTTCAATTTTGGCTCTATCACTTTCGATTGCCTTTTCCAATTCTCAATTTCTGCTATGTCGAACGAATCTAACACTGATGTTGGAGAGATTCCTCCACCTGTTGCCGTTAATCCACCACCTGTAGCTGCTGATTCATCTCCTGTGAGAGATGCTCAATCAATGCGCGATGAGCTGTTGCTCACTTCGGCTGATCAGCCTCACCTCCAGTTGACTACCTCTCTGCTGGATGGATCGAATTGGTTTACTTGGAAAGTAGCTGTTCAAACTGCTCTCAATATCAAGGTAAAGGACTGCTTTATTGATGGTTCATTTCCTGCACCTCCGATTACAGATCCATTGTTTAAATTGTGGAAGCGAGTAGATAACCTAGTTCTGTCTTGGTTGAGAAACTCTATGACTGATGAGCTATCTCGTCAATTTATGCATAACTACACTGCCTTGTCTCTGTGGACTGTGTTGAATAACTGCTATGGTAAGGTCAGTGGACCTCAGATTTTCATGCTTCGGAAGAAACTAGTGAACTTTACTCAAGGTTCTAAAACTGTGACTAGCTATTTCACTGAATTGAATATGATGTGGAACGAGTACCGAGTTCTTAAACCATTTACCACCGATAATCCTGAACTGTTAGCTCTTTTGACTAAGGAGGATGATAGTGATCTCTTAGTTCAGTTTATTGTGGGTTTAAATGAAGAATACACTCACATTGGTAATCAAATTCTGATTACCAACCCCCTGCCTTCTACTAGTGATGCTTATGGCATGGTGTGTAGTATTGAATCTCAGAAAGGTCAAGGTGCTGATCTTTCTCCTGCTTTTGCTCTATCTGTCAATGAGAGATCTGGATCTAATTTCACTGAAAGGAGGAGTGGAGTATATTGTAGCTACTATAAAAAGGCTGGACATACCAAAGAAAAATGTTACCAGCTTGCTAATAAATCTGCTGTCTGTGAACACTGCAAGAAGCCTGGCCACATCAAGGCAAACTGTTTCTTGGTAACTGGAGTCATCCCTGACTGGTATAAGGCGATGCTTGACAAAAGGAAGGTCAAATCTGTGGTTGGTGCTGCCTTCTCTTCAGGATCAGAAACTGAAGGAAATAATAAAGCTACTGGTTCTGCTGATACTTCAGATGCAAGACTCCAAAAACTTGAAGAAATGATGAAGGAACTGATTAAGGCACAGTCTGGAGGAAGCCTTGCTACACCTGTTGACTTTGCTGGAGGTGTATATCACTATGCAGGTAGTTCCTCTACATCTTACTTTCTCAGTAGTCAATGGTTATTGGATAGTGGTGCTAGTTGTCACTTATGTGCTCACATGTCCTTATTGATTGATCCTCAGCCTTTCAATTTACCTCATATCATTATTCTACCAGATGGTACTCCTAAAACTCCTTCACACATAGGTTCAATAAAACTATCAGACAATCTAATTGTTCCTCATGTGTTTTATGTTCCTGGAGTTGTCTTAAATCTTTTATCTATAAGTCAACTTACTAGGGACTTGCATTGTGAAGCTGTTTTTGATCCCACCACCTGTGTGTTGCAGGACCTGATTTCTAAAAGGCAACTACTCAGGGGCTCCTTACATAATAAACTCTATACATATGGTTGTAAGTCTAATAAAACCTCTTTACATTCTGCCTTAGCATGCAATGTTGATACTTCTACATCTTGGCATGTTAAGCTTGGTCATCCCTCATCCTTAGTTTTGTCCAAACTTGGCCTAATAGATCATACAAACTCTGATATACCCTGTGATGTCTGTAATCAGTCCAAGTTCCATAGACTTCCTTTTGGAACTAGTGAATCTCATGCTACTCATGTATTTGATCTAGTGCATTGTGATTTGTGGGGTCCTTTTTCCCTTTCAGATAGATCCAAAAACAAATACATGCTTACTATTGTTGACGATTGTTCAAGAGCCACTTGGCTTTATTTGCTACATCATAAGTCTGACACATATGCCTCATTGTTTGCCTTCTTTGCTCACATTAAAACCCAGTATAATAGAGTCATTAAAATACTTAGAACAGACAATGGATCTGAATTTTGCAATAAAAAATGTTCAACTCTTTTTAGTAATCTGGGTATGACTCATCAAACATTTTGTATATACACTCCACAACAAAATGGGAGAGTTGAGCGGAAGCACCAACACTTGATTCAGGTTGCTAGATGTCTCTTACTTACATCAGGGGTTTCAAAATTCTATTGGGGTGATGCTTTGCTTGCTTCTGCTCATATTATAAATAGATTACCTACTAAAATTCTTGCTTGGAAGTCTCCATGTGAAATTCTCCAGGGTAGCAAACCAGATCTTTCTTCTATTCACTCATTTGGTTGTTTATGCTATGTTAGAGATCCTAGTCCATCCTTAGGTAAGCTTGATCCAAGGGGGCTAAAAGGGATTAACCTGGGGATTGCTCCACATAAAAAAGGTTACAAAATTCTTATTCTACCGTCCAAGAAAATAATAGTATCTCGAGATGTTCTATTCTATGACTCCATTTTTCCCTTTAAAGATACTTTTTCAGCTGTCCCAGAGCCAGCTCAGTCTACCAAAATACCCCTACATGAATTCACTGATCCACCCACTGTAGTTCAGTCCTATACACCTTCTACTGAAGTCCCTACTGGACCTCAGATAAATGTCCAATCTCCTCAGACCTCTCTCAGGTCTGTGAGACATACTACTCCTGAAATCACTGCTGTTCATCCTACTGATGATATAGCAATACATGATTCAGTTGAATCATCTAGAGATGATTCTTCCTCAGGTGCATCATCTTCTATGATGCCTCAGCCTTCAATTACTTTGAACACTAATGTGACTACTGCATTGGCTCCCAATATACCATCTCGACCAAGGAGACAAATAAGAAGACCAGCAAGGTATAATGATTATGTGTGCACCTCCCTATCTGATGCACACTTTGTACCTATGAGTTACACTCAAGCTCAAGGTCTGGAGCACTGGGAAAAGGCAGTTGAGGCTGAGCTTACTGCACTTGCTCAGAATCATACTTGGGAAGTGGTTAAACTTCCTCCTGGTAAGAAGCCCATTGGTTGCAAATGGGTATTTCGAATCAAGTATAATCCTGATGGTACAATAAATAAATATAAGGCTTGTCTTGTAGCTAAGGGGTTTCATCAAAGATTTGGTGAGGACTATAATGACTCTTTTGCACCTGTTGCCAAGACTTCAAGTGTTCGATTATTTTTTGCCATTGCAGCATCCTTTCATTGGTCACTGTTTCAACTTGACATTAACAATGCTTTTCTACATGGTGAATTGGAGGAAGAAATTTACATGACACCACCTCCAGGCTTATCATCATCCACTGGAATGGCTTGCAGATTGAAAAAATCTCTTTATGGACTTAAGCAGGCACCAAGACAATGGTACTCTGCTTTAGCATCCTTTCTTGTTGAGAATGGTTACTCATCACTTTACAGTGATCCTTGTGTGTTTACAAAGTTTACAGCTTGTGGAATGACACTTTTAGTGGTCTATGTAGATGATATTTTGTTGACAGGAAGTGATGACTTTGAGCTTGCTGCTGTCAAAGCTGGTTTACACAAACAGTTCACCATCAAAGACTTGGGATTTGCTTCTTATTTTCTTGGTTTGGAAATCTCCTCTTCTGATCAGGGATACTCAGTGACTCAGGTTAAGTATGCTTCTGATATTCTCACTGAAGTTGATGTACCATCTAATCCTAAGATTCATTCTCCATGTTTGGCTAATACCACTCTTGTGCCTGATGGTCCCTTGTTTGAGAATCCTTATCTCTATAGGAAGATGGTGGGAAAATTGTTGTATCTTGGATTTTCTAGACCTGATATTTGTTATAGCGTGCAACAGCTTAGCCAGTTTATGCATGCACCCACCATTGCACACTGGTCAGCAGTTGTCCATGTCCTTCAGTATTTGCAGAACTCACTCCACGTTGGGCTTTTTTATCCGTTTGGTCTTCCTTTGGAGTTGAAGGGCTACTGTGATTCTGATTGGGGGAGTTGTTCAATCACCAGAAGATCACTTACAGGATATTGTGTGTTCTTAGGTGACTCCTTGATTTCATGGAAGACTCGAAAGCAAGATGTAGTTTCCAAGAGCACTACCGAGGCTGAGTTTCGAAGCCTAGGGGAGACAGCCCAAGAGATGTTGTGGATTGGCTCGTTCTTTAAGGAGCTCAGACTTCCTCTTCCAGGACCATTTCCCCTCTTCTGTGACAACACCTCCACAATCTAACTGGTCAGAAATCCTGTTCATCACGAGCGCAGCAAGCATATTGACATTGGTTGCAAGTTTGTTCGAGACTACTATCAACAACACTTGATTGATCCTCTACATGTATCTTCTTCCAATCAGCTAGCCGACATGTTTACGAAAGGGTTATCACCAAAGCTTTTTCAACTGAATTGTTCCAAGCTGAGGCTTTGGCAAGCTTCAGCTTGCGGGGGGGATGCTAGAATACATATTCCTGAAGCAGAGTCGACACACTTGAAGCTAGGAGCTGGCTAAACCTCTTTGTTTGCTGATTTAGTTTTTGGTTAAGGGCTTTAATGTCTTTTAATTGTCTTTCTCTTTTACGCTTTATTCTGTATTTACTAGAAAGTGTTAACGCTTTCTCCTTGTGTATTTAAACCCTTCACCTCTGTGTAACCCGCAATTGTCATCAATCAATAATATCCTCCATTCAAAATCTTGTTTTGCTCTCTGAGTTTTTCACCCAGGCTGTATGCATGTGATCTGACCCTTAAGCCTGTTTAACTTCCATTCAAGAATTAAACTTCATTACTTCTATATCAGGTTAGACTTATGGATAGTCTAAGTTAGATCCATCTTAATTGATTGAGTGAGTTGAATTTATTGAATAAAATGAAGGATGTTAGAATTTTAAATACAAAGCAAATTTAGTGAAAAATGCATACATTATATTTATCATAACCCCTTAATCATTTACCTCTATGTCTAGGATTTGTGATTTGTACATCTAGGATGGTTTTTAGCCTTTAGGTCCTGTTTGTTGCATTACGTATGGATAAAGCATGTATTCCAGAAGAGAATTGCATGAGATAAGACACATCGTGATGTAGATGGGAATTCTTTGCTTCATTGGTCCTTCATATTCTGTTTCTGCAGTGCATTATCTGTAACTGTAAGAGCTACACGTCTATATGTGTACCATATCATTTATCACTCCATTCTTTTTAGTGCAAGTTCAGCTTAGACTGAGATGGTATATTTCTTGTTGATTCTGGTGATAGGTATCGGGATTTGACAAGTCATCTGTAAAATTCCAGAAATGGCCTTCTGAAAGGTGTTGCATCTTGGTTCAATGATCCATGTCCTTGGATACATGACAGTTCTTAGCACTCCTAGTGGAAAAGAGCACTTCACTCTTCATCCAGTGAAATTGGCATCTTCATCTTCACATGTTACTACACAATTAGGTTTGTTAGTGTTGTGGTGTCTGACATGTCTTGAACCTCTAATAAGCTTTACACCGGAACCACTGATTTTCCATTTCTTGAGTTGCATTACTGTGTGGCTAAGGCATTCATACATCAAAAAAATCTGTCTATTTCTTTAATTTGAAACTCCTGTATGATTTTACTTGGCATGAAGAAATGCTCACTGAACTAATCTTAAAAAAAAAACTGTTTTCCGCTCCTTTAAATCCACAATGACCCCAAAAGGTGGACATGAAAGCAATGCACAAACTAACCACAATTTTTGTGATATGTCGTCAGTAACTCCCAGTCCTTTCTCGACAGAGTGAGATAACACTAGTGGGATCCATCTCTTTGCAGGTTATATGGCTCTTATGGAAGATCCCATCCACTCTGCTACCTGCTTGGCAAATGAAACGTGGTAGGGACCCCTCCCAACATATCAAAGCACCAAATTCAACTCATTCGGTGTCACAGTGTTGGAAATTTAGCATTTATGGAAACGCACAGCTCCTCCACTAGGTATTCCTTTAATTCTCCTGTCTATCTTCACCCCTTTTCATAATTTCATTGCTTCCCTTCCGTACTACGTAGTTAAGCCTTCATTTATCAGTCATTACATTCACATCTCTTATGTGTATATGGGGGAGTACTAAGAGCATTGAATGTTGATTGGCGATTGCTGCCTGCACCCTATATAGACCTAATTTTGTACAGCCACTACATTTCATTGTCCAGCCCCCTGTTTTAGCATATAGCAGTTTGACAGTCTGCTGGGGCAACCTTAGCCAATGGTAAAGAAATGTTTTCTTACAGATTAATCATGTCAACAGTGAGTCTGATAAGTCACACAGAGGTTATTAGTTTTCTGGGATGGACCCCTTTTGTGAAAGGGGATGGGTGTAAAAGTTAGGTAGGCCTAAATGAGAGTAATTCAATGCCGACAAGAGATTTAATGTGAGGTGGGGGCAGTAACAATTATCCTTTTCAATTTAGGTTGGGGCAAATAACAAACAGGATGAAAACAGTTGCATCAGTTTCTATGAACTGGGGAGCAGCCTGTGTGTCACTGTGTCGTGGAATCCGTCCACAGACCTTTCTCCCTACTTTCAAGCTTTAAGGCAACTAGCATTCCCCCGAACTTAGGAAATACTTATGTGTATAGCTGCAGCTTTTTCTCCCCTTGGGTCAGAAATTCTTGGAGAGTTTTCTGCCTTTCTTGTGTACTACAATTTCAATGGCTTTTTACAGAGTTTACAACAGCATTGAGAGCAATGTATTGGTTTGGTGTATATGCATTATACAAATTAAAGTAAAGACGCCTTTAAATTTAAAAGAGAATATATTCCTCGGATGGTAAGACTTGGTTTAATGTTTAGACCAGCAGATGATGAATTGAATATGGTCTATGTGTTATTTGCGCTCTTGCTGACTTAAAATTAAATTTGAACTTATTAGATGGTTGGATTAGAGAGAATGTGTGCCCGGAAAAGAAATCTTTTATACACAAGGACTATCCTTTGATTTATTTTAATTTTGTAACCACCCCATGTATGTTGCCTTTCGGTTCCCTTTTTCCTGTAACAAAATGCAATCCATTCAATGCCAACATTTCTCGGTCCCCTTTTTGGGCTGGTGGATTAACCTTTTTGAATTTTTAGAGTGTTTATTGTGTAAGAAGCTTTTATATCAAAAGAATTGGAAGGAATGGAACCATCTTGGACTGCCAAAAGTTTCCAAGAATAGATTCTTCTGGGTGAATTTGTATTATCTTTTGTTTTAAATATTTTTTTCTTTCTCTTTTGATGAAGATGCATGTCACACAATTTGTATAAAAAAACAGAATACTACTTTATAGTAGTAATTATTTTATGTTTATTATATCCTCTTTCAAATTGTGTGGCACCGGCCCCCTATCCCTCCCTTTTATTCTCCTTTGTAATTGTGTGGCATGGGCTTCCACCATCCTTTCCAGGCCTTCAATGGTTCCTCCAAAAAAAAAAAAATCTTTTTATGAAGAATACTTCCTTTTTTATATGCATAAATTTGTGACCTTCCAATAAAAACGATGATGTTAATAATTCATCAGTTCAAAGTTATGAGAATCACAAAGAGGAGATTTTGATTGCCACCTTATATGTAATCGGGTTCTAAAGAGAACGGTTACATTTTGGACTTTGGAATAAAGCATTCTGCATTAAAATCAACACATGAATTATCACTACTGTTCATTGTGTGGATCACCTTTTCTAAAATTCCTTAGACGCATATATGAACAAGAGAAGTTACAAATGATTTGATATGATAAATATTTTTTTGGGTGAATATTTCACATAGAAGTATATGATAAATATTTCACATAATATTTTTTTTTTGTCACTTAAAAATAATTTCATTTCTCTATTTATATCTCTTGTCACTTAAATGATCACCTTTATCCCCCTTTGTAATTTGTGTGGTTTGGGCTCTCACACACCTTTACCGACACATGAGTGTCACTGTTTACCAAAAAAAAAGAAAAAATTTAGTTCATGAATTTTTTTTCATAAACTCCTCTGTCCCAATTAAGATGTCATGTTGGACTTCTGCATCCAATCTAATGTATTTTTTAATCGTTAATATATCAAAATATATCAAAGTAAGAAATATATATTCGAAAATTATACAATGAAACAAATTTAAATCTAATAAGATCAAACTCAACTATTTTTTTTTAATTATACACTTACAATAATATTGAGTCAAAGTTGAATAATGAACAATGTCAAAAGTAAAACATGACATCTAAGGTGGGACGGAAGGAGTAATTATTTTTGCATTGTTCACAAGTTTATTAGTGTAAACTGTAACGTACATAAGTTTCCTTCCAAATTTCTTTGCAATTATTTTTATTTCCAATTTGTGAGTTGTACTAGGATAGAATTTGGATAATCTTTGGTCTCTTACATGAGAATGTTGTCTACCAAAACCTTAAATCCGAAGCCACATATTATTAATAAGTTATTACTACAAGTTTATAACACAAATTGCGAAAATGTGGCTCATCAAAAAAAATAAAAATAAAAAATAAAAAATTAATAAGTTATTACTACAAGTTTATAACACAAATTGCGAAAATGTGGCTCATCAAAAAAAATAAAAATAAAATAAAAAATTAATAAGTTATTACTACAAGTTTATAACACAAATTGCGAAAATGTGGCTCATCAAAAAAAATAAAAATAAAAAATAAAAAATTAATAAGTTATTACTACAAGTTTATAACACAAATTGCGAAAATGTGGCTCATCAAAAAAAAAAAAAAGAAGAAGAAGAAGAAATTTGCGAAAATGTGAGTGGCATCACAATTCAGAGTGTTTTGAAATATCCAAGGATCCCAGAACCAGCCCAATCCTGTCCATCCACAGGGTGCAGATTCCACTGGTCCTTCAACTCCCGGGAACTCCTCAGCAGTCCAGCAAGGCCTCAATAAATAAGCGCAGTGCAAAATCAGCATAATTTTGAAATGAGAAGATACGTAATGAATGTGTAATCAGTAATCAGAGATGGCAGTCTTCTTTGGAAACTACTACTAATACAAACACGCTGCCTCACACTATTTGGTCATCTCTCCTCTCATCTCATCTCATCTCCCCCTTTTCACTACACTACACTACTATTGCAATTTGCAACAACAAAGATCAAACCCATTTTTTAACTGTGCACCAAACACCCTGACATGGCCGCCGCCCCACCGCCAATCCCAGCCGTCCTCCGCCTCCCCTGGCCATAACGCCGCCGTTTAAAATTCTTATTTTCATTTGATACGTATTATTATTACTACTACTGTATTTGTTGTTTTCCTTGTTTCGAAGAGAGAAATGGGATGTGGAAAGTCCAAGCTGAGGAACGAGGACACCGTCCGCCGCTGCAAGGACCGCCGCCGCCTCATGAAGGAAGCCGTCTACGCCTGCCACCATCTCGCCACCGCCCACTCCGACTACTGCCGCGCCCTCCGCCTCACCGGCTCCGCCCTCGTTAGGTTCGCCGGAGGCGAACCACTCGCCGTGTCGGACCACACCCCGGCCGTCCTCCTCCACACGCCGCCGTCCACCACCACCGCCAATATTCCCAATCCTCCCTCCCCCTCCGTCCACCCTCCTCCTCCTCCACAACCACCAACACCACTATCCGCCACATCCTCCCACCATCACCCGCCGCCAATTCACCGGAAAAGGCCGATTAAACTCCCCCACATTCTATCGGATTCGAGCCTCGCGTCGTCTCCGCCGCCCAACCTCAATTCCAGCCACGACGCCAACGCAAATTACACTTACACAAATACTCCTTCCCAAGTTTCGTCGGTGTGGGATTGGGACAATTTCTACGCTCCCCCATCTCCCCCAAATTCCGAGTTTTTAGATCAACTCCACAGCAACAAGACCACCACCTCAGCCCCGGCCAACACACCCAATTTGAACAACAACGATCACAACACTGAAAACGATCACGATGATAAATCCTCATACTCCAAACTAGAGAATCAGGACGATCAATTCCGAAATCCTTTCAGCAGCGATCCGCCATCGTATTACTCTTCATATTCGCCGTATTCGGATACAAAAAACCCCACAAGGCAATACACTGCACCGGCGCAGAAGAAAGGGCAGAGTTCAAACCAGTGGAAGCTCGAAGAGGAGGAGGAGGAGACAGAGAGGGAGGAGGTGCAGTGCAGTGACTGGGGAGACCACGATCATTACAGCACTACAAGCAGTTCATCTAATGAGGACGAAGAAACAGGGGATCACAATGCAAGATCCGATTTTCAGACAGGGTCCCATTTTGGCTCCATGACAGATGAGGCTACAAAGGCGTCTGGTAGTAATTCAGGGAGCACCAATGCGAATTTGAATTCCAAATTCTCGAGTAAATCGGATAAGCCTAACTTGGAGAATGATGATAAGGCATCGTTTGGCTGGGGCGGAGGGAATCAAGGGAGGGTGAATTCAGACAGGAGGATAATGGTGAGGCACAAGGATTTGTCGGAAATCGCGGCGGCTATCAATGAGTATTTTGTTAAGGCCGCCTCTTCGGGAGAGCAGGTTTTGGAAATTCTAGAGATAGGGAGAGCTCAGCTTGATCAGTTGAAAAGTGAGTTCTTGATTCAAGAATTCGTATTAATTCCAATACCTTTAGTACTTCCTACAGCTAGCATAAAGTATATTGGTTATCATGATTTTCGTTGGATGTCTTTCTTGGTGTCACAGAGACGGTTTATCATTCATCTGGAATATTGAGCAGATTGAGCTCGAGCTGGACATCGAAGCCTCCATTGGCAGTGAAATACCAGTTTAAGCCGAGTTCATTCGAGCAGTCTGGTGGTACAAAGAGCCTCTGTTCGACTTTGGATCGTCTCCTGGCATGGGAGAAGAAACTATATCAAGAAGTGAAGGTAACATTGAATTAATCTCCTTTTGCTTCTTTCATTACTCCTATTAATTTTGTTTAATTTTGATTACTTTTCCTGTTTTCTCCATGATGATCACATGTAGCACTTAAGTTTACATGGTGGTTGACGATCGTGTAAAGCGATATTCTATTCTTGGTTGTATTCTCGATGATGAGATAGGCAAGTGTGCTTGTGAAAGATGGGGGGAAGATTGTATGTATCTAAACTTATGTCTTTACTTGGTTGTTGAGGTTAACTTATCCTCAAGTGCCCCACACAACTTTTTGGTCGTGTGTGACAAGGACCAGCCTAAAATAGCCTTGGATGTAGGGATGACGGGGTAGGGTCCACCAAGACCCAGGACCCAATCCGAAGCTCGAGATTAGTTTGGTTCCGCGACTTATCAGGACACATTGCCATCCTTTGGGATGGCAACGGGTTGGTTCTGGAGTCCATTTTATAAGAACCAAGACCCGACCCAAGCTCGGATCTTCCTCGATTCTCGGTTCTGATCCGTATCTATTGTCATCCC
The DNA here is from genome assembly GCA_030278955.1 of Hygrophila difformis. Lineage (NCBI taxonomy): Eukaryota > Viridiplantae > Streptophyta > Magnoliopsida > Lamiales > Acanthaceae > Hygrophila > Hygrophila difformis. The sequence continues at coordinate 11,124,242 of JAOANR010000008.1, forward strand.
TACATGGATGTCAAACTTGAACATGGTGGTTGGTCTACCTTCTAATAAACCTGTCTTTATTCATATCTGATTCGTTCTGTTATCATCAAGGAAAATAAAAACATGGTTATGGGTTGGGTGTATCTATAACAATGAGTCCTCATTATCCAAATTCCCCCGTGATGAACTAATTGAGTGTGGTTGCAGTCGTGTGAGTTACAAATAAAGTCGAAACACTATTCTTAGGTAATGCTAATTGTTTTGTTGCGGCTAATCTCTTATGATTTTCCTAAACGGTTTCTCAACAATGGAACTATAAATGTTGTACTACTTTTGATGAATTGATAAATGTTGATATATGTGGTGTTGGGTGATCAATTTACAGGCTAGAGAAGATGTAAAAATAGATCACGAGAAGAAGCTATCGTCACTCCAGAACCAAGAGTGGCGCCGTGGAGGACAGGACAGCAAGTTGGACAAGACAAAGGTATCAATAAACAAGCTTCAATCCCTAATGGTGGTGACATCTCAGGCGGTGTCCACGACCTCGTCTGCTATTATTGGCCTGAGGGACTCCGACCTTGTCCCACAGATCGTAGAGCTCTGTCATGGGTATGTACTACCACTACACTGTCTCCTTAAACCACCTTAACATGCCATTTGGTGTTTGTTCCACTCTCTTTTCCTTATAAATCCAACTCTCAAACAAGCCCTAAGTTAATAATGCCCAGACATGATTTAAATGGTATATCAAATAATCTGTGTACCCTTCCTTCGTTTCACATTTATCTTGTGGACTCTAAGTGTGTAATTATAGCTGAATCTATCTGACACTCAAAGAGGTAATTGTTTCTGGTATCTGTTCGTTGCTTGCCTGCCTCGACGATTTTTCCTGATAGAAAGCTAGCTATGCAGGTTCATGTACATGTGGAGATCAATGCATCAGTTTCATGAAATCCAGAATGACATAGTTCAGCAAGTCCAGGGCCTCATTGTCGATGCAAACAAAGGCGTTACGACATCTGCGTTGCACAAGCAGACAACTAGGGATCTCGAGTCAGCTGTATCCGCTTGGCATTCTAGTTTCTGCTGCCTGATTAAGTATCAGAGAGATTTTGTCCACTCACTACATGGATGGTTCAAACTCACCCTTCTCCCAGTTCAAACCGAACCGATCAATGGAACTAGGGATATGTCGGAGGTTTTTGCTTTCTGTGATGAGTGGAAGCATGCCCTCGACCGTGTCCCTGATACTGTTGCATCCGAAGCCATCAAGAGCTTCATCAATGTCGTTCACTCAATATCTGTGAAACAGGCAGAAGAACTGAAGATCAAGAAACGTACCGAAACTGCATCCAAGGAACTGGAGAAGAAATCCTCGTCTCTCAGGCACATTGAGAGAAAGTTCTACCAATCGTATTCTACTGTTGGCTTAGGCGGTCTTCCTGATACCGGACCCGACAACAGCCACATCTTGGATGCACGGGACCCATTGGCCGAGAAAAAGGCTGAACTAGCAACTTGCCAGAGGCTTGTGGAAGATGAGATGCTTAAACATACAAAGGCGGTTGAGTTGACCCGAGCCTTGACACTGAACAACATTCAGACAGGGTTGCCCGGTGTTTTTCAGGCCATGACTAGTTTCTCCGCTGTGATGACCGAAGCCCTCGAGACAGCATGTGCCCGCTCTTACGCCATTTAAATGGCACTTATCAACAGTCAGACAAATGTAGTTTACAACTTTACATATATGACATTTTTCATATTCCATGCTGGTTTTTTTGCAGCAACTTCTCTGTTTTTTTGGCTAGTGTCACTGTAGGCCTCTTTCTTGTTTTTATATCGATTTTTCTGCATTTTTCCTCCTCGTGTGAACATGTGAATATTTGGAATATTGCAGTGATGCGAGTGCGTGTACATCAATTATTGTGGGAGGTTCACTTTGATCTCTCCTACAGATGAATAAAATTGATTGCCTTCTGTCTGCTTATGCTTGTACATCAATATTCGATTATTGTATATTTTGGGAATTCTCAGTTCCCAACGATTGCGTATATAATACCTACAGGTCATTTCTACGGACAGACATACAGACAAGAAACAACCATTGCCCTGCTGCAATGCAAAGTTGTTGGCACAAGAAAAGGTAAAAAGGGTCCTCAAATACTGTAGCTAATGTAATTTTCATGATCTACAATTTCCCTCACAAAAGAAGACAGACAGTAAAAACAGAGTAAATTGGAAATGAGAGTTTTTGTCAGAGATAGCATGTAACATGTTGGCCGGGTTGAGTTGTCTCCTGAAAATAGGAGTTCTCTGTCTGTAGCAGCCATATGTTGATATATACTGTAGTACACTATTAATAGCGTGAATTTTACTGAAATATTAACAGTTTTTTTTTATATTAGAATTGGATCTTGAGCCTAATATTTCTAGGTTAGATAATATAAGATGAGTTCGGTATTTTTCACTTGAAAAGTTTCTGCGACAAGGTGGCGACAATTCCTAAGCCTTAAAGGCCCAAGTAGAGGAAAGTTTCCTTTATTATATACCCTTAGAAGCTTCTAAACAAAACGTGAGATCAACTACCGACGAGGACTAAACAAAAACCAGGATAAGTAACACACAACTATATATTTCTAGAAACTAAAAGAACTCAAAATCCAGAAATTTACCTCCAGCTTTCATGTCTTCTCCTGTTACTGCCATTTTCCTGCCACCATTTGCTCCAACACCCCTGTCAACTTGTCCAAGCTCTGGCAGAAGTTCGGCCTCAACCGGCCCTGGTACCTCTGGTGGCGTGCTGCAACGTATCAAAGCCCAATTAACCCCTTCGAAAAAGGGGTGCTGCTTGATCTCAGCTGCTCCTCTCTTCACGCCCAGCCGGTTTTGTGGCTCCTTTGCGAGCAATCTGCAGATAAGATCCCGGCTGTTGTAGCTGGTTGCTGGAGAATCTGGGAACTTGAGCTGTTGGCCAACCACATTAAAAAGTGTTGCGCGGTTCCCCGAACCTTTGAATGGAGTTCTACCATAGAGCAGTTCGTGCAAGAAAATGCCAAATGTCCACCAGTCCACTGGGCTGCCATGCCCTTCACCCCTTATAATTTCAGGGGCTAAGTATTCGTGTGTTCCAACGAATGACATGGACCTGGCAGCTGTAGGCTCTGCAACTAGCTCAGGCAAAGTGCTGTACAACAGCCCTGCAGACTCTGCTCGGGGCTTCCCAGATATTCTTTTGCCTTTTTGAGAAAAGATGCGAGGAAAGAAGCATCCTGGTTGAGTGCACACCGATGATGGCTCAATACAAGATGGTTGTGCGCAGAATGCAGATCCTCTTTTGGAATCATCAGAATTCAATCCGGAGGTGTTTATGAGGGTTGGTGACACGGAACATCTAAGGGAGAGGTCAAAATCTGAAAGCATAATGTGGCCATCATCGCGGACTAGGACATTTTCTGGTTTCAGGTCCCTGTACACCACTCCCAGCATATGAAGATATTCAAGGGCTAATAGAACTTCAGCTGCATAAAACCTGTGGACATAACAATGGCACGATGACACATTGTTGCTTCTAATTAATAAAATGAATAATGCATGGAAGATGGCTAAGATACGCAAGGTGTGAGTGTTGTCACAGAAAGCATACCGAGCAGCAGATTCCGAGAAGCGTTTTCCTGGCTGCCGTTGCCTAAGGGTATGCAGATCTCCTCCAGGACAGTATTCCATAACCAAACACAAGAATCGATCTGTTTCAAAGTGTGTGTACAATGTAGGCAAGAAGGGATGGTCCAGAATCTGCAAGATTTCCCTCTCTGTCTGAGCTCTGTTCAACTTATTTCGGCTGGCAAGGCATGCTTTATCCATTACCTTCATTGCAAAGAAGCAACGGGTAGTGTTTAGTTCAGATAAATATACACTACCAATATCCCCGCAACCAAGTCTTCTCAATAACCTGAAGTGGCTCATGCCTAGAATACCATCACGTGCTTGAATGGCAAGTATAGCCTTCCATCTGGGATCATTTCCTTTGTGAGGCTTATTTGCACCACCAGTGAGGTTGCTACAGTTGCTGTCCTCACTAAGACCACTGCTATTGCTGGCTCTGCTAATGCTAGTTTTAGCACTCTCAAGAGACTCCCCTTGAATCATGCTCCTTTTGGTATTCTCAAAATTTCTGTCCACACTCACCATGCTCTCACTGCGATAAGTGCTAGCATATCCATTGACAACACTGGTAGCTGTGGAAAGACAAATGCTTTCGATGCTGCTGTGTGGGCTAACACCACCACTTGGAGGAGATGAATAATCCCATGAGCATTCTTTAGCATTACCATCTGGCAGTGTCATTAGTTCAGTGCTCTGCAATGGATGAGAAACTGAAAACAGGGATGACACAGCTGCTAACCCGGTATGCTGTTTTGCCAAACTCTCAAAATGGGAGAGTGGGGATTGGCCTCGTCTGATGTTCGGTACTCTGATTGGACACCCCTCCAGAAAAAGGCCATTCGCAGACAAACCTTTAGCCAAATATTTTCCCTCCCCATTGCTCTGGCCAATTGGCAAATATACTGGTCTCATCAGATCCGAGTCAACAGGTTCAGGGGGGTGGGTCACTCCATGAAATGAAGAAGAGCCAGTTTCTTCAAAGGAATCACCGCTGATTTTAAACGAAACTATGTCTGGCATAACTCCTTCGTCCTCATGTGAAAACCTCTTCCCTTTCAATGCCTGTGCAGTGACAGGTGAGTCCAACTCTAGAGACTCAACCGAGTTGGAAGGTTCACTGATCTGTCCATTGGACCATGTCTGTGTAGCCTTCATCGCCATATGAGAAAGGGGAAATTATTCAAGAACCAGCCGCGGATTGTGGATCCCTTCCATATACAAGCACCTGGTTCCACCACAACCTTCCCCTTTCATTAAACTACAAGGAAAACAAAATACAGGATGCATCACTTTTGAAATGAACTGGATTAACAAATGAACATTCTTATAGGTTTGAAAAAAACCAATAAGTATACCATCAATGCAGAGACCTTTGATCTACATCGTGTGAAAATTTGGAGCTTAAATATTCTCCCAAAATTCAAAAAATACACAAAACTTTTAGCGCCTACGATGCTATCACCCTAGAACTTTTAACATAAAGGACTGTGCTAAATATATTGTTCATACTTATGAACTCCCCGTCCACAAGCAAATTAAACTTCAACTACAGAAATCGAAGGTCGTTGCCAGAGAATTCAGATTGGAAAGAAAGATCTTACTTCAAACAATTTGATGCATCAATTACCGTCTCCCAAACAAATGACAGATATGGTGTTGTGATTGTGACGCCAATAAGTCATAAAATCAAAACGGTTAACAGCTCAAACGTCACCACCTTCTAACAACATCCCCAAGCTCCACTGATGCCTAAAAATTGCATGAGCTCCAACAATCCATTTCGCATCACAATTTCAGCCTTGTTAAAACAAACACAGAAGCATTAACTGCATCGTGTATAGAAGCAACCAATCTACATCACATTAATCGAAACCAGAAGAATTACATTAAGGTCCACGCAAATGCCAAACAAATTAGGCGTGAAAACAGAAAAAGACATCAAAACGCACACAAGAGTATCAAAAACGACATTTCATCCACAAATGAGAAGACGGATCACCCAACCAGCGGTAATATACCTAAATTACGCAAGTTTAATGCGTATACCTGAGCGAGGGAATGAAATTCCAGTAAACTGAGACGAAAAATACACCGGAGCTCAAAAAAAAAAAAAAAAAAAAAAAACGCAGCAGGCTGGAATGCGACCGACTGCAGCTGGAACTGAAAATATCGAGATTATCCAGTAATTTAGCAATAAGCAACCACAGTTAGCAAAAGAAATGCGCGGCGAAGAAGGAAGTATTGCAGAAAGTAGAGAGGATTGGTTACCGAAGTGAGCGGCAAGCGGAGAGCTGCAGAGGAGGCTCCGTATAGCTGCAGAGGTTGGGGAATCGAGAAGCGGAGGGGGCAATGGGTCGCTTTAATCATGTGTTTTCTGTGATGACCCCTCACTCCTCAGTCCGCAGTCCCTCGCCTCTCTCACTGTATGTATGTGTGAGAGAGAATAAAATAGCTATGTACAGATCAGAGCTATGTAACATATACCGTACCCAACTTTAATTTTTATATCGTTGCCGTACACGAACCTTTGGTAAACTGATATACCGATATACTTAACATTCGCTACATACTGACATACCGGTATTGCGGTATATACCGATTTATCGAATATTCCCTATATACCAACATATCGGTATTGCGATATATATCGGCATCGCAGTACAACATACCGATATACCGATACCGCGGCATATACCGAAGTTCGGTATGGTAAAGGTATACTGCGGTATCAAAACATTTATACCGTTACCGTACCGAAATCTTACATACCGTACTGAAAATTACGGTATACCGAGAATTTCGGTATTCTCTATATTTTTACGGTACGGTATGTGCGGTATGCGGTATATTCGGTATTTTTTTCCCAGCGCTAATCATAGGAGGCTGTTGCCAATCTACCTTCTACCACTATAAGATTTTTCTGAACGGGCTCTTAAAATACAGTACTACCTTCGTCCTTCGTCCCATTAAAAGTGGTCACTATTCCTTTTTGGAGTGTCCCAATAAGGTTGGCCACTTTCCCTTCTAAGTAAATTAGATTAACATAAGCATGATTAAAAACCCCAAAATAATGACAATTGTACTTTCTGCACAAAGTCTTTATATATATTTTACCATTAATATCTCAAAATGGGTATAAATAAAAATTATATAAAATATATATTCTAAAACTATACGATTAGATGATTCCAACAAGACCACACTTGACTATTTTTTTATTTCTACATCATTACGATAACATTAAGTCAAATTTAAATAATAAATATGGTTAAAAGTCAAATGTAACCATTATAAATTAGATTGATGGATTAGTAAAATTTACTCACACTACTTTAACTACTAAGCACCACAACCTAAATTCTAATGCCCAAAAGAAAATGACCATTTTTAATAGGACGGAGGGAGTATATTTTTAGTTTTTAATTAAAATAAAAACGAAAGTATTTTTTTAAAATAATTTGTGTCTTTTAAGGAGTCAATTAAAAACCTGAAAATATATGGTGGGAACAAAGGTGATTGATAGGAGGGCGGATGTAGATTCGAACCCACGAGTCGGGGACTTACCACTAAAATAAGTCCTCCAACCCCTTTTAAAATAAATTGTTGAAATGTATTGGCGATGCAAAAAAATTATTTATATGTATATCTCTTAAGACTCTAACTACTAGTATAATTTGTTTACCTGAGTTTAAAATTATTATTAAAATATAGTACTCCCTCCGTCCCGCTAATAATGTTCCAAAACTTTTGGGTATGGTATTTTATGCGGGGATGATTAGTATTTAATGTAGGGATATGTGATGTGATAGTTGTGTGTTTGAAATTTTTATATACTCCATAATTATTTCCTAAAAGATAATGTGACAATTGTAATGGAACGGAATAAAAAGAAAAGCAAGACATAATTATCGGGAGAGAGGGAGTATATTTTGCATTAAAAATGAGGCTACAAAAAAATTATTCAAACTGTCTCTAACCACCCGTCCAACCAAAACATTCACTGCTCGTCTGCTCCCAATAAATTTTAATCCTTTCCTCCAACCAACTAAATGACGTGTTTAAGTAGTGATAATATTTAAAGTTAAATTAAAATTCCCAATGCTGTAAATTTTCAATTGAATTACTAAAATAAAAATGAGCCTAATAATATACTACTAATAGTAGATAAAGGAAGGGGGGAAAAAGTAAAACGAGTCATATGATATTGAAGGGGGAAAAATATATCCCAATCCAATTCATACTAGTTGCATATTCTATGGCTTCGGCTTATCCCAAAAAAAATAAAAAATAAAAAATCATACTGCGTCTTATTTATTTGTTATGGATAATATTTTTGTACTATTCACTTTTTTAATGTTGATTCAAATTTTTATCATTGTTATGTAATAAATACACAGTCAAGTGGGATCTTGTTAGTTTCGTGTAATTTTGTAGTTGTAGAATTTCAATTTTTACAATTTTTTATTAAACACAATTTAAGTTATTAACCCTTAAAAATATGTATCGGCATGTGTGGCGGAAGGCTACATAATAAAAATAATGAAACGGGAGAAGTATCTAATTATCTTTGTGGTTTGGTTACCTTTTATACTTGAAAGAGGTTTGAAAAATTAATTCAATGCACAAAAAAACCTATTATATCATGTATGAATATTTTATTTTTTTTTTGCGACAAAGCCAACATAGGCCAGAGAAAGAAAATTAAAAGAAAAGCAACAAAGAAAATATCGGAACAAGAGTACAGAATTGTACGAATATGATTTGAATTAAAATGTCACTCAAATTTTAGTTATTAAAAAATAATTTTATACAAACTAAGGAAAATAAAAGTTCTTAATTATAATTAAGCCAGCAATTAATGTCGAAATTGAGCCCTTCTCATGTTTTGACTTTCTTTTCTTTTCCCCTCTGCTAAGCATGTTTTGGGAATTGTATTTGGGATCTACTCCCTCCGTTCCTTATTAGTAGTCATTTTGTGAAGAAACACATTTACTGAAAAGTGTAATATTATTCCACTTTTACCCATGTGTGCTTTTTTTGGGAATAAAAAATTAAATTGAAGTGGAGAGATAATACATAGTATTCTAGTAATATTTTTATGATAATATATGAGTAATATTAGAAAAATATGAGATAAATATGTAAAGTGACAACTATTTTGAAATACTTTTTTGTTTCTAAAATGACAACTAAAAAATAATGTATCATCTATGCTATGGCATTCATTTCCCACAAGCCTAATAGAGAACAAACACACGGTACTGAATAAGTGTAGAACTACATCATAGGCAGAGGCGGGGATAATTTAATTTTTAGATTAATTATAATTATAATTATAGAAATATTATTAAATGTATAATTAAATGAAGATTATTTGTCCTAATATAGACTCCGGGGATCCAAAGGGAGACAATAGAGCAAATAGACAAGGACAAGAGCACAAATCATAGGGTGGAGAAGCGTTAATCTCCACCATTAAATTTGCCGCTCCTCTACTCCTTGTTGGGGGAACGTGTCCTTTTCAGATGTCATTTTAATGGATTTAATCTATAAATTATTACTTCCTCCTATCACCATTTTTGTTACGTATGAGTTTTTGGTACTATTTACTAATCTCTCCGTCCCATTTCACTTGTCTTGTTTGACTTTTGCACACAATCCAATGCACTTTTTCAATCGTTAATATCTTAAAATATATACAATGAAAAATTATGTAAAATATATATTCTAAAACTACATGATCATACAATTTTAACAAGACCAAACTTGACTATTTTTGTCCAAATATATACTTGCAATAAAATTGAGTCAATGCTGAACAATGAACAGTGTCAAAAAGTCAAACATGACACGTTATGTGGGACGGAGGGAGTATTTAACTTTGATTCGAATTTTTATCATAGCTATGTAAGAAAACATATAGTCAAGTGAGATCTTGTTAGATTCGTCTAATCTTGTAGTTTTAGACAATCAAATTTTTATGACTTTTCCATGTACACAATTTAAGTTATTAACCGTTAAAAATATGTCTCGGCATGCGTGTCGGAGGCCTCTAACAAAAACAATGAGACAGGAGGAAGTAACTTATTTGTAGAATAAAAATATATATATTTTTTTTAATTTTTGTGGACAACTTATACTTAGTAAAATGGTGGTTGGAGTTCATATAACATACTCCCTCTTTATTCACATATTTTTTACATACTTACTTTTCACGCAGTCTAAATACATATTTTAAACCACTGATAATTCAGATTTGGTACAAAAAAAAATTGACAAAATTAGCACCGGAAACTAATATGAGGAGTGTGGTTTCGCACGAGACAACAAAAAAGCTTAGTCGCATAGGTGACAGGGTGGGCGAGGAAGAGACGAAGATCGAAAAAAGGTGTTGCAGGTCGCAACGATTTGGGATCTGGGCAAATTGGGCGGGGGAGGCGAGTGGATGGTTGAACAACTATAAGAGAGAATATATGTAGGGACTTAGGGTGGGAATGTGAGCTCATATCATACAAATTACAGAGAGATTAAAGAGAGGGACGGAGGATCATGTGGAAAATCGAAACCCCAAACATTTAAAGATTGTGACTCATGTAACTTGACCCATTACTACTCTAAATCAATTAGAGAATTGATTACCCTCATTATACACCATTTAGATCCGCTCGTGTAATATAATCACCCATTATTTGTATATGCAAATACAAAAGTATTTATATTTCTATATGCAAATACAAAAGTATTTATATTTAAAGCATTTTTAAAAATACTGCACATAATAAAAACACTTAATATTTAATATTAAAATGATCAATATAATTTATTAATGAGATTTAAAATATACAGTTGTTTAATTTTTTTTTTAATATGATAGTAAAAACATTAAATTAAAAGGAATAAATTTATGTAGCGAGTACTCCTATAACATAGAGGAATAGATATTAGGGGTTTTTTACAAGAAGCATAATTGCTTTAAAATTAATGAATGTAATTATTCATTTGATTATAAGTTAGGGTTAAGTTTATAATGGAGAGGGTGCCAATTGTGCTACTAAATTATACTGGTTAGGTTTATGATTTAGTTTCACAGTGAAAATAATTACATTTATTAGCCCATAACATATAGGTATAGTATGCAAAATAGTGTCTTGCAGTTTGTTGGATTTGATTTAGTTGAAAGCTAAACTTGAAGTTAATATTTTGTTTTACTATTTATTTGTTTGTTCTCTTCGCTCATTTGATTAAATTAAATGCTTGATTAAAGAATAAAAGGGGAAAAAGAGAGAGAACATAATTACAGGGAAGAACAAATATTTGAACTTAGCTATTAACGTTAAATATATTCATTTGTCCCAAATAATAGTAATAAAAAAAAATCACTACATTAGAACAAAACTTTTCACAAAAAAAAATGTTCTATTACTCAGGGATGTTTGAGGGCGTGTGAATCGATAGCGGATCTGCTCGTCCCAAACAACCTCATACTTCCTCCGTCTCATTATTTTTGTTACGGACCCACCCAGAACGTATGCCAATATATATTTTTAACGGTTAATAACTTAAATTGTGTACAGTGAAAAGTTATAAAAACTTGATTGTCTAAAACTACATGACTAGACGAATCTAATAAGATCTCACTTGACTATGTTTTTTCTTATATAGCTATTATAAAAATTTGAATCAAAGTTAAACAGTGAATAGTGCCAAAAAAACCATTCGTAACAAAAACATCGAGACGGAGGTAGTAATATGTTAACTTGTCTACTAGTATTTATTTGATCTGATTTCTTTTAACAAAGAAAGTGTATTACTAACAAACTGAAAGCTCAGCAAATGAGTTAATACTTATAGGATGAACTCAGCCCACTGTCTCAACCAACTTGCTTCAAATACAAGTAAATTTATGCTATTCAAGAAGTTTTATTGTGTTTAAGGGCAACCAGTACACACGTTGTCACGTGGGGCTCCAAAAGACTTTCAAATTTAGTGTTCATTACCAAAAGTTGTAAAAATACTTCAAAAAGTGGAGTGTACTTTATTTTATATTGCCAGTTTTTTTTTTCCCTTTTGAAAGCGATCCAACACCCATTTACACTGAATGACTTTTACTACTTCAGTCTATGATATCTCATTGAGGGTCACAATCAAATTCAACAATGTGAAGCTTATTCTGATTCTGCATCCTCACTTTCAAAATATATACTGCTGCTATTTCAATCTCCCACTCCTTCAAGAAATGATAAACAAAGCTTTAATTAGAAAACTAACAGGTGTACTACATACTATATACTATATAGTATACCATTTCAATTTTCTTGTGGCATTTGAAATGCTCCATTCTGTGAAATCCTACAGATCCAATTCTGGTGACCTTAGCTTGTCCTCAAATTGGATATTAAAGAGCATATGATACATTTGAATGAATGATTCTTAACATTGGGTTTTCATCGTCTGTGCCTTTTGCTAATCGTGTGGTTTTCTTCAGGGTCTTTGATTTTCTTAAAATTGGTAAACATGTTTTTCTCATCCTTATTCTCGTGGATGTTGATGATAAACTTTCTTTTTGTTAAAATATTTTGCATATTAACAAGTTCAATGTGTTGATAACTGATAGTATATGTTATTGGATTCTCCTTTCTAACAATTTAAGCTTTTAAAAGTAAATTCACTAACACAATGATACAACTTATTAGTTCTTGGAGTTAGTTAAGATGCAATGCTACTTTTTTCGTGGAGGGAATAGTATCTTTTTAGAGATCCAAGTCCTTTTCGATTTAACAACCCCCTCCCTTATTCAAACAACCATTTTTTCTAGGAAGAATATGTGGGACTTGAAACTTCCTTACATAATCATCACTGGCATCTGGAAGATGTTGTCATAATATTCTTTCTTGCCTGTGTGGTCAACTTTCATAAAACGTTTAGGTACATGATATTCCTTCCTACGAGATTACATATTTGCCCTATATATGCTTCATTTCACTCTACATGGATAAAAAAGCATATTTCGAGCCAACTTAAATCTTGACATCATAAAAGATCAATTCCAATGTCCAAAGATTCACCAACGCTCTAGTTCTATATATATAATGCTGCTTTTTTTTTTTTTTTTTTTTTTTTTTTTTTTTTTTTTTTCTGGAGAACTCTTTCTTACATGTACATCCGATCCACTCTGCATTGAATGGATGGCTCGCCAGCGATTTCCTCAAAATAGCAGTACTGTCCAAATAGCAGTGGTGATTAGAGACTCAGCAAGCGGATGAATTGCCTGCTGTTTGGGGAATACAGGAGTATATGCTGCTATAGTATAAATGCCATAGGATTCTTACTTCTTGTTGGTCCAGATAATAATAATAATAATGCAGAAATGGATCGTGTGTTGAAGAAGGCTCTACTTAAGGCATTAATATTCACAACCTGTCAAGAGTTATTTTGGAATCCAATTGTTTAACGGTGGTGCCAAACAATCAATGCGCTTCAGTTGTTCCATTCTTATTTCTTGCTGCCAATTGAGCTTTGAATGTTGTTTCTTACATTATAGTTACACATGTTAGAGTTCAAATGTCACTACCATACATGACTTTGTTATAGTATCACAGATTGCCTCAGATTTGAGGGCTGTAGTTGACTACTTGTATCTCCATGTCCCAAATCCAGTTTATTTGGGGAGTGGATATGGTACAGATGTCTGAACTTATTACAGACGAGACGTACAGATGTGATGGGAAAGGTTATCTATGCTATATTTATGTTTTAATAATCTCTAGGCTTACCTTATCTCTGTTGGTTTATTTGAATTGAAATAGAGGGTGCTGAGTGATGTAGTAGTACTTAATAATTTATTTTTTTAAATAAAAGAAATCCAAAAAAAGAAAAAATACTTTAATTTTGTTACGTGTAATTGCAATTTATTTTGGTATTTAGGCGGGTCAACGGTCAACCTACTGTAAAACGGAACTTCGATTTAGGTAGTAGTACGGAGTAGTTACATCCCGAAACGCAAAATACTGTACAGAGGAAGGGACCAAATCTCTAATCACTTGCCCACGCAGCCACGCTAATATACAAATCGCCGATCAAAACCCAACCGACATACCTATCGCCGTCCGCGACCCCCCCACGCGCCGCCTACAGTTCGCCGTCGCGGCCCGCGCCTGGACTTCAGCTCTTTCCATAACAACCTTTTTTCTCCCATTCCTACCCTCCGCTCTCTCCTCCTCCGTGCTATCGTGCTTCATTTTTTCCCTTTCCCCCGTTCGTTCTTCTTCTCCCATAACCACTCTTGAGGCAGCAAAAAACCGATTCCTTTCTTTCTGTATTCTCGATTATTCTCAGTTCCCTTACCCTATCCCAGTCCGGCGACGACAAAGAGGCCCTTTTTTAACGGACCCTTGCTTCCATCTCTCCTATTCAGTTAGTTTTCTGTTGTGTTGTCGACTGTATTCGGTGCCCGTTTCTATGTTCTAACTTGCGTACAGGAATTAGGAAGTGAGACTATGGCCGCAGTGGATTCCGAGAATATGGTTGGTCCTACCCCAACCTCCGATCCTCCAATTTCACAATCCATGGAAAGTCTTGATTCTTCCAGAAGTGTCACTGGGGATTCGCCTTCCCGTTCGCCTGCCCTCGACGCAACCGATCGGTTACCCAGGGAACTTGATCTTCAGGTATCTTTTGTATTCAATAATGTCCTGGTCTGTTGAATTTCAGTGGCGTAAAATTTTTTGGTGGAAGGCAAGGGAAGGATGGCTGTCTCTATGGTAGCTGAGAGTTAACCTATAATGTCGTTCGTTTGATTTTGTCGGAGTGCCTCTTTTGTTGCTATATATCTGCTGCACTTGGTGTTCACATAAATTGACTCTCTGGTTAAGGTTCTAAGACTCGGAGAAACTCAAATTCATTTGAAAGTTTTGAATTTGATTATACTATTATCTAAGGCATTTGCATTTCTTCAGTGTTTTTTCCTGGAGCTTAAATGTCTTATGGCCACGTTGCTTCTATACTTATTGCTTGGTTGATATGATTGTTTTCTGTGAAATCTCAAAGATCATCATCTACTAAGTATTTGATACACGTTAAAGTTGTACTTTTTAAATGTCTTGAGTTCGATTCTTTTGTAAGAAGGCATTTAATTTTCTTTAATTTATTTTTATTGGAGTTTAATCTCTGATACGGAAGTACTTTCGTTTGTGTTGTTTTCAAAATATAAATTTTCATGTTTCTTGAAATCATTCTAAAACTGTAGAGATGGCTGTTCTCTGGAATCATTGATGAAGCAAGTTGATGAGTTGTATGGTTCTCACAGTAGGACATAATATTTGATATTCTGCTCCTATACTGTTCTTGAAAGATGGAAAATAAGGATATTACTCTAATTTTTGCAATTACTAAGAACAAGCTATTGTGCATATTGTGCGGTAGTGGAGGAAGATACGGTGCATTGCCTCATTAGGTGCCCATGGTTTATGAAGTTGTGGGGTGATGTTTGAGAATCAACATTGAACAGGATGTGGGCCAACACAACATTTACTGGTTTCTAGATAAGATAGAATCAATGAGATGCATATTTCTCACGACAATATGGAATATTTGGCTTGAGTTGTAATGCAAAATGCTTCCAAGGCGTGGCTGCAAGTACACAGTCTTATTCACTGAATTGTGATCTTAAATAGTGTTTGGTTGAGCTTGGCCCCTATTGGGCATGGAATTCACCGCTGATGTGGGTGACCATGACTTATTATTCACTCAATAGCCAGGGTACAATAATAAAATATTGCATATGGATGGTAGTTTGTATGGCAATCCTGGACGGTGGACTCACCGGTTTTGGTGCTGTTTAACGAGGCCCACATGGAGCATGTGGGTTCATTGTCATCAAAACCATTATGGAAGCAGAGTTGAGGGTGATTTGGGAAGGACTGTAATTGGCAGGTGGTATGGGGTTCAAAACTTGTGCTGTGGGTAGACTCTTTACATGCTTTATAAATGTTAAGTGTATTCACATGCCTGGGGTGGGGGGTGTTTCTACTTTCAATTATTAAGATGAAGAGATGATTCCAATACATTCACTTCCAACATTGCCTATGCGATGGGAATAATGTTGCGAACGCATGGTTAAAGAGAGGGACTGCTGAGGAATACATGTTCACAATTTGGGCCTTCCCTATGGATTTCGTTGCACCATTGCTTTGGGCAGATATGTCGGACATTGTCCTTATTCGATCTTATCCCCTTTTATTTTTCTTTTTTTCCTATTCCTTTTAAGCATTTGTATTTCTGAAAAATGCATATCAAGGCAACTCATCATTTCCCTCCACCATGCCATTATCTCTAGGATTCTAGCCATGGTTTTAGTAAAACTAGTAGTTGTAACTTATTGAGTATCGTTATGTACTCATGTTAGTGCATTTGCTGCGCTGGCACCTGAATGTTATTCTTTTGTACAGAGTCAAACACCTTCAAGAGTTGAAGAATATCGGCAGCTTTTCCGTCTTCCACCTGATGAAGTAAATACTCTGTTTTTTATATATTGTCTCTTTATGATGCATTCAGTAACATGAAATGGAGCTGAAAAGGTTTTCAATTTCTGATGCTAGTATCTTGTTCTATCTGTAATTCGCTTTTGCATCTAAAGCCTAAAGGCTGTATTTCTTGTCAAGTGGAACTTTAGTTGGTCTAGACCAGTTGTCATTGAGACCTCAATATATATACTTATCCTTGGTATTACTTGGTTTATTTTCCTCGAAACTGCATAGGTTCTCATCCAGGATTTCAATTGTGCATTGCAAGAGAATTTCCTCATTCAGGTAATTATTACTATGAGTTGGTTTGCGTGCTTGCCCCTGCATTCTAAAATTTTTAATTTCAATTGAATGCAGAAAATTCTATGTTATCCTATTCAATTTTTATTCTCCACTATGCAGACAATTGCATTTTTGTTATAACAGCAAAATTTAAAAGCAATCTTTTGGTTTTAATGATGTTGGATCTTCCAAATTCTGTGATATATTTTAGTCTTCCATTGCAGGGTCATATGTATCTGTTTGTCCACCATGTCTGCTTCTATTCCAACCTCTTCGGATTTGAAACAAAGGTCTGTTTTTGAGTTTATATGTATCTCTGACTTTTACACCCGAGCTTATTTTTAGCAGCAATTTAAAATGAGGTTTCATCAAAATTTAAGAATTAAATATATTCTGTAATTTAAATGCTAAACTAGCCTAACCCGCCCGCGCGATGCGTCGGGCTTAGACTATTAGGCTGATAAAAAAATCATTAATTGAAGAATTAATTTTATTTTTAATCTTGTAAATAGCATTTTAATATTATAAAAAACATGACTATTAAAAGAAATATATTGTGAATTATTAGTTCAGATCGAAAAAATACCTTGTAGGATTATAAGATTACCGTCACGATGGGAATGTTAGGGCTTTTGGGTGGGAGTGTAATTCGCATCCTAAACCCAAATAATCTTAGATTCCCGAAAATCTTTGCATTATATTGTATTAAATTACTTTTATACCCTTTTTACGTTATAAAATTATTTTATAAGTAAAAAATTATAAAAGGGCTTACCTCAAATTTCATTTAAAATTATATTGTACAAAAAAACTAACATGTATACATAAAGATACTAACATAACAATAGTACAAAAAAATAATATTATAGTTTATTTGTTTATAAAAAAATTGTAAAATTATATATATATTGTTGAAAAAAATAAATTTTATATATGGTAAATTAATATGTATACAATACTTAATTTATAATATTTATTATTAGATGTGTCACTTAATTTTATATATATTGTTTGTCCACCATGTCTGCTTCTATTCCAACCTCTTCGGATTTGAAACAAAGGTCTGTTTTTGAGTTTATATGTATCTCTGACTTTTACACCCGAGCTTATTTTTAGCAGCAATTTAAAATGAGGTTTCATCAAAATTTAAGAATTAAATATATTCTGTAATTTAAATGCTAAATATACTGCTTAATGATTTAACCAAATTTTGAATTTTGGTAAGTTAGTTCAGAGAGAAATGTTTCCTTTGGTGTGGCTACTGCATATAACTCGGTGTATTCAGCATTTCAATTACTTCTGTAGCTCCTCATTCAATAAAATTAGGTTACTGGAAGTGCTAGCTGCAGAACACTAGTCAACATGTTTCTGTCCATCAATCGAGGATATCAACAAACTTGCTCCATCACACAATTCCTAATATTTTTGGATAGCCATCCATGTTCATTGATAGAACTGCGTTTCCTCACTATTTAATTTTCTCTTTTTTAAAAACTAGTTTAGAGGAAGATGTCAACTATACATTGGACATGTTTCTGAGTCTGAATGTGCTAACCACTCTGATTGACAAATTTCCAGAAAATTATCCCATTTGATGGAATTACATATGTGCGAAGAGCAAAAACAGTAGGTGTTTTCCCTACTGCTATAGAAATAATAGCCGGTGGCAAGAAGGTAAAGACCTACATTTGGTACACCTAAGGTGTTCTTCATTTATTGGTGCTCTCCATATGCTGTTACTTCACCATCTTTAAATATTTGAAAGTGCTACCGGTGTCATAAACTTTTTGTTTTAATGTTTATTGCAGTACTTTTTTACGTCATTTTTATTCCGTGATGATGCATTCAAGCTTATCAATGAAGGGTGGTTGCAGCATAGCAATGAGACAAAAGATATTACAGATCTACAGGTATATTAAGCGTGATTCAAAATTTTATGTCTGAAGGATGAAATATGAATGTCTTATACTTGGATTGCTTATCAAGTTTGATTGACAAACTTGAATCCACTTTTAATTTGAATTTTCATAACCACCTTCAATTTATTTAATTTAGAAATAAAATCTTGAATAACTAATAATTATAAAAACGAAAAGGCCACTTTCTATTTCACTGCAAATTTACTTGCAATTGTAAAATATTTATTGAATCTAATTTGTGAGTTTCATACTATAGAGTGTAGGTTATTATATTGAAAATTAATGTATGTAGATTTTTTTTTTTTGTTCCAATTATAATTATGAAGTATAATAAG
This sequence comes from Hygrophila difformis, assembly GCA_030278955.1. NCBI lineage: Eukaryota > Viridiplantae > Streptophyta > Magnoliopsida > Lamiales > Acanthaceae > Hygrophila > Hygrophila difformis. The sequence continues at coordinate 11,142,944 of JAOANR010000008.1, forward strand.
TTTGATAAATATTCTTTATAAAAATTTAGTATATGAATAATTTTTTTTAGCACACAGAGTCTTCTAGTGCTTTGTTAGTTATTTCAGCCCCAATTTGGTTAGTTGAGTTATTTCTTTGAGTCCTAGTTTCATTAGGAGTTATTTCCTTTTGAGTCCTAGTTTAGTTAGGAGAGTTTTTCATGATATATCCTTTCTTTCCAGGATTTCCTCTTAATAAGGGTTAGGGCGGGGATCTAGGGGTGGGCGTCGGATCGGGTTGTTGGGTTTTGAAAATGGCTACCCGAACCCGACCCACAAAATATTTCTTGGGTATTGGGTACCCAATCAACCCGACCCACAAAATATTTCTTGGGTATTGGGTACCCAATCAACCCGACCCGACTTTACCCAATCAACACAACCCCTAGTCGGGTCGGGTTGATTGGGTACCCGATACCCATTTTTTTTTTTTTAAAATTTTTATTTTTATTTTTTTTGAAAAAAATTTATATTCTATTTATTTAGTTTTATTTTAAAAAATACAATTACTAGCACAAGTGACACAAATCGTTCAAAAGAAACTAAGATTACTAATATTCAAGCAAATAGGTATATTCATCTATATTGTTATCGAAATAATAATAACTATCAATTTTCTTATTTAAACAATAAAAAATTTCAGTTTTACTTATTATTTTTGATGTCATTTTATTTACTAGTATTATTTAATTAATTTTAGTGTTCTACGACGACACTATCAACTAAAATAAAAAAATATAGCTTATCATATTATCTTCGATTCTTAAAACCAATTGTCATATTCATGGTTAATTATCCATCACTAATGCCAAAAAAAAAAATTCAATATCCGAGCCTTTACAAAATTTTCAAGCTTATACTTGACTTTTCACCACATAGAATAAAAGATACTCTATTAATTATCAAGTAAGTTTGTTTCTAATATCCCAAAGCAAATAAATAAATATTTAAATTTATTTACTTATTTATTTTGTCGGGTACCCGATTATAAACCCGACACCTGACCGACGGATTAATATCGGGTCGGGTACCCGAAAATGTTGGGGTTTTAATATTAAAACCCGACAAAACCCGAACCCAACATGTCAGGTTCGGGTTGGTCGCCCGATACCTGACAAAAAATGTCCACCTCTACGGGGATCATTCATTTCAAAATTTAATTAGAAACTTAGGAGGTTTGGAGCCTTATTTCCTTAACTCCTAGTTCGGTTACGAGAGTTTTGGATGATGTTTCCTTCTTTCAAGTTGTCCTCTTATTATTTGAGGGTTAGGACTGGGGAGCTCGGGCTCTTCTGGGGCAAGATTTTTCATATTGTTAATTACCTTATATTAATTATCCACTTATCAGTATTTCGGGTTTTATTAATGTAGGTGACAAACTCTGATATAAGCATCCAGGACAACGGCAATTCTATTGTTGAAGGATCAAAGGCTCCTAGACAATCAATGGATGAGCCAGATATCGTTGAAAGGTATCTCTTTCTTTGCGTTTTTGGTTCTCAATGCTGGATCATAAGAATATTTAATGTGATGTCTCAAAATAAATTTAATTGCGAGGAGCATATTTTCACCAGAAAAAGAGAAGAGAAAAAGAGAAGAGTTAACCGTGGAATGTGGCTGAAGCAACACATTGATATGAATTTCCTGAGAGCCAATACCTTCTTTCAACTTAAAAACTGAGGCTTGGATTTTTCCCATATTCATATCTGGTATCTAATAAGTAACATGTGGGACCTGCCTAAGAAAGATGGAAAAACCTAACTTGAGCATGTGTATTCTGCAAGGGAAATCCCTCCTGGCATTATTGGAATTGACATTTTGGGGGGAAATGAATATGACATAATCTCTGTGCATGCTTTCTGCTTATTATATAACCATGGTAGCTAATAGCCTAATAGCCTAATACATATAATGACTTAGTATTTGTTTATGTAGAATCAGTTTTATACTATAGTGGGGAATGCTGTATGGCCTTGGATTATTTTGCTGCATTGTTTCATTCAGCAGACATAATATTACATATCAAAAAGTGTTGCACTTTTATGAAAGTAGGCTCCAATATGGCAATACCATTTTTAGATGAATGTTACTATATAACTATAATGGAACTAGGATGACAATTAGATTGGAAGCTCTTGAAAATTTGGAAATCTGAAATATGTTGTGCAATTCTTTGATATGATGATCAAAATTCACCAATGTTACTTCTTAAACAGTGACAAGAATGGTACCATCTTAGAGGAGTCTAAGCATATGGCTGATGATGAACCTGAAATAGTCCCAGTGTCTGCAGACGTAGAAGTCGGGGAAGAGGTTGCACAAGCTGCTGTTGAGTGCTCATCGTCGAATAAATTTTCAGATTGGGTATCCACAGAGGCTGATGCACCTGGAGGTTGGTCAATACTTAATTTTTAAAGGCTTCCACGTTTTATCTAGCAATATAATTTTGTAAAGAAACTGAACATAGTATTTCGTGGAAAAACTTCTCTACATCTCCAAAATTTCGTACCTAAAAAAATATGCTCCTAGGGCTGTGCTTCATTTTCTTCCCAATGCCTTGGCATTTTGTCCAAATTTCTATTACATTCTTTTCCAACTTATCACTTTTTTCTTTTACTTGACTTTTCCGATACAGTTCCTGAAGGGTTCACAAAAGTCGCAGAAGCAAAATTTCCGGTAGTATGATTATGATGCCTTCTGCTTGTCCAATGCTCCTATAGATAGCACATGGTGGGCTTTGTCTAAATTATGGTAGTTCCCATGCAGATACAAATAAAAGAGTTCTTTAATCTGTTCTTCTCTGATGATGGTGTCAAATTCCAGGAGTCATTTCATAGAAAATGTGGCGATAAAGGTATTGCATGAATGCATCATGTAGCTTAAAGTTTCCATTGTGTTCTCAACCATTGTTTTAATGTGTTTTCTATTGCTCCTTGTAGATTTCAAGTGTACCTCATGGGTTCCTAATGAAAAGTTTGGGCACACCCGCAATGTATCATTTCTACATCCAATTAAAATTTACTTTGGTATGTCTTTCTCACATCAAATTATTTTATAATTTGAACTTCTGTACTTTTAAGTGGTGCACTGGTAACTTATTCTTTCGACCTTTTATTCTTACCAGGTGCTAGATTCGGTAATACTCATGAGACACAAAAATATCGCGTCTACAGGAACAGGCAAGTTTCCACTTTCTGTGACAGCAGCAAATTTATATCATTGTGATTGTTGACATTATTGCTTGTTTTGCTGTCCTCTACCATTCCCAATGCTGTCGGTCATTTGACTAGTCTTGCTTCCTGATGTATTTCACCATCCAGAATATGATTTTTTCCGTGTTATTATATGCATTTATCATTAATCTTGAAAAAATAGCACTTTTATGAAATTACAGTTGCTATCATCTTTAAAATTTGGGTGCCACAAATTTAAACCCCATGCCAGCAATGCACCTGCACTTGGGTGTGAGATTACCCAAAGATATTCTTGTATAGTTGTATATGGTTAAGGCTTTGAGTTGCTTCTCCCTGTGATAGGTAACATGTGTCAATTTGGGCTGCAGATACCGAGAAACAATGTTAATTAGATTTTTTGATACTGCCATAGCCCATAGATTAATTCTCATGAGATTTTGTGAACTTCTCTTTCATGTAGCATATTGTATTTGATAACTAAACCTGAGGACTTGAAGATGTGTCTACACTCAGTTTGAGGCAACCATAACACTGTAGATCTGGGATATGGCTAGAAAGAACTAAATCAGTATTCTGCTAATATTTCTAAGTCATGATATATGTAGGATTCTTCGAAAGGATAATGCAAGTTTATCATATGTTCGAGCTTAAGAAAATATTAAACCATGTCTGTAACCTGTCTGCTAGACAGCATCCGCGAGAAACATGTAAACTAAACTACATATGAGTGTGTTTTCCATCTAATGTGTGGCTGGCTTAGTTTTCTATTCCCTTTAAAATGTTTTATGCTTTTGTTGAATCTCTCTCTCTCTCTCTCTCAACTTTTTTGTTGTTATTTGATCTGTTACCCTACTGCTAAAAGATTCATGATTTATAAACACTCGCACATACATATTGAATGCAATATGTCCTACTGTAGTAATTCAGAGTTCAAATTTTGACATATCATCCCAGGTTCATTGACTATTCCATTGAACTTTATTGAATTCCATTGATGAGGGCTATTTGTTCTATGTTTTAACATTATATTAAGTTTTTTTCGGTCATTGTTGTATAGTATTTGTTTGTTGGAAACATTATTACTGTATATCTGGATTCTCATACTCAGTTTATTGTGCCAGTCGTTTAATTGTTGACACTTCACAAGATATAAGTGACGTACCGTATGCAGACTACTTCAGTGTGGAGGTATGTGTTTTGTGATATTCTTTTTCATATTCGAAGTACTTGTGATGGATTTAATTTCAAACACTTGTTCAAAAAGTTATTTGTTGTTTTATCGTTGATTTTATTTCCACCTTCTGTTTCTGAGCCAGAGGGATCTGTGCTTCTTGCACTCTCCCCATGTGGGATCCTGTATTATATTCTTTCCCGAAAAATATAGAGTTGAAACAAACAATTTTATCAACTCTTCAGATGTACACATACATTTAGGGGTGTTAATCTGTCACATGAATTTTCTTGGGGGTTCCCTTATACACAGGGGCGCTGGGATGTAGAGGAAGAGTGCAATGATTCCAAGCCTGGATGCATGTTGAGAGTCTATACCAATGTCGCCTTCTCAAAGAAAACCATGTTTAAAGGTTTGTGTCAGCTATTTCCTTGACCTTTCCACCTCACATGTCTTGGACTAAAGATTATTTTAAAAAAAAATGTTAAAGGTTTATGCATCGAAACACTCGCAATAGATTGAAAAAAATTCAGTGTTGACTGTGGTTTTGCAGGGAAAATAGTGCAGTCTACAATAGAAGAATGCCGAGAAGCTTATGCAACCTGGATAGAACTCGTATCTTTCTTCTTTTGTACCCATTGAATACTCATTATAATTCTCTAGCATGTGAAGATATAATCTGTATTGTTTCAGGCACATGAAGTGTTAAAGCAGAAGAATCTGGGGAAGGGACTAGGTATTTCTCTTGTCATTCATTTTATCTGTAAATCTATTTCTACTTGCCATTTTTCTCATTTTAAACTAATTTGGTTGGTGGCCTTGCATCTACCTCGATGTCAGATGAGAAAGTTAAACGGGAAAAGCCAACAGAAACTCTAAGGAATGTGGAACCCAATGCAAGTAATCTCAGAATACCACAACCGATACCAGATACAGATACAACTCAAAGGGTAAATCATCTGCCACAAGGAAGTGTAGGTGACACATCAGTTGGCTCTCTGTTTGGAAACAGCTTTGCAAACTTCTCTGCTGTGTTGAAACGTCGGAACGCTCCAACCCTACTTCTGATCATCGCCATTGCTGTAGTTCTCCTCCTGATGCAGGTAATTAATCTTTACACGGATACCATCCAATTAATTCTCAAAAAATATAGATAGTCATGTGTAGTTCTTGTTCATAACCGTCTCAAATATAGGTTGTTTGTGAACCCAGCATTTTCTTCCACTGTTTCAGATAAGCATCCTCACCATACTAAGCAGACCCCAACGGGTCCTTGTGATCCCTCAGTCCGACCACACAAGTGATAACGGACGGGAAGCAGCCGCCTCCCTGAACAGGCAAATAAAGTATCTCAAGGAGGAGATGGACTTTGTAGAAACGATGCTGGATAGATTGCAAATGGAGCACACCAGACTGAAAGGAAAGCTGAGGGAATTGGAGGTATTTAGGAACCAAAGAATTTGACACAAAACTGTTCATACATACATGCTGAAATTATATATGGGGTAAAATGTACATTACTTGTAATTGCTTTTTTGTGTGTCCTCTTTTCTCCTTTGATTTTTCTTTTTATTTTTAAACTTTTACAAGTTCATGTACCAGAGACTTTTCTGATTTGATGATCCATGGCTATAAAGTTTTTGTTGTTTCATGACTTACATGTGTTTTTTTTACAGTTTATTTGCTCCATAGGATTGATTGCACATTGTGTGACCTTTTCCCTGTAGGAATAGCTACTTCACTGGATGATCCACTATGATATACTATAAGCATTTTTTGTTTTTTCATTTCTTTCATTTGAGTTTATTTACTTTTGGTGCCTTGATGAACACGTGCATTTGAAGTGAGTGTGATTGGGACCCAGAATTGATTTCGTATGACACATGCATCATGCATGCATGTGTATATTTTTATTTATATCTATGGACTATTCAGATGCCTAAGTAGGAATGAAAAAGCGCCTCGTTGAAAGCAGTGGTGTGCTCCACTTCCTACTTCAGAGTTTAGGAAAAATGTTTATCAATACTTTTTGTCAGTTTTCGAATGTTCGTTTTTACTTTACTTTTGGAATACTACTTGGTACACGGCGAAAATGGGAAGGAAACAAATTTTATGGCATTATTGTTGTTTTCAATTGATACTATACTATTTTTTAAGGTATGAATAGTATTTGGCTTGTTTTGTTTTGCTTTCAAGAAATTAGAAAATAGTAGTAATATTTGTTGGCTTGGATTGTACTTGGAAAATGCTATTCCATCCGTCCTAATTCATTAGAGACTTTTTCACTTTTTATACTGTTTGTTAATTAACATTGACTTAATTATCACAAATTTTTAATTAAATAAAAATACTCGAGTGAAGTTTTATTAAACTTGTTTAATCGTTTATTTGTATAACTCTAGAACATACCATTTATATAATTTTTATTTATAATTATTTCAAAATATTACCCCTCCGATCTTTTTCAGTGGTCTTTTTAGAGATTAAAAGTATTCAACAATTATTTTTAGGTAGTTATAGATAGTTATGTCATGTTTTTACTATATTGTTATTCATTTTACATAAATGCTATTTGTTGACATTTATTAAGAATGAGCTTAGTTGAAGGGTAAAAATGTAAATTTATGAGTTAATTAATGCAAATATTTATTATTAAAATTGAGCTGAAAGAGACAATTATTTAAGAACAGAGTGAGTAATAGTTAAATAAGTGCATTGAATGTGTGTAGGAAAGAAAAATGTCAAATGAATTGAGACTGAAGGAGTATAAAGAATTAGTTTGGCTCGCTTTTGTGGACAAAATAATTTATACTAAAGAAAGGGATTATATATACTCCCTCCATACTTGAATAACTTTAGTGTTTGCGTAGTTGATACTACTGCATTCTCTTTGTAATTTGTGTGGCTTGGACTCTCACACACTTTTGCCGACACATATATGTCAATGTTTACCCAAAAAAGTTGATACTACTGCATTTATTTAGTTACTTTGATTCGACTTTGTAACACAGTTATATACTATAATAAATCATAGTCAAAATGAGATCTTATTAGATTCGTCTAATTATATAATTTCAGCGACTTGATAGTGTGCATTTCAACGACTACGTAAAAATTACAACCACAATTCTTTCGTTTAACATATTTCAACGACGGCTTCTGTGTATTTCAGCGACTTATTATAGTATATTTCAATGACGTACTGTAGTATTTTTCAGCGACTTAATGTGCATTTCAGTGACTTTGTAAAAGTTGCAACCTCAATTCTTTGGTTTAACATATTTCAACGACGAATTGTGTGTATTTAATCGATATACGATAACATGTGTGTATTTTCAGCGACTAGACCATTATATTTTTTTTGGACAATTTTACCATTTTCAATTTAGAACTGTTGGATTTGAATGAACAACTGAGATTTTGTGTCTTGATTTACCGGGAGTTTTGTGATTGCACCTAATTGTGCCCTATTTTTAATGTTTACTAATTAATAAATCTGTTTTATTTCTATCCAATAATGAATACCCATTTGTTTTGTAATAGTAGTAGATACTAATTCTTCACACTATTGGGATGATGACTTAGCCCAAGTAGTTAAGTTACTAGACTTTCAACGGAGGTTGGAGGTTCGATCTCCACCGGTCCCCTATCCCTCATTTTTATCCCCCTTTATAATTTGTGTGACATGGGCTCTCACCATCCCTTTCCCCTTCAATGGCTCTCCCCCCAAAAAAAAATAAAAAAAAATTATTCACACTATTCAATAAAAAATTGTTATCTACTCCAATACACTAATAAAATACTACCTTATTTATTTTTTTGAAAGTTTGTATCAAACTGAAAATGTGTCGCCTAAAATGAAATCGAGGGAGTATTTTGAACGTATAGTTGAAGCTCACGTGGATGAGGTTCTTAAAAAACATAAATGAAAAATATAAAAAGTCAAAAATCACTTATTGCTTCTGAAAAAAATGCTGTAGCTTTATTTCTTTTAATTAAAATCTTTCATTATTATTATTGTATTGTTGTTGTTGTTTTGAAGTAAAACCTTGAGAAAATCATCTAAACATGCACGTATACTTAAATGATAATTTAACCATACAAATATACATTTGCGCGGATTTACCTCGATCATTATGAGCCCATAATATCCTGACTATTTTTTCCTCGATCATTTGAATCAGATAATAGAACAGGTGGTATTTATTTTCTCAAAGCATATCTTGTGAAATATATACTACAAGCATCTCTTATTATTGATAAAGGGTTTTATCCAAATAATATCCTGACTATTTTTTTTAATTGTTTTATATTCAAGTGTTATCCGACGGATTTTGTCTTGGGAGATTTAACTGATGACGCCTTGAGTGCTTGTTAGCCTTATTTCTATTCTTTTGTGGTTGTGTTTCTTTTCTTGTCTTTTTGTTCTTTTAGTCTCTTTCTCAGTGTTGCTTTCTTTTTTATTTCATTATTTTGTATTTTCGTGTGTTGTATTTTTCTCCGGCCATTGATTTGGCTTATCAAAAAAAAGTTGTTTAAAAACGCTCTACACAAGCAGTGTCTACATGTTTGAAAGATGATGCTTATGTAGTATATATATTAAAGCCAATGATGGAGTACTCTGGAGATGTTAATTAGGTTACGTTATTCAATGATGAGCTTATTTGTCAACTGTCAAGCTATATGTATTTTTGACATGAAATGCTTTCTTTCATGACTGTCGCCCCAAATTAAATAGGGTGCGCTGCGCATGCATGGCACCATAAAATTTGATTTTAGAAATTGAATCTTCACTTATAACCCCTTCTCTTTTTCTTTATGCTTTTGTATGCATGAGCCAACCTCATGCATTAATTAATACAGTAGTAAAAGAAAATGAACATTAATTTGCACTCCCAATATAGTACTCCCTCCGTTCCTTTTTAGATGTCGTTTTAGCAAAAATCACACATATTAAGGAATGTCATTATTATTGGTTAATTTTCCACTTTTGTCCCTACTCTAGAAAAAAAGTAAAATTGAAGTGGTGAGATATTGCACAATATTCTAGGAGTAATATTTATGAAAAGATAAGGGTAATATTGGAAAAGTGTGATATAAATATGTAAAATGACAACTATTTTGGAACGCTTTTTAGTTTCTAAAAAGACAACTAAAAAGGAACGGAGGGAGTAATTGCCAAGGAATATAATAATGGTATTCTTTCCATTATCAAAGAATTGATCAAGTAAATATTTTGAATGAATATACTCTCCTCCATCTTATTAAATGTTAGCCCCTTCTTCAAAATTTCGAAAGAGGGCTTCCTACGTGTCGATCTGCATCTATTTCTATTTACCCTATATACTATACCATCGATCTAATTCTAATTTTTCAAAGAATAAATAAATCAATAATCAAATATGACGATGAGGGCTCTATGTACAAAAATGAGAGCCCCTCCATAAAGTTATATTATGGGGATGAATGATCGAGTTGCTATTTTATGTGTATTTCTCAGCAAAAACCCTCTCGGCCGTCGCTCGCAGAGGGCAATTCGAGCTCACGAATCCGTCCACCAACTGCAGATACGTCTTCAGATCGTGACACGTGGCCACTCCCCCGCCGCTCAGATGTGGACAGTCCCGGCTGCTCAATCTCAGCTCCTTCCCTATCTCTGCATATACCCACTGCGTCTCCTCCACCCGCCTCTTCACCCAATTCCCCAGCCCCCCCGCCGGCGCCGCCGCCGCCTTCGCGCTGCCGCTCTCCTCATTCAACACGATTCCCGGCACCTTCGTGATCGGATCGTCCGAATTCACGATCCTCAGCACCTTCGTGCCGCTCCTCTCCAATTGCCCCCGGAAACTCTTGTTCCCCACCCTCGGCCCGCCGAACGAAACCACCGTCACCAGCGGCGCATGCCTGAACGTCGTCGTTATGTCGTGCGCCGTCAGCGTCGCCAATGCCGCCCCCAGGCTGTGCCCCGTTACCGTTATGCTCAGCGGCTCGTCGGCGTATTTCGCCAGGATTTTCCCAATTTCTTCCCGCACCATATCCCGCAGGCTGGGCCGGGCCGGGCCCTGCAAGGCCGACGTGTACAGGCTCAAAAAACCACTTTGCACCATGGACCGTTTGTCCCCACCTGCCGCCATATCCTCCGGGAGACACGTCAGTGACGCCCGAAGATTCTCGAGCCATTCCATACACGTGGCGGTGCCACGGTACGCGATCACCACGTCCCTCCGGCCCAGCCTGGCGATCTCCTCCTTGTCATTGCACACCGCCACGTAACCGATCCAGCTGGACGGGACCGAAACCCAATCCGGCACCCGGTCCCCGGTCCAGGCCGGCAGATGCACCCCACACGTGGCGTGCAGGTGCTTGGTAACCTTGTACCCCGTGCTCCTCCCCATCCCGCAGTCCTCCAGCATCGTCCCCTTGGGGTACCTACACGTGGCATAGTCCGGCGACGTCGTATCGAATTCGAAGCACCGGTAAGCCGCCTCAACAAACTCCCCGTAGCGCAGGATCTCCCCGCGGAGGTCGTCGTCCAGCGGGTCCAGGAGCCCCTCCCAGTTCTTGATCCCCTGGAACTCCATCCATTTATCCCGCAGCTTCCTGGCCTTCAGCACCAGCGCCGATTGCCCCGTCGAATTCCCCAATTTGCCCTTAGGGTTCCAGGAACTGCTCATCATCCTCAATCTCCCATTCCCATTCCCCAAATTGGGCAACTGAATGTTCGTCGAGGAGGCAGTGTGAGTGGAATTGGGGAGCTGCAAATTGCAGGGCTTTACAATTCCACCAGCAAGCTTCATATAAGGCAGCAATTCCACAAATTAACCAGCTTTGTATGAAACTGAAAAAAAGACTGCAGTCTGCAGTACTGTCGTAGTATTGTAGTGTAATTAATAAGCCAGTTATGTGGGTTTGTCTGCAGCCACCTTTATCTTGGGGATATAGTAATTTCTTGTGCTAGTTTGGATGTAAGTGAGGGTAGCTCTGTCTCTCTCTATATATACACACACACACACACACACACATGTTTGTCAATTACTAAAGATCTCCAGATTTGAGAGTGATGAAGGAATGAGGAAAGTGGGGGCTTTCCTTTTCGTGAATAGAAGAATACGGCGTTTCTTCTTGCTTGGGGATGAAGGTCCACGGTCTAGGAATATGTAAGAGTTAGATTCGCAAGAAACGAAAGGTGGGGATTGACCCGGACTGGAGATCCCGGATCTTTCAAGATTGAGAGTGGTAGTTGGTTTGGCGATGTGGGACATGTTTGTGGTTTTGTAGGGAAATAAAAGAGGCGAAAATTGAAAAACGTTTTTGGGCTGGATTTTATGGCTACGCCTACGCGTCTGGTCACACTACTACTTTGGTTAGTTTTAACTTGGTTTCGTTGAAAGTCGTTTAGTCTGTTTGGAATGGATAACTAATACTGCCACTATTTATTTTATTTTTATTTCATTTCATTGAATGAAAGTATTTGTGGAGATTTACCGAAATACTAATATTACAAGGGAAATTAGGATGATTTGTTTAGCAGCCTCTGGTTATTATTCAGGCAGGGCTGGCTGGTCCTTTTGGATTAGTAGAAACCATGACCACATTTCCTTGGGGTACTAATACTGCCTTACTTTGTTGAACAGTTAATTCCAAGGTCTAGATTGAATAATCTGTATATACATTCTTGCTAAAAGTGGTAAGAAAATTTTCATGAAATATTTCTACATTCAAACTTACTTTTGTGTACCAAAAAAATAGATACTGCGGAGTATATAAGTGTGGTGCTTAGTTTCATTCTACTTTCATCGGTTTTAATTTTCTTTCTATTACTACATATGTAGATCAATTTAATTTAAATAATGAAATTTAGACTTGTTCTTCATTGATTTTATTTAAATTATTATTTAATTTGTCGCCTAATTAAGAATTTAGTAGATGCTGCAACACTTGTGTACCCAAATCCGAAACTCAATTAGATATTGGATTTATTAGGCTATTTTCAATTATATAAATACAGTACTTTATAAAAATCACTAAATTTCTGGTGTGGGACGGACAAATCTTTCTTGACATTTTTCATAGTGTATGATACCATGCCAATGTAGCAACTATACTAGCTCACAAATATTTTGCAATGGGAAATTTATTAATTAATTTATATATTTCATTTTTTTTAAAAAAAAATAAAGTTCTTGCCTAAAACATGTTATTCGTGGGCTCGATACAATAAGTAGTACTTCTATAAGACAATCATTTTTAGCTCAAAACAAGACTTGCAAAGGCAACAAAGTATGCGCAATTAATAGGCTCATTTAATTATAGTAGTTATCCAATTGAACTCAAATAATGAAGAATAAGTGGGGTTGGGGCATGAGCTCTCCATCCGGCCCCCTATCCATCTCCTTTGTTCTCTTTGTAATTTGTGTGGCATGAGCTCCCACTACCCCTTTCCCAGGCCTTTAATGGCTCCTTAAAAAATTAAGAATAAGTGAGGTACTTTTTATTTACAAATAAATTTATAACAATCAATACATACATATATATACTTCATATACTCACAAATATATTTGTATAATAAGCTTAATAAAATTGGAACGAAAATTTCATTTTTATGCATGGTAAGGAGGCTCGAAAAGGATAGTGAGAGTCAATGTCAAACAATATACTATATGGGACATAAAAATCGGATGAAAGTTAAAAAAAAAAAAACATAACTCATTCATTAAAAAAAAAAAGGATCATTTTTGTGCGGGATAAGTCGAGGATTGTGTTGAAAAAACTTTGCCTCCATTACTTTATCGTTTTCGAGCTCAATTTTTTAAAATTAAAATCATACTAATTTGAATGAATAACATATTGAATTATAAGTCTAGCTGGAAAAAAAAAAAGATTTTAAAAATCCAACTGAAAAATGTCATACTAGGCGAATCATTATTATATATAGTTATTATAAAGTTAAAAGTCAACAGTAAAAGGAGGGCGAGGAGAGTGGGAAGATTTTGACGTCAACTGAAGAGTGCCCACAATCCACAGAGACGCACATCAGATTCAGCACATATATACAAGTGTCCTTTCCATTTTATTACAACCTTAATTTAATCAATTACTTTATTAATAGTGGGCTCCGACCACATAAGATAATACCCCATACACAAATATACATGCACGTGCTTACCACCGGACGCGCTACTGAAGAACGAAGAACGGCGAACGCTGCCCTGATTTTTTAATAAATAAAAAATAAAAATAAAAATGAACAGTAAAAAAATTGTTGAAATGTTTTTATAAGTGAAACTGTGAACAATATAATTGTATACTCCATATATTTCGTTTCAATGACAAATTTTACTTTAATTGATTTTTTAATTATAAATTTGTAATTCACCTTTTGGGGTTAACATTTTTAGCTAGTATTTTTCAAATGTTTATGAGAACATGCCTAAGTGGCCAAGTCCGTGACTTCCAATCTTAGGGTTGGGGTTTAGATTTCCCACCCGGCTCACTATCCATCTCTTTTATCTATTTATAATTTGTTTGGCATGAACTCTCACCACTCTTTCTTTGATCTCGGCTCCTAAAAGAAAAAAAACTATTCTTTTCTTGGAAATTTGAAATTAATTAATAAGCTTGATATTTTAGTTAAAGTTTTAAAGTTTTTAACAATAAGTTTTAAAGTATTTATGGTTTATTATTTTTACGTACTCTTTTTTCTTATATTTTCATACAGTAAAGAATTATATATGTTGCCGACAATTATTTCAATATGAATGATATTTAATTTATTAAACACAGTACTAAATATTAAAAATATATCTCTTCCAAAAAAAATATTAAAAGTATAGATCAAAATGCAAGGCGATCAGCTGTATATGCAAAAATCTGAAATATGGTGTGACGTGGAAAAATGTTCTTTTTTGCCACTGAAAAAAATAACCCTTAAACAAATACTACTACAATAAGTACCAATAGTAATAATGTGTAATAACCCTTAAACAAATACTACATGCGTGATTTTTTAATTAAATAATTTAATATTATACTACCTCCGTCTCAGTATATTTATTACGGATGGTTTTTTGGCACTATTCACTGTTTAATTTTATTTCGATTTTTCATCATAGCTATGTAAGAAAAAACATAGTCAAGTGAGATCTTGTTAGATTCGTCTACTCTTGTAGTTTTAGACAATTAACTTTTTATAACTTTTCGTTGTACACAATTTAAGTTATTAACCATTAAAAATGTGTATCAGCATACGTGCTGGGTGGGTCCGTAACAAAAATAGTGAGACGAATGAAGTAAGGTATAGCCCACAGACCACAGTTCTGTATACCTTCAATAGAGGCTTCTGAATAATGGCTTCCCATCCTAATTAATTAATACTACTTCCTCTCTACCACTTTAGTTGTCTGATCAAGTTGAGTTTTGTTAGAATCGTAAAGTTATGTACTTTTAAAATATTTATTTTATATAATTTTTTGTTGTACATATTTTGAAATATTGACGATGGAAATGTGCATTGAATTGTGTTAAAAAATAGAACAAAATAGTAAGTTAAATGTGACGGAGGGAGTAATTAGTTGGCCGTCGGAAAGTAATACTGACCGTTGATTGCTGTAGAACCCAACCACCATCAACGGTCAGAATCCTGTCACAAACATTAGTGTTACTGGGACACATGCACACTACTGTACCAACTACGATTGCCATCTCATCATAGTATTCCTAAACAAATTACTAAAAGTAACATAGTACAGTACTACTATATACTCCATATTTATTTATTTTTTTAAAGTATATTTTTATTTATTTATTTTAAGATAGAAAATGCAAATTCTAGTAGTACTAGTAGTATCATATGGTGCATGTTGTATTGAGTTTTGTTTCTGAAATGAAATAAAGAAATCCTGGTATGTGCTAATTATTAAGCGTTTTTGTCGTTGTTATGTACTATTTGGAGTGGGCCTCATTAAGGTAAGGTCGCTTTCCAATTTTTGTATACATTCGTGTACTCGATCTCATCATATCCTTTAATGCATTCATCTTTCAACCTTGCAATCACTTTCATTTTAGATCACATTCCTATTATATCCGTCACAACATCAATTTTACTACTTAAAATTTAGTAACATTTCTGCATTAATTATTAGTATTTTTTTTTTTTTTTGGAAGAGCCATTAAAGGTATGAGAAAGGGATGGTGGTAATCCATGACACACAAATTACAAATGTGACAAAGGGGAGAGATAAGGGGCGTGATGAGGATTCGAACCCCCAACCTATTGGTTGGGAGTCGATGGACTTGACTCCCAACCCCATTCAAAATATTAGTATTTGATTCACTTAGAATACAATAATGTGTGACCACATACATACACTCTTAAAATAAATTAAACACGTGCCGGAGGTCATGCTATATGATCGAAACTGGATCCAAGTCTACGGAATATATATGGTAGCGGTTTAGGGGCTCGTTCAGCCTATTCTGAAGTACTAGGTGGAGATGTGTATGTGCTAACTTTTTATTTATGGGTTTATATTATCGGGTATGGTTTCAATGTTGATTCAGAAAGGGGTTGAATATGTGAGTTTCTTCTACTTGTGTGATGGTTTTGTAGTATACCAAGCATTTCCTTAATTATATAGATTTTAAATTCCCCAAATATCTTTACTTTCCCAAAAAATTGTTGCCCTAATTTTTTTTCTCTCCCACCCACTTCCTCCACCGGCAAGATCTTCTCCCCAAACCCACAACCCGTTGCCGCCATCTCCAGCAATTCCAAGCCGCCACAGTTGCTCTGAAACCATCGCCGTTCTGCTGCCTAGACTTCCTTTGAATGTTGGTTCGGTTGATTGGAAGCACGAATCTTATCCTGAATATTAAGATTTCATTGTGCTCCCATTTTTCATCATCTTTTTTCCCTATAGTGAGGTTTTTTGTCAACAAATTTGTCTTTTAGGTATACTTTCCATTTTGGGCTATCCTGCAATTTTCTTTGTTGTGAATTGGGATATTTTCTCGGTGCCCCTTTTGGTACTTTTCTAGTTTGTAATTGATGAATTTTGTTGCAATTGCTTTGTAGTGCTCATTTATTTGTCATGGTGATGTCTTATTTGTCATCTTGTGCTGAGTGAGAACGGGCATATGGCTAGGTAAGAGGCGCCGAAGGTGGGGAGGTTTGGCGGTGCTGGTGTTGGAATCAATTGAATATTGTGCTGATTTAGGCCCCATTCTTTAAGACTTATTTTCAGGCCTTATTATTTATTTTTTTTTTATAAAAATCAGATCAGACCATATCAGATAAGAAACATTAAGATCAGACTAGATTAAATAAGACCAGACTAGACTAGACCAGATCAGATCAAATCATTATAGTAATATACAGAAAATAAGATCAGACCAGACAAGATCAGATCAGACCAGACCAGAAACATTCAAACCAGACCAGACCAGACCAGATCTTACAAAATTCAGATCATACCAGAAAAATTAAGGCCTAGAGAATAGGGTCTTATTTGTTATTTAGTGATAGCTTACTTGTCATCATGTGCTAGTTTGATATGGGAGTCTGCCGGGATTTGGGTTTCCTGTAATTAGTTTATGGCTGAATCATGTTTCACCGAGCATTGATGAATTAGAATTTTTGGTCTCTAATAATCATTTCTTGATTACAGGAATTAACTATGAAAAATGTATATTTAATTGCTATTAATATAGAGTCATATAAATAGTAATTATCCTTCCATCCATCCAACTAGCACACATAATATTTTAAACTATCACATTTAGCGTGAGCTGAATATAGAAGAATCAGCTTCCTAACCTAACCCTGTATTACCATATGTTGACATGAGCTCTGATAATTAAGGTGGATAATATATCCTTATTTATTACATATAATTTCTTCTCAGTGTAAGAAACATTCTGGATTTTGGCCATCATAGTGGAGGAAGGAAATCAATGCATTTCTTGACTTTGAAATGCTCAATATCTATATATACATAGCACATTATTCGTAACATTTAGCACATGTAACGAATCATATCAGTACATCAATTGTTAACTTCTAGCATATGTAACGAATCATATCATCACAACCCAAGCACATGTTATCATGAAGCTTATGACAGAACCGTCCTCGATTTTCACATGTTTGGAAGGTCAATAATGATGATTATCCGAATTATGACAGATATTATTATTTTCCAAACAAGCAGTTACATAAGATGGAAACATAATATTACATTACTACAATTACCACGTTCTCGTTTTTGGAAAATGACAGCAACTAAGATCACTTAGCATTTACTGACCTAGATACCAACACATTAAGCAGGTGTTGAACTATCCCTATTCAGCACGACCCAAACCGCTCCCTTTATGCCAAATTATCAATTATGGAAAGAAAGAAAATCGATAAGGATTTACTATAAATTGCTAGTACTATACTTTCTTTTTAAAGAAAAATGAGGGGCTGGGGTGGGGTGGGTGGAAATCTGAAATAATTGCATGAAAAGACATTACTATAATGCAAGGAAGAATAAGTATAATCATATGATGAGATCGAATTCAATGAATGATTGTAGTAGTGCTTTTGGAATTAAACAAGCTAAGTGTTGGGGCCATGGGCCTCAATAAGGGAATTGGGCCATAAAACAGTGGGCCAAAGAAGAAGAGTAAAGGAAGTGGGCTTAGAATTGACTGGGCCGAGAGACTAAAGGAAGACGATACATAACAGACGAAGAGTCCAAACAGAGGAAGGTCTCAAAGACAAGTGATTTTGGCCGAAATGAAGCCAAACCAGCCGATTAGGGGGAGGACGAAAATCGGCTCAAGGGAGTAGGCCGGAGGAGCGGTTACCAGGCTCCGGCTATAAATAGGGGAGGGCATACACAGAATTAGGAGAGATCAATCCAACCCCCCAAATTCCTTTATCAAATTTAATTCTTTGTATCTTTACTGCTTTCTTTACAGCTTTCCTTTACCGTTTTTCCTAGATTCTAGCCTAGCTTGTAGTGGTTACTTCCCAAGTCCACCGTTGTTTCTCAACAACTGGTAGTTTGGTTCAATTTTCCGGTGAATTCGCCGTTGTTCCTTAACAACTGGTAGATTCTCCATTGTATCCAGTTTGCCATTATAATTCCAGTGAAATTCAGTCAAGTTTGGGCGTAATTAGTCAAGTTTGGGCGCATTATTGTAAATCCGGACCCGTAATCGGTTTGATCCTTTTCCGATAGCCTCCCTTGAGGAGAAAAAGGTCCTTGGCTCATCACCAGCCAAACAGTGGCACGCCCAGTGGGACTAGAAATGGCATTCAAACAGGCAACTCCAGCAGTTAACACGGCGGCAAGGACCGATTTGCCGCCGATCCAGGAAGAACGCACAACAGAGCCGGTGAATTCCCCCTAAGGTTCCCTGGACCATTAAACTTCCACAATCAGGAGTTTCCGCATGACGATCTAACCCCCAGGTTCCGCGATCATGTCCAGTTTATGGTGGAAGCGGCGGTTACTAATTCGGTTCGGCATATAGAAGGCAATATTCTGGAAGCGATGCCAGCAATGTTTAGAGCCGAATTAGCGATGAATATGTATCCGACGGGAACGCAGAATGCACAGATGACGCAAAATCCACCACCTATGATGCAAAATCCTCACAACTTCCAACAGCAGGCCTATCGGCCGCTAGGAGGGCAAGGACCACGGCCTTTTGTCCCTCCGCAACAAAGGTACGATCAGCAGCAGAATCAACCGCCTCAACCAGTAGTGCAACCCCCTGCTCCAGTGGTTCAACAACAATACTTACCACAGCAGCCGAATCCGCCACAACTGGTTGACAAGGAATTGATTGCTGAGATAATTCGTACTCAGTTCGGAAATCTCATCGGCCAGGAGAATAGGCCGATATATAGGAAGCCTTACCCCGAGTATATCGAAGAGCAGTATCCAGTACCTAGAGGAGTGAAGGTTCCAGATTTTAATACTTTCTCTGGAGAGGTCGGCCGATCTACGATAGAACATATTGGCCGATTTACAGCTCAATGCACCAGAATTGCGCAAAATGATTTTCATAAGCTGATATTGTTCAGCTTATCGCTAACTGGTCCAGCATTTGAGTGGCACATTAATTTGCCAGCAGGATCGGTTAACACCTGGCCCGAAATGGAGCGGTTATTCCATGACCGATTCTATAATACCAGTCCTGAGGTATCAGTGGTTGATTTAACATCAACCAAACAGAAAGCGGCGGAATCAGTCACAGAGTTTATAGAGAGATTTTATGCCGTTAAGGCTCAAATGAAGACAATGCTGCCGGAGCATGCATATATTCAAATCCTGAAGCATAATCTAAAGTTCGCAATCAAGGACCGATTGATGGTCACGAGACCTAGGACTGTGGCCGAATTAACAACCGAAGCTATAAGAATGGAGACTTATTTGGCGGAGCAAGCGTTCAAATCAAGCCGAAGTCAAAGTGGAAGATCACAGCCTATCCAGTCAGCCGCATCGTTTGAAGAATCTCTGGATAGATGCGAAATTGAGGAAGAGTATAATACAGATGATATTCCTGCTTTAGACGAAGTAGCAAGGGCCGAAGTGGTAATAAAGAAGCCCATGACTTGTCCTGCGCTTCGGCCGGTTAGAGGCAAGGAGAAAGAGGGAGAAGTCAGGGACGAATCACAGAGGTTTTATTCTTTCGACCTATCTCAGATGGATGAAATATTTGATTATTGCCAGAAGAACGGATTATTGGAATTCAAAGAAAATCACCCACAGCCAACCAAAGAGCAACTGGAAACCGGGTGGTGTAGATTTCACGGATCAGCTACTCATTCTACAGCAGTTTGTGGACATTTCAGAAAGCTGATCCAGAAGCATGTGGATGATGGGAAATTGAAATTCCCAGACAGACTCATGGCAATTGATAAGAATCCGTTTCCTGTCGCAAACATGGTAATGGTGCACCCCAACCAAAACAAGTCTGTATACGATCGTTTGGGCGACCAACCATCGACTAGTAAAAGCTCTGTGCACGATCGGCTAGGAAATCAGCCATCGGCTCAGAAGAAGGCAGGAGTGTGGAGACGGTTAGGATCTCCGAAGGAAAAAGAGAAGATTTCGGATGTTTTTGACCGATTGGCGAATTATGAGGTTAAGGAATGGATTAAGCAATCAGACAAACTTCAAAAGGTGGAATTCGGAGATGAGAGTGAAAAACCAACGTTGAAAATCATAACCAATGGTTGGGATTCAGAGATGAAGTTGACAGCCGACAAGCGGAATGGAAAGACTGTGATTCAGATCACAGTTCCCGAAGATGCTATCTCTCCAGAAATGAAGAAACTCAGAAGGCCACCAGCAAATACTCAGGTAGGCCGATGGATTCAGAATTCCCCAGAGAAAAGGCATTTCGGCCAACGCCGATTTGAGAACTCAGCCTGGAGGGCAGGGGAGAAAAAGACTCCGAAAGGAAAGGGATCGTATCATACTTTCAAACGAAGAATGCAGCGGCTTAAAGCAGCTGGCGCATTTAAGCAAGAAGAGTACAAAATGATGCATATGGAAGAGGATTTCCCAGACGATTGTTCTTCATCTGAAGGAAGGATCCTCAATAAGGGGTTTACGGCTCGATTAAAATCAGCCGAAGGGAAAGAAGAAAGGAAGCCGAAAGAAGGACAAGATCGGCTGAAAAATAAAACTGAATTTCAGCCGAAAGCCGATAACGAACAGCCGAAAGTAAAAGAGGAATGGAAGCCTAGACCAGTCCGAACCAGGGAATGGAAGCCGAAAACAAGCATCGTCCCGAATAGTGACACACTTTCAATCGGGCAGTTCAAGTTTGATTTGGGGTCTAGTGCTAATATGTTAGGAACGACCACGACAACCGAGGAAGAGTACTGGTCCGATTCGGAACCAGCTGTGGTCTTTTGTCAGAAAGAAGGAGAATACTTCGGCGATGAAGAACCCATTGTGGACTTCTGTTTCGCCAAACTAGAAGCACTTCGGCCTGAGGTCGAAGCAGAGAAAGTTGCGGAATAAGGATATGAAGCGTTCGTCACCGAAGCTCAGCCAAGCACGATTTTACCTCCGACTGCAAAGATGTCTCATCATATGAGGCCTTTGTATGTCAAAGGCTGGGTCAACGGGAGACCACTCAGGAGAATGTTTATTGACGGATGAGCAACCGTAAACATTATGCCATTATCCACACTGACGAAGATAGGCCGTTCGAAGAACGAGTTATTGCCCACAAGGATGAAAGTATTAAGTTTCGTGGGAGCACAAACGGCGGCCGAAGTGTGTATTTTAGTGGATGTAACGGTCGGCACAATCTCGATTCTGACTTATGTTCTTTGTAGTGGAAGCAGAGGTCCCGTATGCGGCCTTATTGGGCCGATGCTGGATTCATACAGCTAGATGTTTGCCATCAACACTTCACCAGAAGATATGGTTCTGGAAAAAGGATGGCACAGTCAAAGAAGTGGATGGTGATCAACCTCCGTTTCCAGTCAGCACAGCCGGCTGAATTGATGCGGTGTTGTACGAAGAGCCCATACAACCATTCCTAGCAGTGGTAGGGGAACGATACCCGCAGGTCGTCGAATGCGACTGGACAGATTTGGGGTTCGAAGTCAGGTATCAGGCCGATGTACGGCCAGTAGAAGAAGAAAGTAAATGATGAACGAAGAAGCTAAAGGAATGGTCAAGTTCGAATCGACCGAATTCGGATCATCGGGAGAAAAAGCAGGTTGGAGTGAACTCATGGATGCTATTCCGAAACGAACACCAGATTTCAAAGCTCAAGATCCCTTGAAAATGGTCAATGTTGGTACAGATGAGCACCCGAGGGAGATCCCATTGAGTGCGGATTTAGATCAGCAGACGACGAGCCGATTCAAGGAGGTGTTAGTAGAGTTCAAAGATTGTTTCGCATGGGATTACACAGAGATGCCAGGATTGGAAAGATCGATTGTAGAACATAGATTGCCAATCAAAGAAGGGTTCAGGCCGCATAAACAGCCAGCTAGGAGGGCGGCGCCCGAAATTGTTCCAAAAATAAAAGAAGAAATAGAAAAGTTGTTAGCGGGTGGATTTGTTAGGCCAGCTAAGTATGTAGAGTGGTTGTCAAATATTGCTCATGTAATAAAGAAAAATGGGAAATTGAGAGTTTGTATTGATTTTAGAAATCTTAATATAGCCACTCTCAAAGATGAATACATGATGCCTATTGTCGATTTGTTAATTGTTTCGGCCGCAAAACAGGGAATGATATCCTTCATGGATGGATATTCTGGATACATCCAAATCTTTATGGCCGAAGAAGATGTGCATAAAACGGCATTCAGATGCCCTGGAGCTATCGGGATTTATGAATGGGTAGTGATGCCATTCGGGTTAAAGAATGCGGGAGCCACATATCAGAGAGCCATGAATTATGTTTTTCATGATCTAATAGGAGACTGCGTGGAAGTCTACATCGATGATGTCATGGTTAGATCCAAAGATATGGAAAGTCATTTGGACGATTTGCGAAGGGTATTTGCAAGAATGAGACTACATGGAGTCAAAATGAATCCAGCCAAGTGTGCTTTTGGAGTGCAAGCAGGGAATTTTCTTGGATTCTTGGTACACAACAAAGGCATTGAAGTTGATGCAAATAAACCAAGGCCATCCAGGAAGCTAGGCCTCCACATGATAAGAGGAGTTTACAAAAATTCCTTGGACAGATCCGTTTCTTGAGGCGATTCTTGGCAAATGCGGCCGGAAAATCGAAACCATTAACTAATCTATTAATATTGAAGAAAAAAGAGGAATTCAAATGAGGAGTCGATCAACAGGAAGCCTTCGAGCAACTGAAACAGGCTTTAATAAATCCACCAGTTTTGGTCCCGCCGATTTTGGGTCGACCATTGAAGTTATATATAGCAGCAGCCGAAGAGTCTATTGGAGCACTACTGGCCCAAGAAGACGATGAAGGAAGAGATCGGGCGATTTATTATCTAAGCCGAATCCTTAGGGATGCAAGAGCTAAGGTACTCACCGATTCATAAACTATGTTTGAGTCTTTATCATGCATGCCAGAAGCTAGAATATTATATTCAACCAAGGCCAGTGATAGTGGTGGCTTCGGTTGATATAGTCAACATCTTGATGAATGATCCAATTAGTAGCCAAAGAATGGCTAAATGGGCCATGAGGTTAAACGCATATGATTTGAAGTATCAACCACTCAAGGCTATGAAAGGACAAATTATAGCCGATTTTTTGGCCGATCACGCAATACCTCCGATGTCAGACGATATTGAAGAACATGTTCGGCGGAAAATGATAGACGAAATAGGAATAGTGTATCTACGCCCATGGGTGATGATGTTTGATGGTTCCAAAGCCGCCTCAGAAGTTGGGGCAGGGTTCACGCTACAGACGCCGGAGGGAAAGATATACAAATACTTCGTACAATTACCGAACTCCTATACTAATAACCAAGTGGAATACAAAGCGTTAATTTCGGGGCTACAACAATTGATAGAAGAAGAAGTAAAAGCTATTATAATCAAAGGAGATTCGCAAGTGGTTATTCAACAGTTGCAAGGAGACTTTTGGGTAAAGAGTTCTCAATTGATCAGACTGTATGAAGAGGCAATCGACTTACTGGAAGAATTCGACGAGGTATATGTTGAATATATCCCCAGAGAAAAGAATGAATTAGCTAACGAATTGGCTCAACACGCAGCCAGATATCAGTTAATGCCGATAGCAGGGAATGTGGAAATACATTTGGCCAAAACAGAAAAGGCCGAATGGATAAAAGAGTTAGCACGAACGTTGGAATATCCATCCGAAGCTAATCCAGCCGAAAAGCGGAAGGTGATGGATTACATAATAATAGGAGGATTACTCTTTAAACGAGCCATCGATGGAGTGCTACTCAGATGTGTTGGAGAAGAAGACGCGAAAAGAGTAATGAGAGAAGTACACGAGGGAATATGCGATGTACATCGGGCAGGAAAGTCGATGAAATGGAGTATCATTCGGCTAGGATATTATTGGCCTAAAATGGGAACAGATTGCGAGAAATATGCCAAAGGGTGTCGCGAATGTCAGAAACATGGGCCGATTCAGAAGTTACCGGCCGAAGAGTTACACATAATGATCAAGCCATGGCCATTTCGACGATGGGCTATGGACATTATTGGAAAGATTCATCCTTCTTCATCGAAAAGGCATGAGTTCGTGCTAGTCGCAACAGATTATTTCACGAAATGGGCTGAAGCTCAGGCATATATTAGCATTTCTCAAGAAAAAGTTATTGAATTTATTAAGAGAGTTGATTTACAGGTTCGGAATCCCACAGAGAATTCTAACAGATAGAGGAACAGTATTTGTAGGAGAAAAGGTTAAGGCCTTTGCAGACGAATATGGGATAAAAATGGTGCATTCGTCGCCATATTATCCACAGGGGAATGGGCAGGCAGAGGCCACCAACAACCAACTGATAGGAATCATAAAGAAGATGATCAAAGATCAACCGAGAAAGTGGCATGAAAAGTTATCCGAAGCATTGTGGGCTTATCGGAATGTCAAGACTTCAGCAACGGGATTCACGCCATTTCGGTTGACATATGAAATGGACGCAGTCCATCCAGCCGAAATAACAGTTCCGACTTTGAGAACAAGTCAAGCAGATTTGGTATCGGGCGAACAATACGATCGTTCAATGAAAGACGAGTTGTTGGATGCCAACTCCGATCGGGTGCAAGCATTTGAAAACTTACAGAAAATAAAGATATTGTGGCCGATTGGTACAACAAGCGAATTCGGGTTAAGCGATTTGAAGTCGGAGATTTAGTGTGGAAAGTTATATGGCCACCGAAACAGAAGAATGGCCGATTAGGAAAGTGGAGCCCTAATTGGGAGGGGCCATTTATTGTTCAGACGAAATTGCCAAACGGAGCATACATATTAGTCGACGAAAATGGAGAACAAATGTCAAATCCAGTAAATGCGAGATATATAAAAAAGTATTATGCTTCAGTTTGGGATTAAACATCAAGCCAACAAGTAAAGATTTTATTGCATGGACGAAACATTACAAAGAGGAGCTACTTCAGCCGGAAACGGCGTCGATAGTCCGAAATTACAATATACAAGAGAAACGTCATAATCTAGGCTGGCATATACAAGGGAAAGGTCCTAAGAATGGGAACTGTAGGATTGTATCAAACAACCTAGCCTTGTATAAAGCCACCAGGATACATCGGCGGAGCCAAATGCAGTGGCGAGACCGCTCATTCCGAAGTAGCACCGCCGATTGCCCCAACCACCAAGCCTCAAACTCTGGAAGCGCTAGAACAAATAGTACAACGTCCCAGAGATAGAAGTCGAACTCGGGTGCAACATCCGCGCGATCTTAGATAAAATGAGGATGGATGCAACCGAGGCAAACAGCCAAGGCGGTGGAAGGAAAAGAAGAGAAGGGACCACTAAGAGAAGTGGGTTCCCCATCAGACAAGGTCCGACAGGATATGCAACCGCAAAGTAGAAAAGAGTCCTGTCCGCATAGCCGTCGAGACTTTCATTTGGAAAAACAGTCAAAGATCCTCGCCCATACGAACATGGTGAAAAGGATGTTAGCTGAACTCGTGCCGCATAGGCAAAAGGTTTTCGTACCACGTCTGTAAATCCTTCCAGGAAGACATCAGCCAGAAACCATGGGGGCACCGGAGATAGAGGATCGAGCAAAGCAAGAAGAGGAATCATTTTGCTTAAAGGAAAGTGCGAAGAAGTGATGGATAAACATCAGTGAGAGCCGGGTATTTATAGGAAGAAGATAAGTACTCGGCATAAGAAACGGTTAATATTAAAAGTTATTTATAGGAAGACGTTACAGCTGATTCCCAATAAAAGCTGCTAACATTCAGAAATCAATCAAGAAGACCGAAAATTATGGGATTCGAAAAAGATTTGAATCGTAGTGCAGAGAAGAAAAGATACGGATCCAAAAGTACATTTTTTCGGCTAAATACAACTTATAAAAAGGGAAATGGCCGACTATAGCTAGTAAAAACAGCCGAAATTTACATCCAAAAAAAAGGAACTAATGATCTTCGCTGTCATCGAAGTGAATATCATCGTCCAAGCCCTGCAAGGCACCAATTGAATGATTAGTGGAGGACACCATTGGATCCGGATCCGCAGTAAAGGAAGAGCCAGGAAGGTTGCTGGATAAAGGACGATCAGCGGCCGGATAAGCTTCAACAGGGCCAGAAGATGCCAGAAGATTCGACGGCTGGATGGGAACATCAGATTTCCCTGAGCAAATAAAAAAAGGAGTGATGAACTAGGAGAACGTAAGGAATAATCAAGTGAAAAAGAAAGATGAAATACCTGCAGGGGCCTTCGAAGAGGAAGGAGCATTGTTGGACGAAGAAGTTTCCATTTCTGAAGGGTCTAGAGAAAATAAAGTTGGGGGAGAAAGGACATAAGCAGTGCTTTTCCCACCAAGACTTTTGATAGCCGAATCAAGATGGCCGACTAGAGATTGAGTATCGGCCCATTTTTCTTGAAAGGTACCAAGTATATAGTCATTAAAGCTGGACCGCATAGCCAGATAGGAAGCATCCCTGTGAAAATCCAGGATCTTTGCCTTAGGAGCTTCGGCCGATTGACGAAGAAATTTTATCGACCCTCTCAAGTCAGCCGATTTATGCCTGTTGTGGTCCAAAGCCAACTTCAATTCCTGCTCCTTTTGTTGAAGTTTGGCTATCTCTGAGCGGATCAAAGAAAGGTCCTCGGAATACTTATGTTCATGGGATTCCATTTCAGAAAGGATATCCATTTGAGCCCGATACTCCACCGAATAGTTGTTAAAAACAACTTGAGAAGCAACCACAACTTCACGTTCGGCGGCAAGTTTGTTCCGCATCTCTAAGTGTGCTCTGAGTTCTTGATCTAAGGAAAGGACGGACTTCATGATCGTCTGAAGAGGGCCGTTCAGATTCAGGGAAACCATCTCCTCATGAAAGTGTTGGTCAAGATGAGACAAAAGAAGGATGATCGGTTTCGGATTGACAAACTCCACGTCAGATTGCCTAGCAATCAAGTTACACAATTGGCCCAAACAATCCCCTAGGTGGGTCGAAGGGTCTGACGGGAGGGAAGTCGAAGGCACAGGAGAGAAGAATTCATCCAATACATGCCGATCAGGAAATGGAGACAAAGGGACCGGATCGGAAGAAGTGTCGTCAGCAGTCGTACCACCAGGTGTCGAGTCGAAAGACCCCAAAATCGTCGAAGAGGGAAGTACGGTAGAACCCCTAATTGGTTAAAGAGGGTCAACCGAAGAAGAAATAACAGGATCGGTCGAAACAGGACCCTGGACTAGTCTCTGAGGTTCGGCCAAAGAAGAATCAATAGGAGCAGCCGAATCAGTAACGTCAGTCAACACACGGGGTTCAGCAATGAGAGGATCTGAAGCTGCGGTCAAAATAGGCGAAATGGTGGACGATGGTAGAGCAGTAGAAACCTAGTGGAAGGAAGGAAAAAAAAATGATGATGAATGATCAGCTGTAAAAGAGGAGGTGCGCAAAGAAGAAATAAGAGGAAGAAAGGAAAAGAAACGAACCATAAAACGGGAAGCAAGGACCCTGCCAAGGGGCGAATGAGAAGAACGCTTCCGAGTCTGAGTAGGAGGAAGAGAACCAGTAAGAGAGGCCGAAGAGGAAATAAGCCTTTTTCGGTCAGGGTCCGAGGTGGAAGGACGAGAGACACCTAGATTCAAGAAGAACAGTCGAATAAGGAATATATATAAGATAAGAAGGGGAAGAAACAATCAAGAGAGAAACATACCGGGACGGGAAGAAGAAGGCGAACCAAGAGTGCGCTGAGGAGTGGAGTCCGGTGAGGACAGAGGATAAGCAGAGAAAGGTAAAATGGGAGAGAAACCACTCCTCCGTAAAAGCGAGTTAAGGTCGGCACCAAAAAAGGTACGAGCAACACCGTCACACCAGAGCCGAAAACGAGAGGTAGAGAGTCCAGGGCGAACATTAAATTTCGGCACATCAAAATCGATTAAACGCTGGTGATAGAGGGAACACTGTTTGCGGCTAGAGGAAGGAGTAAGACGCCTATCGACCCGATGGGCTTCCACTAAGTCCTGGCCGAAACCGAATTGACGACTGACTAAATGAGGGTTATAAACCTCAAAAGGAATAGCAGCGTTAGGAAGAGCTGTCGAGCGATTGAAGATCGGACGGGGAAGTATGCATCGATTCCAATTTTGAGCGAAGGCCACAGGAAGAGAAATTCCAAAAGAGTAGTAGCAATCTCTCTTTCCCAATCGAAATTGGTTCTCCGGTAATGATAACGAGAAAAGGATTGATCAACAGTTCGGCCCAAGAAATAGCTGATCCAGTGTGGAATCGACATGGCAGGAAGGGGCGTCCCCAGAAGGTCGGGAGCGACAAAATGGTCAGGACAAATATCATTAGGAGGAAAGCCAGAAACATCGCGAAAATATCAAACCAACCATAAGTGAAGAAACCATAGAGGGCCTCGAGCTTTATCCGGGAAACCTTTTTCCCAGCCCGAAATAGTAGCCGATATGCCTGCATACAGGCGGGCAATGAAGAAATTGACTAGCGGCAGAGCTACCTGGTTAAGAATCGGAGAGGCCAAAGGATGTGTCTCAAGAAGAACTCCTTCGGAGGGGGTACACCAAAAGAATCTTGTCAAGAAATACATCATAAAAGCAAGCGGCTCCAGAGAATGAGGATTAGGCGAAGCAGGATCACTCTGGTGGGCAATAATCCAACTGTTGAAAGTATTGCTGGAAGGAAAACTGGTGTTCTTCTCCTTAGGTTGAGATGCGACGCCGAGGTTATCCCCACGAACAGAGAGGTTCAAAAGAAGTTTCACGTTCTGAATGGTAGGAGTCATCATCCCCCAAGAAAAGTAGAAACAATTCACCGAGGAATTCCAAAAAGCATAAAAGGGCCTGAATAGGACGAAGGTCAGTCGGAAAAGACATGGTACTAAGAAGGATCATACGACGAGTATAGGATTTAGACCAGGATTCGCGGCAATGGGGGTCAAGATGACGATACCAAGCCACGCAATCAGTAGAAACTGAAGGTCAGTTAGCAAGTGATGGGGTAAAAAGTTTAAAGGAAAACCAGGAGGCATACAGAGGTATAGAGCGGTTTTCAAAAATGCGAGTAGTACACTCGTCAATCTCTTCGGGAACACCTAGTGGACCAAGGGAATAAAAGCCCTCAGGAAGAAGACGAACCGCGGAATGAGAGGCAAACGAATTCTCAATCTTGAGAATGTCAGATGAAAGAACAGTGATGGGGGAGGGATCCATCGGAGAAGATGACCGAAGGAGAAATGAGAGAGGAATATGAAGGGGCAAAGGAAAGACGGTTTACTTCGAGAGAGACAGTCTACGTAAATAGGGCAATGATGGCGGAATGTCTCGAGAAAAGAAGATAACCGTCAGAGAATAGCGGGGGAGATTTACTTGGGCTCTTTCTAGAGACGAAAATTCGTCCAAGTAAGGAGGGTATCTGTTGGGGCCATGGGCCTCAATAAGGGAATTAGGCCATAAAACAGTGGGCCAAAGAAGAAGTTTAAAGGAAGTGGGCTTAGAATTGACTGGGCTGAGAGACTAAAGAAAGACGATCCATAACAGACGAAGAGTCCAAACAGAGGAAGGTCTCAAAGACAAGTGATTTCGGCCGAAATGAAGTCAAACCAGTCGATTAGGGGGAGGACGAAAATCGGCTCAAGGGAGTAGGCCGGAGGAGCGGTTACCAGGCTCCGGCTATAAATAGGGGATGCCATACACAGAATTAGGAGAGATCAATCCAACCCCCAAATTCCTTTATCAAATTTAATTCTTTGTATCTTTACTGCTTTCTTTACATTTTTCCTTTACAATTTTTCCTAGATTCTAGCCTAGCTTGTAGCGGTTACTTCCCAAGTCCACTGTTGTTTCTCAACAACTGGTAGTTTGGTTCCATTTTTCGGTGAATTCGCCGTTGTTCCTTAACAACTGGTAGATTCTCCATTGTATCCAGTTTGCCATTATAATTCCAGTGAAATTCAATCAAGTTTGGGCGTAATTAGTCAAGTTTGGGCACATTATTATAAATCCGGACCCGTAATCGGTTTGATCCTTTTTCGATAGCCTCCATTGAGGAGAAAAATGTCATTGGCTCATCACCAGCCAAACACTAAGTCAGCATTTCTTTCGATCAATTTAAATTTGCCCCTGAAAAACATGCTTCACTCAAATTTTGGACAACTTGTTATGATCACATCCACAAAAAATGTGGACATATTAACATTATTATTATTATTATTATTTATTTGTACACACACGTATTTCTTTGTAATTCTGGCTAACGGGGCCCGACTACATTACTCAACCAAAAATATCCTTAAATTGATCTATTATTATTATTTAAAATTTTCAATGTTTTCAATATACAAGTGGCAATGTCTTGTGATAATAACAAGAGTTGCTATTGAATGGGGGCTATATAGCTAAGCTAATTATTTGTTGCCACGTAATGTGTCCATTGGCAGATTCAATGTACTTAATGCAATTTTATTTGTAATTTTTTGCCATACAAGATCACCATTTGCCTTTTACACCTTTATTGTACTGGTACTATTTTTTAGCCTTTTTTTTTTTCAGTTGAAAGATTTGGTGGCTAGGAATATCTTTTTGAGTCTTTAATTTGATATAGACTGGTGGCCAGATTTGATACCAATATACCACTGTATTTACTGCGAAATTACATTACAAAAATTAATCCGTAAATTACTATTAAATATGTCTACTTTTTTTTGTTTATTTCAAAAATAAGAACAAGAAGAGAATGAAGATAATACTAATAATTAAAGTTTTGGAGGCGTCTGTGATTAAGACGTGAAATATAGTAAGTATTTGGAATATTATTATACTTTAAGATAATTATTTATTTATTACTTTTTGTGGATGTGTATGCATGTTTTTTTTTTTTTAAACGTTGACACCTATGTGTCGGCAAAGTTGTGTGGGAGCTTAAGCTATACAAATTACAAAGGGAGATAAATGAGAGAGATAAGGACGGGTGGGAATCGAATCCCCAACCTATGGTTGGAAGACAGGGAACATGACCACTTGGGTCAAGTGACTCAAGTCTCACTCCATGTATGCATATACTATATGTTTTAAGATTGTACTCTATTTAATACTCCCACGGGTTTTTTCTTTAATTGACCTATTTTCATAGTTAACATTATTTACTTAGTAACTTTTATTAAACTTTTGGATTCAACTAATCACATAGTTTTAAAATATTATTTTTATATTTTTTTTCTCATATACTACAATAAATTGAATTATTAATTATGAATATGCCACTTATTAAAAATATATGAAGTATACCTAACCCAATCCCAAGAGAATAGAGATCCATATGAAAAATATTATCAAAAAGAGTTCAATTGGGTATGAATATAATTAGATATGGGTTTATCATTATTGTTACATCTGAAAAAACTAATAAATACGGATAGATAATGTGATGACTATATATGGGCTATGGTATGAAAGCTACCTTTAAGCTTTTTGGATTGGCAAAAGAGAATTGTTCTGTATGCTCTGTTCAACTAATATATACTTATTCCCTTATTACATTTGATTAAACAATTATTACCATTAATTACCACATGTATTTATTTGATATGTTGTTTCGTTTCTGTTTCCTTGATTCCTCTCTTTTATTTGATGCGGAAATTCGGTTAAGTATTGCAGGTCACATTTTCTCTTCTTAATGGAAATATTCGATTAAGCTTTGCATGCCACATTCCTATCATTTATTAATGATATATTTATATTTTTTTTTTGCTAAACAGCCTATACAGATTAGAGTTTTTTCGTTTGGTAAATAAATAGACTTTAGAGTTTAGAGTTTGGTTTTAAAGATTAGAGTTTGGCTTCAGAGATTAGAGTTCTCAAAACCACGATTTGTGGAGAAAATCAGCGATTCCAAATCTTGTATTTCCGCGAAAACAAACAGATATGAATCTCTTAGAGTTGGGAATGAGCTTTTAGCGTTTGGACCGCTTATTCCAAACGGGACTTAGAAAAGTTGTGGTGAACGCCTATGCCACAGAAATTACAAAGGAACAAAAGGGATGGATAGAGAACCGAACACTTAACCTAAAAGTTGGAAGTCAAGGGGACGAGTCCTCATCCTCTTAATAATTTTTTTGGAGAGGTCATCCTCTTAATAATTAAATTGTTCAGAATAGATAAAGCAAAAAAAAGGAAGGGAAAACATGATCTACTAAAAGTCTAAAACCCAAAAGAATATTAATTTAAGATTTGTGGTAAAATATTTTGTGAATGGTAAATTGAACTCCAATTGAGCCAAATTTAATAAGAATCCAAGTGCAGCCGTCGTCGAAGAACGCATATTTGATCGAATGATTCGATAAATAAATATTAAATAAAGAGCGACATAGTTATTAGCTCATTATGTATTGTAGTAATATATATAAAGATGGTTCTTTTGTTTCTTTCCATTACGTAATTTATTTAAGCCTACTTGGGCTTCGTTTGGTAAATAAATAGAGTTTAGAGTTTAGAGTTTGGTTTCAGAGATTAGAGTTTGGCTTCAGAAATTAGAGTTCCCAAGACTACGATTTGTGGAGAAAATCAGCGATTCCAAATCTTGTAATTCCGGAAAAACAAACAGATATGAATCTCTTAGAGTTGGGAATGGGCTTTTAGCGTTTGGACCGCTTATTCCAAACGGGGCCTTGACATTAAGGGGGGTGTATTCAATCCGGATTCTATAGGATTTTTTTGGACTTTTAAAGTTGGGGTGTATTCAATTTAGATTTTAAAAGTCTTTAAAAATCTGGGTGTATTCAATACAGATTTTAAAAAGTCTTTAAAAATCTAGGTGTATTCAATATAGATTTTAAAAAGTCTTTAAAAATTTTGAGGTATTCAACAGTCCATGGATTTTAAATCTATACAGATTTTAATGAATTCTCTTTAAAAATATAACTAAACAAAGTCTGTCAAAAAAACCCAAGATTTCTAAAAGTCAGCCAGACTCTACATGGAGTCTACACAAAATCAATCAACTCTGAAAACTCTATGTGGAGTCTAAGGACTTTCTAAATCCACCAATTTTTTAAAATCCATACAAATCTGAATTGAATACACCATCCTAAATAAACCATGGCACGATGGTCAATATCTAAGACCTCCAATTAAGAATAAAAATCCTATTGGGTTCGGGATGACGGTGGATGAGTATGTTTTTGTGTCTATTCCATTAAAGTGTTTCAATCAAGGTTGTTAAGATCGAAATCTTATATGAGATCGTTTGTCTCTTTACATGATCGGGATCGTAGTATCGAATCGGGATACTAAGATCTTATGAAATTGCAAAAATGGATGAACTGAATTATGCATACTAATAAGTATAAGCATTTTTCGTATGTTTATAAATCTTGCAAGTTAATTAGTACAATAAAATACAAAAATATCACAATTAAATATAAAATATTTCCACATACATGCATATTATGTGTTTTTTACACATCATACAAATATCGTAATATTCTACTATTAGGATCGGGATCTTTTCCAAATCTTAGTAATTTTAAGATCTTACAAAGATCGGGATCGTTTTAGAGAGGTATAATCGTAAAATCATAAAATCATAAAATCTTAAGATCAGGATCGGGATCTTAACAACTATGATTTCAATTATTCAGAGCGACATTTAAAGCAGTTATATGGAGTAATAAAGGAAAAAACGCACTAACTTATTAATCCAATTCGGTCGCAACCTATATTTAAGGGATACCCAATTCAAGAGCGTTCCAATACATTTTCAACCATCCAATTCAGGAGTGTTCCACTACATTTTCAATCATCAAATCCCATCCAAAACATTAGTGAACATTAAATAACCATCACTCTAATCTCCAACAGAAGTATATATTGACCAAGACTCTGTCTTGATGTAAATTCCTCTAAAATCTATATATCTCCAACCCCTCAAGTTTTCCTCTAACGATCCGATACATATGAAACGATCCTCCTCTTGAACATCATCATTTTCGAGCGTTGGTGTCAACTAATTATGAAAGCCTTGGAAGATCTCCAACGCACATTATCGTCAACTCCATCTATATAGTAGATCACAAAATTCATCTCTTTTCTCTTGTTCAATCAAGTCAAAAATGCCATTCAATTGGCATCATAATTCATAAATTTCGGAATGCCATTGTAAATTGGCTCAAGGGCTGGAAAACTCCTTTCCACTTCCTCACATTTTTCTCCATGTTTTTGTTGGATGATTATGTGAACTTCTCGTCCCTCCTCACATTGGAGTTGAATAGTACTCCCTCCGTTTTTGTAAAATTAAAACACATGAATAGTTTTTACTATTTATTGAGTAGTTTTGATTCCATTTTTTAACATAGTTATATAAGATAAAGAGGTAATGAATATTTTAGGCCATTACAAGACACCATTTTCACATTTGGGCCATGATGAAATCAATTTCCAAATTTAGGCCATTAGAAACCATATTTGACCAAATTAAGGCCATTTAGACTATTTTGACTTTTTCAAACTTCAATTAACCCTACTAACTTTTGCTTTATTTCATTTTAACCTCAGATTTTAGTTTCTTCATTACCATTAGTCCAATATCAGTCCATCATGCTTCCGATAATTCAATTAAGCACTAAATTCCATACCTTGAGTTTGACCGCCTTGCTGCCGGGTTTCTCAAGCTCCGGGTTTTTACGGACTCCTTCCAACCACGCAGTCGCAACCGATGGTTCACCGATTCTTGTCTCCTTCAGCAGCAAACAGCACAATCCTATTTCGTTTCCTACCTTAGGATGTATCAAGGTTTGGGGCAAATGTTTTAATTATATATCGGAATATTTAGAATATTTGGAAGCTTGGTTTTATTGAAGAAATATTAAAAATATTACAGAAATATTTTTTCTCCTAATGGAGAAGACTGACACTTAGCTCCTCATATATGAGGATGCTTGACTCTGGGGGACTGACCCCATATGAAAAACAAATACAGAAAGGAAATTTTTGCAGAAATGAAATACAACTTATTATTTTGAAGAGTTGGGAGGATTTCTGATGCCTTCCATCTGCTTCAAACTTCTCCATTTATAGGCATCCGCGGACTTCAATCACGGATCCCAAATACTCTTTAATTTATTATGACGTCACTGCGTTCGTCACTTGCTTTGGATTCCAGCTGGTTACATTATTATCCTGTTGTATTATTGTCCTCGTGTGACATCTTTTTTAATCAACGATATATATATGAAACGATCCTCCTCTTGAACATCATCATTTTCGAGCATTGGTGTCAATTGATCATGAAAGCCTCGGAAGATCTTCAACGCACATTATCGTCAACTCCATCTATATAGTAGATCACAAAATTCATCTCCTTTTATATATCTTGTCGTTCAACCAAGTCTCAATGCCATTCAATTGGCATCATAAATATCGGAATGCCATTGTAAATTAGCTCAAGGTCTGGAAAACTCCTTTCCACTTCCTCACATTTTTCTCCATGTTTTTGTTGGATGATTATGTGAAATTCTCGTCCCTCCTCACATTGGAGTTAAATAGTACTCCTATTACAAACCAAGTAAAAGAATACAAATTCTGCAACAACATTCCAACAATCTACCGTTCAATGCTTGCTTTCTCACACTGCCTTATTAATAATCTTATTTCGACATATAGTATTACTTGTCTGTTTAAAACATTATTAATGTTTTAAGAAAATTTATATTATATTCCAAAACAACAGATTATTTATAAAATTATGCGGAGATTTGAATTGATTATTATAATTAAAATGAAATACAGTAAAAAATAAAAAATAAAAAATAGTAAAAGGTGAAAAAGTGGTCAGAGAACTTTGTGGTCGGAAATCGATGGAAAGCAAATGTCGTTTTCAGGTAGGGTCATAAAAAGTCCACAATTCCATTCCAGCGTGCAAATTTAACCGTCGTTCATCCATCACAAACCCACAATTTAACACCCTCCTTCCTCACTTGCATTAATTATTTCACCATTTTATATCAATAAATTACTCCACAATATAAAGATTTATTTATTGCTTATGAATTTTTACTTTTTTTTTTTTAATTTTTCTAAATACTACTCCCTCCGTTTCGTTTTAGTTGTCTCCTTCAGCTCAATTTAAATAACCAAGATATGCATTAATTAACTCATAAATTTCAACTCTTACCTTCCAACTAAACTATTTTGTAATAAATATCAAGAAATAGCATTTATTTAAAATAAATGGAAATATAGTAAAAACAAAACACTTTTTCATCTGTAAAAAGAATACTATTTTGGAACGGAGGGAGTAGTTGTTTATATTTTTAATAAACTTCAGATTTATTATGCACACGCATTACGATTAATAAATCATAAAAGTGATACACCATAATAATGTATGAGACTCTCATCTTCTGTGCCTTAAATTATGACGTGAATTGAATTAAAAATATTATCGTTTGAGTTATTTAATTATACGTATGATAAATTATTATCAATTTCATTATCATTTGTGATTCGATTAATTGTCTCTATTTTATAGGCATTGAACACATAATATCGCATAATAAACATATTAATTTATTATATTTAAAAAATTCATTTTATGACTCTAACCGAACAAAAATTTCACGGTTCAAAATTTTTATCTCCAAATATTTTACTTCTTTTATAGTACTTTACTAGTTGAATTTTAGATTTAG
This sequence comes from Hygrophila difformis, assembly GCA_030278955.1. Taxonomy (NCBI): domain Eukaryota; kingdom Viridiplantae; phylum Streptophyta; class Magnoliopsida; order Lamiales; family Acanthaceae; genus Hygrophila; species Hygrophila difformis. Next base: position 11,180,155 of record JAOANR010000008.1, read on the forward strand.
CATTTAACTTTTAATTTCCTTTTTTTAATCTATTTTGCAATATCTATATAATAAATCCTAAATATTTTTTGGCATGTGCAGACTGTATTGCCCTTATTAAATATATTTCATCCTTTTTTAATTTTAAGGATTATACAGTAATTATGCCTTAGGTTTCCACGTAAATGCTGATTAATCATTCAGAAACGTACAGTCATCCAAATTAATTACACGTCAGCGCTGAATCATCCTACTTGCCAAGTCATCAATATTTTAAATCTTATATTTAGGTAATAAATTTATTTATTAGTATAAGAAAATCTTGAAAAAATCATTTCATATATTTTATAAAAATATAATAATATATTTGATATTTATAATGAATTTAGTTAAACAATATATTATATTAGATAATAAATCTATTTGTTTGTATAAAAAAAAATCTTTCTATATATTTTAAAAATGTATGAATTAAAAATAAATTATAATATGTTTGATATTTATTACGAATTTAATTAAATTAATATATTATAAATTCTTTATTTGAATAATTTATATTTTTAAATATAATATTAATTATATTAAAATTCGAGCCTATTATACATAATATACATAAAATAAATACTACATAAAATTAAAAAAAATAGTATTTTATTAGTAAAAAAAATTAATATATTATTTAATGTACATAAAAATTAATGTCATGATAATTTATCTTTTACATATATTTATTAGTCATTAATCTACTGTATAATTATTAATATAATATATAAATCAACATGTAATATATAAATATAATATGTAAATCAACATATATATTTTATGTTCCTTTTTATATAAATATAATATATAAATCAACATATTTTTGCGGGTGGAGTGAGTTAGAAAGACGAAAGTTTTAATATACTTAATCAATTTAATTATACATATATAATATTTATAATAGTAGGGTGGTAATTATGGATTAATTTATATTTATATTTTATTTACATAACAAATTAAACTATACTCTTTTTTTGTGAAACCGGGTATAATTGAATAATACTTGGTATATGTATTATAAAAAAAATTTCTTCTGTCATTTTAAAAAAATAGAAATTATATTTTATTAAAAATTCCGTTTTCATAAATATACTAAAATAATAATATATAATTTTAAATTAATTGAGTTAATAAGTTTGTATTAAAAAAAAATTAATACCCGTGCGCGAAGCGCGGGTGAAAAATCTAGTAAAAATTAAACTTTAATTTTGTCATGCAATTCTAGAGGTTTTCTTGTCTCTTTGATCCTCTTTGATTGAACATTCGTAAATAAAAATAATTTTTTTTAAAAAAAAACGATCATAGAATATTTAAAAAAACCCTTTATCCTTAGAATGAAATTTGTCTTCATTCATTTTGGATTGTCACTAATTTATTGGGAAGGTATACCAAATTTTGAATGCAATGGTGCTCCTCTAATTATTGGTTTGAAATGGGGAAAAAAAAATGTTTTACTAAACACACCTTTTTTGTTTTTCCAATGTTTGAACAGAAAATATTTAGAATTTAGAAAGGCGGTTATATGAATTAATGCGAAGTTTGGCCAACATTTAGTTTTATGCTTACTTTTTTGTGACCAACAATGAATTTAGACTAATTACGTTTGCTACATCAACGCATTATGACTTTATTATTACTAATACCTTTGAAGAAACCGCATTATGAATTCATTACATGTTCCTAAAAGTACAAACAAATACTTCGTTTAAAGAAATATTATATTTACTTCTTTTTTGCCGAAAAGCCTATACAGACTAGGAAATGGGTGGTGGGAGCTCATGTCACATAAATTACAAAGGAAATAAAGGGGAGAGATATGTGCCGGTGGAGAATCGAACCTCCAACCTGAAGGTTGGAAGTCGATGGACTTAACCACTTGGGCTAAATCCACATTCCCTTCTTGTTGGAACATTCGATTCGTGGTTCGACATATTATGGTAGCACGGGTTCCCACCACTCATTTTCTAGTATGTATATGTATAAGTTGTTTAGCAAAAAAAAAGAAAATTGCTTTTGGTTTGCTTGTTCATTTTTTGTGAAGTGGGCTTGTAAGGTTTTTGGGTTGAACAGACGAGGCTATGGCGCTGGTCAATAACACTTCAATATTTGCGTGGATTGGGTATTCCAATTAGGCTGGGCTATATTGTTTTATTAAAGTCCTTGCATTTGGGCCTCCGGCCCAACTGATTGATCGATCAATCCATGCATTATTGTTGAAGCTCTAGAAACTGGGGTAAGGCCGTAAGGGGGCATTTAATTATTATGCATTCAATTGGGAATTAAATTTAAATGATTCAAAAAAAAAAAAAAAATTGGTGGACTCTCAGTCTCCCATACACTTTTGCCAATACATGAGTGTGTCAATGTTTTTTTTTTTGTGTGTGTGTGTGTGTTTTTTTTTTGTCGGCTCTCTCTTATTTTTTAAAGAAAAAGTATTGATATTTTCTTTTCTAAGTGGTTGAATATAATGGCACAATTAGGGGTACGGATAATTACTTTTCAAAAAATTAGCATGATTTATCCTTGAATAGCATTTTTTTTTCAGAATACCCAAGGAAGGAACGTCAGCCAGATTAATTAGACTGCGTTTGGGAACAAACGCTAGCGATTAGTCGTTTAATTTTTAAAATACATACTAAAAATAGCCTAATCCTATATATAGTAAACACTAATTACAGTAACCGCCAAACTGAACTCTTATTTTTGGATTGTTGATGCAAATTAAACAAAATGTCAATGCATGGATTACGCATCAACGACTAATCAAACGACAAAATTAATTAATAATTTAATTTATTATACATATAAAAAAAGATTAAATCTAGAGATTTGTCATCCTGATTGGATTTGAAATATTCAACAATATTACTTGCGGTTTGCACACAAATCATAATTATATGTGAATTAATTAATACAGTCAAAAGCTTTATTGGATTACTATGAGTATGTTTGGGAGCAAGCATATTTGATAGCATATAGCATATTGGAAGAGCATATCCTCTCACAGTTCTCTCTCCGAATCTGCTATCTACTAGCGGATCTGCTGACTCCCAAACATCCCCTATATGCTCCATCCGATTCTTATTAGCAGCCGTCTTAGGAAAAAAAAACATGTTTACAAAGTAGTGTAATCATTATTTTGTATTATTCCACTTTTACCCCTATATGTTTTCTTTGGGAATAAAACATAGAATTGGAGTGGAGAGGGAATGCACAGTATTCTAAGAATATCTTATAGGATAATATAGGGGTAATATTGGAAAAATATGAGATAAATATGTAAAATAACAACAATTTTGGAATGTTTTTTTGTTTATAAAAAGATAACTAAAAAGAAACGGAAGGAGTACTTATTTGTCAACAGTCAAAGCTTGAAAATTGAAATTATAATACAAATTAAAAGACATCATAGTGTATAGTGTAAATGCACAACTGATTTCCGAGCAGAAAATGGAATAGTGTTCAAAAAGGCCATTAAAAAATTGTACTACTAATTTTGACAAGGCAAAATGAAATTTGATTACGGTACAATTCCTTCAAGAGTATGTATGTATAAACATTACTAAAAACATACTCCCTCCGTTTTTTTTGTTTGCTACGGACCCACGAAGCACGCAGTCCAATGTACATTTTAAATCAGTAATAACTCAAGTTCGGTACAAGTAAAAATTCTAAAAGTTCGATATTTAAAAACTACAAGACGAGACGAATCTAACAAGATCTCAATTGACTATTTTTTAACTTGAATAACTATGATAAAACTTCAAGTCAAAGTGATTGTGTGAATAGTGCCAAATTCTCCAACGTAGCTATCATTTAAAAACGGAGGGAGTATATTCTATCATACAAAATATCTCCCACATCACATATTTTTCCATCACACAAAACATCTCTCACATCACCATTGGCGAAACCAGGATCCTCAATAAGCGGGGGCCAATTTCAATTAAAAAAAAAAAAAGGAAAACACTACCCCAATACTAAATTAAAACCCATTTTATTTGCCAAAAAGTAAAGGAAAAATACTTACGGAGATGGAGATAGATAGCAATTAGAAGTTAGAAGTTACTCACATTATTGCTTTTCTTTGTTGTTATTGCATTGTTCAAACTTCAAACTCATTGTTTAGAAAATACTCAGACTTTGGGATTTGATTTGTGATGATGGTAAACTAGTGATGGAACGACAAAAACCTAGTGGAGAGGAAGACAGTACAAAACCTAGTATAGAACAATTAGCTTTAATCCAATATAAATGGGTCAAGAACTATAGAAGTAATTAAGAAGGGATGATCCATCTTAACTTCATTTATCATAGATAAATATATAGTATAATATATACTATTTCTATGTGGGTTCGTATGGCATGCTTGGTTTCGTCCCTGCACATCATCCAAAACAGACAATTTCATCCATCGCACAATACAACTTTCACATCATATATAGGGTAGCTATGTACAGCCACCTGCACCTAATCTGCTTCCGCCAAAATGGGTAAATTATACTTCCTCTGTCTGATTGTTTTGTTACAGAGGCCTTCGACACGTATGCAGAGACACATTTTTAACGGTTAATAACTTAAATTGTGTACAAGAAATAGTCATAAAAATTTGATTTTCTAAAACTACAAGATTAGACGAATCTAACAAGATCTCACTTGACTATATTTTTTCTTACATAGCTATGATAAAAATTCGAATCAAAGTTAAATAGTTGTTAACGCTGAAATTTTTGGAGGAGCAGAACCTCTTTTTTATTGATGAATGTGAAGGAAGATTACAAGAAAAATATAAAAAGCGAAAACAGGAATTGAAAGAAAGCTGTAAATAATGAAAGTGCAGAAAATGATAAATAAACTGCAGAAAGTAAAAATATAAAGTGCGGCCTCTTTGAGGGTTGATTGGAGGTCTCCCGCATGTGGTGCCGCTTTGCATATATATAGTGGTGGGAACTCTCAAGCCATGAACGCTTGGCCTCTTGATTCGTTTCCTTATGTGGCGCCTCGCCTTGATTTGTTTCCTTTAGATGAGGCATCGTCTTGATATGTTTCCCTAACTGGCGGCTCATCCTTTTTTTTTTACAAGTGGAAGAAAGACCAATATAGTCTTTTTTTTTTACAAAAAAGTCAATCAATTCTTTTTTTATTTTTTGCCAATTTGTCCACTACATATACTAATTACGTCTCACTCGGTCCTTCACCCACTAATTATGCCCTAATTACATATTTTAGGCCAAATCAGTCATTTTTTTTCAAAAATCTAAATTGGTCCGTTATTAATTTTTGTCCCCTTTCATGCAGTCCAAATATGCATGTTTTACTTTTACCTCCTATAGAGATATGGACCTTATGTTTTTTTCTTGCTTAACTTGCATAATGGTATGGTACATATGTATATCAGTTTTTATAGATGGCATGCGTTTTAAGTAAGACATTTTCTATACATGAAATCTTTAGCAATTTCATTAAGAAAAGATGGAATCCTTATTTTGTAACATCCCAATGATCCCATTTTCTTTTAGCATGATAGCAAAAAGGCGATAATTTTTAGCTTTAAAATTATTCATGGACAAGCACAATTAATCATGAAATTCTAATAGAATTAAGAGAGAGAGAGAGAGAAACAAAAATACGCTCTATTAATGTGTAGTAACTTTTTCCACTCCAGTTGCATTTGATTCTATCAAACTTTTCGAGTGTTTTTTTCCTTTTATTTTTCGAGTTGAACCGTATTCTACATTTTTATTTAATATACATTGACTTAATTCCTTCCCAAAAAACTGGCAATGAAGAAATAATAATAATATTCTGCATAGTGTTGGGATACAGTTTAAACGTTAAACCAATGCTGGACTTTGATAATACTCATAATTATAAAGTAATCCTTGTTGAAGTAGTAAACAAATTAAAGGGCACAGGCAGGCCACACTAATTATTTAATAATGATCATATGATTCAGGCTGGTCGACAGTCGACGACACCTACAGCGAGCATTAGCTGTTATTTAATTAATCACTGTATTTATCAATCAACTACTCCCTCCGTCCCATTAAAAGTGGTTATTATTCCTTTTTGGAATGTCCCAATAAGGTTGGCAACTTTCCCTTTTAAGCAAATTAGATTAATATATGCATGATTAAAAACCCCTCAATAATTACAATTGTACTTTCTGCACAAAGTCCCTATATATGTTTTCCATTAATATCTCAAAATGGGTATAAATAAAAATTATATAAAATATATATTGTAAAACTATAGATTAGATGATTCCAACAAGACCACACTTGATTATTTTTTTCTTTCAACATCATTACGATAAGATTAAGTCAAAGTTAAATAATAAATATGGTTGAAAGTCAAATGTAACCATTATAAATTAGATGGATGGATTAGTCAAATTTACTCACACTACTTTAACTCCTAAACAGCATAACCTAAATTTCTGTGCCCAAAAGAAATTGACCACTTTTAATGAGACGGAGGGATTACTAATAATAATTAATCAATTAAGTAATAATTAATTAATACCAACATGTAATGTAAGTTGCAACGTTTAACTTTTATCCAAAAAAGCGAAGTCGAAGTCGATGATATTTCATTAATTAAAAGTCTAAGTTTTGTTCTGAAAATAAGAATTACAGGGTGGGGATGGTGACAGATGTCCAATTCTTACAAGTACCCATACGCATCCATCCATCCGAGTGCGCAACACTGACAGTCAAGCCGCAATTTAGATTTCAGATTATACTAATAGTAGAATATACTTCCTCTGTTTTTTTCATATTTGCTACAGACCAATTCAGAGTCTGTTCTCCTAAATTTATTTTCAGATCAGATCAGACAAGATCAGATCAGATCAGATCAGATATAGTTGTAATCAGATCTGATCAGATCAAATATAGTTGTAATCAGATCTGATCAGATCAGATAAAAAATATTCAGATCAGATCAGATCTTGTAAAATTCAGATCAGAACACCTTATTTCAAGCGAAGAGAACATGGCCTCAGTCCAATACATATTTTAAACTACTCACTCCGTCCCATTTAACTTGTCTTATTTGATTTTTGCACACAATCCAATGTACTTTTTCAACCATTAATATCTTCAAATATGTACAACAAAAAATTATGTAAAATATATTTTCTAAAACTACACAATTTTACGATTCTAACAGGACCCAACTCGACTATTTTTTTCCAAATATATACTTCCAATTAAATCGAGTCAAAGTTGAATAATGAACAATATCAAAAAGTCAAACAAGACACGTTAACTGGGACGGAGGGAGTATTAATAACTCAAGTTCTGTACAAGTAAAAATTCTAAAAATTTGATATCTAAAAACTATAAGACAAAGAATGTAATAAGATACCATTTAATTATATTTTAATTTATATAATTATGATAAAATTTTAAATTAAATAATTATGTGAACAGTGCTATATTTATAAATGTAGTAATCTTTTAAAAACCGAGAAAGTAATGAATAACGCATAAGAAAATAGGCATATGTTCTAATCATAAAGAGCCGACCTGGCCTACGCTACTTTGTCTTATTTAAAATATTCTTTTTGATTTTTACTCATAATTTAATATAATTTTTTAATCATTAATATCTTAAAATATATATAAATAAAATATATGTTTTAAAACTAAACGACGAGATGAATCTAATAATATCAAATTCGATTATTATTTTTTAAATATATATTTATAATACTATTTTGAGTCAAAGTTGTATAATTAACAGTACAAAAAGTCAAACAGGACGTTTGAGCTGGAACGGGGGAGTAAAATGCATTATTCAGTATTTTTTTTTGGAGGATATTATGATATTTTGTACTCCGTTGTACTTCTTCATTTTTTATTATTACATTTATATAGTAATTACTATTTATTTAGTAATTTTAATTCGATTTTTTAACACATACATGTATACTAATATGTAGTAGTAAAGCGAGATTCTGTTGGATTCTTATAATCATATAGATTTAAAATATCAAATTTTTATAATTTTTACTTTTATACAATTTGAGATATTAAGTATTAAAAATATGTGCGTAAAATCATGAAATGTAACACTTAAAAAATATTGAAGGAGTATTATATAATTTTGTTCTTTACATATTTTGATAAATTATTACGTTTTGACTTTTTTTATTGTTCACTGTAGCACTTTGACATCTAATTTTGTTATAGTTACAGAAAACAAAATATAGCCAAGTGAGATCTTGTTGGATTCGTCTCATCTTGTAGTTTTTAAATTTTAAATTTTTAAAATTTTTACTTGTACGGAATTTGAATTATTACTCGTTTAACATGTGCATGACATACGTGCAAATGAGAAGTGTAACCTTTAAAAAAAATTGAGGAAGTATGATATAATTGTTGGGATAGAGGACTATATTCTAAAATCTCAAATATGGGGAATAATGCTATCATATTGGAATTACTTATTGAGTTATTGACACATATAAGTAGATTTAGGGGGTGTATTCAACCTGGCTCTGTACGATTTTTAAAAACTTTTAAAGTTCGGGTGTATTCAATTTATATTATAAAAAGTATTTAAAAATTTTGATGTATTCAATGTAGATTTAAAAAAGTCTTTAAAAATCTAGGTGTATTCAATACATATTTTAAAAAGTCTTAAAAATTTTAAGATATTCAACAGTTCATGAATTTTAAATCTTTATAGATTTTAATGGATTCTTTTAAAAATATAACCAAACAAAATTTTTGTAAACAATCCAAGATTTCTAAAAGTCAGTCAAACTCTACATGAAGTTTACACAAAATCAATTAACTCTACGTGGAGTCTATGTATTTTTTAAATCCACAAACTTTTTAAAATCCATAAAAGTCTGGAATGAATACAACCCTTAATTAAGTACTTAATTTATATATGTTTGGCAGTTATGTGGAATTATTTCAAATTTTTTGTTTTACGGGGTTTATCTTTGGTATGAATGTTATTTTACCTCCGTTTCACTTCTTTTTTATTTTATTTTATCTTCCTTAATTACATGAGATCTAAGGTATTTTGAGCGGTTTGTTTCAAGTATATTTAAGAACACATAGCAACACTATTAACAAATTTTGAATTTGGTCGCTAAAATTGTGATCGCTAGTGAATCAGTTGTAAATTTGGTCATGTAACATTTTGTGACTGAATTTTTCCAATTTTCTTTTATTGCTAAAATAAAAAATTCTCGTATTACAAATTGTTCCGTAAATAGCATATTGTTTGGTAAATTATTATTTATTTATTTATTTTTTTTTTGTGTGTGTGTTACAACCCCTATCTCCGCTTTTAACCCATCTTTTCTCAATTTTGTGACACCATAAACAATATTTTCTGATTCCCACACTCTCAACAAATCAACCTGTTTTGATCAATTTTATGTGCCGTGCTTAAAGAAAAAAGTATGCAGTACCATCATTTACATTATTAGGCTCTTGGGAACCAAACACCAAGGGAGTCGTCATCTAAGGCCGTGCGAATAAAGTCCGGCGGAAATGCCCACGTGGTAAAAAATTCTTCCACAGAGGCTCCGTGTTTAGCAAGACCATCAACTACTTTGTTCCATTCCCTTAAAATGTGAACAATGCAGCAGGATTCGAAGGAGTTCCTGACCTCTTGGATCTTTTTTTTTTTTTTTTTTTGGAATTGGAATGAACATATTTGAATTAATGAGTCTAAATATTCATTAATTGGGCTGCATAAACTCTTTCGCTGTTGTTTAATTTAAATTGAGAATTGTTGAAGATAGTTCTACAATATAGTACTTCTAATTAGTAACATATTACACCGGCAGCAAGGAACAAAGTAGTATCTCCTCATGTAAGGATCTGTTTTGCATGCAACTTTTGAGAGCTTTTAGTAGCTTTTGATTTTATATTAAAATTATAGCTCCGTTCTGTATACTAGCTTTTGAGAGCTGTAGCTACAATTTGAAGCTCTACAAATAGAAGCTATTATATCTAACGTAGCGTTCAAAAGAAGCTATTAGGCTGATATATAATACAATGTGGAAGGGTAGGCGACATTTTTTTTCTTCTTTTTTTTTTGGTAATACGGAAAGAAAAAAAAAATTAAAATATCGATTTCTTTAATTTTATTGTTAGTATGTGAAGATTGAAAGTATTAGGCTGGTCGCAGCAGCGGCTTAAACTTTCAATTTTCAATATTATAGTTGGAGATTCGAATCACAATCAAAATCTTAGGCTATCTTATTTATTTCCTTTATAATTTGTGTAGCAGAGATAATATTTATTTGGTACGCATTAAAGGTCGATTTATACCAAAATGGGTAGGAATGTAAAATTGTAGACCGAACATCACTTTCGAATGGATGAGGCGATCCAAAGAAAAGAAAAAATCCACGCCAGTCGCCAAACTGTTATATTATTGAATAAATTGATTTCAGACTATGTTTTTTGTCAACCCGAAATGATTTACTACTTTGCAATTCAATGCAATAATTTCAAAACATCGCCTTCGTGTTGTCCTGATACTAGTTAATTAATCAACCATAGATAACTCCAATAATTGTTATAACTTCACTGCTGTACAGAATTACTCAGACATATGAAGTATACAAAATTTCCTACAAGTCTGCAACTCCAGATCCACGCAAAGAAAAAAAATATTTTGTCAACAATAATTTAAAAAAAGAAATAGCCAATGATTGGATAGTCAGAGGTTTGATTATGAATATGAAAATCCCCACGTTAGATTTCTGTGTGGTCGTGGAGATCGTGGACAGTGACAGAAATATATACATTTAAAATTTGAGATTTGGTGATCTGGACAAAATATAATTAACAAAGATAGTATAGTACTGGTGACTGGTGAGATGGGAGACGAAGCTTCTGTGCAGGACCAATGTCCACCTTAATTGACATTCGGCAGTTAATCTTACATAAAAAAAAATACTTCTTGTAATAAAAAAATAAAAAGAAAAATGAACCAAGAAATGGAATTGGATCATACATTTAGACCACCGACCAGGCCCACTTCGCCCATCTAGTAGTATTCCAAGTTATCTCTGTTATTTTTATTTTTTTTACTCTCATGTCCCAACTCATTTAGTCTTACTTTTTATTTTTGAATATCTCATCATAAATGTCTTTTTTCTATAAATAGAAATAATTTTTCCTCTAACAACTATATGGACCCCACCATATACTCACAAATCAACTTTACCTTAATTCTCTCGTGCTCAATAGTAATTAATTCTCTCGTGCCCCAATAGTAACAGGACAATATAAATGGGACGGAGGGAGTATTTTTTCTTAAGGAACCGAAGCCAGAGAAAGGATGGTGGGAACATATGCTACATAAATTACACAGGGATCTCCATTTTCTTTACAGTGCAATATGTCACGTATACTGATTTAATATTTAATATTTTAAAATTAATACAAGTTAAAATTATATAAAAGTACACTATTAGTCTATTAGATTAGACACTTGATTATTATTTTTTTATATCATTACAATAAAATAAGATTAAAGTTAAGTAACAAAAAATGTTAAAAAACTAAATGTGATCACTTTTAAAAATATAATGAGGAATAATAAGATGTGGTTTAAATAATTATTTATATGGATATGTAGATTTGCACGTGGAATAGCAATTTTTATTAAAAATAACAAAACGCAGTTGATTTTTTTTTTTTTTTTGAACAAGGACGCTTAAGAAGCGTCAGCCGAACACAATTGATTTGAGTGATCGATATAAGACTCTGTTAACTTAAGCAAATATCTCAGGTACTAGTCTTTGTGTATTCAGAATTCTGTTTGGGAGAAGTAATCCCTTCAATGTCCATCAAATCTCGAGAAATTAGTTTAGATTTGGCCATAATATGGTTTGAGAGATTATGGCAAGAAAATAACACGTATACGCCCAATTTTTTTAATTATTAAAATAAAAATAAAATAAAACTACTACGGAGTATGTACAATACAGTCAGTTGCCACCTAGAATACAACATTAACGTAAATGTCGACGCAAGTTATATCAAGATTTGGTGAAATGCTGCCAAATTAAAAGATTTTTCAATTGGATACTAAATTGTCTCGCTTTATTTATTTTTATTATTTTCTTTTGTAATTGAGTAGTTTCCCATATTTTTTCGTTTATTATATTATTTTTCCTCAAATGAAGTTGTTGAGTGTCAATATTGTTAGTTTCTGTCATCATGTAGAATAATATTCCTTTACAATTATATATATTGACAAGTGTGCCTTAATATACTCTTGTTTGACAAAACCAAAAATGATGGATTTTGAGTACAACGAGTTGCAATGCAAATTAAGGGTCAATAACTCAAGATCAGAAGGAACAAGAACCAGAAACTAACATCCACTAACATGCTCTATGTATCGATAATTATCAATTTCGTTCTATAATTTTGTTAATTGCCACAATAATCCAATAATTATTCTATTGTAATCAATTTGATCCTGGGGCATTTCAACAAACTATTTTTAGGTTCCTAAACTTTTAAGTTGTTAGTTTGTGTCCCGTAAAACTTTGATTTTGTACAATTTAGTCCTGAAAATAATTTGCTTAAATGCCCCTGGATGAAATTGGTCACAATAGGATAGTTACAAAACTATTTTGGTAATTAGCAAAATTAAAATATGAAATTGGTAGTTATTCATACATAAAGGACATTTTTGGTTCTTATTCCCAAGATTGATATGAACCACCCCAGGGGAATCCCAATACAAATGCTTTTTTTTATTATTTATTTTAATAGTGAACAACCTATACATATTACGAAAAAAGTGGTGGGAGTTCATATCATACAAATTATAAAGGGACAAAGAGGAGGGATAGGGGCTGGGTGGGGAATTGAGAGTTAGAGGACTTGACCACTAGGCCAAGTCCTTATCTCGCTACAAATGTATTTGATTTATTAGGAGCAGTGTAATAGAAGAGATGAAGATCCCATTAATATTTTTGGACTTTTGAGTTTTGACATGTGATGTACCTTGTACGTCATAAAAATTAAAGAAATTCCCTCGCGTTAATTAAGAAAAGATTTCATGACATATTCACATATAAATAACATTGTAATCAATGTAGTGCAATACTGTGTGTGCGTATATATATATATATATATAGGGATGGGTTTGGGTACTGATTCAGCTTTGCTGAATCAGTGATTTCATGTGTATTGTGTGCTACTTTTATATTTATAATAAATGAATGATTTGATTACCATATTTAATAAATTTATATAATCAATGTATTTCTTTAATTTTGTCATGCATTATATTTTCCTAATCTAGATTCTGTCCTAATTCACATCTTCCCACAATCCGCCTTTCTTCTTCTTCTCCTTTTCACAGCCACCATTTTTGTTTTCTTCTACTTCTCCATTTCACAGCCACCATTTTTATTTTCTGTAAATTTGTGTCACACCCATATTATATCAAAATTAGGGCAAAAAAAAAGAGATACCCATTATTCTCAACGACGTTGTCACCGTTAGGAGCCACGCCTCTATCGTGTGTCGCCGTTGTGCCCATCTTGCTCCCACTTCCATCGCCGGCATCACCCCATGACTTCTGTTTGTCGTCACTCCACTTTTTGTGCCGGATCGCTGCTCCACTCTCCGATCCGCTACTTCCATGCGCTGATCTTGCCATCCTTTCTCCTGTTGTGCACCGTTCTTGCCACCGTGCACCACTCCCTACTCCGCTACATGCCTGAGCGCCACCCCCTGTAGAGGGGAGGGGCAAGAGTCAAGGGGTGTTGTATCACACAGGCCCGAACTCATTTGATATACTCATGGCACACTGCAAATTGCTTCGTAGGGGCGGGAATGGAGCTCTCACCTCACCTCGTGCTGGTCGTCTAGCCTACCCGTGATGTTTTTATATGTATATCGTGCTGGTTTAGTTTGATCAATGTGATGCCGGATATAAAAAGTTCGCAGTGTTGTCTACCTTTTTTTGGTGTTATGGATGTATCAAATTTTCAACCAGCGCATACATAAGAATAAATCAGCACATATATGAGTAAAAACTAACACATAAAATCAACACATATGAGTAAAAACTAGCACATAAAATCGTACACATTAAATAAAATCATCTCACACATTTAAGTAAATCCGTTTCACTGAGTTAAATGAAACGTCACATGTATAATATAAAATAAGTACAAACAAAATATAAATCCAGCATATAATATAGGTAAAAATTAGCATATACATCAACAAAAATTTAACACACATTAAATAAAACTAGTCCATTAGTTTAAATAAAACTATCACATAAATAATATAAAACAAGCACACACAGTATATAAATGCAGCACATATTGGACACACAGTATATGTGCTGGTAGTGTACAGTATGGGACAATTTGTTAGTATTTTATCAAATTTAAGACATAAAACATTACAACTAAATATACAATTATAATTTTTAAACGCACTCAAATAATTTACAAGACACCATTAATTAAAAATTCAATTTTAATTGGTTAGTACATGGCACCATTGATTTGCACAAATTCAAGAAAATTATTTTCTAAATTTTTCTTGTTTTAAAAATTTTTATGGAATGTATTCTTCACATTAAATGCACACATTCAAAAATCAATGTTGATTGATCCTTTTATGGCATGTAGATATCACCCATAAATTCTCCCATTAATATTAAAAAATAGATATTTAATTACCTTAATTGACTATGTACTTATAGATGGTATTTTCACAAATTAACACCTAATATACTAGGGATTATCACATGCACCAGGGGCTGAATTCTTTGGATTCAGCCCCCTAACCGATCCCATATATATATATATATGTATATTAGGGATAGATACACATCATACATCACCAATACTTAAATGTCATACATCATACATTATCCATATCTCAAAATTCAATATTGTTACCACACACACATATACATCACTGTTGTTACTTCGGCTTAGAAAAATGTGTATGCCAAATAGTAGTAATTTATAGAGAGAAGGAGATAATGAAGTTCTAGTCTAAATTCAAACTTGATAAATATAGAAAGAATTGCTTTAAGAAATATTAACCCACTAAATACACCCATACTTCCATACCTGGAATTGAAGGTTAGTTATTATTCTTGGTCATCAAATAGATCTACCAAATCAATACCATTGACAGTACATCATTCATCACTTCTGAATAGATATATGTACGTTTCAATATTACTTATTGTCCCCAAGACACATTTTTATTGTCCAACAATCATTCTTGTACTAGATGATGGTAAAACAAGTGATGGGTTTGGATGTTCCAAAATATTTCTATTGGTGATGGCTTTACAATGCGAGCTTCTTTCGGATCGGATGTGTTGTTCCAAGAGCACAATATAATTAATGCACACAAAGGGAGTAGTGGATGCAGAACAATTATTGTTTAAAAAGAAAAGAAAAAAAAAAAAAAAAAAACAAACAAACTATACTAGTAGTAGTATTAATCTCCAATGGGCTAGCAAAAAAAGTATGTATAGAGTGGTGTGTAAACATACTAATTACTGTCTGACTGAAACCCTGAAGGTAACATTAATTTGGTGCAGTTCAGATTTCGCGTAAAAGGACGGCCCCGACTCTGATCTGCGGCATATACTACTACCAATTATGGACCAAAATGATCACATCACACCCCAACACTAATTGTTGACCTTTACTAATTCTGAAGAATGTACGCCCCTGTAATAATAATAATAATATGCATATGTGTCTCAAAATCAAGCCAAGTGTTTTGGTCGTCTGGACGGCGGCCCGCTTTAATTCATCTACCGGTCGGTGGTCTCCACTCTCCATTTTTTACGGATCCTCCTTTTTTTTAAAAAAAAAATTACCAAATCATTTCTTCTAGTAAGAAATAGTTTCATCCATGTCCAAACAAAATAAAGCTTTTCCCCCCACCCCCAGTTGGCCAGTTCCGTCCATCTCCAAGGGTCCATGGCCCCCCCAACACCGGGTTCTGAAGTCCCAGGACCCCCAACTCCACACAGAAATTCTCTGTCTTGCTGTGTATACACTTTTTCATCAACCCTAAAAAAACCCAGGCAGGAATTGGAAGGTTTTTTCTTACATGCCGCACGCAGCTACCATAATTGCCAGATATTTTAATCGTGAATTTCTTTGTACATTAAGTAACCGATTGGATTGAAAGTGCTTCCATCTAGTACTATAAGTCTGTACAATATTGTTACTCGGTTTATTTACCGTATACAGTGCAAGCTGCCTATCTTATTAGGATCAGTAATCAAGGAAGAACAAAACTCAAATTAAAATGGCTGATTCCATTTTAATTTTTTTTGTTAGAAACTAATGAATCAATCCAAAAATGATTTTAGACCCAAGTTTTCACCAGGAGTTGCTCATAATTTTTCTGGCCGTGGCCCTGAACGGGCAGTTGGAGCTGACGAATCCGTTCACCAGATGCAGATACGTCTTCAGATCATGACACGTGGCGATATCAATGTCCTTTAGGTCCGGCGAGTCGCGGCTGCTCAGCCGCAGTTCGCACCCGACGTCGGCGTACACCCACTGAGCGTCCTGCACGAGCTTCCGGATGAAGCCGGCGAGGTTCGCCGCCGCGGACGCCGCGTAGTTGTTGGAGAATTGGCCGGCGGTTTCACTGCAGGTGTCGACGACGAACCCGGGGACTTTCGTGATCAGGTCGTCGGAGTTGACGATCCTCAGAACCTTCGTCCCCTGTTCCTCCAACCGGCACCGGAAACTCCAATTCCCCACGCGCGGCCCCGCGAATGACACCACCGTCACCATCGGCGAATCCTCGAACGTCTCCTTAATATCGTACGCCGCCAGCGTCGCCAGCGCCGCCCCCAGCGAGTGCCCCGTGAACGTAAAGCTCAGCGGCTCGTCGCCGCCGTATTTCTCCAAAATCCGCCCGATTTCGTCCCGGATCAGTTGCCGCAAGCTGGGTCGGTTCCCGGAGCCGGAAGTGTACAAGCTCAGAAATCCCCTTTCCACCATCGGATCCAAATCGGAACGGAAATCGGAATCCTCCACATTACAATTACTACAATCGGAAATAGGAGTCAGCATCGCCCGGAGATTCTCGAGCCACTCCAGGGCCGTGGCGGTCCCCCGGAGAGCAATAACGACGTCGCGTCTCCCGAGCCTGGCGATCTCCCTCCTGTCCTGACAGACCGCCACGTACCCGATCCAGCTGGACTGCATCGCCATCCAATTGGGGGCCCGCTCGGCCCAGCCCGGCAATTGTATCCCCGACGTGGCCATCAAATTCTTCGTAACCTGATAACCCGTCCCGGAAAACCCCGATTCCTCCAGTAACTTCCGCCTGGAATACTTACACATTGCATACGAAGTGGAAGCCTGATCGAAATCACAGGAGCTGTAAGCAGCTTCGACAAAATGGCCGTACCTGATGATCTCGCCCCGTAGATTATCATCCAGGGGATCAAGAAGACCCTCCCAATTCCCGATCCCCTGGTAATCCATCCACCGCTTGTTGAGGGGGTTTTTAAGGTTGCAGGAGGAGTTGTCCAATACTAGGTTGTCGAGGTTTGTGGATAAGGCGGAGGGGGGTTTCATGCAAAGAAGGGATTTTGTGTGGGGATGATGAGGAGAAATGGGGTGGTGGTAGGGTTGTAATCGAACCGAATCGAAGCGAATACTACAGTATTCGCTTTGATTTGATAAGCTTATCGAATATTATCGAATCGAATCGAATTATTCTATAAGGTAATTTTATACATAATAAAATTAATTCCTCAGAGGTCAAGTTTCTTCCAGGTTTTTATTATTATCATATCCACGAAATAATAATAAAAAACTTGAAAGAATAAAAAAAAGCAGGTCAGCAGGTCAGCAGCTACCACAGCTATCTTCCTGATGATGAGATGCAATCTCATGTGTATCCACAGTACCACTATCATCTTTCTCCTCCTCTGCCTGATAATTAAGGATGCAAATTCTTCACAGGTCAAGTTTCTTCCAGGGTTTGAAGGCCCCCTTCCTTTTCACCTGGAAACTGGGTACATATATATATATGTATCGCATATATACAGTTAGTTTTAAGAATTTGAAAAATAAGAATTGATGCTGAATAATGTGGATGTCCGGACTGCTGCCTGCAGGTATATTGGGGTGGATGAAGGGGAGAATGTTCAGCTATTTTACTATTTTGTGAAATCATCAAGATCTGCTGACCCTGGAAATGATCCAGTCATTCTGTGGCTGGTTGGGGGCCCTGGTTGCTCTGGCTTGGCTGCTCTCCTTTATGAAATTGGTCTTTCTTTTGTTCTTGTTTTTTTTTTTTTTTTTTTTTTTTCCTTTTCTTCTTTCACTTCGTTTCATACTTGAATTCTTTGTTAAGAGCTCTTGAGATGTTACAGTAATCTGGTTCAGGGGGAAATCAGTTCTACCCTAAAAATAAATTTCATTACACTAAAATGAGTTTAATAATCTCACCCTAAAAATAATTCATTACCACATGCAGTTAGTCTGAGTGGTATGCGTCTGTCAACTTAAGCAAAGGTCTCCGGTTGGTTGGAGCTTTGTGTATGCAGAGTTTTTTTTGGGAGAGCCACCCACTAGTCTTGGGCCAATGTGGTATAGGCCAAAGTAAAACAATAATGTAGTTATGACATTTTTCACTATTTTGTCCAGGACCAATGTACATTGACGAGGCAGAAGATGGAGGCTTGCCAATATTGTCCTTGAATCCTTTTGCGTGGACAGATGTGTGTGACCTAATTCTCACTTCTTCAATTCATATATATAGAAAATAAAAAAATAAAACGTTCTTGATGTTTTCATTTATATCTCAATGTTGTTTTCATTTATATCTCAATGTCTGTTTTATAGGTAGCAAACATGATTTTTTTGGATTTGCCAGTGGGCACTGGATTTTCCTATGCCAAAACTCCAGAGGCTGCTCATTCGACTGGTTTCCAATCATGTCAGCAGACTTATGAATTTCTTCGAAAGGTAAATAAGCCTAGCATGGATCCATTTGGAGAGTTTGAAAATGCAAGAATCTGATGAATTATTGTTCTAATATTCTATAACAGTGGTTGGTTGGTCATCCAGAATTTGCATCGAATCCATTTTATATAGGAGGATCCTCGTACACAGGCGTTACAATACCCGTTGTTATTAAGTTGATATCAGATGGTAGCATCTCATCATTTCTGTATCTTTTTTTTTTCAAATGTTTAGTCATTAATTATCACCTTCTCTGTAGCACCAACGCGTAGTGAATATCTTTCGTTCTAATTCAGGGAACGAAGCAGGAATCACGCCACAAATTAACGCCAAGGTCTGCATAATTCCCCTGTCTGAAGTTTAAATAAAATTTCAGCCAAAATTTGATCAAATCCATCAACTATATATATGTAACTTTGTTCGTTAATAAATGGTTGCATTGCAGGGGTACATGATTGGAAACCCTAAAACATTCCCAGATGAAGATAACTTCAAGATACCATTTGCTCATGGAAAGGGATTCATATCTGATGAACTCTACGAGGTTAAATACCATACTAATTTGTTACATTATTTAATTTATTGTAGCTATTATATTGAAATTTATTCAATATCCCCTTTTTTTTCAAATTAAACAGTCATTGAACCAAACTTGTGGAGGGAATTATATAGACATAGATTCGAAGAACGCAGCATGTTTGCGAGATGTTCACACTTTCAATCAGGTATGATGAGATATTCAATATCGATCTTTATCCATTTTCTGATGAGTATACATACATACATACAGATTTGGTGAATGAGCAGATATATATCTTGTACTATTACAGTTGGTTGATGGTTTGGACCGAAGCTGTGATATCATCACCTCAAGAGATTTTGGGAAGGGGCATCGAGTGCTCTACAACGACGACCAGCTTTATACCCCAAAGTGTTCTGTGAGATTCAATACAATCACAAATATCTCTAACATCTTAATATATCATGGGTGCGCATTTTTAAAAACTAGATTTTACTGTTGAGAAATATATATATTGATATTTGCGATAATATGACTTTGTCAGGGTGGGCAATGCTATTACACGTAGAACATATACTTCCTCTGTTTTCATGAATATGCAACACTTACTCTGCGCACGCAGTCCAGTGCACATTTTTAATAAGTAATAACTTACATTGTGTACAAGTAAAAATTATAAAAATGTGATATTCTAAAACTACAAGATGAGACGATTTTAACAAGATCTCACTTAACTATGTTTTTTTTCCTATAACTATTGTATAAACGTGAATCAAATTTGAATAATGAATAGTGTCAAAATCCAAACGTTTCATATTCACAAGAACATAGAGGTAGTATGTCTTAATCGAGGAAATACATATTTTGAAAGTTTTTGTACGCAAGTAACATTATTTTTGGCATTGTGATCTTATACTTGGAGATTTTATTAGGGATTTAGGAAAAAGTATGTTCCTCTATGGGCTAATGATCCTGGTGTGCAAGATGCCCTTCATGTCCGAAAGGTATGATCAATTATATTACATAAAATAAGGAGTGATACACACACTATATATTCAAGAAAAAACATATGAGTACACTATGCAATGGTGCAGGGGACAATAATAGGAACATGGAGAAGATGCAATAAAAGCTTGCCCTACACTAATACAACATGGGATAGCATTCCATATCATGCGTACCTCAGCACTAAAGGTTATAGATCTCTTATATACAGGTACGGCTATTGTTGAAATCTCACATCAGATGTGATGTGGTCCTCTCACTGGTTTTATATGGTTGGGAGCGACTCCACCTAGTACCAATTAGTTTTGGGTGTGAGCCTCCCATCTATGATTTGTTAGAGCCACAAGCAGTGGCATGGGCCAGGATTCTCATGTTTTGTGTATAACTCTGATTATTGATCAATTTATATGTAGTGGCGACCATGATATGTCAGTCCCTTTCCTTTCTACGCAAGCATGGATAAGATCTTTGAACTATTCCATTGTAGACGAGTGGAGACAATGGCTAGTTAATGGCCAGATCGCAGGGTAATATATACGTTCTAAACAAAGTGGCACGCATCGATTTCCCCTTTCCTAAAATGTGGGTGAAGAATTGATCGGACTTCTTTTCTTGATGAATGCACAGGTATACAAGAAGCTATGCCAACAAGATGACATTCGCAACTATAAAGGCAAGAACTATATATGTGTATTATTATTACAATATATTGTGTGGAATCACGAATTTTGACCTAGCGTTTTTTGTGTGATGCATTGTTTTTTTTTACTCTTATTGACTCCTAGGGAGGAGCCCATATTGCCCCTGAGAGCCACCCTCTGGAATGTGCGGCGATGTTTAAAAGATGGATAGCATATCAACCTCTGTAATAATAATGACTTACATTATTATTGCATTGTTCCAGCCCAATTCTATGAGTTTCACAATCGACGGAACCTTGTCTTTTTCCAAGTCCAGCATTTACCATTTTAAGGAAATGTGTCATGTAATGGGTCTGTTCTGCACGCAGTTTTTGGGATCTTTAGCTTTTATTTCAAAACAAAAGTCCCGTTCTGCACACTAGCTTTTGGGAGCTTTTGGAAGCTTCTTTTTAGAAGCTACTTGTAGTAGCGTTAAAAAAATAAGCTAGGAACTTATTTTTGAGCAATCACAATTTTAACCCAATAACCAACCCACTACCCAATAGCCTACATAAATATTTGTCCTTTTATGTCATTTCATACGTTTTTCACAGCTACAGCTAGTTGTACAAAACACTTAAATAGAACTGAAAGCTATAGCTCCCACAACTCCCACAGCTCCAGCTCCCTACAGCTCCAGCTTGCAGCTACAGCTCTGTGTGCAGGACAGACCCAATATGTCATTGTGATTATTGCATTATTGGTTATTTATTACTACATAATTTTGTTATCAATGTATGGGATGCGATTTATTTTTCTAATGAAGCGAGTAAGTGAAAGTATGAACGTATATAATAATTTTATTATAAGTCCAGGGTGATCGCATTCAGTATTTTCTGAGTAATCTAATTCAGGACTCTAAGTAGACACAATTAGGGTTGTAATCGAACCGAATCGAAGCGAATACTACAGTATTCGCTTTGATTTGATAAGCTTATCGAATATTATCGAATCGAATCGAATTATTCTATAAGGTAATTTTATACATAATAAAATTAATTTTAATTATTGAACTTAAATATTTAGTTCGTTTTATAGATTAAATTTAATATTTTAATATAATATATAAATATATTTATATTAATTAGTAAATATAATCATTAAAATTAAAAATTTAAATTATTTAGTATAATTAATTTATATATTTATAGATAATTTAATATAAAAACGAATATCGAATCGAATCGAATCTTAATCGAATCTCAAAATTTCGAATAATTTTGAATCGAATCGCGAATCGAACAAAAAATATTTGATTTGTTTACAACCCTAGGTGGTGGTATGGGGTGCATGGCCGTACAGGTTTTGTGGGTGCAGGGAGGGTATTCATCATAGTTTGATGATAATTAACGAATCTTAGATAGGGAGTGGAAATTTTAAGGGGGGTGGATTTCTATGGGTGTGTATTATTTGTGACACCCATTCATATATCAGCACTTTTAATTTGATGAACAAAACTATATATAAAGATGGTTGGGACTTGGGAAGGAAGGGAGGGGGATATTTATAAGTAAGGGAAATTATAAGTATAGTTGGTAGATTTCATAAAGTGTGTTCATGGGCCATCATTTTGTTTTGACTTAAAGTAGGAACACTAGCTCCCGTTTTATTTAAGTTGAAAAGAGCTTAAATAATTAAAGATGTAAAATAGTACTACTGTGCCAACATACTATTTAATGCATTAAACCCAACCTATATATGATTTCAATGTTGCTGGGATTTTTTTTTTTAAATTTATTTTTTACTACCACTTTATTTTCTGGTGCTATGGAAAAAATTTTGGTCCCAAAATTTTGTAGGAGCTGCTGTTAATCAACCAATTTCGAATTAATTGGGTGGGTAATAGTCTGAACACTGAATATTTTAGGCAAAACATTATGGACTAATGCAATAACTATTTTGATAGTTTGATATATATATAACCACAAAATGGCATTTAATGTTTATATAAAATTTTCTTAATTGCCAAGTAGATTAAATACTAATTAATGAGAGAGTTCATTTGAATCACATTATTACTCGACTTAATTCCACTTTGTTTTGATCGACTTTTGAAGATTACTTTAATTTTGACTTTTTATTAAAATAAAAAAAAATACTAACATTCGTTTTGAGAAAAAAAAAATGTTCTAAAAATATATTAGTGGTAGTCAAAAGCCAAGAGATTATAACTTGTTTCGACAAAATTTTAAATTATTATTAGTAGATTTGTGTTTTGTTTAGAAGCCAAAAACATGGTTTAGTAAGTTCATTCAAACAAGTTATTAAGCACTGAATATAGCTAGCTAGGGTCATATATACAATTATTTTTATTTTCCCTCTTAGTAATGGAAATGGATATAACTTTAAAAGTCCATTCATACACGAACAATTTTTAAATAATCAGATCTTATACATTTTGTGTGTAGTAATGGAAATGGTTTTGGCGGATCGGCGCTAGAGGAATTTTAATCGTCAGAATACTTAGTATTTGTGGCAACCATATTGGTTGTCAAAATACTAAAATTGTTTATCATTAGTAGCAATAATGCTAAACTTTCTTGCTATTGGTGATGTTTGACAATTAGTTAGTTTTTACCTGATTATATTAATTAGGCAACTCCGCAACCGTTGAATTCACAACTCAGCGACAGGGCCAATCCAATTCAGCGACGCGGGCTATGCAATTCAGCGACATTATTGTATTCATCTCAGCGACGTTTGACGTTAGAACCGTTTGAAGGTCATTGGGATTTTAAACGCATCTCAGCAACGGAGCCTTCACAATTCAGCGATACGGCCTATGTAATTCAGCGACATGGCCTATGCAACTTAGCGACATTATTATATTCATTTCAGCGATACACCTATACCATGCACTTATTAATTATTAGCTGATTAAGTAAATTGATTTTGATACCGTATTTATTAAAAAGTGTGTGGTAAAAGTTAACTGATAATGAAAACTATATTTGATAAAACTGTAAAAGCTAACAATTAAACCAAACGCTGGAAAATCAGCATTTTCAAAACTAGCTTTTTGAAACCAATCATTTATTCTAAAACTCTATTTACCATGCAAATATCTTCATTAGCTATTTGACCCGGTCAAACAACTAAATGTCTCAAAATCAACTAAGGCCCATTTGGATAGATTTTTTTAAAAAAAACATAAGCCAAAAGTAGAAGCATAAGCAAAAGTTAAAAAGCAGAAGTAAGTAACTTTTGTGTTTGGATGTAATTTTCAAAAAAATAACTTCTTTTTGTTTTTTTTTTATAAATGTGTTTTGATGTGTAAAAATAAAAAGTACTCTTAACATATAATAATTACAAAAAGGGACATGCTATTTATATGAGAGTATAGTGTAATTTAAATAAATTAATATGATGAGCATTTAAAACTTTGCACACATTACTATATATTTTGGTTTCTGTTTTTAGGAGAAGCACCTCCTCCCTAAAACACTTTTGGCTTTTCGACGTGCTTTTGTTTTTTTCTAAAAGCTCATCCAAACACCCATTTTGTATCAAAAATATTTTTGGCAGAAGGAAAAGCCTATAACACTTTTCCAAAAGCTCATCCAAACGGGCTCTAAATGTTGGTCTATTAGCTTCTCTAATTATACTATATATAAAAATTACATTGTAATTTTAAAAATATATTATTTATTTTTGAGAATGAAAGAAGTTGCATCACTGCACAATCAAATGACTCTTACAGTTAGGGGTGGGTCGGTACGGTATACCGAACAAATTTCGCCGTACCGTATACCGTACCGAACCTTACGGTATGGAAATTTTCATACCGTTGCCGTACCGCACCTTTCGGTATACCGATCTTCGGTATACCGAAATTTTCGGTATGAAATATTTTCATACCGTTGCCATACCGACATTTCGGTATGTTCGGTATATACCGATATACCGAACCTTCAGTACATACCGGAATACCGGTATCACGGTATATATGGACATACCGAACATTCGCTACATACCGACATACCGGTATTGCGGTATATACCGACATACCGAACATTCTCTATATACCAGCATATCGGTATTGCGGTATATACCGGTATCGCGGTATATACCGATATACCGAAGAATCGGTACATACCGATATACCGATACCGCGGTATATACCGAAGTTCGGTACGGTAACGGTATACCGCGGTATCAAAAAATTTATACCGTTACCGTACCGAAATCTTACGGTACGGTATGATACCGTACCGAAAATTACGGTATACCAAAAATTTCGGTATTCTCGGTATTTTTTCGGCACGATATGTGCGGTATGCGGTATATTCGGTATTTTTCCCCAGCCCTACTTACTGGCCTTTGGCTTACCCAAAAAAAAAAATGACTCTTACAGGACACATACAATAACGACAGCTAGCTTATGCACGTTGATAACTGCGAAATTTTTGTAGCAATATAGAGTATATATTAATACACACATTATTTATAAAAAGAGTTCTTAAACTGCAAGGTCTTATAAATGCAAAAACTTACTTTGAGATATGTTTCTTTTTCTTTCCTTTTTTGTTTTTTTTATTAAAAAAAATCCACAAATATTTTAAAGTTACTTTTGAACTTTTTTAAAGACCCGAAAAATTCATTTAGTTCAAAATAAATTAGGTTATAGTATGTTAAGTAATGAAATTATGTTGAATTTGATACGTAATTGTCCAAGTTGAAAATGGAGAGTTTGAATTTGAATAAAATAAGTATTTTTGGTGGGTAGGGAAAAAAGAATGTGTGTAAGTGGAAAAAACCGAAAACGGATTGTTTCAAGGTATCTAAAATTGTTACACACTTACATGTTCGAGTATCATTCTAATTTTTTAAAAATTAATTTATAAAAAATACTCCATCCGTCCCACCTTACTTGTTCTGTTTGACTTTTTTTGGCACTGTTCATTGTTTCATTTTGACTCAATTTTATTGCAAGTATATATTTGATAAAAATAATCGAGTTGGGTCTTGTTAGAATCGTGTAATCATGTAGATTCAAAATATATAATTTACATAATTTTTTATCGTACATATTTTGAGATATTAACAGTTCAAAAAGTACATTGAATTGTGTGCAGAAATGAAACAGTATAAGTTAAATGGGACAGAGGAGTAACTAGGAGTAGTATATTTTAAAAATATTAAGAAAAATAAAGATTTTTGCAATTATTTATGAACCCATATTTTTAGTGCCATGTGTCATGATTTAATTGGATGAGCTGAGATTGAAGAAATGAATGAGGAACCAATTCTTTTAATTTCCCCATCAGCACTGTATTTTCAATTTATTTTATCTATATTTTATTTCAACATTACGAGTTCTTCAAACTGGAGAACTAGAGGTTGATGTTCCCTGTCCAGCATTACAATAATAATTATGCTGGGAGACATTAAATCAAGCTGTAACACGAAAAAATAAAATAAAATCTCAGGCGACCTCGTACCTTAGTATTTCGAAACAATCACCATTTATTACAAGACAAAATAGAGGGTTGTGAATTCAACTCCAATTTCAAGATGAAGAATTTAACCATTAGATTAAACCCCCAATTTATTGATTAATTAGGTTAAATTTAATTTATAGATATAGTATTATTTCTTTTTCCAATTAGTAATTAATAGCCGGGAATTCAAATTAAAATTAAGAATAATGTCTGAATGCGCATGATGAAAGTTTGGCATGTGTACGTGTAAAAAGGCTATATCTATATATCTGTTTCTATTACTGTAGATAATTAAGAACTCATCATTATAATTATTAGTCGATCCAATTAAGTCAAATTAAAGACGAACTTCTACGAATTAATGAAGAATTCTAATCAATAATTAGTAGTTATAATATAATTCCTTGTCATTATATTATATTGGCTGTTTCACGCAGCATAATCATGACATGTTTCATGTTCATATTTTTGTCAATGGATTAAAACATCAATATCATTGATTTATGTACATATATCAAGAAATATACAATAATTAAAATGTTGAAATTAATGGATTTATTATAATTCAAATCCGAAAATTTTCATAAATCCAATGAGTAAGCTAGCTATACACAAGGAAATAAACTCAATACATTTTTTTTTTAGAAAAGTCAAAGCCAGAGAAAGAGTGGTGGGTGCAACTCAATACATTTATGCACACACTACTACCAACAATAATAATAATAATAATAATAATAATAATAATAATAATAATAATAATAATAATAATAATAAAATAAAGTTGATTTAGGTACCCAATCCAATAGCTAAAAGCCTTGGATTTAGGCATCAAATTTCTTAGCTACCAAGAGTTTAACTGCGTTTTCTTATGTATCAAGAATTTACTTTAGTTATTATTGGTAGTTAACCATGTTTTCCCCTTTTCTTTTAGTAGTATAATTCTTTTAATTTACTACTTATTACCTAAATTGTGGAAATTAAATTAAATAGCAGCCTCACATAGTCACATTAAGGTACAATTTCAAACTATGTTAGAATACTCATGTGATAATAGTCCAGTGATGATGTTAGCATAATGGGTATCAAGAGACTTATATAAAGTTCAAATTTTTTTATTTTTTTATTTTTATTACTCTTGTACTACTATATATATACTCTTTTATATGCAAAATGATAAGCAATTTCTTCCCCTATAATAAAATTTTTTGTTTATTTTCATTGAAAAATAAAATAATTATCTAAACAACTATGAGTCTATGAGTAGCATAACTCTTATTGAAAATTTAATTAATCTCTCCCTTCCATAAAATTTAATTTGCTTGGCTAATGAAAACGACGAAATGAACAAGGTAAAGGAAACAAACCCTCTTTCTATGGGGATTCTCTTAAATATATTTTTTTGGCGTATACCGGGTATCCCCAGACCACATTGGGGTCAAGACTAATCCCTCGAAGAGAAAGGTGGGCATTGAAGGGTTTACTCTCCCAAAGCTGAATTCTGCATACACAAAGGCTCGAACCTGAAACCTTTGCTTAAGCTGCCAATTGCATCCTTGGATTTGATTCATTTAATTTAATTCAATAATTGCATCCAAATCAAGAACTCGACAACATTCATTTTAGAGATAATTAATTGTATTATTCTAATTGACCGATGAAATCTCGAATCTCCCCAACTAAAACTTTTTGCAACATTTTATCGTGTTTGTGCATGTTTTGGTCCTTGCCGATTTGAACGTTACACATGACATAAAAAAATGTGTGTGCATATATATATATATATATATATAATACAGTATTATATAAATTCAATATTTAATTTGATATAACTTTTTGAACTGTACTAACATATGATGCATATGGCTATAATTATTCATGTGGAAGTAAATGTACAGTCAAGGACGAAGGGCTTAATTATGTATATTTCAACGATCCTTCCAACTTTACTAATAACCTGAGGCAATTTTATTATGTATAGAGATATGCTCATTATTATAATTACATAGGAGTATATTCCAAATGGGATGGAGGTTTTTAGGACAATGTGTGGGAAGTTAATTGGTCACTTGGCATTTAAAGGAATTTAGTAATGTCGAAATTATGTGTAAGGGCACGAGGGTGGTTGGGGCTAATTAGGTATAATTACACACCTTCTTTTTGTATCTCCTCCATTTTACTTAGCAAAAATAGGCCCAATTAACAAGTCTAATTTATGCACATGTTCATGTGGCTTTTTGGCACATTTTGTGCGTTTCTATTTTCCCAATTGGATCTACTCCCTAAATTTAAAAAAATAATAATAAATAAAATAAAATAAAGAATTGAAGTCATAATAGTACTATATAATATGTGTATTATATTTGTTTGTGTGTATATATATATATGTGCTGTATATGTTCATTTAAGGTTGCAATAATTAATTTTAATGGAGCCCTAAAAATTGTTGTCCTAAAGAAGGGGGTGTTTAGTGGATGGGACCCAAATGATGTGATATGGATAGTTCGTCTTGTGTAATTTAATTTAAATTGGAATGATGTTGTTGTTGTTATGCATGCATATGTACTTTTTTGTTTCCTTAATTAAAACTCATGAGACTTTTATATATATGTATGTATGGATATGGTTTAGGTGTTAAATCTCTATATGCTGATGCTTACAAACTTAATCAATTAATTCGTAAATATATATTGGTGGTAATGAGTTAATTGATCAATTTTATTTCAAATTAAGCATTATCACATTTTGAGCCATATAAAGCAAAAAATTTAATCTTTAATTCGTCCAAGTTGGATAAATATGCTTGATCCAGCACATTAAGCATATGATGAAAAAATATTTCAGCATAATAACTCGTCCGTGTGTATATATATGTATATATTGAATTATTTTAAGCACACACTGAATTTTGGCCAAAAGGAGATGTTAAAACAAGGGTTCTTTAGGGAGATTGAAATTTAGGTTTATTAAAAATAGCAAGTAGGAGAAGAATGAATTTAATTGTTGCACATGAATGTCGTGCATAAATATATGCATGCTTTGTATGTACTATCAAATTTATATATATTACATATGTTATGCACAAAAATATGTTATTTTTTAAATACATATTTTAATATTGCTGATTCTTAATCTTATAGAAATATATAAATAACTTAGTATATTGTCTTCATTATATATATATATATATGCATATTTATATTTATGTGTATATATATACATTTGTAGGGCATTGTATAAGCTAAATTTTTTTAGCAACAAATTATGAATAAAAATTGAATATAGAGAGAATGTATCACGGTAGGTGGTCGTTGGTATCCAAAATTTTAACACCAAGCTAAAAAGATTAAAAATCTAGTTAACAAAATAAAGTTCAAATTCATACTATTATGGAATGTTACTCTTTCTGGCCCTAATTAAAATGACCAAGAAATTCATTGGTTTAGCAAAAAAGTTAATTTTAGTTAACGTGCTAGTGTATTTTATTGTTATTTGACTGCTAAGATTAATTATATTAAATTTGAGATATAGTATTAGTAATTTGTTGGTTTGTCATAAACTTTATTTTTTTTTAAAAAATAATTCTTAATTTAACAAGCATAGAAATCGAATCTAATATTTTATTCGAAAAAACTAACATATAATTAATCTCTATCATAATTATAAAAGCATCAACATACATATATATAAATAATGCTATATCATAGTATAGTATTCTAATTAATATTATACAGTATACGCTATTATTTATTATTGATCATACAGCACATAAATCATCACTACATATTCTTTACGATCGATTTGTAATAATGAACAAATAATTGAGCTTGGATTCGAATTGAGGGGTGTATATTCATACCTAATTAACCTTTAATTTTTGTCACTTTGTTGTTCTCAACTGATTAAAACAATATACTAGTATTTCTTAGCTTTCTCAATATATATATATATATATATATATATTTATATATATACAGACGCAGACGAAATTACAAGTAATGTTCATTATTTTTTGTCTTGTTCATGAGTGGTGGTGTCAATTCGAAGTTTAGTAAATAGAATACGGAATAAATTAAAAAAGTTGATATTGGTGATGAAATCTGTATAAAAAAAATCAAGCATGCAGCAGTAAGGAAAAAAAAAGGAGTTGAATAGTATACACAAAAGTTGAATACAGCTAATAATATACAAATAGAAATATATAAATAAATAAAATGGGTGGATGGGGGATGGGACTCAAAAATCAGCTAGCGATCCACTAGTAGCTAGCTAGATCGATGACTAGTAGAGAGATCTAGCCACTGGTAGTATATTATGTGGTCTCGATCGGAATTGAAGGCAAGTTTTAATTAGAATGTCGACACACACAAACACAAATAACTAGTTGTACAACTATCTATCTAATTGAATGTGCTATTACAAACTGTACTGTAGGATCGGAGTAGTGGTGGATCCATGAAACCCTAATTGGCTAATTATATATATGTGATATATACATAGGCAGTTGGGGGCAAACAAACAAATATATAATAAAATAGGGTGTTGACAATCATAAATAATATATATGATTGAATTGATCAAGAGTGGAAAGTAGTTTGTAATAACTTGTAGTAAGTTGTAAGGTCAGGTCAAACTTATAAAAGAATATTGATCTGCTGCATGCAGTCAGTGGCGGACGCAGAAATTTGCAGGTGGTAGGGCAGAAATTTGCTTTAAGAAAAAAAAAATACGCCCCCCATCCTATTTCAAATGTCCACTTTGTATTTCCGTCCGTCCCATTACAATTGACATATTTTCTTATATAAAAAATTTTTGCTCCTTCAAATAAACATCACATCAACTATTTACTCCACTTTAACACAATAACGCATTCTACCTAAAATATCGTGTCCAAAAGAAATGGATATGAAACTTCTCAAATGGGACGAAGGAAGTATGTGATTTCTTGTTTGGCACACTAAAACACACATGAAATGGCAAAAAATATCAAAGTTATGAACATTTTTTTCTCTTTCACATTCACACAAAATTAATAACTCTTTTCAATTATATGACATTCACAAGATATTAATTTTAAGTTGCAAGGCTTTAAAAAAACTAATTTGTTGTAGGGCTTTAGAAACCAATTAATAATATACTAATATAATAATTACTATAAATTTTAAATAAATAAATACTATATATATTAAAAAAAAAAAAAAAAGAGGTGGGGCTGGAGCTCCACCCAGCCTAGGCGTGGATCCGCCACTGCATGCAGTTGATGAATAGGCAATAGCCATGATTATATTGTCAAATTCTTCAATTAATTAAAGAATTATATATATATATATATATATATATATATGTTCAACGATCAAGAAACAAATATTAATATATGTCCCGTCTCATTGACATCGCCGTCGTCATTAATCATCAATAATGATCGATAATGCTACTGATTAAAGTGAGATTATATGCGTTGTTGTATATTATTGTGTGTGTAATATATATAGAGTTATCAATTATAATTATTTTTTTTATACATTGATATTCATGTGTCGGCAAATATGTATGGGAGCATAAGCCACACAAATTATAAATGGGATAAAAGGAGGGATAAGGAACCAAGTGGGAATCGATCAAACCAATCATAACGTTGGATGTCAGAAAACACCCAGGACAGTCCCCTTTCATCTTACCAATTGTGTACATTTCAACTCGCAAATTTTCTCTATCACAGATCGTCAACCCAATCTAATACTACCTCCGTTTCAGTATAATTGTTACGCACCCTTCCGACACGCATGCCGATGCACATTTTTAACGGTTAATAACATAAATTTTGTACAACGAAAAGTTATAAAAAGTTGATTGTCTAAAACTACAAGATTAGACGAATCTAACAAGATCTCATTTGACTATATTTTTTCTTACATAACTATGATAAAAATTTGAATCAAAGTTAAACAGTAAATAGTGTCAAAAAGTCATACGTAACAATATTTGTCAGACGGAGGAAGTACTAGCTAGCATTTATTAGTACTTGTTGTTCTCTCTCTCTATATATATATGCATGGTTGCATATTTTAATATTGTCAATGTATTTATTATATTATACGAAGTATATCGTAATACATAATTAGTTATTTATATATGTTCCCCTCCAGTGGCGATTTGAATTATAAAAGTAGATTCTCTTTTAAGGTTAGTAAGTGAAAAATTATAAAATGGCCTCAATGTATATTTGTTTAAACTGATTATCTAGTGAGTTGAATCAGTTAGATAGATGGTACCAAGAACAGGTGGCTTGGGTGAATTGAGGTTCTAGTCGCTTAA
The DNA here is from genome assembly GCA_030278955.1 of Hygrophila difformis. Taxonomy (NCBI): domain Eukaryota; kingdom Viridiplantae; phylum Streptophyta; class Magnoliopsida; order Lamiales; family Acanthaceae; genus Hygrophila; species Hygrophila difformis. The sequence goes on from JAOANR010000008.1 coordinate 11,213,125, forward strand.
GCAAGGGGTTCGAGCCTTGTATATGTAGAAAACTGCTTTAGGAGAGACACCCTTCATTACCCATGTAGATCCTCGAGGCTTTAGTCTTAGGTACAATGTGACATAGAAATACCCGGTTTAAAAAATAAAAATAAAAATAGGTAGATGGTGAAATAAGTGAAGGGTTCTATTGATTTAAAAATAAATAAATAAAAAAGGAGGCGGGGGGTGTACTGCGTTAATTTTGGATGATCCTCACACGATTCAGCAGCGGGGATGTTTTCTTGCAAGAGTTTATAAGTAGGGGTTAGTTGTCCCCTTGTCTGAATTTGGAATTGGATTTAATTTATCCAATCCGCTTAGTAAGTACTTACATAAATTCACTCTTTCACATAATATTTCTCCCATTATAATACACACATAAAATATTCTTTCATCGCACAAAACATTTCCTCCATCATATATATGGAGTCTACATATGCAAGTATATTATACTTCATCTGTTCTCTTTTAAATGCACCATTCCTGCATTTCACGTCGTCCAATACACATTTTTAAAGAATAATAACTCAAATTGTATATAAATAAAAATTATAAAAATTTGATACTCTAAAACTACGTGATTAGACGAGCCTAACAAGATCTCACTTGACTATGTTTTTTCTTATATAACTATATTAAAAAAATTAATCAAAGTTATTCGATAAATATTAACTACTATGCAAATGGATTTTGAGAACGGAGGTAGTATGCACCTAGTTCACACCCTAATTTATCAATCCATGGTAAGAATTGAGGTTGTGGATTTATATGCACGTACGGATTATGGTGTATATATATATATGTAACCATCTATGCCACCTGTGTCAGATTTTTGTACATTTAACAGGCTATCTTGGATGGGCAAAAAAGATCTTCATGGGTACCCGAAATATTCACTAAATGAAATATCTGTGGCTTTTTGTGAAAATGCAATCACAAGTGCTTCCAAAATAAAACAAAAAGAAAACTGGCATCCCCAAAAGCAACTTCTAGATTTAATATAATCAAGGGATTGGAAAATAAAAACAAAAATTATATATATATATATATATATAAATTCTATATTCTTTTACAACAAGTACTATGATACTGGCTTCATCGAGTCTTCTTTTTATTCTGAACTAATTTTCACAATTAGGGATGTACTGTAATATTTAGGCCTTTTCTACAATGAATTTTTTCCACAAGTTTTAAAATCATTATTTATAAAAAATTTAAATGCATAAATATTTTCCTAACCAATTTGAAAGTTGCACACTTTTCTTCATAAAAGTTTTCTAGCTTCGGCTCCGCAAAAAAAAAAAAAAAAAAGTTTTCTTGCATAAAAATATTTTGTTGAAGCCAATGACCTTGGGCATTAATATTATAAATCCATGTTTTTATTTTTAATAACATCATGCATTATTATTATTATTATTATTATTATTATTATTATTATTATTATTATTATTATTATTATTACTACTTCTTTAACTTGAGAAAAGGAATGATATGCATACATGACATGTATGGTACTATGGTTGTTGTTGGTTGTTGTTATATATTGTTATTTTTGTTATATTATTATTGGTCAATACGCACATCTGATCAGATAGATAACACCATAATTTATTCAACAACTATGCTTCTAAATTCAACAAGTATTCATTCATTCTAAACGAGTTTTCATAATTAGGGAGTGTGGCTTAACTTGCCGTTTTGAAATTAAAAATCGGGTTGATATACGACCCAAATATTTCAGATACCCGATATAAAAAGAAAATGTCTATCGTTAGTTATTTTCCACTTTTCTCTTTTCCACTTCATTCATAACGTCTTTAAATATTTGAATGTTCTACTTTTAATTGAAAACGTTAATTCCCTAAATACTTTATGATCAATCACTTATAATTTCATTATATTTCACGCCAAAAAAAGGGACTGGACTAAAAAAAAAAAAAAAAACTCCTACACTAATGTTAATATATAGTAATATGTTAAATAAAGTTATGGGATAAAATGGGAACCAATCCAAGATTGGGGCAATTTTATTAAAACTTCGAGGATTTCAATTTATTACAAAATAAAAATTGGCAATAACAAAGTTAATTAATAATGTCCCATATTTCTTTTATTCGACAATTAATAAAGGATTCGAAAATAACTCACATGCTGGAATACAATTGATCAGATTTTTTTCTAGATTTAATTAGAAAGGGAAAAAAGTGTGAGGAGACAAAGGCAAGAAAGTTCGAGAGATATTTAGGGTTTATGAGAAAGGTATTGTCATATATATGGATGGAATGGAAAGAAGGGTGTCTGTGGATCCACAATTTTAATTATTGAAGAGATCGAAGAGATATTAGATATATATCAATTAGGGAAAAAAATATTTGTTTGGGGGAAGAAAGTGATGAATCAATGGGTTTTTATTTACTTTTATTTATTTATTTATGGATGATATGGCACATTAGCCACAAGTATGCAGACATTCTTATCATTCTCACTGCAAATTTTTGTCTGCAAAAGTTTCTTCTCAAAATCAGCACTGGATATAATTTTAACTTCATGCATACGCGTCAATTTTTTGTGAAACAAACAAACTATATAGTCAATTAAATTTTGAAGGTTAATGTATAAGCTCACAATAATACTAACTCATAAAAAACGAAAGGAAATAACTAAATAAACTGGGCCGTGTACCGAACGCAGTTGGCCTGAGTGGTATGAGGCACTGGCAGCTTAAGCAAAGGTCTCGGGTTCGAGCCTTTGTGTATGCAGAATTCCTCTTTGGGAGAGGCAATCCTCCAATGCCCACCAGATATTCGAGGGATTAGTCTTGGGCCCAATGTGGCCTAGGAATATCCGGTACACGTAAAAAAAAAAAAAAAAAAAAAAAAAAAAGGCCGTGCAACAGACGCATACCCATTTGGGCCTGAAGGCCCAATCCCATGATTCTGAAATCAGCAGCCACAAACAAAATACTATTCGGTGTCAATTTTAACTAGAAAAAACGAATTCGACCGATACGAAAAGTTTTAGGTTTGAGTTTAGTTATTTTGGGTTTGCCCAATCAGGTCGACCTGAAACTCAATCTGAAAATTTTCAGGTTGTGTTTGAGTTTGGGATTTCATGTTCATTCCGGGTTTCCGATCGTGTTTGGGTTTATAGATACTTTAGAAAAAGAGTAAAGTACATTATAATTGTTTGTATACTTCACTTAGAAAGAAAAGAAAATTTATGAAGGCTTATGAAGGCAGAATGTAATGTGAGAGCACTAGAGTCCGCTGAGGTAAAAAGTATTCCCTCTGTCCAATAAAATGTTTTACTTACTATTTTTGGATTTCTCATCACAAATGTCTTCTTTCTATAAATAGAAATAATTTTTTCCTGTAACAACTATGTGGACCCAATCATATACTCAAAAATCAATTCTACCTTAATTCTCGTGTCCTACAGTAATAAGACATACTATTGATCGCGACGGAGGGAGTAGTAATGTAGTGTGGTGTTGGAAGAAAATAATGAGGGCATGACCACAATGCAATAATGACTAAAGACCAATCAAAATCTGTCAATTCAGAAATCAAATCATGTACGTTAGCGGCATATTTCATTTGATCACGAGAACTTAGCCCAAGTGGTTAAGTTCCTACTCCCTCGACTTCCAAGTGGTTAAGCCCAAGTGGTTAAATCTCTATCCCTCCCTTTCCCTTTGTATTTATGTGGTATGGATTCCCGCCGTCCATTTTCTAATCTGTATAGACCGTTCAGAAAAAAAAAAAAAAAAAAAAAAAACTCATATCAATCATTTAAAATCCCACGAGGCATTTACTATTCCTATTACAATCAATCATTACAGCAGTATTATATACTGATGCCGCAGACCATTTATAAAAACAAAAAGTTTTATTTTTCATACTTCGTTTTTTATTTTATTTTATTGCACTAAACTAACTTCCAACTGTCGTAGTGGGTCGGCTCTCGGCTCTTGACACTGCTTTTCTAAAGCTTGATTTGATCCTCCTGACGACCATCACTTATTAGGCTCGATTTTCACTCAAGCACATCTCGATCTAGCTATCTTTATTTCAGAAAAGTTAAGCTCTCGGGCTTCTTATTTTCATTTATTTTATTTTTATAAAAGAAAACGAGGAAAGAAAAGAAAGAATTTTATGATAGTAATAGAACTACGTATTTTTTTTGCTTCCCCAAAAAAACTACGTATTTTTTAATATACACAGTTTATCCTTTAATAATTATTATGCATATAATATTACTAATTAAATAGAATATTATTTAAAATAACAAAGTATATACTACCTTCGTCCCCTTTTAGTTGCCACGTACCCACATTTCATTCAATTCAATACACATTTTTAAATCCTTAATAACTCAAATTGCATACAAGTAAAAATTATGAAAATTTGATTTTAAATCTATGCTATTAGACAAATCCAATAATATTTCACTTGACTATATTTTATTTTATATAATTGTATTAAAAAGTTGAATCAAAGTTACTTAATAAACAATGATAAAACACCCTCCGTGTCAATTATAAAGAAATGGAGGAAGTAATTTATAAATATGGTATAGTAATTGAGAATGGTAAGCTGCAAATCAAGCGTGGGGTATCATTTCTTATTCCCAAATCCCAATAATCTATAATGCAAAAACATTGCAAACTGCAATATTGGCTGTGCATAACAATGCAAAATCTCAATGGTTACTTTGAGGCTCAATAATACATTAATGGCACAGGCTCTATAATCAATATATAATGCAGAAAACATTGCACAAAAAATGTCGATGAAAGCCAATTTGAATCAGTTAAAGTTTACTACTTTTCTGAGGCTTGATCTTTCCTGACCCATTGATTCCCTGGTTGTTTACGCGCATTTTGAGGCCGGTGCTTTCTTGTGTTTGAATTGCCGTGCCTCCTGGGGGCAGGCCTTCTGCCAGAACTTCCTGGATTTGAATCAGGTTTGGGTGCTGGAATATCTTGTCTTTCTGATTGATTCGAAGGCGTAGCAACTGGTTGAGGAAGAAACATGCCTGGCTGCAGGACCTCGTCTTTTTTGGGTTCAATCAAGCCATTATTGTCTTGCTGAAGTTTAAGAATGGCCTCAAATTTGTGCCTTCTATTTTTCTCGGAATCAGACTGAAGAACATTCTTATCTACATCAACCCCACTGGAATCCTACAATAAAGAAAATAGATGTATTTGTGTGAAAAACAACAATAATTCATGAAGCAGAAGAAACAAAAACATCCACCAACGACACATCCAGTGATATTCACATACATATTTCCAGCAATATTAGGAAAAAAGAACCGAATCTCATTAATCCTTCCCATGAAATCTTACAACTTGCCACCTTGGAAGAGGATGAAATGATTGATGAGACATTTAAAGCTTGCATAATAGAGAATACATAGAGTTTCCATCTCTTGTATGAACCTTAATAGTAGGTCGTATAAGACAATAAATAACTTAATAACAAATTTTAATGTTGGCAACATAACATGCTCAATTTCTAATGGAAAATAGTTAACACCTAAATGAATTATTGGTTGTGAGATGAAAATGAACTATTCTCACCCTTTATCATCTTCTTTTGCAGTATCCACCATAATGCAGAGGGGGAAAATAATCTGTTCCCAGTAGAATCATAGGCCACTGGCCAAGGACCGGACTTCTTAAAATTACAGGACATCCAAGTTACAATGGATATGCTCCCAAAGAAATTCCATAAAATTTCTACTTATTAATAATAGGGAAGAGGATTATATAAAAGGATGCTCTTAGGCATTAAGTTTGAATGGAATAATAATATTAGGATGTGTACAGCAAGCCAGCAACATTGCTAAGAGTATTTAGAAGAAACTATTGTTCAATATTAGAAGTAAATAATTATCACGAGACATACCAAAGGGGGAACAGTTCCAACCAAGCCAAGAACATGTTCAATATCCTTTTTATGAAAAACTTTTCGACAGACTGGACACCTTCCCATACTTTCTTCCATCATTTTGCGCATATCTATACTGAACAAAAATTATGCATGAAAATCAGACGGAACAAAGAATTCTCCTGTTATACTAAAAGTGAAGAAATGATATGAGGGTGAAGATCCATTAGGATGGACAGGGGAGCAAATTTGTTCCTTATAATGCCACTGAACAGGAGAGGGAAATAAAAGGGATCCTGCCCTTCTTCTTTCCATTTGCTCTGTTCATTGCCCTTGATAGCCCAATGGAACAAGCATATTCAGTGTAGGTTTGTACACAGGTTATCCACATTCATCATGCTGTTTGGTCCCATTAAAAAGATAAATATATTTTCCTGGTAAAATATAGGATATCCCAAACAAAAAAAAAATGCCCTTAAAATAAGTACCACACCTTGTTGATCTTGTGCGATCCTACAAAAAGTTGAAGATGAAGATGAACTAGTATACTCCTTTCCGTTTTCCACCTTGGTCCAATTCCACCAGCTGATGATGCAATCACTACAATGGTCCAGGAAAAAGGAAAAAACAAGGTTAGTTTTGAGCAAAACAAGTCAAAAGTTGCAAGAGAATCTCAATTGTACTTACCAATGAAAGCAATGGAAACAAGACATTAACTTCATAAAGGGACGAGAACTGTTATCAGCATTTTCATCAAGTAATGGATATAAACACAAGGGGCAGTCTCCATCAGGGTGATTCATACTAGAGAGCCTCTCCACTGCTTCCTAATAGATCAACCAGCTATTAATACATTGAAAAGCTATATTTAAATGAGAAAACCCTTCCAACATGAGAGTCGAGGGATTGAATTTATGGTTTTCAAGACAGATGCCAACAATCAAAACACACGAGCAAAGGAAGTACCCTGTTACACCAAATATTTTGGGAAACTACCATTCAAAAAAGAGATCCAAAACATGAGTGAGGGAATAAGATAGAAATGACAATGCTAAGTGCAAAAGGCATCAAATCAGCCAAAAAAGTAGCTGAAGTGCACATTTTATTACCTCACAAAGAGCCACAAGCATTAAACATGAGGTAAGCTCATAAGCTCTCTCCTGGATGCTGATTATAAGATGCTTTTGCCTTTGCTCGTCAAGACCTTTGGAGTTAATAACAGTAATATCTGGTGGGACTTCAGGGTACTGCCACCAAAATATCAAAAATTAGCACATAAAACTTATGATACCTAATCTATTTAGCAAAACAGAACACATGTTGAAAGATTTGGATATTTAATAGAATGCAGCAGTGCCTAACTAGAACTAAATGAGAATATGGCTTAACTTGGGTAAAAATGTAAGATGGCTCAATAAAATCTCTTGCAGAAGTATGGCTACAAAAATGGTAGCTACTGGCCAGTCAGTTGGCATGGCTCCAGTGAAACACTGAAGCTCCATATCAGAACACATAGCATGGCATGCATGGTAAGTACCTTGGGGCCAGCCTGCATTCCAATAATTGCTTCAACAAACTGTACAAGAAAGATCATGTCAGGACTCAGTATTGTACTACCTTAAATTCAATAATCTTAATAGAAGGAAAAAAAAGACTTCAATGTCACAGAACTTGCATATAGAATAGAATAAATAAGGACATAACTCAACAGGAATTTATAGTGATGTATAGCAGATATGTAGTAGGTAGAAAACCGATGAAATAGATCACTGCACACACATCATTTAAGTATATGTAATCCACAGTTTAATCCAATCCCACTACGGATAAATGAACAGAAAAATTCTAGTTAACTAAAAGTAAGAGACCAGAAAACCCTATAGATAAATTTACTCAATTTTCTTGAACACTGCATACAGAACATGAAAATCATCCACTCCAGCTTATTGTCTCCGAATGTTTCTCTCATAATTTTCTGATTATAAAGGTAAAGAAGATATATCCTCTATGAAATTCAGGTTATTAACAAAGACTTCCCCATCAGACAAGCTAAAACACTCATCCCCAGAAAATAATAATACAACAATTGTTGCCAAGGCTTATAATTTCTTTTGCATTCAATACCCGAGAATCGCAGCCAAAGCAAACTAGAAGTGAAACAAAAAAACCAATCCACAACAGAAAGTGATACTAAATGGTGTTCCTTAATTCCCCCGAAGCTGAACAAAGAGGCGAAGATTGCCAACATCCGAGAATGGAAAAGGCCACAAAAAGAGTATATGCAATCCGCAGATAAAAAAGTTTCTGCTTTTGGTGACGAGATCGAGATACCTGTTCAGAAGAGACCTCGGCGGTGCGGGGCTTAAGGTGAACGTGCAGATTTGGCGGGTAGGTGAGAATGACTCGACAGTCATCGCCGTACACCGCCTGGACTGCCTCAACTTCTTCTATCACTTCTTCTTCGGCCATCTGCGGCGGCGGCGGCGCGGCGGTTTTCGTTGGCAGGCGTTATGGCTGGTCTCGCCTAAACCTTGCGATTTTTAAAGTTTTTTAATTAAAATTTAGTAGTTTAATAGTACATAATACATATGGTACATGGTATATCAGGAAAAGAAAAATTATTACTTCTATTATTATTTTTTTTGAGTAGCCATTGAAGAATGTCCAGGGAGCCATGACACACAATTACAAAGAAAATAAAAAAGAGGGACATGGGTAAAATGATTTAACTATTTGGGCTAAGTTCTTATCCCAAAAAATCATTTATTGAGTTACCAAAAAAGAAAAAAATAAAAGAAAAAGAAAAACTACTTTAACTTTGTAAATGAAAATGGAACTTGAACTCACTCCTTCCAACTATAAGTTGGAGATTCAATTCTCATCCATCCAATGTTTATCAAAAAAACTATAACTTTGTGAATTTACTCTATCAAACTCTTAATAAAATACACCCTACATTGCTTACAAACTTATAATGGAAAGTGTCAAATACATATATTTTTTTATTTTATTTTATCAAACTACATTTAATGTTCGGGAAATGTAACACCACCACAAAGAAATACTGTAAATACAAGACCACCATACTATAATACTACCAATCTAATACCAGCCTTTGGTTTTTGTCTTTCTTATGAAAATAAAAATACGAAATGACTAAATTACCTCTAATCGAAATTTGTGCCAAGCTTTTTGATGGAGGACAGATGAGTAATTCAACAAGAATGTCTTTTCACACCTCTGCAACAAGTACTACATTAACCTTACACATCCCAAAAAGTACTCCATCACTCCATTGATCTCACACCTCCATTGTTATACTTCCAAGTCCTATGTTCATCTAAAAAATACCAGAGAAGAAAAAACTGAGCACTGCAAGTCTACAACAGCGGCTGCCATTAACTCAACAATGCAACAGCAGCGACGGCCGTGATCTCTACAGCAGAGCAGCACAGCCACATGCTTGGCGACTTCGAGCGGCAGTGAGCTCGCTGGAGACTGGTGTCTCTCGCCATCCTTGGCGTCAATCCCTCCCTCGACGGTTACCGGAGTCACGAGGAATAAAAAGGAAATGGGTTTGTTTCCCCCGACACACAAATCGCAAATGGAGTTTTTAAAATATCCATTTCAAAAATCAAACGTTCCTGAATTCCTACACATGGAAGAAGCCGCCAGTGAAAGGTAGTGGTCATTTCTTGCATTTTTAATTTCTTGCAAAGCCGCCAATAGTGAAAAAATGGCCTCCGGCCAATTTTTTAAGAATTCCAGCCAAGATTCGAAATTTCAAGCTATTATGCAAGATTCTTATTTTCTAGCATATATATTATATAAGGAGTTGATGCCATTGCCCCGTCAATGCCAGATGCCCCTGCCCTTCCTGCTCAAAAAGATATTGACACTGGCCCTCCCGCATGGAAGAGTCATGCACCTCATCCATTGCCAAAAGTGGATGACCCTTCCTCTCATGATCTAATTAGTGATTCCACTCCGTCGTGTGATCCGAAGATTGATGACCCGGCCCCAAGTAAATATGATTGATGATATTGGTTTATTGATTGTTGATACTCGTTGAATGTTGTTATGTAAATGATGGCTTAATGGCGTTGACATTGTTTATGCATGGTGTCTGAAACACTGATGCTGGTATTGGTTATGTTTGAACAATGATGTTGTTTAGTGTTGAATGTTGGTATTTAGTTGTATGCGGAATGGTATTTGTTGTTGAACAGTGGTATTCGAATTATCCAGATGTTTTTTTTTTTGGATGAGCCATAAGGCCAGCAAAGTACACACAAACAACTATCCAGATGTTAATTTTATCTTTGTTTAATGAGAATTAAATAATGGTGTTCTTATCGAATCATATAATAAACAAAAATAATTAGTTTTGACATATATTGCAACTATGGAATACTGTATAACCCATTATGTGGTGTTTTGTTGTTCCATTAACAATAACCATTAATAATAATATTTTAAACAATCATGATTCAATCAAGTAGATTAGTTGAAAAGTAAGTGATGTGAGTAAATTTGAAATACAATTAAATGTCAAAAGGACATGTGCAATGTAGTCCGAATGCAAGAAATGGAATACCCTATACATGAAATATGCTGTAATATTCATATTCTATAAAAAAATGCATAAATAAGAATATTCTAAACAATTGTGTTGAATTCAGGTATATTGGCTCAAATGTAAGTGTTTAACTACACTTCACCCAAGTGTATTGGTATTTATTGTGTGAAGAAGTTATTAAGTGAAACTGAGGAGTTTAATGTGGTTTGAATGCAAAAATAGAATACCCTATACATCAAATATGGTGTGATGTTCATGCTATTATGGTTGGGATTGCAAAAAGATTCCAGAACTAATAATTCGCAATAATAAGGTACTTAAAAACCCTAAACATACTGAACATAGAGAATAGTATGCACGTTGAAGAATAACAGTACTGGTTTGTCATATAAATAGTACTACACTCACACTATATAATGTTCTCCTTAATGATAAGTGGTAATGGTTTTGATTCATATAATTTTACCCACAAAATAGCTATAGGGGCCACAATATTTTCAAAAATGCAAAGTGGCGTGTCCAACAATCACATCTACAATCAAGATCAATAAATATTTGTTACTTTTCCACATCTCAATGTCTTTAACTTATCATATACTCATACCCACCTACCAATTGTGTGGCAATTCAATTGAGATGAGTAAAAAACATATAATATGAATAAGATTGAATAACTCATAACCTCAATTGTATAGGTATTCATAGTGTTGAGTACACAGTAATAAAAAAATAGGGTGTTCAATTTGAAGAGGACACGTGCAATGTGGTTGGAATACAAGAACGGAATACGATATACATCAAATCGGTACCCTATATGTAAAATGTGGGGTGACATTCCTATTATTGTAGCTGGGATTGCTAAAAGGAATCCAAAGTCATTTATTCGCAATACTAAGCTACTTAAAACCCCTTGACATACTGAACATAAAGAATAGTTTGCAAATTGCAGGATATCAGTGTTTGTTGTGTGTATAAATGGTTTTCTGTTTACCCGGTGTATGGTGTTCTCCTTTATGACAACTAGTACTCTCATTAATTAAAAGACTTCATCAAACAAAATGGCAATGAGGAGCACAACATTTCAATTTTTGCAGATTGATGTGATTCATCAATAACATCTACAATGACACAACAATAAATATTTGTCAATTTCTCACATCTCAATGTCTTATACTTGTCATACACTAATACCCACCTCCCAAATATGTGCATGAAAACTAATGTTGTACTTCCTCTATTTTTTATTAATTGCTACGGACCCACTCAACACGTAGTCCAATACATATTGGTAAACCATTAATAACTCAAGTTCGGTACATGTGAAAATTATAAAAATTTGATATTCAAAAACTACAAGAGGAGACGAATCCAACAAGATTTCACTTGGCTATATTTTAACTTGTATAACTATGATAGAACTTTAAGTCAAAGTGTTTGTGTTAACAGTGTCACATTTCAACATGTAGCATTTAAAACAAAACAGAGGAAGTAGATATTGGTATTAATTGTAAAAGTGACATTTGAAATATTTCAATATTTGTTCAAACATTGGATATTCGTGTTAGTGTAAAATATCTTTATGTAGGCATTGGTATTCAATATTTTGTTGTTCTTCAATTTAAGAAAACATTAATCAAATAGACAATATAAATAGGCAAACAAAATCAATATTAATACTTTCTTAATTAGAATTAAATAGGTAATGAGTAATAATTTAGAGCAACTTTCAAAATGTATACCTCAATAATATAAAAAATAATTTATTTACTATTTTCAATATTTTTTTGCCATTTAAAACATATACTGCACTACTTTATAATATTAGAGAAAATTATATTTTTTTCATTTTCTATATCTTTTAAAAATTCGTTGACTTTAAAAAATTCATTCCCACCCCACAAATTAAGAAATAATATATTTTGATCATTAAACATTCCTTTTAATATTCTTGTCATTTAAAACAAAATAAAATATAAAAATACAATTGACAAAACCAAATACAATTTTGAATAATTAAATTAATATAAATAAGATAAAATAAATAGAATAATAAAATATCATAATGCAAAAAATAAATAATATTATGTAAATTAACAGTAGTAATATAAAATTAAACATGGAATAATAAAAATATATTTATTTAAATAACTAAAATTATATATTTTAAAATTCAAAATGAAATGAAATAATTGAATAATGCAATTAAATAATATAAAATAAAAAGTAAATAAAAATTTAACTACAATAAAATACTAGGAATTTAAAAATACAGAAAATAATTTAAAATAAAATATAATGGCAAAAAAAATTAAAAATAAAGTAAAGTAAAAGAGAGCAAGAAATTCAATTGAAAGAAAAAAGATAAAATAAAAAACCATCTCATCTTCCTGTGACATCAGCAGTCAGAGAACAGTACAAAAGTAAGGGTATATTGGTATTTTCATAAAAGATTTTGATTATTCACTTATTTTTAATGCAGAGGTCCTCATTTTGAATGTATATAGTATATTGGTGTTAATACGGAATGTATTTGGTATGCTGGTCTCGTATTGGAAGTATTTCTTGCTGCTGGCCTTTTTTAATAAAAACCCCTTTAATGTTCATCAAATTTAAAACTCAAAATCTTGTTCAAGACTATCTATATAATAAATCCTGAATACTTTTTGACATGTGCAGACTGTATTGCCCTTATTAAATATACTTCATCCTTTTTAATTTTAAGGATTATACAGTAATTATGCCTTAGGTTTCCACGTAAATGCTGATTAATCATCCAGAAACATACAATCATCCAAATTAATTACACGTCAGAGCTGAATCATCCTACTTGCCAAGTCATCAATATTTTAAATCTTATATTTAGGTAATAATAATCTATATAATAAATCCTGAATATTTTTTGGCATGTGCAGACTGTATTGCCCTTATTAAATATACTTCATCCTTTTTTAATTTTAAGGATTATACAGTAATTATGCCTTAGGTTTCCACGTAAATGCTGATTAATCATTCAGAAACGTACAGTCATCCAAATTAATTACACGTCAGCGCTGAATCATCCTACTTGCCAAGTCATCAATATTTTAAATCTTATATTTAGGTAATAAATTTATTTATTAGTATAAGAAAATCTTGAAAAAATCATTTCATATATTTTATAAAAATATAATAATATATTTGATATTTATAATGAATTTAGTTAAACAATACTTATATTATATTAGATAATAAATCTATTTGTTTGTATAAAAAAAATCTTTCTATATATTTTAAAAATGTATGAATTAAAAATAAATTATAATATGTTTGATATTTATTACGAATTTAATTAAATTAATATATTATAAATTCTTTATTTGAATAATTTATATTTTTAAATATAATATTAATTATATTAAAATTCGAGCCTATTATACATAATATACATAAAATAAATACTACATAAAATTAAAAAAATAGTATTTTATTAGTAAAAAAAATTTAATATATTATTTAATGTACATAAAAATTAATGTCATGATAATTTATCTTTTACATATATTTATTAGTCATTAATCTACTGTATAATTATTAATATAATATATAAATCAACATGTAATATATAAATATAATATATAAATCAACATATATATTTTATGTTCCTTTTTATATAAATATAATATATAAATCAACATATTTTTGCGGGTGGAGTGAGTTAGAAAGACGAAAGTTTTAATATACTTAATCAATTTAATTATACATATATAATATTTATAATAGTAGGGTGGTAATTATGGATTAATTTATATTTATATTTTATTTACATAACAAATTAAATTATACTTTTTTTTTGTGAAATCGGGTATAATTGAATAATACTTGGTATATGTATTATGAAAAAAATTTCTTCTGTCATTTTAAAAAAATAGAAATTATTTTATTAAAAATTTTGTTTTCATAAATATACTAAAATAATAATATATAATTTTAAATTAATTGAGTTAATAAGTTTGTATTAAAAAAAATTAATACCCGTGCGCGAAGCGCGGGTGAAAAATCTAGTCTATAATAATTTCCTAAAGGATAAGGATGAAATCGATTAATTACTATTTGTTCCTCATTTTAATATATTTATTACGAAATTCTTAATTGATCATTAAGTCCAATTAAATAATCAATCCAACATATCGATATCATATGCACATATACCTACTAAATTCACAAGCATAAACTCAAAACTTTATTTAAACTACTATTCCATGTTTTTTTTTTTTTTTTTTTTTTTTTGACGTGACAGTCCGTGTAGGCTAGATAAGGGTATTCCATGGTAAAATTGAATTGGGGCCACAATATAACAAAGGTTGAATTGGAATGCCACCACATCGTGGACATCATTTGGATATTTAAAGAACACGTAATTAATAGGAGTATATAATACTTGAAGTAGAAGAAGATGAAGAAGAAGAAATTTTATTTCTTGGACTCTCCAAGGAATGCTCTAAGAATTGGTGTGAGAATATGCTCTTGTATCTTCGCCATCGCCACCGTAAATCCAATAGAAAAGAAACTGACCAAAAATGTGTAATTAGAAACCAGGCAAAATTGAGAGGTCTGCTATTCCCTTTGGAAGGTCAGAGATTTTTCGCAGGAGTGCAAGCCGGTTCATCCTTATGTTTTCATCCTCCTGCAATAAATATACCAAAGCAAGTAAAAGTAGGGAAATTTCCATTATTATTCCATAAAAAAACAAGTTTACAGTGTTAATGAGACTACCCTCATTGTTAAAAGAATATATGCTTAAAGGCATCATACATATAGAGTAGTGTAAATGGTACACCGTCCATTACCAATAGTGACTTTCAAAAAGGTACTGGTATGATCAATCTTTTATGGGAAAGCTAAAGCTAAAACGGTAGATTCTGGATGGCCTTCCGATATTCCCTTATGGCAGCCCCATAATTAAGTGGTCATGGTTAAATAGGAATATTTTTTAAAAGAATTATCATGAAAAAAGAACAAGAATATTTAATGTCTGGGGGAATACCACCATAACGAAGACATGGTTGAAGAAATCCTCCAGGGGTTGCAACAAACAGGAAGATGTTTCAACAAAATCATCCACGTCCATGTCTGCAATGGGGAGAAAGAGGAGTTAACGAAATAAATTTGACAGAATGGATCTCAAAATGACTGATTAGTGATTGCTTCTATATGATAGAGGAGGCTACCGTGATGAATTCTACTGCTCAGTGATACATAAGTGCTCCATAAAGCCCTCTCTTCGTTTGTCTGAAACACTGCCTCGTCCACCTAACATATGATTTTATGCATTTAGTATAAAAGATGAATACAGCAAAACAGGGATGATGAATAAGGGAAGATTTTATCAAAAACAAGAAATAAATGTATCGAGGAACCAAAGGTTTCTACATGGTTTTTGTGCAGGTCATTTATAAAAGGAGGAAGTCGAAGTGTAAATTGGAGAAAAGTGAGGAGTATCGAGTATATAATAACCACTGTCAGAAAAACTAACACATGGCAGAAAGTTCAACATTTAAAACATACATGAGCAATTTAAGAGGAAACAAAGAAAGATTGAATTTGTCAAGCAAAGTGGCTACACAAATAGCTCATGTGTCATCCATCAGAAGGGATTTCTCAGGTATGCCAAGTTTATACAAATATGGTGGATTTCTCAGGAATTTCAAAAATAGTTGAATAACACCTAAATGCACAAAATTTATCTTACTTAGGAAATGTACCTCTAAAACATCTGCAAGATCCTTCCCACGAACAATTCTTGTTGGGCGAGAATAAGCCTCGATAATTTTGGGTAGTAGTTCACCCTCTAACAAGGACGCATTCATCTGCATTCAGAACAATGCAGCAAAAATGGTACTTGACACTCTTACGAAGAAAAATTCTCTGCTGCTTATACCAAAAGAATGATGTGATTCATGCTGTACCACCTAGACTCAACTTGAAACATGAGTGATTACATGGCAAGAATGAAGTATGTGTGATGACGAAGATTGGATAGAATCACTCACTTTGTAAGCAGACTTGGTTGCCAGACAAGGTCGATTTGCTCGCTCAGCAAGAACACTGCGTACTACTTCCGGACTTATTCCTTGATCTATCTGCCATTTTTTTTAGAAATTGTTAAACATGGGTGAACTCTATGAAAACCATCAAACAGTATTTGCATTACAAATTTTGAATGAGAAAAGCTCCTCAAAATATATATCTATTATTCATTATTTCATTTACTATTGCGGTAGTGTGTAGACAACCAGAAAGTACAAATCGTTTCGGCACTCAACCACCAGATGAAAATCACAATTTGTTACACACAGAGGTAATCCGTAATCTAAACTCTTATTTAAGTAACAGCACCATTATTTTCTTGACTTCGCATCGAAAGCTGAACTAGTAAGGTGATCTAGGTTTCTTTTTCATAACAAGATGAATAAGTAACACTCTTTGAACAATTTTTACATAGTTTTTGCTTAAGAAATTCAGTTCACGATCTAATACAATTAAGCAAAAACATAATGAAAAACAATATAAGACATATAAAAAGGAGTTCTCAATAAAGGTTAACTTACCAAAAGTTGTTCAAGTCTTCTTGTAACAAATTGATGAACCTAATAAAAACAAGAGAGAAACTTCACATTTGATTCGACAAAATAGATGACCATCGTAATCAAATCATATAACTAATATATTTAACTTTCTTTGAAGAACTAGTCAAAAAAGACCATACGCCATCTATTGTTTGCTCTTCTACTTTTATGGGTTGAACTGCCGCAGCAAGTTCCAAAGCATGCCTTAACTCCAAGTTCCTACCAGTGTCAACTAACAGTTGCACCTACAGCACAATAGGATAAATATTATTCTTATATCCCGAATTAAAAAATGCGAATCCTGTTAATATATTATGACATACTAGGCCGTAAGAGATTCTCCGTAGACCAAAGGGATCATTAGTAGAGGTTGGTTGACAACCAGCAGCAAACAATCCAACAAGACTGTCCAGCCTACAGAACATAGATAATCGGAAAAGAAGATACAAATAAGAGCAAAATCTGTGAGGTGTTATAAAATAAAAGAGAACATGCAACACATATTTGTGGCGGAGGAAAATATGTTTCTATTATCTTGACTCAAATCATACATGCGAAAGATAATACATGTATAATATAACATATACACACAACTCTAAAGAAAATATAATCTAAATCCAACACTGACACATACAAAGACTCGACCTAGCTAGAATGAAAATGTAAAGGACTATGCTTGCAGGAGTTGAATCCAGCATCTGTGAAATCAACAGTATTGCCAAAATCTTGATGCACAAATAATGGAAGAAACAATAGTGGATACATGTACATTCAGCTTAAAATAGTAAAGAAAGATATATTATTCGGTTACCATATCAGCAGATTTCTCATTCGTTTCAAGACATATTCCTTGCTAACAGGGCTTTTCAATTAGATTTAATGCAACAGGTTTATAACTTGATTGATTTCAATCACAAGTTTTCCACTGTGTACATTGTAAAAGCCCTCCATGTCTACATGCATATTTTTCTCATTCATTTTGAAGAACAACCATTCTTTGTACATTTTCTAGCAACCTCTTGCCAGTTGCCACAAATTAACTCATTTTGACCACAGCTTGCAATATCAGGTATTAAGAGAATGCAAAGACCATACGAGAGAGGTAAAAAAGAACTATAGTAGAACTTAATACATGCAAGAGATAAATGAGGTAGACACAAAACTATCAATCAATATGCCAAATATCCATCCCAAGAAAAGCATGTGCTATACCTGTCCGCAATTGCCAATACTCTACCAGCATCAGTTTTTGGAAGTACATCTCCAGAAGATCGTGGAAGTGTAATTTCATATATTGCAGTTGCAACCTGGTACATAATGAAAGACAGCTTAGAGCCTTAAACAAGCAAAGTAATTTGACATTTGGGGGGGGGGGGGGGGGGGGGGAGCAATTTGGCATAAAAAATTTCTAATACCAGAAAAACAATATATTAACTATTCCGTTAAATGAGCAACAAAGCAGAAAGGAAAACTTATAGAAAGGTAGAAAAGCAGACGAAGGGACCATAAAGCAAAGTAGAAAAAGGTCAATGAAATGATTCCAATCCCCTCAACATCCAGTGGTTTTTTGTTTTATTTATTTATTTAGGGTAAGTATCATAAGAAGCAGGTCAGTTACAAGAGTTTTGCTTGCATGAGTATAATTCAGCATATCTGTTTGACTAGCAGCCCACTTCTACACAGTTGAAGAACCTCAACTCAAAATCATGTTAATTAAGAGAATCACAAGTACCCGATCTGCGCAGAATACAATATCATGTGCCGTAGTTGCTATTGGTGTCAGACATTTTATTCAAGCTCCAAAATCCTAGACTAAATTGCTGAGAGCCGATAAACAAATTACAAAGAAACAAATTGCAGGAGCGAAGAGAAAATAATGAATTAAAAAATTGTAGCAAGTATTTCAGGAATAATTTAAGAGGACAGAGTTTTGATCGTGACCTGCTCTGAATACCCATCTCTCAGAGCATAGTGGCGCCCCATTACCCCAGCAAGGGAGGTAAATTCCGTAACCACTGCAGATGACAGATCTGACATGGCTAAAGATGAAGCAACTTGAATGACTTGGAGAACATCATTGGTTATCCCAAGTGGCTTGGCCACTTCAGTAACCAGCTTCTCAATGCGTGTCATCTTGTCCAGCATTGTCCCCAGCTTTTCCTGTGTATCACACTTATTCAGGATAATTCTGTACTCAGCAGATAATTATTCTTATCTTTGATGACTGATGTCTTTTGAAAAGCTTACACAGCCAAAACTCCATTGGAGCTATAAAATATATTTAAAAGAAAGAAATATAATACAAATATACAATCACCCATTCACCCGGTAGCTAGTTAGAATACATTTACTTTTTATCATATACTCCTAACTAGGGAATCAACACAATTTTTTAGGTCTCCATTGGGATTTTTTAATACATCTTTGGGCTTGTATAGAAATTTATTTTCAGGTACCCCTGGCACACCCACCACCCACAACTAAGGTTGTTACGGCGCCCTATCGCGGCGCGGCGCCATTGGACCGCCATACTGCCATGGCGGTATGGCGGTCGCCATGGCGATAATATGGCGATAAATATGTTATTATATATATTATGCAAATAAATATAATTTATATTTAACATTAATTCCTAAATCTTTTATAGTTAAAATGAATGAGTACATCATTAAGTTACAATACTAATGCAAAATAACCAAATACTTTCAATTAAAATTACATAATTACATCATTTAAAAAAATAATTAAAAAATATATTCAAGATATACATAACCCATATATATTCTGACACAGCACTACACTACACTACACTACACTACAGTATATGTGGGTGTGGTTTTAAAAAATGGGGGAAAAAGAAAAAAAAGGATTTAAAAATAGGGTAGTTGGATACGGAATTTAAATGCAAATCAGAAATACAAAAACACAATGATTTAAGGAAAGGGACACGCAATCAAAAACCATATTGGAAATTTGAGGGAAACAGAGATCTGCCCATAGAGGCGAGCAAGCTCGCACAGCAGAGACGCGCAGGCAGACTCGAAGAGTGGAGGCGAGCAGTGTGATCTGGCAACGGTAGGTGGAGTGGGTAGTTTGAGTGAGGAGAAGAGAGAATCGATTTGAAACATATCGCGATTTTACATAACAGGTTAGGGATTTGCTCTCTAGGGATTTTAACCATTTTAGGACAATTCGGACCCGACCCGACCCTTGTAGGGTCTTTGTAGCTCTATTCTCGCTCTCTCTCAGTGTTGCAGTGGCATAACTCGCCATATGGTGAGTCGAAGCTTTGTGGCGGTCATGCTTGACCGCCACACCGCCATGGCGTCGCCATGTCGACGCCACGGCGACGCCGTAACAACTATCACTACTCCTAACAATTAGATTCAAATTCCTCGGTCAAAAGATTCTAATCATTTCAAGCTGGCCAAGAGATATAGAGATATTAGATACTTACATGGAAAAGGATGCCCTTCAATTGATCTCGAAAATCAGAAAATCTCTTACTTGTGTCCAACTCATAGAAAAACTTGGCATCTTCATATCGAGCTCTGCAATCATATTCGATTTTCTCAACCCATGGCTCAACTTTTTGAGGTTAATAATCTAAGCTAATTTGGTTTTCAGAAAAAGAATGTGCATTAATCTATATGTGGGGGAAAATCATAGTTGCTACAGTATTTCATATTTGAGTAGTCTATGAACCTGAGTACAGCTTCATTTCCTTTTCTCACAACCATTTCATTAATTGATCCATTTGCAACCTGGATCAAGAAGAGGAGTTTGAAAAACTATCATCTGGGCACCATACTATCAAGTAATTGCATATATAAACATAAGCCTCGAGTATGTGAAAGATCTTTCTCGACAAATATAAATTAGTCTACATTCTGTGGATAAACTAAATGATTAGTATGTCTCACAGCAATAAAATTTGGTAACAGCTCTCCATTGCAATCGGTTATAGCAAAATATTTCTGATGCTTCTGCATAACCTGCACATACAGTGTCAAATAATAAAATACCAGGCAGAAAGAATGTCAACAAATATTTGGACAAGGGCGAGTACAATCAAGCTCTAATGAAAAGCAAATGGCAAACCATTATCAGAAGATCTTTTGGAAGCTCTAGAAACGACTCACTAAACTTCCCAAGAATTGGACGAGGAGCTTCAACAAGATTTACAACCTGAACATCAGATATAATGCTTTAGAGTTGATATCCATGTTGACAAGAATTAAAAAAACTGCAAAAATTCATTCTCACCTCGTCAAGCAAGCCACTGTCAATTACAACAGAACCATTAACACTTTTCGCGATGAAAGTCAATTTCTCCAAGATTGTGTTCTTACGTTGCTGCAAAAATGAGAAGTTCGGCTCTCAGGCTTCTAGATAACACAAGGACAGTATAAGGAAACAAGCTCCCATCAATTACCTCAACATCGATGATTATCCCAGCATTTTGCATAGCATCAGTATAAGATTCAGCTGTTCCCACCTGGGGTAAAAACAATATACCCACAAACCATAAGAAATATAACAAGACACAAATAATCAGGTTTTCCCTTCCATATTAGGAAAGTGAAGATGGCTTCAAAGCAATCTAACCAAAACCGACAACAAAAGAATAAGCAAGAATCAAATAGAAGTGGCTTTCATTTTAACTTTATCAAATAAAAAACAAAACAAAGAAATAAAACAAAGAGCAGATCAAGTATATGTAAACCCTAGGTAGTAGACTTCCATAAGTCATGGTCACTTTGAAATTTCCTTGAGAAGACGTATGGAAAAAATAGTCTCTATGATAGAAACAGATTTTGAATAATGAAATAAAAAAGTAAAATCCTCCAAACGGGAGAATCCGCTGGCCAGCCTCAGGCTCAAATATCTAATATAATCAAACAGAAACAAACCGTTTGCCCAAAGCCTCCAATAATCTGATCCTCACAATTAAACCCTAATCACCCTTTAAATACTACTCCCTCCGTTTTTTGAAAATTGCAACGGACCTACAGTGCACGCAGTCCAGTGCACATTTTAAATCATTAATAACTCAAATTCGGTACAAGTAAAAATTCTAAAATTTTAATATTTTAAAACTACTCGATGAGACGAATCTAACAAGATCTCACTTGGCTATATTTTAACTTGTATAACTATAATAAAACTTTAAGTCAAAGTGTATGTATAAATAGTACCAGATTTCCAAATGTTACAATTTATCAAAAATGGAGGGAGTATTAGGAATCAACCCTAAAATAGCCCAAGCCCAATAAGAAATAACAAACCCTAATAATTTATGATTCGAAATAATTAAATAACAAAAAAAGTCTGCTCTCTAACACTCTACGAGATTATCTCTTGGAACAATGTCACAATAGGATGATAACAAGTGGCAATTTGAAATAGAAGACAAAGACTTCAAAAGTAATTCGTTTTAATGTAAGAAACAGCATAACGTAGAAAATAAAGGCTGTGCTTGAAGATTAGTCTGAACTTTTTAATCTTTATCATTTACTTTCTACCAATAAAAAGAATGCATCAATCAAATGAATGTACAATTAAAATCAAAAGTTTTCAAATAACTTCGATCTATGGTTTCATGAATGTTAGAAGTCGAAAATATATTTGACTCACTATGCAAATTCTCCAAATTTATATTGAAGTATGTGCCTTGACCAACATACCTTAACAGTAGCATATGGAGTGTTTCGTAGCCCATGAGAAGTATCTCCACTGTGACAAGGAAACTGATATAAGTATTACACAGAAATGCAAGATACACATACAATATTACAATATTGTAAAGAAAAAGTTCAATATATGCAAAAAGGATACACAAATGGCACGAACATCTGAATGCTAAAAGGATAGATGTAAAGAAAAAGTTCAATATATGCGAAAAGGATACACAAACCCACAAGTGCAATCAAATGCTTCTCCAAGAAGAAAAATAATCCAAAAATTCAATATTTGAAAACCCAACAAAAGGTTGGCAGCCAATAATTAACACTAAAATGTTGAAAATAGAGAGCATTTCTTTCTATAGACTCTGTATTTTGACTTGCTAATCTATTTAGAATCATATTATGTACATTGCACAGATATGACCAGTTCTGATTCCTTTTATTAAACATTCAACAATTTCTATAATTTTTCTATAACCACATAATATTTTATATAGAACCAAGTCATCACAAAAGGAAATGCAAAACACCCCAACTTTCCAACAATACCCTCGAGTTAAATGTGTTAAAAGTAGAAATCAAGGAATGTCACAGTAGTTGCTGTGCTCGGGCTATAAACCTTTTTATTTGAATAGCTCGCCTGCATGATGCAAACAAATAATTGCCTTATGGTTGAATGCAATATGAAACTCTTACTCGAAGTTAGCACAGAACAGACCAAGCCATGTCTCTTCTGCCCTTAAATTAGACATCTATACAAGAAGCACAATGTATGATGTTAAAACTAAAACGTTCTTCAAAGGGAATTTGAATTATTTTCCCCAAAAATCAACAGAAAAATTATTTGGATTGATCTCCACTATTTTCATTGACACTACATTCTTGTCTAAGACACAGAACTTTATGCAAGTGCTTCAAGATCATGGCCTGCATATGTTGGAATTAAAAGTGCCATGATCCAATAAATTGTGTAGGTTAGATTCATATGGCTTTTCTTCTTTGTGTACTGTCAAGAGCATGCATACTAGGGAAAGAATACATGACCAAATGTTAAGTTTGGTCTCAAGGCAGAGAAAGCCAGTTAAGAGAAAACAAAGACTTTTAAATGTAAGGAATCTAAAAACATGCCTTAAAACACCAGCAAATGCAAAAGGAACAACCACATCTCCATGTAATGCCAAAATCCAGCGGATGGGTCTGCTAAACATGACCTGCAATTAGAGAATTTGGATCAATAATCTAGCAACCAACCCCAAAGTGAAACACAAGGAACAAACATCAACCAAAAGTATAGTATAAGTGTATAACAACAAATCTTGATATAAATGGTGTGAACCATCCACCTGCAGATGGCAGTAGACAAAAGGAAAAAATCTTACATGTAACCAGAAGTAGTAAAAACAAATAAAAGCATGTAGAAAGTTCTATTCCAGAAGAAGATTTGAAGGCACAAGGCAAATTCAAAACTCAATGTTGATCATCACTATTAGCCTTTCATCCACATCGACAAATTAACTCGGAAAATTGGAGGGGGGGAAAAAGAAAAAGAAAAAGAAAAAAGAATAACTCAGGAAATTCAAAATATAAGTCAACTTATGGACATTTTACCTCGGAGTTCCACCGCATGGACTTAGGGAATGATATTTTACCAAGGATTCCAGGCAATTCTTCTGATAAAACCTGTCGAAGACAACAATCGAATTGTTGTAATACAACTAAAAATGAAGACTGAAGCATGTTAATGCCTGTGTTTGGGCTAGGTATCATTCAAATGGTAGCACAGGCATTGCGTTATCAAGTGACTTCAAGAACAAGGATAATCTTTCCCAAGCTTAATAAGGCCGACTCTTATTCTTATAATAATCAATCAATCCTTCCATACATAATACTATTCATGGTAGTATGGTACTACCGTACTAATTTGATACTGTGCTACTACTCTCAAAATTTATCGCACCAATTAAACTACCAAAACCCTATCATTCTTACCCCCTTGAGACTGCCAAATGTACAGGTAGTGTGTTTGCTATGGATACGGTTGTTCATCCTATAGAGGGTGGAGCATGTTTTGGGCTGATTTCCCAGGGCTGACAGTGGTCTGTATGAGTTAATACTCTCGTATGTTTTCAAGGGGAAATAGAAAGACCTGTAGCATGGTTGGTCGTGAAGTAAAAAGATTCTTGAAGGTAAATCTCAATATTGCAGGCCATAGATATTGTTTTGTCCATGCCTTTAAGATTAGAGATGCAAATTCTATTTCATAAAGCATGCTGTAAACCATGCATAAAATATCCCAAATAATGTCCTCAGTCAACTGAGGCACTTGGCTGGCTGTTTGAAGCTAATCAATTGTACGGGCCTTTGGCATACCCATCATCAGATCTCATTGTTCACCTGACCTTGCTTAGAGAAGCTAAATCAATCATATGCTCCTCTGGCATACCCACCCACCATCAGATCTCATTGTTCACCTGACCTTGCTTAGAGAAGCTAAATCAATGGTATGGTCCTCCGGCATACCCATCATCAGATCTCACTGTTGAGGTTCTGGTATGCCAACACCTGTCCATGTATCACTGTTGATGTTCTGGAAAGCCTGTCCCTGTGACTTCTGGATGTCATATTGGGCAAGGGTGACATATTCAGTGTTGTGGAGGGAGTGTGATAGAAACAAATTAGAATAATAGAATAGAAAAGAAAATTCTCCAAACGGGAGAACCCGCTGGCCAGCCTTAGGCTCAAATCTCCAATAAACTTCTCAATAATCTCTCAAATCCCTAATACAACCCTTTAAATACTAGCATAACAAAACCCTAATAACTAGCATAACAAAACCCTAATAACAAATAATAGCTACTAGTAAACCCTAATAAACACAAGCCCATAATTGGGCCTAAGCCCAATTTCTTGCTTCCTAACAATTCCTCCCTCCTTCGAAACAACCTTGTCCTCAAGGTTGAAATCTTCCATCTTTCCCTTCTCTTACATTGGTTCCGTTAGATGGTCTTGCTCCCTGGATTCCTGAAATTCCGCTTCGCGAAAGTCTAAGACCTCATTCTCCTCTTCAATTAACACTCTCAACTGCTTCAACGAGCAATCATAGCGTGGGTTGTATGGTTGCTTACACTGAAAACATAATCCCTTTGTTCGTAAATCAACATAATCTTGTGGAGATAGACGAGTGAAACGAGAACAATCTGTAGACTGCCCGAATGCTTCCGATCGTGTTGGTGTTGTGGGTGGTCGGTTAGATGGCCTAGGGAGAGCGCCCGTGGAAACCCCTTGGCCGCTGCCCTGTGTTGCTCCAGAAGTGGTGAAATTGGGCCGAGACAAAGTTCCTGTTTGTGGTGCAAAAACGATGAAATTCTGATACGGACAACCTCCGGTAGCCACTTCCAAATTATCCTCTGATCTTTTGTCAACCAGCTTCCGAATCGCTCGCGACAACTCCGCTAGCATAGCCGTGATATCTGTCAACTGCGCATTCACAACCACCAATTGTGCCTTCATCTCTGCCTGATCAGATTCCAGACAATCCAATCTTTCCGTGATTGAACGCATCATGATACAGGGTATAGGGAGATCCGGCAGGTCGGACCAAATTGATAGAAACAAATTAGAATAATAGAATAGAAAAGAAAATTCTCCAAACGGGAGAACCCGCTGGCCAGCCTTAGGCTCAAATCTCCAATAAACTTCTCAATAATCTCTCAAATCCCTAATACAACCCTTTAAATACTAGCATAACAAAACCCTAATAACTAGCATAACAAAACCCTAATAACAAATAATAGCTACTAGTAAACCCTAATAAACACAAGCCCATAATTGGGCCTAAGCCCAATTTCTTGCTTCCTAACAGAGTGTCTTCTATGTTCAAAGAATTCTACATGTCAACTGGATGAGACCCGGGTCACTTAATTTGTTGGTGGGGTTTTGTTGGAAGACCTGCGGTGGAAGAGCTGGAGCTCAAAGTAGAGGGTTTTGTTGATATCTTTCATTGTTCCTATGAACATTTGTGCTCTCTCATCTCCATTAGAGCATCTTCAATTTCGACTACCTTAGTTTGAGGATCTCAGTGCATGTAATCAAAATTTTAATCCAACAGGTTGGACCAAATTGTAAAAGAAAAGAAACTCAGAGAGAGAGAGAGAGAGAGAGTTCCATGCCAAACCTAATAATGCCAACTCTTCTTTTAATAATCAATCCTTCAACCCTCCATACAAAGAGGAATGAATGCCAAACTTATTATAGGTGAATCCTAAAAGGTTGAAAGACTCCTACGGCCAAACCATTGCCAGACTTCTAATGAATAATCAAGTAAAAGACTTCAAAACATATTCACGATAGTAATTCTGCTAGTCTCAATATTTATTACACCAATTAAACCACCAAAATTTTGCTACCTATCACACATTCGCAAGTTTAAAATGAGTCCCATTAACAAAGGAGACGCCCAATGGGGTAAGTTTCTCTCTCTCTTGCTTTAGGTATCTATGCCAATGTAGGAATCAATAATTTGCCAGGTAACATAAGAGACAAGTAGAAATAATTTTCACTAAGATACCTCCAAAGCAAGACGTGAAGGCTCCATTGCACGGACATATACAAATTCAGCTTTACCTGCATTTTTTATGGAGGGTGGATGGAGGAAGAGAGAATATTTAATCATCAAAATACAGATGTAATAGAAACCCCCTTCAGATAGAAAAGCTTACTGCAAAAATATTATCAATAAATGAGGAAAGTGACGGTAATATTCATCCCATTAGACCAATTATTTATTTTTTTCAAGAACTTGACAGCAGAGCCTGTTTCGGTATACCATTTTAGGAGTACTTTGGGTTCTTAAATCCCTATTCACGTATTATTGTTGCTTGGGATAATTCGTGCACAAGGCAGTATAGCAATGAAGGCAAATTTTTACTTATGATCCAAAAGTTCTAACGATACTACCTCTGTTTTGCTATCAAACTATAAGAAACAAGGTCTATTTACTTTCTGAAAAGGATAACATGATTAATGAACTTAAAAAATACTACCTCTGTTTTGTTTTGTTTTTGACGGGCCCACCCGTCACGCTGTTTAATGCGCATTTTAAATCATCAATAACTCAAGTTCGGTATATGTAAAAATTTTAAAAGTTCCATATTTAAAAACTACAAGACGATACGAATCTAACAAGATCTCATTTGCCTATATTTTAACTTGTACAACTATGATAAAACTTTAAGTAAAAGTATGTCTGTGAATAGTAACACCTTATAGAATGTAAGAAACATTGAAGAACGGAGGAAGTAAAGAATCTAGTAATTGATTGTGGTTTGTGTGAATTGACTTTCTTTTACTTTCAAGAAAAAAAAACTCAGGTTGTAACATGGAGGATAAGAAAAATTTTCGCCATGGAAAGTTAGTGAAGCAATAACGTATGGATCCAAAATTATACCTTCAACCTTTGTATACAAAGAACTTAAAGGCACTCCATTTCTGCGGCAAAAACCTTCAGCAGCCTGATCGATAACTGGTATTAGAAACCATATATTTTTAAGGAAACACTCGGAAGTCACTATGATATATAACATTTAAGTCAGGGGGCAAGGATATACATGTGGAACATAATAGTCAACTGTAATGCAATTTTGAAAAGGAGTTAATCTATAAACATATATACTTACATGAATAAGAACAATAATTTGATCTGAAAGAAACCTCAAACCAGTCAAAGAAGACCACCCTTCTAACATTTCTGGTACCCATGCCAGAAGTGACCAACATAAGAGAACAAATTCAGATGCATAAGTGGACCATATGGAAATTATCACTTCTTTTCAAATCTTTGAAAACCCTCCTAGCAGCTCTATTAATTTTGCCTTGCTAGAAAGAGGTGCATAGGCCACAACCAATATTATATAGTTTAAAAGAAACGCTAAATGCTTACCATACAGAAACAGATTCATCCATTGTAATATAAGCTTATCAGATGCGTAAGTGGACCATATGGAAATTATCACTTCTTGTCAAATCTTTGAAAACCTGCCTAGCAGCTCTATTAATTTGCCTTGCTGGAAAGAGGTGCATAGGCCGCAGCCAATATTATACAGTTTACAAAAATGCTAAATGCTTAACATACAAAAACAGATTCATCCATAACAAAGGTTCCCTCTTCACCCTACCTACCTAATTCAGGGGCAGAATTCAAGAGTCACCAAGTCTCCACTTAGATGTTTTAATCAGTCATCTAGCCAAGCATATGTATCAAAGCAATACATTCAAGAAGAGGAAGACCTTAGTGGGATTTCCATCCATATCAAATGCCTTCGATACTGGAGGTCCCCGGACCTCAATTTCATTTCCCACCTGCTTATTGCATAGGTTATCAACATGAACCTACATATAAACATACAAAATTAAGTTTTTTGGCAAGTGATATAAACTATAAGAAATCAAGAGACGTTTTTGGAGCATCTAACAAATGAGTAGTAGATGTAGCAGCCAAAATTAAGAAGCGCCATAATCAAGTAATCTTAGCCATACAACAAGTCTACGTGGTGTTCCATAAGTTTGTATCTTCCCATGACTCAATTTCTGCTTCTCTAACAATTTCTTGACTAGACCTTTGAACTGCAATAAACAACACAGTATAAGATTACCAAACTAGAAACTGAGTGAAGTTAAGCAAAGTACTTCTAAAATCATCAGTAAGGCATTTAAGAGTCAAATGAAAATTTATTTTGAAAATATCAGCATTACTTGATTGCAAGCATCAATCACATCATTTGGAGGTAACTCCTCTGTCCCAATCTCAAGAATTAATGTCCGCGGTCCAGTAGAAACCTGTATGAAAAGAGGCAAAAAGCAATATTGATTTATTGATAACTAGACCATATATAAGATGTAGCAAAAGCATCAAATCGGTTTATTGACAACCAGAGAGGGCAATTGGGGAGAAAACAGAAAATCCTTCACATCCGTTGTAATTAAGCCAATGATCGAGCAGTACTTGAATGAAGTAATAGTAAAAAGCCCATTGGGGAATTTTAACATTCTTTGTAGTCTACTAGGACAATTGGAGTATAGCACATCTGGTGACCAAATAAACATATTAAAAGTTGTTAACCATATAAGAAATCATCAATTATGTATAATGCTCTATGAACAACTTTCCATTATCAAAATTTCACATTTCTTTAAATATTTGTATGCAATTAATTAACAAAAATAGAATGCACAAATGAATTGATCAATAAAAGAACAAAAATTACAAGCTCCAAGTAAAATGGGAATGGGTCCTAGAACAATAGAGGATCTTTATAAGTTTATATGGTATAGAGGTGATTGAGGAAGCAGTATCCATGTCCTTTGGGTCAAAAAAGGATGACAAAAACAACATAATAAAAAATTAATAAAAAAAAAATAATGAAGAAACTAGAGATGTCACACTTGGAGTAATATCACAAGTCCTTTGATTATAATGCTAGCACAAATATCATATTGAAGTCTTTTGCCAGGATAATTTCGCAAGCAAAAAGCTGTCCACGTGCATTTTACTCTTTCTCCTTCAACTAAAGAAATTTCTAGTACAATGGCAACTCTTGAATGTCAAAGTAGTGTTATAAACCTCAGCTATTTGTCATCTGGATATATATGTGTGTGTGTGTGCGCGCGCGTGTGCGCATCAGTATTCATAATCCTTGGCTTCCCAAAAAAACAAAGTTTATTTTCACCATACGATCTTTCCATAGAGAACATAAAGTCTCCGTTAATTTTCATGATTGGTGATGATTGTAAAGTCTCAAAACAGTCCCAAGAATATTGTTCTGGATCAACATCAAGCATATTACAGTAGACAAAATATAAGACATTTGTAAACCTTTTTCTTCAATTCCTCTATGTGTTCTTTCTGAAACACATGATGATCAGGGTGGGAGGCAATGCCCAACGGGTGTGCAAGAGATTCCCTTGTCTTTAACCATAGTTGTGCACACTGACGAGCTAAACTGAAGGGCACAAGAGGTGAAGAATTTAAACACATTGGCAATAATATGATTGATGGGAAGTATCAAATTATCAAGATTTTGATGGAGAGAATTGATATGTAATTTGCATATCATACAATAGGCACCAGAGTCAAAGTCACCTACCTACGCATACGGCCAAAATAACGGGCACGTTCTGTAACCCCCACAAATCCTCTTGAATCTAATACATTGAAGGCATGAGATGTCTTCAACAGCTGATCATACCTACCATGATAAAATATACAAATGCAATATTGCATGAGAAGTGTAGAAATTAAAACAAAATAAGATACCAGAATTATTTACATGTCGTGTCAGACAAAAGCAGGAAAAATAAAGAAAAATACGCAGGAATTGGAAGCCCTAAATCAATCAGATGGCGAGCTTCTGCCTCAAATAGATCAAAATGTTTTTGAATATGATCCACACTTGCATGCTCCAAATAATATGCACTCATCTCCTTCCTGAAATAGACCACAAAACCATCACTTGTCTTCTTCAGAGAAACTATAATATAATGTTTTGAAAACACGAGGTGAAGAAACCAGAAAATGATTCATTGCCAGAAAAGCATAAGCAAATCATACTCAAAATTTGAATCACAAAAATGATGTGAAATGATAAAGAAAATGTTAGTACACATGGTACAAATATCAGTTAAGACATTGTGTTTAAAGATCAACTTCATCATCAAATAATGTAGAGACTTTGATTTGGATTATGAAAGCAAGTTTTGAGAGCATCTAGTTTTTTCCTGCTTCAAAAAATGGTGAATTCAGCATGCAAGAATATGATGGCAGGAAAAAAAAAATTGAGAATAATTATATGCGAAAACCAATCAATGGAAGCACAATTAAGTAAATTTATACTCCCTCCGTCCCACTCCAAGTGTCTTGTTACTGTTGGGCACGGGATTTAAGGTAGAGTTGGTTTGTGAGTATATGGTGGGGTCCACATAGTTGTTGGAGGGGAAAATTATTTCTATTTATAGAAAGAAGACATTTGTAATGGGACATCCAAAAATAGTAAGTAGGACATTTGGAATGGGACGGAGGGAATAAATAACAACATAACTTGCATTTATCAAGGAAATAAAAGAAGAAAAGACAAGCAAGATATTTGAATCAGCTTATTAACTCATTTTCTAGGAACAGCTCCCCATATGTTATTCCATCAGCATATTGAATTTTCTTGAAATGGTCTACTCCCTGCAAAGAAAATCGTATAAACTTGATGCAAATATGTCTCTGAATCACAAGAGATACTAGCTAAATACATGTGAGACCTGAAGTAACATGAGAATTCTTTCAAGGCCATAGGTGATCTCGACCGAAACAGGTGCCAATTGAATACTTCCAGCCTAAATTTTGGAAAGAAATTTTCAACCACAGCATGTGATAATCATCATAAATAATTAAAGATTGAGAAGGCAAACAATATGTTTTCTATAATTAGTCAAAATCAATAATCATCAAAATTTACAAGTTTAGTAATTAAGTAATTAACAAAGAAAAACCTGTTGGAAGTAGGTGAATTGAGTAATCTCCATGCCATCCATCCAAATTTCCCAGCCTAAACCCCAGGCACCCAATACCTACTAGAAAAAGAACATTAGCTAAATAGCCTAGACTTTACAGTAAGGAGAAAAGGCGAAGTTGTGAAACCAAGCAAAGTAAAAGAATAGTGAGATACAAAAACAAACACACAGGAGACAGCCAAAAATCCATTTAAGACAACATATATGTTGTTTATATGATGCTAAAACAATGAAATAAGCCTCACCGGGCTCTCCCAATTGTCCTCGACAAAACGAATGTCGTGGTCATTAACATTAATACCTGTAAACCATTAGAGACAAAATTAGGATCAGGTACATATCTAAAAGTATAAATAAGATAAGTTTCCACACAGATTAATGCTAATTCAGCATCTGAGATGCTGATAATTTTGATAATTTTTTGAAATTTATTTTTACTTCAGAAATACATACCCAGTGCAAACATGATAACAACTTTTTCAATTATTCATGCTAGAATAAATAATCATTAAAAGTATACAAACAAAAGTTTCCACACAGATTAATTAAACCACTGTTCACAAAGCCACCATTCGCAAAATTTTAAAAGCAGTAACAAGAAATACAGGCTCGTAGCAATAAAGAACCTAAAGCCGATAAGCTCCGAATGAACAGATCTTGCGAATTCCCAGGATCAGGCTTCAATATTACCTGCCATAAATGAGGTAATCATTACAAAGGAAATGATATGCTGGCTGCTAAGAGATTATAATAATTAAAAAAGCTTCAGAGTTTTGAAAAAAAAATAAATAATCACATTCAAACCTACATAAAGGCAATAACAATATTCACCTGGAATTGTGTGTGCCTCTGAAGTCTGTTTGGATTTTCACCATATCGACTATCATCTGGCCTAACACTTGGTTCTACATACCTTCACCATAGATGACCACGTTAGACTACAAGAACAAAGAGGAGAACCAAACAAGAAAGGTGCCAGATGAAGTGTAACATTTTAACTATGACAAAAGGGAATCAAAATTCTCTATTCTCA
This sequence comes from Hygrophila difformis, assembly GCA_030278955.1. Taxonomy (NCBI): domain Eukaryota; kingdom Viridiplantae; phylum Streptophyta; class Magnoliopsida; order Lamiales; family Acanthaceae; genus Hygrophila; species Hygrophila difformis. Next base: position 11,246,499 of record JAOANR010000008.1, read on the forward strand.
AAGAAATACGAGTTTGATTATTACTTAAAGGCCAAAAGCATACTTACGCAACATTCCATGGTTCTGGACCAAGAACCCGTAAATAAGTAAGTGGATTCATAGTTCCAGCTCCAACCTGGCCAATATTGTTAAACCTCAAGAAACCAAGTAAGCTGATTGAAGTTAAAGCCATCTTTACATGCAAAACACTCAGAAATACAAAATGCAAAAACATGTGACAAAAAGATTATAAGAGCATAATCAGAACCTCATTTATCAGAGCTTCCAATTCAACAAAGAGAAATATACATGACAAGGTCTAAATACACTAAAGATATGATAATTTCACACTGTGAAATTCATCCTCACCGTAACCATGTGAAAGGAAGTATCCCGACAGAACATATCAAATTTTAATTGCAGCAAAGTATCAAAAGCATTCCTATAGAAACTACCAAAAGGATAAATTCATCCACTATCCATCATTATATCATGGTCCAAAACTTCTTGTCTGGAAGGCACAGAAAACATTGATTTCATCATGGTATTTCCATTATAGTCAGAATGCCAAGAAAGTAATGCCTGATTACCTCTGTATTGCTGCATTGCATCACAGCACATCCAACGGATGCCCAATATTCCTGCAGAAGAACATTTTGAATTTACAAGCAGTTTAAAACATCACGTACATTTGCATTCAACCTATTTTAAAGAACTCAGTAGGTAACCCTACATACTTGCAAAGTTCTTGAACTCACTTTGCACAAGCTCTTCAAAAAAAGCAGTTTAAAACACGGTTATTTCCATTCAGCCTCCCTTAAGATGTTCGGTTTCAGTATACATTTGTAAAGTTCTTGGATTTCTCCCTTCAAGAAAGTATCTCAATCTCAATTATTTAGAGAAAAGAAGTGACTTCAGAAGAAAATCAGAGTTTTCGCCCAAGATTGAATGAAAGAAAGAAGAAACATGTTTATTTTCATTCGCCTCCCTAAAGAAGTTTGGTTTCAGTATTACATTTGTAAAGTTCTTGGATTTCTCCCTTCAAGAAAGTCTCTCAATTATTTAACGAAAAGATTTGATTTCAGAAGAAATTTAGAGTTTTCGCCCAAAATAGGGACAGTGACTTTACTAGAGAGGTTTTTCTCATTTTTCTCATCCTTCCTCTCCCCACTTTTCATTTCTTCCATCCAAATAATTGATTAACAATAAATTATTTCATTTTCTTTTCCTTCCTCCCTGTTTCTCTCCATTCGAAATCTCTTACTAGTTACTACAGATATTGATAAAGCAACAAATTCAGTCCAATGCCTGAGATGCTGATCAATTCCACCCATAAAACGAACCTGGAGGCTTTGAATTGCCTGTTGGAATGTGAGAACAGACGATGACAACGCAGGCTTCTGATTCTCCTGCTCCGTATGCGTCGACACGGAAGAAGAACAAGAAGAATGGGAACCGAAATATTTCCGCCGAAACCTCACAAGCGGAGTCGAATTTAGCCGCGAACCAGATGCCAATACAATCGAAAAACAAGGGCCATACCTCCTCCGAGAATTCTTGAAAATAGAAGTCACCAGTGGCAGCGTCAGTATCGCCATTCCAAGATAGCTTGTGCCTTGTGGTGTTCTTCAAGGGTTTATCCAGGAATTTATTATAGAATCCACAAAACACGCTTTCATTTCAAGAACGATTTTCTATTTTACCGTTGCAGATCTTTTTTTAACCGTAGCAGTTATTACTCGGTTAAAAGATGAAACAAATTGGGCCCATTTAATTACTCTTATAATTGGGCCCATTTAATTACTCTTATAATTGGGCCATAAAGCCCATCTAGCAGCGGACAAATTTGGTTACTCTCTCTGTAGGGATACATGCGTAGGTACGGGATATATATTTAAATATTTTTTTTATGTTCTTACAAAATAATCTGACTGTATATACTCGCGCTTCAGATAAACCTCACACCCTCTCTCTATACGGCGCATTGCGGCTAGGGTTTCACCAAACCCTTCTCGGCTTTTCTCTTGTATCTTCTGCGGAATCGTTTTGTATTTCCAACAGATCTGTTGATTCTGTGCAATTTAACCATGAATAAAGCGTTAAATTAATCTTTTTGGTATAATTCGGGAGTTGGGGGTTTTTTTGTTGTCTCGGGGGGAGAAATGGCGACGCTTAACCCATTTGATTTGCTGGGGGACGACGATGCGGAGGATCCATCGCTTTTGATTGCCGCACAGCAGCAGAAGGGTGAGTCTAAGAAGGCCCAAGCTGCGTCAGGAAAGCCTGCGGCCGGTGCTAAACAGGCGCCGGGTCAGGCTAAGGCGGCTGCGCAGCCTAAGCTTCCATCCAAGCCTCTCCCCCCATCTCAGGCTGGTAAGTTTTGTAATTGGTGTATACTTTTGGTTTCCCAATGGGTTGTCATCGTGTGTGGAAATGGATATATGGATGCTTTTAATGGGTTTGGATTCGTTTATCGGGAGATGGATACCGGCTTAATGGTGGAAGAGGGTTAAATACTTGAACTTTAGTTCAATTGATGAAATAAATTTAATTACTCTCCCTGAAACAAGAATTAACATGTTGGAGTAGGGTTAAATATATGCTGACTATCAAATTGTATTAACGTATTCGCCCCATATCCGGCATGGAATTCTGCCCTAGTACTGCAAGGAACTAAGTTCCTTGGTCTTTTAGCTGCTTTTCAAAGTGACTTTCGAACAAAAATTACTATCTTTACCCTGTCAATTGTCGATCATCTTATTTCATATCCCGTTTCTGTAAGAAAAAGCATGAATTTGGCATGTTGAGAAATTTGTTCCATCTTATTTCATATCCCGTTTCTTTTCAAAACTTTAGCCTACTTAGTGCCCATTTGATAATCACTTAATTAAACTTCAGGTTCGTAATTAATTAATTAATGGGTTTGAATCTAGTTAAATGAAACCAAACTTAGTGATTTGATTATTTTTATTACAATTGGATGCATGGTAGAGAATAACATACTTTAAACTGTTTAGCTATATATGAGCTGACAACTGGGGTTTCATTGTTTATGTAAATGACATCACTTCATTCATTGACTGGGATGCTATCGAAATGGAGGTTCTAGTTCCAAATTGTTCCCAATTCTCTTTTTTATGGGAAGACATGTGAATAGTTATGATGAACACAATTCACAATTAAATGAACTGTTGGATAGAGAAATCAACTTGTGAATATACCCAGTTCAAAGCAAAAACTAAGAGTATGCTGATCTTGTACACAAATTTTTTATGGCATATTCTTTTTATATCATGTAGGATTCTGTTATTGATTTAGCTTCAGGTTTCCTTTTGGAAAACCTCACTAAGTATTGTATTGCAATTCCTGTTTATTGTAGATTTTGTCGCATTATTACTTCCAGTTTAGCATACTTTCATACAACAGTTTTTATTATATTTGTTTGCTAATTAACAATACACAACCTATAAATGTCTTGTTTAATTTTCCTGTTCATTAGAGAATCAAACACACCGAGTTACTTTTCTAGTGTATTCTGTCATTGATTTACATAAATTTTTTATTCCAAGCAAGAATGGTGAATTTAATGTTTTTTCCCTTAATTATACTCTCTGTTTCCAATGTAATAATATTTTATTACTTTTTGTATATTTATATTTATGCTATCAATACAGTTCGAGAGGCCAGATCTGAATCTGCTAGAGGTGGCCGTGGTGGTGGACGCGGCTACGGGCGTGGCCGTGGTGCAGGTGGTGGGTCCTTCAGGGACTCATCCAACAATGAGAATTCATATGGAAGCAGGGAAATATCTGCTGGTCAAGGTGGACCAGATGAAGGTGACGGTAGACAACCTTATGAAAGGCGCAGTGGTGGATATGGAGGATCTCGTCCTTCTTTCCGTGGTGGCCGCCAAGGGGGTTTTAGCAATGGAGAAGGTGGAGATGGAGATCGGGAACGCCCTCGTAGAACATTTGATCGCCGTAGCGGAACTGGACGTGGGTATGGATCACAAATTTTCTGTTTAGCATCTATTCTGTCCTCCAGTTTTAAAATTAAATTGAATTTTCCATGCTGAGTCAATGATATTGCAGAAATGAATTCAAACGGGAGGGAGCTGGCCGAGGAAACTGGGGAACTGAGACTGATGAAATTACTGAGTGAGTATTAGTGTCTTCCAGAATGGCATGATATTTCTCTAATAAGATGCCATATGAGTGATCTATGTTAAATGCGTTGTTTGGTCAATTCATATAAAACATAGAACACCTTGGTAACCAATGCTTTTTGGTAGGGTGACCCATGAAGTTCCCATAGAAGGTGAGAAACCTCTCAATGTGGAGAAACCTGCAGGAGAGGAGGTTGCTGCTGCAGATGGAGATAAGGACGCTGCGAAAAATGAAGTTGAAGAGAAGGAACCTGAGGATAAGGTGACAGTTACATATAACTATATGATCATTGCAGTTATTCTGATTGAAGTTTTTCCCTCTCTATCCTTAGAATTTGAAGTCATGTCCTGTCATAGTAATGGCCACGTTGATAGTTGATGCAAATAGAACATTTGCTTCTGAAAGCTACTTCCCAAGTAAATAATTTGAATCAAACAGATTGCCTAGGTATGGGCTGTCTTTGCAACTTAACACTTATGAAAAAATGCAGGAGATGACTCTCGAAGAGTATGAAAAGCTTCAGGAGGAGAAAAGGAAGCCTCTTCTAGCGCTGAAGACTGAGGAAAGGAAGGTTGATCCATCAGCATTTGCATCTATGCAAGCACTTTCAAACAAGAAATCTAATGATGATATATTCATCAAATTGGTTAGTCGGTTTGTCATTTCATGAACCTGTATTTGTCAGCAAACTTGTATGTGTCATAACATTTGTAGCTCCTTTTTTCAGGGTTCCGAGAAGGACAAAAAGAAAGAATTATCTGAAAAGGAAGAAAGAGCTAAAAAGGTAGCACACACGTGTTTGTATTGACTTGGCCCTGTCATCCTTGAGAACATTATTGTTAATCTTGTAATCTCTGCTCTGTACATTCTGTTCTACTTGACCTAGTCTCTCAGCATCAATGAGTTCTTGAAGCCAGCTGAGGGTGAGAGGTACTACTCTGGTGGCCGTGGTCGTGGCCGCGGCCGTGGGCGTGGTTCGAGGGGAGGTTACAATGGAGGCAGCAGCGATATGTACAACAATGCAAAGGCACCTGCCATTGAGGATCCCGGGCAGTTCCCCACCTTAGGCGGTGGCAAGTGAGATGCTATCACCCTGTGCTTCAGCCAGTCACACCCGAGATCTTAACACCAGCTGGGCAGAAGGTAACTGGAATAATGTTCTTTTTCTTGTTTCTTTATGTTGAAAAGTTGAAGTTATGTTTATGCTTAAAAATGTACATCTGTGGTTCCCCACCCCTTCTTGTAGCATCTTACATCTTTCCCTTTGCAAAAAGCGCTGTCTTTCATTATTCATATTAGAAGCGTGTGAACCATCAATTCATGAATCAGACAGACATTTGAAATTCAGTTTTGTTTCTATAATTTTGGAATATGGACAAACACTTTTTTGGTTTTTGTTTCTTGGGATTTTGTTGTGGCCTCTGAATGATGGTTCGTTCCAGGGGTAATAGATTTCATCAAGTGTTCTCTTGTAATTAAATAGACAATAAAAAAGCATAATCTATTAAAATTTATGATGTGATAATTTAATGAGCTATATATGGGATTTTTGATTAATTTTGGTTCTAGATATTTTTGAATTTTTGGTACAAAACTACAAGTAAATTAAGTGGCACTCAAATATTCTATCAAATTAAACATGTAATTGAACCTGATTGTTGGTGCAGGTGAGACCCAAAAGGCCCATGTCCTCGGTGATGATTTATTTTACGGATTATTGAAAGTTTGTCTTGCTAAGCATCATTTTTGACCAGCTCAAAATTTTGATTTGACGAAATACAACACCACTTGTCAGATGACGTAAATAGAAAGAATGGGTTTGGATTTATTTCATCATATTAACTGTAGACTGTAGTAGTAGTGTACCTATTTCTATTTCAATTTGAGGTAAGAATCAATATATTAATATTGGGGTGACATCTGATCTGAAGTTTTTAGGAAGCTCATTTGTTCGTTCTCATAGAAAGGAACAAATGATATTTTAGTTGTTTGGGAGTCCGCCTGGCAAATTATGAGATAATCTGTTCTTACAATTTACTATCCTCAAGTGAATTTTGTAACTGCCAATCAACATCATTTGTCTGTCAAAACATTAGACACTGTGTTATAGTACACCAACATTTAAATGTCAGCCGAGCATTCATTCCTAAAGCGGTTTAAAACCCTTTCAATGGGTCGTTCATTTTGTGGTAATTAAGGAAAACTTTGGCAGCCAAAATTTGCCTTACGCTCTACCTGGTCTCCGATTATCGTAAAGTCATTAGTGGTAATATTTTGCATTTGCGTACACTAAAAAAAATACTCCCGTCCCATTACAAATGTTTTACTCCCCCCGTCCCACGAAATTTGGCCACTATTCCTTTTTTGGATGTCCCACGAAATTTGACCACTTTTCATTTTTAGATAAATTAAAATAATATAAGTTTGATTAGAATTTTAATTATTCTCAAATCTCATTAAAAATGTTCATTTTTACTATTCTGCACAAATTTCAATGCACTTTTACTTTTCTACACAGAGTCCCTAGCATTTCTTTAATTCTTAATATTTCAAAATTGGTACAAATATAAATTGTATAAAATATATATTATGAAACTACACGATTAGACGATTCTAACAAGATCACACTTGAATATTTTTCTCTAATTGTATCATTACATAATATTAAGTCAAAGTTAAACAATAATCAGTATCAAAATTCATTAGAATCTTAAACACAAAATGTCTATACTACTTTAACTACTAAACTCCAATACCTAAATTACCGTGCCCAAAAGAAAGTAGCCACATTTCGCGGGACGGAGGGAGTATTATTTTTGGATGTCTCATCACAAATACTTCCTCCGTATTTAGAAAAACTAACGTTGGCATAGTAGACACTATTCATTGAGTGATTTTGATTCAATTTTTTTACACAATTACATAAGATAAAATATAGTCAAGTGAGATCTTGTTAGATTCGTCTAATCACATAGTTCTATAATATTTAAGTTCTATAATTTTTTACTTTATAAAATTTTAGATATTACTCTTTAAAAATATATATTGGATTGCGTGAAAACAATGAATGTTATAATTTTTTGAATACGAAGGGAGTATCTTCTTTCTATAAATAAAAATATTTTTTCCCTCCAACAAACTATGTGGATTCCATCATATATTCACAAATTAATTTTACCTTAATTCATGTGCCCAACAGTAATCACACGTTTGTAATGGGACGGAGGGAGTACAATTAAGCAATTTCATGGCCAATAATAAATTACTAACTTAAAAATTTTAAAAAAAAATGCAGAGGAAGGAGGACATACAAAAGAAAATGATTTGGTTTAAAAGCTGAATCAATTCATGTTGAAGTACCGAAGAAGTATTTTTTATACATCCTACTCACGATTAAATACCTAGCACACACGGCTGAAATTTTGTAATTTACAAGGCTATCCAAAGCCCTATAAGATCAAACAAATGAAGCATGCAAAGCCTATTGAGTATTGATCACATCCATGGTGGAACTTATTTAATTTGATATACTAAAGTCAATATCTTGGATCATCTATAATGTGCCCAGAAAAAAAAAGCCTATTATGTATTCGATCTACATCAAGTTTCTTTCACCCCAATCTTTTATCTTCTAAAAAAACAAGTGAAACAAATAAAATATTATGTCTGATTGGCAAAGACTTTGATCGTTTCATACTACGAATTACTGTATGGCATGTACTTAAAAAGAATTATAAGGTATTTCTTTTCCCTCTCGGCCAGAAGAGCCTGGAAAATGCCATAAATTAGCCCCAATTTCTTTTCCCTCTCGGCCTCAAAACTTTATTCCAACAAAAATTATAAGGTATTTCTATTTGACAAATACTTATTAGCTGCAATCCTCATTTTGAAGGTAATTTTGAGTTCAAATGGAACCATAAATTCAAAGGAGCCATAAAGCAAGCAAGCATTCTGTAGAAACTAGAAAGTCATTGCAAAGAAGGTTCCTACCAAATAAAGTTAGTACAAAAGTCATAAACCTAGTTTCTTCCAGGGTGAAGCTTTATCTAAGTTGTCAACTAACAAAGAATTTTTCAACCATAACAACCCGCATCCCACAAATATATGTGTAGGTGCAAAAATGCGTAGACAGAAACTGCAAAATAATTTTATTAATTTCACAATAGAAATGTCTACAATTACAGAGAATTTCAATTAATTTAAAGAAATATGTGAAGATCAAACGATATGAGTGTTCGACTTCTGTTACTCCTTTGATTCCTCCAACCTTGAAGACGTGAGATGCTTTTGTGCTTCTTCTTCGGCTTCTTGGAATTTCTGCAGCGTTTTGTTGCTGTAGATCTCAAGTGTTTGAGTCTTGAGAGTGATGTGTGTCTGGAAGTGAAGTAGTGTATGTAGTAGTAACCCAATATGTGACAGGGTGCCTCTATTTATAGAGGGAAAAACCCTAGGGTTTGCGGGTGATGGGCCAACCGGTGGGCCGGCCCAATCCACATTTCTTTCGGGTCATTAATCATGTGGGCCTTTCATATGGGCTTCTTCACATTAATCGATTTCCATGGACTGGCCTGCTTCAATTGTCCATTGGATCATTGCCTTGTGGGTCTTTCATCTGGACTTGTCCACATTGGTCCAAAATATAATTAAATCAATCTGACATGATGGATCCAAATGACCCAATAAATATTAATAATTATTTCAAGCATTTAATTTATTTAAAATGCCTAAAAATAATTAAATTAATATTTAAATTTACACGTGTCGCATTTTTAATGGCGAATAAATTTCACGTGTTTACAGATGCCCCCTCGAGACTTGTTTAGGGCGAAATAAAATATTTGAGACGTGAACGAGTCTCGAAATATTTTTTCTTTTATGCCTACCCGTTTTGTTGGGCTTTGGAATATTTTTTTTCACTCGTTGGCATCTTCTGCTGTACCCGTTGGGCTCATCCTTTTCTTCCTTTTTTTTTTCCTTTTTTTCCCTTCTTTCTCGTTTTTCTTCAAACGTTTTTCCTATTTTTTTTTTTTTTCTTTGGATTCCTTCCTTTGAATTCGCCCAATATCTGATCTTGTATGCACATCAATGCCAGATATATGATGCACCAAATATTGTATGCTCCAAATATCAAGTAATATATCGCAATCAGATTATGATTCACATATGACTTGATTCATATCTAATTCAAATTTGGTATTATGGATGCTCCAAATATTTGTGAAGATTCAAATCTTAAATCTTCTGCAAATAATTCGAATGGGTTTGATAAATAATTTCTCGAGTTCCGCAGTCATACATGATTTAAAGATTTCAAACTCTCAAATCCATAACCCAATCGAGTCGTATCCAAATAAAATACTTAAAGATTTCATATGACGGATCAAGATCAAATCTTTACATATCCATTTGATTTAATCTTGCTTCTATAAATTACCCCTCATTAGCAAGCAATAATTTTCTACACCCCAAGCAGCAAGCCAATAAGACGGAGGTGACACATTTTCTTTCGTGCATTTTTTTTTCTTTCTGTTTCTGCATTGCTTCTTTTCCTTTCTGTTGCTTGCTTTCTTGTTTTCCTTTTTTGTGTCTGTTGCTTGTTTTTTTTTTTTGTTTCGTTTTCCTTGTTTTTTTCTTCGTTTTTTTTTTTTTTTTTTCAACTCATAACAGTGAAGCAAATCATAATCAAACCCCAATCGGTCCATTCATCAACAAGCAACACCCAATTCTGCTCCAATTAATTCAAATGAGAGTCGGGTACCTGGTTGTCGTCATGGTAGACGGGATGTTTGGTCACACTGCGCTGCCGTTGGCCTCTACCCTAACCTACCCGCCATCAAGAAGCCTTTGACAACGGCGGTGTTTGGCGACGGCGCTGCCGTTCGCCTCATCCGTTGTTTGTTCATAAGGCCGGCCGCTCGTCCGAAGCCACGCTGCCGTTGTCTCCCGCCACTGCCCGGCCTGCTCGCGCGAACCGCTGTTCTCCGCCACTGCTGCCTTCGTCGGATCGAGAGGAGAGCCGCCGCTGTTCGGGACCCATTGCCGCCGTCCTTCGCTGCCGGAGAGAAGCCGGAGAGGGAGATCGAGCGCGCCGCCGGAGCCTGCAGCTCGCTGTTCGCCGCTCGCCGCCGGAGCCCAGCGCCGCTATGCTCGCCGGAGTTCGCACAGGCCGCCGCTCGCCGTTCGGAGCTCGCGCGAGGGGAAGGCCGCCGCCGCTTGCTGTGCTGCCCCACCGCCGTCGTCCATCGTCGCCGTCCGGAGCCCATCGCCGCCGCCTCGAGCCACAGCCGCCTCGCGCGAAGGAGAAGGCCGCCGCCGCTGCTTGCTGCTCGCCGCGCCGCCGCTGGAGCTGCCATCGCCGTCCGGAGCCCATCGCCGCTGGAGCCTCGCGCCGCCGCTGCTGCTGTAGTCGCTCGCCGCCGGAGCCCATCGCCGCTGGAGCCTCGCGCCGCCGCTGCTGCTGGAGTCGCTCGCGCCGCCGCGTCTCGCCGTTCGCCGCCTGCCACTGCTGGAGTCCGCTCGCGAAGTGGAGGAGGGCTGCCGACGTTGCGCGAGGGAGAAGGACCACCGCCGCCGCCGCTGCGTTGGTCGTCGCCGCCCATGGTCGCGCCCGCTGCTCGTCGAGTCGCCGGAGAGAAGGCGCCGCTGGGGAGGGAGGATAGGGAAGAGCGTCGTTTTTTTTTTATTTTTTGGGAAGAAGGGCTCCTGCGTTTTTACAGATTGATGGAGGAAGAAGACTCAATTTGGGGTTTTGGGGGGCTGCTGCGTTCTTTTCAAGTGGAGGAAGAAGAGAATTAATTTTGCTATATTTCAATTTAGTCCCTTAACTTTGAAACCCTAGAATTTGAGTCCCCTATTTTTAGGAAACTGAAATTGAACCCCTAGGCTTTCTAAATCTTAGGATTTAACCCTTAGTGTTTATATACTTCAAGATTAAACCCCTATATTTTGGGAAGACCAAATTTTAACCCCAACATATTTGGTATTTGAGGATATGTCCCAAAATATTTAATCTTAAGTCCACAATTTAGTAATGAACTTAAAATTATTTTCAAACAATATTTACCATGTATTTTTTGTTTACATGTAAATATCCCTTTTTTTTTGTAGTGCCCAAAATTTGATTTCATAGAAATTTAACTCTAAGTCCAAAAATTTAAAATGAACTTAAAATTAATTTTTTCAAATTTGACATGCGTATTTTTTTTTTTTAATTGCCTTCATCTTGCAATATTTTTTTCCATGTCTTTCAAAAAAAATATCATCGCATTTATCTTGCAAATGTTTTTTTTTCTTTTTTTTTCGCCTTTTCTTTTTCGTGGAAATAACCCCATTTTCTTGGAAGATAACCAATTTTCCTGATTTTTGTTTTGCAGTGGCGTCATGGCTAAACAATTTATCCGGAGTGACGGGAATCATCTTATAGTTGGTCGTGATAAGGATGCCCAGACTCGTATCCTTATCGACACTCCAGTGATACCACCTCGTTCAAGGGTTAATGTTGAACACCCGGAGCATTGGACTCGCAGGTCTGTATGGAAAATTGTGCGAGCGGATGGATCAGAAGGCGAGGAGACTGCCCTCTCACTTCGATCTACTCTTCACAGATTGGGTAGCCATGAGCTCGAGCCATTTCACCCGAACGTGGTCCCGGATCTTAGCGCTGATGCCAATTTCCCAGACTCTATGTTCGGCATGTTTTGTTTCTGCCCGGGCTATTGGGAGTGGACTGAGCATGTGCTCTGGCACCACAAGCAGCAGTTGAGGCGTGCACATATCTATGACGGTGTACAGGCTTCACTCTTCACGTATTACTGCAGCAAAGGAGTACTTCGCGCATTTCTTGAACGGTGGCGTCCGAGCACGAACACCTTATGTACTCCTATTGGTGAGCTTTCACCTTCGTTGTGGGATCTCCATGAGCTGGTTAGGCTTCCCCTACAGGGTGAGTTTTATGACGAAGCTGTACCGAGTGGCAAGATTTTGAGCTATGGGAACGACCAAACCCCAGTTAGCTGCAAGTACGGTCCAATTATCATTTCGGTCTCTCTTCTTTTTTTTATTTTGTTTCCGTCTTCCTTCCTCTTTTTTTTTTGACTAATTTTCCTTTGCTTGCAGATATCTGTTTTTGGCATACCACTCGATCTGCAAGAAGGATAAGGCGGTCTCCATTGCGGCGTGGGTGGAGTTTTGGTTCGGGAAAGGCAGGAAATATTCTAGCCCGACACTTCAGCCTCAAAAGAAGAGGGCGAGGGCACCTAAGGAGCCGTCCATCCCAAGTGGGACTATAAGCAGAACGCAACTGCAAGAGCCTGTTAGTGGCAATATGGATTTTCTGGGCGTAGACGTTGCTTACCGTGATGAGCTTTATCTAGCAGCATTCATTTCTGCTTGGATTTGTGGATTTGCGCTTCCCCATGGCCGTGTAGGCATGATTCGACCATCTGCCTTTCGAGTTGCCAGTCGCATGGCGCGTGGCACGCAGTTCTCCTTGGTTATCCCCGTGTTGGCGAGCATATATCGAGGCTTGAGGATGATATGCACGTCCACTGACTTGAAGCAGTGCAATGCGGTTTTTCCTCTTCACTTTGTTTATCCGTGGCTCGCGGGACACTTTCCGACCCATGATTGGGTGGAGGTTGCGGGGAACCCGCCCATGGTGGGGTTTTCGGGTGTAGATGCCTTTAGACGTATCAGTTATATTGCCGCCCAGAGATTGTTTACCAACATCTCATCTTCTTCTTTACTGTGCTTTCGGTTCACCACTGCGACGGCTCCTTTCACCTTTCATGATAATGAGTTCCTTATCAATTCCTCTAGAAGGGATCTTCTCATTTGTGTGCGTTCGGCTTACTTGACGTTTAGATGCGGTTCTTCTTGCATTGTTGAGGCATACAGTCCACATCGTTTTAGCCGGAGATTCGGGTTTTGTCAGCACATCCCGGGGCCATTGAAGGAAGAGATCCTTTCTGGAGATCCGAGTGAGTTATACCGGTTATGGTTGGTGAGCACCCAATTTCTCACGAAGGCATCGCTTACATATCATGGTGTATCGGGTTCCATTCTTTCGACAAGCCGTGATTACTCCAAGTGGTGGTCCCGCTGTCATGATCCGCCTAGCAACAATTCGAACTCCGCCGTCCGTGTTAGCAATGATGAAGCACTATCGCCCAACTTTGCCCTAAACGTAGTGCGTTCGCCGGCACAACCTCTGTTGAAAAACAAAGAAGTAATTTCCGCTTTATCTTTTTCTGATGAAGGGAGGGATGAGGTTTTTAACTTAGACCATCTTAGTATCCCTTCATGCATTTTTGAGGAAGAAGCACCTTTAACAGGACTTTTAAATGAAAGTTTTGATGTCTTTGTTCTATTCCTTGATTTTGTCTTTCTTTGGTTTCTTCGCTTGTACTTATGCTTTCCTTATTTCCTTTCAGGTTGTGGGCTTGGGCAGTACATCGGCGCCCGATGATGGTGATGATGATGCAGGAAGCAGTGCCAGTGTTCCTATACCCTTGACACGTGCCCCGCGCGTCCCCCGAGCAGATGTAGTGCCATCACCCGCCCTTCCTTTAGCGATGGCCGATCCTATTGCCCGCTCAGCATCTCCGGCAGTGCGTCCCTTGGAGAAGGCTACTCCTGCAACAACTATTATTACCCCTGATGAAATGAAGAGGCGAGCTAACTGGAAGGTAATGGACTATTTTTGGGAGATAGTGAGAGACATAATTAAGGAGGCGCCTTTGGAGAAGCTTGCGAGGGGTCGAGCTGCAGCGGATGAGTTTCTTGGCTCCATGAGGAATTGCCAGCAGGACACATCTCGGCTGGAGTTATCATTGCACCGTTTCTTCGATGGGGCCGCGATGCTTCAGGATTTGCGTACGAGGGTGGAGTCGCAAGAGTCGTTGCAACTAGCCGAAGCGGAGCTGGCCAAGAGAGATAGTGAGTTGCAAGCCAAGATAGAAGAAGTTAAAGTGTTGGGTGCCAAATCAGAAGAGTTGAAGAAACAAATGGCCGAAATGGAGTCATCTCTTCAGCGAGCTACAGGAGAGGAGCAAGTTCTTAGCGAGGCTCGCGCATCTCAAGAGGCGGTTGTTTTGAAGATCAAGAATTCCCCAGGCCCATCCGCCGAAGATTCCGCCAACTTGAAGATGATGGAAACGGCTTTTGAGAGGTCCCGAAAGGAGTTGCTTCATCTACAACCTTACTAGCTTCTTCATTCTTTTGTTCTTTATTCTTTGTTTTTCGCATTTTTCATTGCTTAGTTCACATGGAATTTGTATCTTGATCCCCTAGTGAAATAAAGCTCTCATTTCTTCATTAATTACATCATGAATGCACTTGCAAGCCCCGACGCAAAACTTCGCGCCCAAAACTCTTCTTCCTTTGCAAGTAATGGATTAAATTTAATCAACCCATTTACTTAGCTTTCTTTTTTTTTGCAAGTAATGGATTAAATTTAATCAACCCATTTACTTAAATTTTTGCAAGTAATGGATTAAATTTAATCAACCCATTTACTTAAATTTTTGCAAGTAATGGATTAACTTAATCCAACTATATTTTTTTTCATCAAGTAGTGAACCAACATAATTAATCCAATTACTTGATTGATGATTTTTTTTGTTTATGACTGAACTTAGAAAAACGATTTCCAAGTTGCCTACGTACCCTGTGAAGGGATCAAGCCATTACGTAGTTCAAAACAAATTGAATTTGTTTATTTTGAGCCGTACACAGTTTATACTCTTGCGGGCCAGGAGTATTACATTTTTTTTTTGCATTTTTTTTTTTTGTATGTGACGTGCAGTTTAGGCTCGTGCGTCAAGGAGCATTTTCCTTGTCTACTCTTCAAGCGTAGAACTTCTTCAAGAACCGGCCATTTATCGGTCCGATGCTCACTCCATCGTTATCAATCATCATGTAGGCTCCGTTTGTGAAGACTTCCGTGATGACGTATGGTCCATCCCATTTGGAGGTGAACTTGTTCCCACTGCGGTAGTTGATGACAATGGGTCTCCGGATGGCGAGGACGAGATCTCCAACTTGGAACGAGCGTGCCTTGACTTTCTTATTGTAGAACTTTGAGAGGCGGGCTTGGTAGCATTCCAACCTTTGTTGTGCTTCGAGCCTTCTTTCATCAAGGGCTTCCAATTCTTCCAACCGCAGTCGGGCGTTGTCTTCTTCAGTGAGTCCTTCTTGGATGGCGACTCTTAACGACGGGATTTGTGTTTCCAGCGGCAACACGGCTTCCACTCCATAGACCAACGAGTATGGCGTTGCCTTGGTGGGTGTGCGGAAAGTTGTTCGATATGCCCATAAAGCTTCGTTGATTCTCTCATGCCAGTCTCGTTTTGACTTGGAGACTACTTTCTTCAATAAACCGCATAAGGTTTTGTTGAAGGCCTCTGCCAGTCCATTTGCCGGCGGGTAATATGCAGAACTCTTTCGCTGAGTAAATCCAAACTTCTCACACAACTTGGTGATGGTGCTGTTGACAAATGATCGTCCGTTGTCTGTCATGATGTAACGCGGGACGCCATAACGGTAGATGATATTGATTCGGATGAAACTAGCAACATGTTCCCCTTTGACTTCTCTAAAGGGTGCAGCTTCAGCCCACTTGGA
This sequence comes from Hygrophila difformis, assembly GCA_030278955.1. Taxonomy (NCBI): domain Eukaryota; kingdom Viridiplantae; phylum Streptophyta; class Magnoliopsida; order Lamiales; family Acanthaceae; genus Hygrophila; species Hygrophila difformis. The sequence continues at coordinate 11,262,266 of JAOANR010000008.1, forward strand.
GAAGTAATCCGTAGCAGCAAGGATATAGCCATGCCCCCCGGAAGACTTTGGCAGCGGTCCAACGATGTCCATGCCCCATGCGTCAAACGGCCATGATGCCACAGTTGGATGCAACGGCTCAGGAGGTTGGTGGATGAAGTTGGCGTGAAATTGACAGGCTTGGCATTTTCGAGCGAACTCCATGCAGTCTCTAACCATCGTCGGCCAATAGTACCCCATTCTCTTGATGCGGAAATGTAGCTTCGGCCCCGATTGATGTGCACCGCAGATCCCAGCATGCACTTCTTCCAATGCTTGAACCGCTTCAGTGGAGCCCAAACAACGGAGTAGAACCCCTTCGAACGACCTTCTATACAAGGTGCCATTAAAGTAGAAGAATCGGGCAGCACGTCTTCGGATATCAACCTTTTTTCTCGGATCCTCGGGTAACTTCTGATGCTGCAAGTAGTCTACCAAAGGTTGTCTCCAATCTTCTTCTTCGTCGATTTCCAATACCTCAACGGCCGTATTCTCGTCGAACTCCTCATCGTCTTCAAAAACTGGAGGCATCACCCATCCTTTAGTCAGCGTGATGGTCATCTTGTCTTCTGGCGAAGTAAGTGTTGACGCCAGCTTTGCGAGGGAGTCAGCTTGCCGATTTTGGCTTCTTGGGACATGTTCAATCAACATAACATGGAGATATGCCATCAGCCTACGTGCGTACTTGTAATATGGCACGAGGTCCGGTTTCTTGACTTCATATTCGCCAAGTAGCTGGTTGACTATCAACTTGGAGTCGCCGTAGACTTGAAGATATAATTGCTTGGCGTCGACTGCCATTTCGAGTCCCAAGATCAGTGCTTGATATTCAGCAACATTATTGGAGCAATTGTTAGTGAGGGTAATTGAATGAGGTAAGATCTCACCCGTCGGAGTGACGAAGACGATTCCTACTCCAGCTCCTTCCTTGTGGGCAGCTCCATCGAAGTACATTTTCCATGGTTGTCTAGCTTCAGTTAGCATCACATCTTCGTCCGGAAGGTCGTCAGAAAGATCCCATTCAGCAGGTATCGGATGATCAGCTAAGAAGTCGGCCAGGGCTTGTCCTTTGATAGCCTTTTGTGGTACGTAAATGATCTCGAACTGTTGAAACAACAAGTACCATCGTGAAAGTCTTTCAGAGAGAGCAGATTGAGACAACACATGTTTGAGAGGATTTGCTTTGGATACGAGATGTACCGTGTGAGCTTGGAAGTAATGCTTCAACTTGCGGATGGCGAAGACCAATGCTAGACAAAGCTTTTCGATTGGGCGGAACTTGAGCTCGTTCGGCGTCATCATCCGACTTAGATAGTATAGTGCGTTCTCCTTGCCCCCATCATTTTCTTGGGCTAGCAAGGCGCCGACGGAGTTTTCTTGGGCAGCTACATACAGGATTAATGGTCGTCCGATCACTGGAGCAGCTAGCACTGGCGGCTTCATCAGATAAGCTTTGATGTTGTCAAACGCTTTCTTGCAGGACTCATCCCACTCGAATGGGATACCTTTCTTCATGAGCTTGCTGAACGGTTGGCATCTTCCAGCAAGATTGGAAATGAACCTCCGGATGTACGCGAGCTTGCCTTGAAGGCTCTTCAACTCATGGATATCCCGCGGTTCCGGCATCCTCAAGATTGCGTCAATTTTGGCTTGCTCGATTTCAATGCCGTGATTCCGTACAACAAAGCCGATGAACTTTCCAGAGGACACGCCAAACGCGCACTTCAACGGATTCATCTTCAGTTGATGCTTGCGAAGGCGTTCGAACACGGTCCTCAAGTCTTGCAGGTGATTGACTCGCTTCTTTGTCTTTACCACGAGATCGTCGACGTAGCATTCAACCAAGTTGTGCAGCATGTCATCGAAGATCTTTTGCATGGCACGTTGATATGTTACCCCCGCATTCTTCAGGCCGAAGGGCATAACTTTATAACAGTATATGCCTTTTGGAGTCCGGAACGCGGTCATCTCTTCGTCTTCGGGCGCCATCTTTATTTGGTTGTAGCCGGAAGACCCATCCATAAACGACAATGCTTCATGTCCCGTGGTGGCATCAATCATCAACTCGGTGATCGGCAACGGGAACTCGTCTTTTGGGCAAGCCTCGTTGAGATCGCGGAAGTCCACGCAGACTCGGATTTGTCCATTCTTCTTCCTCACCGGGACGATGCTTGAGATCCAGGTGGGATATTGCACTTCACGAATGAAGCCAACGTCAATCAGCTTGTTGACTTCAGCTTCAATTTGTGGGAGAAGCTCAGGGCGGAACCGACGTTGTGCTTGCTTCACGGGTCGTGCATCTTTCTTCACTGCAAGGCGGTGGACGGCTATCTTGGGGTCCAGACCGGGCATTTCCTTGTAGGACCATGCAAAGACATCTCTGAATTCTTGGAGCAGTGCTAGGTACTTCTCCGCTTCATCTACGGTCAGTTGGGCACTGATAAATGTTGGGCGAGGATCTTTTTCATCGCCTAAGTTCACCTCGCGCAGCTCATCCACCGTGATCTTGATATCTTCCTCAAGTTGCATCGGCGCTGCGTTGGCGTCTTCTTCACTTGGCTCACCGCAGTCAATGGTGATATGATGAATGTCAACTTTGTCAGCTTGATCATCTTCGTCATGCTTTGTGACGATGATGGTCCGTTTCTTGAGCTTTAGCCATTCGTCGGATGAGACAGTCCACTCAACTTGACGCTTCATGCGGGAAGGTACAGTGCTTCTCACATCGTTGCCGTAGTTAGGGTCGTCCAATATCCCTTGCTTTACTGGAGACCGGTCTTTGCTTGCCGATGCTTTGTTTTGCCATTGGCGTTTTGCAGAACCTAGCCTTTTGAAGACAGATTTTGCAGAGTCTTCTTTGGCAACAGCCCCGAGCCTATCGAAAACAGTTGGCTTGACTTGTTTGTTTGCTCCAAGCCGGCGAAAGACGGATTCTTTGTGCTCGATTGTCTCCGTTGAGCCAAGTCTATCATGGACACTTCGTTTTTGCTCTCCTTTTGACGGACTACCGATGCGATCAAATGCTGACTTTCGTGCAGGTTGGTCCTTTGGAGCATGATCCTCTTGATTTGCTTCTTCGGTGATGTAATTGGCCGTAGCTCGTTTTATGACGATACGAACCGGTGCCTTCACTGTTTGTTCCGCTTTGACGAATATGGGCGCTTTCGATGCTTGGGGCGCCGTGTCAAATTCCGCAACATACCCAAGTCCACTCCGGTCACCTTTCCTTCGGTTGTTGTCCGAGAGCTTTCCCAACGGCGATGGCTCATTTGGGTTGAATCCAGACTTGGTGAGCAACTTGAATGCCTTCGGACCGAATTCTTTGTCGTTCTTCAGTCGGCGTGCCTCACTGCTTTTGAGTTGAATTTTTACCGTTTTCTGCGATGTGCCAGAATCAATGGGCGTTAGTGGGAGTGTAAGTCCCTCGAATGCCTCTTCCAAGATCGATTTTCCCTTATCATCACGGACTGGTTGATCATCTTTACGTTCTTCTTCCCCGCGCGAAGGTGCCTTAGCTTTGGACGAATCAAGGTAGTATTTAGCGTCCCCGTAATAAGACTCGGCCACCGCGAATGGTTTGTCATCGGCGATAACCCTTTTGACGACGCCGTTGTGCACGTACTTGAAGCACTGGTGCCATGTTGAGGGAACAACGCCGTTTTCATGGATCCATGTCCGACCAAGAAGCATGTTGTATGATGTCCTTGCGTCAATGACGTGGAAGTACGTGCTTGCAGCCATGTCATCAATTTGCAGCCGGACTCGGATTGCACCAAGGGATTTTTGCCCCCCTTGGTTGAAGCCTTGGATCAACATTTTGCTATTGGATAGTTCTTCCTCGGAGATGCCCAATTCTTTCAGGGTGTGAAGTGGCATGATGTTGACGGCAGAACCCCCGTCTATCAGGACGCGGTTTACTCGCTTGTTGTCCACGTATCCAACGACGAACAATGGTCGGTTATGAGCCTTCGAATTTTCCAGCTCCATTGGCATGTCGTCGTCATTGAACGTGATGGAAAGCATGCATTCATTGAGATGCGAATGATCCACAACTTGTTTGGTGCGGTCTTCCTTCGACGTGCTCCCAACTTCGAAGACGGTGTTGCAGGTGGTGGAATTGTGAGGAACTTTGATCTCGATCGATCCAACTTGGATGGAAACAGTGTTAGCCGTCTCTGCTTCGTCTGCCAAGGTGATTTTGCCTTGTTTGACGAGATCCATGACTTTGTCTTTGAAAACGAAGCAATCTTGGATCGTGTGGCTCACCAAACGGTGGTACTTGCAGTATAGCGGGTCGTTGGTCATCCCCGCTTGCTCGGGTCGCTTCATCCTTGGTAGCTCGATGAGGTTTTCTTTCATCAAGTCATCGAAGATGCCCGGTAGATCGGAATCGAGGAATGGGTACGTCTTAGCTCGTCTATCTTCCAATGACGACTTTTGACGTTGAGCTTGTGGTGGCTTTGGCTTGTCATTTGTCACCGGCTCCTTCCCACGTACTTTTACGAGAGCGGCGCTTGTTGCCATCGCATCCTTTGTGGGTGGCTTCGACTGTGGCTTGCCTCCCTTCTTCCATTCGACTCGGTTGTTTGTGCGAGTTTGTTGAACGGGCGGACCATGGGCTCCACTTGACGCCAAACTTAGCTCCATGTCGTGAGCACGAGTTGCAAGCTCCTCGAATGTCCGGGGACGAATGCCTTGCAGGATGTATCGTAGGCCCCATTGCATGCCTTGGATGCACATCTCGATCGCCGACGTCTCAGACAAGCGATCCTTGCAGTTGAGGCTCAGGCTTCTCCAGCGGTTGATGTAGTCGATCACCGGCTCGCCCTTTGATTGTTGCGTGTTCGTCAATTCTATCATGCTGACGGTACGCCGTGTGCTGTAAAAACGGTTCAGGAACTCTTGCTCAAGTTGATCCCAACTGTCGATGCTGCCGTGTTCCAAGTCGGTATACCATTCGAACGCATTCCCCTTTAGTGAGCGAATGAACTGTTTGACGAGGTGATCTCCAAACGTACCCGCTTCGTTGCATGTCTCTACGAAATGGGCGATATGTTGCTTGGGATTCCCTTTGCCGTCGAACTGTTGGAACTTGGGCGGTTGATAGCCTGCCGGCATCCTCAGTGAGTCGATGCGGGCGCTGTATGGCTTGAGATACGTCAAGGAGGATTTTGATCCTGCCGAGACCTCTTCTTTCAGCGTTCCCGTGATGAACTCTTTCAGTTGATCAGCCGAGATGAAGCCGTCAGGAGTGACTTGGATGTCAGCGGTTGCTTTTCCTTTTGCCGAAGCGCCTTGCCGGGAAGTCTCTCCATCGTCGCGGATCTCTACGGGCTTGTTCACCGCTTGGCCGCCGTTAGAGCCATCCAGTCTGTTCATCATTTGCTCCATGCGTGCATCTTGCAACTCGGATCTTTTCACAAGCATTTCCACGATCTTTGTCAGGTTGGACATTTGCTCTTCAAGAGTGCTGGCTTGGGTTGTCATTGCAGCAGCATGACGCAGGGCGGATGTTTGTTCTTGATCTCCCCACGGGCTTGACAACGGCGTGGAAGATCCCAATCTATGGTCGTTTCCTTCTTCCAGCAGCGGCATATCCGCATCAACTTCTATTCCCCGCGCAGCATCGGCGGCCTCCATTGCTTTCTTCATGTTCCTTGTGGTGACATTGGGCATAGCGGCACCGGATGTTGAAGAGTTGCTCTTGGAGGTGTTCTTTGAAGCCATTGGATTTCGTTGACGACGTCTGGAGGAGATGAAAGGCAGAAGTGTCCCACTGGGCGTGCCAAAATCTGTAGGTGCAAAAATGCGTAGACAGAAACTGCAAAATAATTTTATTAATTTCGCAATAGAAATGTCTACAATTACAGAGAATTTCAATTAATTTAAAGAAATATGTGAAGATCAAACGATATGAGTGTTCGACTTCTGTTACTCCTTTGATTCCTCCAACCTTGAAGACGTGAGATGCTTTTGTGCTTCTTCTTCGGCTTCTTGGAATTTCTGCAGCGTTTTGTTGCTGTAGATCTCAAGTGTTTGAGTCTTGAGAGTGATGTGTGTCTGGAAGTGAAGTAGTGTATGTAGTAGTAACCCAATATGTGACAGGGTGCCTCTATTTATAGAGGGAAAAACCCTAGGGTTTGCGGGTGATGGGCCAACCGGTGGGCCGGCCCAATCCACATTTCTTTCGGGTCATTAATCATGTGGGCGTTTCATATGGGCTTCTTCACATTAATCGATTTCCATGGACTGGCCTGCTTCAAGTGTCCATTGGATCATTGCCTTGTGGGTCTTTCATCTGGACTTGTCCACATTGGTCCAAAATATAATTAAATCAATCTGACATGATGGATCCAAATGACCCAATAAATATTAATAATTATTTCAAGCATTTAATTTATTTAAAATGCCTAAAAATAATTAAATTAATATTTAAATTTACACGTGTCGCATTTTTAATGGCGAATAAATTTCACGTGTTTACAATATGTATGTATATATGCTCTTACCATTCATTTGGACACAATACAATTATACAAACATTAGACAATTAAACATGGAAATGGGGTGGGCTATTATTGCCTCTATAACTCTGCTCCTAATAATTTCCCCAATAGCTTTTGCGGCCACAACACACACTGTTGGCGGCTCAACCGGCTGGACCACGGGCTTCGACTACACGGCTTGGTCTAGTGGCCAAACTTTTGTCCCCGGGGACACACTATGTAAGTCCTTATGATCTTCACTCAAACTTGTATACTAATAAGTTGATAGTATCTGTTGTTATTCTATCTGTTATCTTGTTTGCGGATTCTTGAATTATTTATGTTGTGAGTAATTTATGATGATGGGGATGAGATATCTGCAGTGTTCAACTACGGGCCAAGCCATGCGGTGGATGAAGTGAACGAAGCAGACTACCAGAATTGCAACATAGGAAATCCCATAAGTTCCGACTCCAGCAGCCCCACCACGGTTACCCTAACATCCACCGGCACAAGGTACTTCTTATGTCCAATTTCCAACCACTGTCGACAACAAATGAAACTGTCTGTCACCATTGTCGCAGCAGGAACCCCTCCTTCTGGTTCTCCTCCTCCTGCTGCTCCAGGAACCCCTCCACCTCCACCTCCTTCTGGTTCTCCTCCTCCTGGTGCTCCAGGAACCCCTCCTTCTCGTTCTCCTCCTCCTCCTCCTCCGCCAGGTGGCAGCAGCGGAGCTGGAGCTGCAGCCACTTTGGCAGGATGCAGGAGTGGTTTGGTGGTTGGATTGCCACTAATTGTTTTGGCAGCCCTTTTGGGGGGGGGTGATAGGCTAGCTCTAGCTTAGCCAAGAGGTAGTAGTGCTGATATTTCTCTGTGTATAGTTATTTCTTGCAGATTGTTATGATGTGTGTGCTACCCTACCTTGTACGTAGTAGTATAATACAGTAGATCACTCTTCATTCACTACCATTAGTGATCATTTGCTTTAATAAAATTTAGTGTTATTTCAGAATTGTGGGTTTGTGAATTGAGTCATGATATGCTGCAGTGAGAAGTTGAAAAACTGCACTATAGGCTGCTCATCATCATCATCCATACAGCAATCACAGACAGGGCCGGTAGGAGGGGTGACCAGAATTGCAATGGCCCGGCCACATTTAATAGGGGCCCAAAAATTATTTTATGTTCGAAACGAATAGGAGTAGTTAATTTCTCATTTGATTTTCTCTTTCTCTAAAATTGCAATACGCAATACGAGTTTGATTTCTTTTACGATTTCAAATCAGTGGAAAGAAACAATATTAGTGTCTGAACTCTGACCTACTTTTTCTTTTAATAATGTATTTATTTAGTTTTAGTGGGGTATATTATTTTATTTTTCCAATGACCTCTAGAATATCATGGCCTGCTTGACGCCATACATATAGCTAGGGGTGGGCAAAATATTCGAACCGATTTGTTGAACCGCTGAATCGAACCGAATTCCCAGTTAACCGAGACCCCAGAGCAAATACAAATATCATATTCCAGTATTCGTTCGGTTCAAATACAAATACAAATACTTTAATTTTTCCCCCCGGTTAACAGAACCGAACCGAATACATTTATTTTATTTTAAAAGTTATATATTGTAATTATTATAGACATTTGATGGTATAAAATTATATATAGATAATATATATCATTCCTTATTTAATTATTTAAGTATATAATAAAATAAATATAAAAAACTAAAGAGCTAATTATCAAAATATATCACCATAATAAGCCTATATTAATTTTTATCTTTCAGAATATCCTATTATTGAAATATACTTCTACACTAAGATTTGTTACCTATACTAACGTATTTTGATAACATTGAAAAGAACCACTGAATTCTATAGTTATATATATTCCTATAGTGTAATAACCTCGTCCGACACTCTTAAAATATATAATCAAGTTTTCATTTCTTAAATCTTTGAGTTTCGAAGATTTTAAATATTCGAACCGAATCGTTTAACCGCTGAATCGAATCGAAACCGAAACCCCGGTTAACCGAGGACTCCGGTTACAAATACAAATACTGAAATGAAGTATTTGCCCGGTTCAAATACAAATACCTGATGAAAAATTCAGGTTAATCGAACCGTGCCCACCCCTACATATAGCTTTATCCCATGAAGCCTATTGGCTCCTCAACTGTCCCAGTTATGCAAGCAAGCAAGATATCTAAACTAACCAATGCTTGTGTAGTAATAACACACAATTCAAAAACCCTAATCAAGAATTCGATATCTCCTCAAATTAAACCACCATATTTTCAAAACTCAATTACACCATGCCTGAATTTTCTATGCAGGCGCTTCACCACACTATGTTTTTCTCTTAAAGCAAGATTTTGAACATCTTACATACTTTGTCAACCACCTACGCCAACCGACCTACAAATTAGTAATAAGATAGATTAAATTTTTCTTTATATATTTTTCTAAGTTCTTTTCAAAAAAAATTATGAATATATCAAGCCAAAAAAATAAAAAAAAATTATGAATATATGTGATTTGTGAATGCAATAAACAAAACTATTTATGACTTTCCTGAACTTGGGACGGCCATTATCGGTCACATACAGGACCAGACCACCAAGGAGAGTAAGAAATTAAAATAAAATAATGAAATAATAAACATTGCTTGCAAGGAGTATAACAACTCTAATTAATAATATTGGCATTTATATTGATGATAATAGATGTCAATATATTATCATCCCAGGCCCATTTAATTATACAGGCGATAGATGACCCAACAATTAATTAATTATACAACCATTTGTTTTGGCGGCGGCTCTTTACAAATCCCAGATATGCATGCATATGTAATTGAATTTGGGGTTTAATTAGGAGTTTGACAGCAAAGGAAGGCAGCGTGCATTTGGCAGCAGGCGATAGATGACCCAACAATTAATTAATTAATGGCAGCACATGGTACGGTGTGGAGATGGTGGTAGCCTCCTCAAAAGCAGCAGCAGCAGAGAGTAAACGCGTGCATCATCATCATCTGTTTAATTACACTACTACATGTTAAATTATTTTGTTTTCTAATAAGTTTTTACGATCATCATGGGGGTGGTCAGTGTTAGTTAAACCATGCCCAAGTTGAAGTTATGCATCAATCAGTTCATGAAGAGGATAATTCAAGCAGACCATCAACATGTACAAAAGAATAATAATTCCCATAACTTGATGATATATACTCCAAAAGCCCTACCACTAATTCCATCAACTGGCACTGGCACTACAGATATTTCATATGTACACTATTCACCTCTATATATGGCAGCACGCTGCAGGGTCAAACCCTATTCCAAGAACTCCGTCGCCGCTGCTGCAGGAACTCTCCATTTGCTTCTCCACCACCACCACCACCACCACCACCTCATCCCAACAATGGTGCCACAGCCAATGTAGTAGCTAGGCTGCAGGAGAGGTTTGTTGGTTCCTCCTGGAGCAGCGCTGACGACAGGCTTGGCAAGAGACAGTGTGTGCTGCTATATATGGGTGTAGTCCAATTGTGTGATGAGCTTTATCATGATGAGTGGTATTGCTGTGTATGATAATGAGTGGAGTGTGCATTTTGTGTGTACAAGATACTACTATATTACTATAAGTTAATGTGATTATTATTACCAGTGTATAGATGCCATCATCATTTGATAGAATAAAGGTATAGTACGCAATATCACCTTTGAAGTTTCTTTTGTGGATTTATTGATAATGAGGAAGAGGAACTTACATTGGGGGAGGATTGGTCCATCTCCTCTTCATCTCAGACTTCCATCTAACCTCCTTAAGTTTACCATCTATTCCATAGTCTCTTTCCATTACAAGGTTCATCCCTTCATCAGAATACCACCCAGTGCCTATACAAAGGATTCCATCCTTGTTTACATCAGCATAGGCGGTCACACCACCTGGCAGCCACAGGACTGCCACATCTTGCATGTCCATCATCTCTTCCTCTCTAAAGTACACAAGATGATCGGGCAAACTTCTGTTCTTGAGATTTTCTGTGCAGAGATATACAAATGGTGCATTTCCGGCATCCACCAAAGATGCATCTTCACCATATACAGGTGTGGCGCTGACCTCAAAAACCTTCCAGGATCCACTCAAATCTGATGGTTGAACTCGTTTCCTCTGAGAAAATGGCTTCAAATCCAGTTCCAACTCACTATGAAAGCATATACTATGTTATTGGTGATAACAGAGAAAGAACAGGTTTTAGAAAGATAGGTGATACACAACAAATCAGACAAAGGAAATATGCACAGTAGTGTAAACCACTTCAAACATCATATGAATTCAAAGAAGAAGGGAAAAAAAAAAAAAAAAAAAAAAAACTGTTTGGCGATACGAATATTTTATTCTTACAGATATTCATGAACAAACAGTTCAGACAACAGAACCGAGCAATTCACAAATAGATTTAAAATAGTCTACCATTTATACCTGGTGTCAGGGATATTGGATGGACTGACCCACTCTTCTTCATAAACAGCAACCCTCAGTATTTGGATGTCTGAACCTCCATTGCTGAATTCTATAGTATGCACAACACGAAGTCTTTTGTGGCAACCTTTTACCAGACACTATAAAGGAAACACCATAAAAATTAATTATGCTCTTGGTTGAGCTGCAAGAAAACATAAATCATGTTCACTGATACTCATTGTGATCCACAACTATAAGCCTATAACCTACAGAGCGCAAAACATAGGAGCTAAAATCCAGAAACTGAATTTCTGGAAGTGGTACCTTTAATCACACTTCTTTAAAATAAAAAATAAAAAGCATAATGGGTATAGGTAGCAAAAGAAAATTAAAAATAAATAATAAATAAACCGGGGCCCCGCAGCCATGAGAGAAAATGGTCAATTAAACCATCTACATTTAAATAAACACAACATTAGTATAAAATGAAGACATTTGCATTCCATAACTATTCATGAGGCGTACACTAATATTTAGAATTAGATGGAAACCACATGAACTTAGCAGGCTCTGTCATTGTAAAAACTGGCATGAATATTTTCAGGACAATGATAAATTTATGTCTCTATGAATGAGCTTAGTTTGCTTGACGAATTTTTTCATTTTACAATGATATCTAATCATACAGAATAATTAGTGGTCATGAAATGTTGTCTAACTGCACAACATAAAACAATTGAAGTAAATAGATGAGGACAGGAAACTAAGCCATGTATAAAGAAACATCACACACTACATAGTAAAAACAATGATACCTGTTCGAACTTGAAAGTTGGGGACAGGTAATATTTAGACTCATCAAATTCGCCAACTGGAATATCCACTGGGCCTCTTGAATAAGATCCATCCTGAAATTCAATTTCAAACTAACTTAACAGAAACCACATTTAAGAAATGTATTGGGAAAAAAAAAAAAAAAAAAAAAAAGCACCAAAGTCTGTCACTAATTCACTATAAAAAATTCATATTCAGAGTTCTATGTCACCTCCTATGATATTAAATACACCTCAATCTTAGCATTTCCTCCCTAGAGTTTCTCGATTGGCCAATATTAAGTTTTGTTATCCTAGCACAAAAAGATATAGAATCATAAGTCAGCATTAATATAAATGCCCTACCTCAAAAAATATAAGACCTGGTTCCATTCCCATGACATCTTCTTCCATCACTTCACTTCCTCCAAAGTCAAAAGATTCAATTGTTGGTAAAGAATCCTTTGAGGCAGAAGATGCGCCATAGTGCTTATTCCCAAGTCCATTTCCATTATTTTTAGCTTCACCAAAAGGATTCAGTGTAACCCAGTTTATTTTTCTTTTTATCTGAGAGGTCAGGGCCCCAGAATTAGACGGCTGGGCCTGGATATGAGACAAAGTATAGCAGTCAAATAGGTTCTCATTCTTGCTCCCAAGGGCAATTGGCTCCATTTCTGCAGTTATGGGAGAATATACAGCTCCTACTCCTTTCCATATCCCACTGATGCTACTTGCAAACGTATGCCATGCAGGCCGGATAACTGGCTCCTGTAACCATGACACTGTATTGTAAATTGCACAAGTGAGAGGAATTAATCACTTTAATCAAGCCACGAAGCAGGATAGTCCAAACTGACCAGACAACCGAGAAACAGAATACAGTTATGGATGCTATTCAAATACATGTAACGTAATTGAGTTGAATCAACACCCCCATCAACTCCACATACCCACCAGCTGAATAATACACTGCCACATTTACAAAATTATTTTTTACAATACAAAAGATGACACTTTGAAGATAAAGTGGAGTGATCTATCTTTTAACAGCTAAAATTTCAAGTATCAACAGTGTGTATGTTGAATGCAAATAGATACTTATTTAGATACCCGGAAAGATGGCAGTGAAAATGGATGCCACAGTTTTATAACGAGCATGCCACATTCACCAATGTGAACAAAAGAACTTATTAATTATGTGCCTGTTGTTGCTAATGACCACAGCGCCCATGAATGAATAAACCCTCCACCATCTACCACATGGGAGTACTGCTTGTCGTAGGCAATCTCTAGCTTTTGGCATATCAGCATCTTGTCACTTGGAAATTACATTAGCTAACTCAGAAATGCCCATACTAAAGTACACATTTTATGCTACCGCCCGAATTCAAAGGGTTCCTAACTCGAACAAATAACTATGCACAACAATATCTTACTTAACGCAAATTTAAAGGGTTCATAACTGACAGCAACAATAAGTTCAAATTTACAAACGTTGGTAAATACCTGTGTCTGTAAAACAGTTTCAACCTCCATCAATATAGAACCAGACACCATAACTCGATCACCTTTCCTGTTCGCATTCCTCACTCTCTTCCCTCTTCTTTTTCTCCTCCCTCTCGTTCTCTCCTTCTCCTCAATTGCCGCCATATCGTTGTCGATGCTCCAAACATTGTCCTTCCCTTTAGCCTGCACTTTCCCTCTCACACCGGCTCCTTCTTTATTCCCAAATGGTCTTGCCCTATTGTCAATATGGTGAGTATTCCTCTCACTGAAATTGCACGAGACACTGGGATACGAACCGTACTGACGGTTAACGAAATCAAAATTGGCGCGATAATCCACATGATTTCCGAAGCACGGGTGCTGGTGAAGGCTCTTGTGGAAGAGGCTGGTGCTGAGGGTTTTGCAGACGTCTATGCAGGGCGATTGCATTGCTGGAGTTGAATTGAAATGGATTGAGGGAAATTGGGGTTTAGGGTTTAGAGATGATTGAGTTGCGGTGGAGAAACAAGGGAGCGGAGTGGCGGAATGAATGATAGGGATTGAGTAGAGCAGCTGCTGCAACCGCCATTTTCCATCCAGTGCGACTTTAAACTGAAATCGTAACTCTCAATATGGCATCTTATTTTACCCAAAAAGAATTAATTATTACTCCCTCCGTCCCACCACACTTGTCCTGTTTGACTTTTTTACACTGTTCATTGTTCAGCTTTGACTCGACTTTATTTCAAGTATATATTTAGAGAAAAATAGTCAAGTTGGGTCTTGTTAGAATCGTATGATCATGTAGTTTTATAATATATATTTTACATAATTTTTCATTGAACATGTTTTGAAATATTAACAGTTGAAAAAGTGCATTGGATTGTGTGCAAAAATGAAATAAGACAAGTTAAATGGGACGGAGGGAGTACAACATTCATTGACGTCAACACTGTAAAGATTTATTTCCATCGACGTCCACATTGTGTAGATTTGTGGATGCATAATTACCAAGCATGTATTTACTATTATTAGAATTTAAGGGCGGTGCTTTGCCTATAAAATGGAGTGGTTATTGAGAGATTACTACTCAGCTTTTGTATTATAGATTTCTAGTGCAATACGTTATCAACTACCATTTTTCTCTTGCCATCTGTTTTCAATTTCCATCCTACTACTTTAATTACTAAAGTATTTACTATACGCCATAAACATATCATATATACATAACACGTTATCAGCACGAGGGGTCTCTACCGGAGTTCTATCGGATTTATGTCTTAGGTATAATTTTCTATTATTACCTTTCAATATAATTATGGCTAATCTTTCAAAGCAGGAATTTCTTCCGTTATGGATTTCTGGAGATAATTACATGCCCTGGGCACGGGACGTAAAAATGCACCTGGCATCTATGGGGTTGGAAGATACTATCGCCCCTGACAAAAAGTCATCTAGCAAGGATAAGGCAAAAGTCATGATCTTTCTGTGCCACCATATTGATGAATCTCTGAAACTTCAATATGTGACGCTGGAATCGCTACTTGAACTGTGGCTGAAATTAAAAGAGAGATATGATCATCTCAAAATGACGGTGCTGCCAAAGGCTCGAAGCGAATGGCATAATTTGAGGCTCCAGGACTTCAAATCAGTCCGTGAATATAATTCAGCGATGTTTCGTATTACATCGCAACTGACACTTTGTTGGGAAAAAATAACTGAATTTGATATGCTGGAAAAAACATTCTCCACATTTCATGCCACAAATCTGGTTTTACAGCAGCAGTCCCGTGAGCGGGGTTTTCAAAAATATTATGAGCTCATCACCTGTCTACTTTTGGCCGAGCAGAATAAAGAATTATTGCTAAAAAAATCATGAATTCCAGGCCAACAGGTGCTACCCCGTTTCTTGAAGCAAATGCCACAGAAGCAGAAAACCAAGTGCGGGATCTGGGAATCAAAGAAATCAGAATTTTAATCGTGACAGAAATCGGGATCGCGGTCGTGGTAAGCCTGAATCATCTGGGAGAAACAAATATCGAAATAAACCTCGATATGAACCCAACCGCAGAAGTGACAACAGGAGGCCCTATAAATCGCAGCCAAAGCCTAAAAGAGACAGAAATAATGATCAACCGTGTGATCGTTGCGGAATCAAGGGTCACTGGGCCCGAGTTTGCCGAACAGATAGTCATTTAGCTGAACTGTACCAGGCCTCGAAAAGACCAGAAAGATCTGATCCCGAGACACATCATACCACCCACGATGATACCTTTGATGATGTTCTAAATGATGATATTACCCACTTGGACATTGATGACTTTATTGGTGGCACAAACTGAAAAAGAAAAGTGAAAAGATCGGCTTTACATTTTGTAGTTTGCGTATGATGTATTTTGTCTTATGATATTTTGTATTTTAGTGTTTTACTCCCCGTTTTGTACCCCCAGCTATAATGTATTTTGCAGTGGTTATATTATATTACTGATGTTGTTTTTATTACCTTCTGAAAAGAAATGGATGGCCAAGTCGAAAATGAAATCTGCCTTATTGACAGTGCGACAATGCACAGTATCTTAAAAAGCAAAAGCTTTTTCTCCCATTTAAAATTGGAAAAGACCGCAGTAAAAACTATAAGCGGTAATGAAAATTGTATTGAAGGATCTGGAAGAGCCGTTATATTTCTCCCTAAAGGAACAAAATTGGCATTTGAAAATGCCCTATATTCAAGCAAGGCTCGGAGAAACTTACTAAGTTTTGGTGATATTCAAAAAAATGGATATCACATTGAAACTTTAAATGAGGCAGGAAATGAGTATGTTTTAATTACTCAAACCATCAATGGTGAAAAGCTTGTTCATGAAAAGCTGCCATGTTTGACATCCGGATTATATTATACAAAAATTTACGCCGGAGAAGTACATAACCTAGTAGGCCTAAAGGCCACTAGTGAATTTATAACCTGGCATGAAAGGCTTGGACATTCGAGTAGCGTGATGTTGAGGCGAATTATTGAAAATTCCAGTGGCTATAAATTAAACCATAAAATGGTTTTAAATCCAAATGAGTTTACATGTGCTGCTTGCTATCAAGGAAAATTAATTACAAGGTCATCTCCAACAAAAGTGAGAATTGAATCCCCTGCATTTTTAAAAGAATTCAAGGCGATATATGTGGACCAATAGATCCACCTTGTGGACCGTTCAAGTACATTATGGTACTAATTGATACATCAACAAGATGGTCCCATGTTTGTTTATTGTCAACTCGCAACATAGCTTTTGCTAGATTACTTGCACAAATTATTAAACTGCGAGCACAATTTCCTGACTATCCAATAAAGAAAATACGCATTGATAATGCTGGAGAATACACATCAAATGCTTTTGATGACTTTTGCACATCTATTGGTATTAATGTAGAACATCCAGTTCCGTATGTGCATACCCAAAATGGTCTGGCTGAATCATTAATCAAAAGACTGCAATTAATTGCACGGCCTTTATTGATGAAATCAAAACTCCCCGTTTCTGCTTGGGGACATGCTATATTGCATACAACAGCATTAGTGAAAATCGGGCCGACAAGCTATCACAGCTACTCCCCTACTCAATTTATAACAATGAAAGAACCCGATATTTCCCATTTACGAATTTTTGGGTGTGCTGTCTATAAACCAATCGCACCAGCCCAACGAACAAAAATGGGACCTCAAAGAAGAATGGGTATATATGTTGGGTATGAATCACCCTCGATTATCAAATATCTTGAACCAATAACGGGTGATTTATTTAATGCAATTTGTAGATTGTCATTTTGACGAATCACATTTCCCGGCATTAGGGGGAGGAAGTAATCAATTGAAAAATGAAATTTCGTGGAAAAATCCCACTTGATATATGTGATCCTCGTACAAAACAATGTGAATTAGAAGTGCAAAGAATTGCAAATCAATTGCCTGATGCCTTCAACGATTCTGCAAGAGTAATAAAATCTTACATTGAAGCAGCAAATGCACCAGCCAAAATGAATATACATGAAGGGCAAATTCCAAATGCCAATGAATCTAATCCACGGCAAAACGTGGTAGACCAATGGTTTCCAAAGATAAAAATCCACGAAAGAAAAGAATTATACACGTGGATAATGAAAAACCTGAAGAGGTAATAAACTCAACTTTTAAAAAAAAATGATGCTGAAAATGTTAATCCAGAAGAAAGTGAAACTATTGAAACTGCTTTCAATTATATCACTTCTGGAAAATATTGGAACCGAAAAGAAATCAAAGTTGATCAAGCATTTGCATACAATTTAGCACTTGAGATGATGAAAGATGACGAGGATCCTGAACCAAAATCAGTTGATGAATGTCGGCAAAGGGATGATTGGCCAAAATGGAAAGATGCAATTAAATCAGAATTGGATTCACTGAATAAAAGAAAAATATTCGGCCATATAGTCCAAACACCTTAAAATGTAAAACCAGTTGGCTACGGATGGGTGTTTGTCAGAAAAAGAAATGAAAATAATGAAATTGCAAGATAAAAAGCAAGGCTCGTAGCCCAAGGATTTTCCCAAAGACGGCTCGGAAATTGATTTTGATGAAATATATTCCCAGTTATGGATGGAATAACTTTCAGGTATCTCATGAGTCTGGCAGTACAAGAAAAACTTGCAATGAGGCCGATGGATGTTGTTACTGCTTACTTATATAGCTCATTGGAAAATGATATTTATATGAAAATACCTGAAGGGTTTAAATTACCTAAATCTCATAACTCTAAGCCCAGAGAAGTTTATTCCATTAAATTACAAAAATCACTTTATGGGCTTAAGCAATCTGGCCGAATGTGGTACAATCGCCTCAGCGAAAAGTTTGATAAATGAAGGTTATATAAATGATCCTATATGCCCATGTGTTTTTATAAAGAAAAATGAATCAGAATATGTAATCATTGCAGTTTATGTTGATGATTTAAATTTAATTGGAACTCATGAAGAGCTAAATAAGGCAATTGAATATTTGAAAAGGGAGTTCGAAATAAAGGATTTTGGAAAAACAAAATTCTGCCTTGGCTTGCAAATTGAGCATTTGGATAAGGGTATTTTTCTTCATCAATCAGCTTATACCTAAAAGGTATTGAAACAATTTCGAATGGATTATGCTCATCCATTAAGTAGTCCAATGGTCGTTCGGGCACTTGATCCTGCAAAGGATCCCTTTAGGCCAAAGGAAGATGATGAAGAACAACTTGGTCCAGAAGTGCCATATTTAAGTGCAATTGGTGCGTTAATGTATCTAGCAAATAGCACGCGACCTGATATCGCATTTGTTGTTAATTTACTCGCAAGATTTAGTTCTTGCCCTACTCAACGATATTGGAAAGGCATAAAGCACATATTTCGCTATCTCCAGGGAACAATTGACCTTGGGTTGTTTTACCCAAAAGATTCTCGACATGAGTTGATCGGATATGCCGATGTAGGATATTTATCAGATCCACACAAAGCCAAATCTCAAACAGGCTATATTTTTATGTGTGGTGGAACTGCTATCTCATGGAGATCTATCAAACAAACATTAACGGCTACTTCATCAAATCATGCCGAAATATTAGCAATCCATGAGGCTAGTCGAGAATGTATTTGGTTGAGGTCAATGACTCACCATATATTGAAAAATTGTGGTTTGGTCATTGAACCAAAAGTTCCCTGTTCCCCAACAATTTTATTTGAAGATAATTCGGCTTGTATAGCCCAATTAAAAGAGGGTTATATAAAAGGAGATAGGACTAGACATATTTCACCAAAATTTTTCTATACCCATGATCTTCAAAAGAATGGTGAAATTGATGTGCAACAAATTCGATCAGAAGAAAATATAGCGGATCTATTAACCAAGGCATTGCCCATTGCAATATTCGAGAAGCTTGTGAAGAAAACTGGAATGTGGCGGCTTCGAGATATAAAATGATGTTCAAATCAGGGGGAGAATTAAATACAAGAATATTGTACTCTTTTTCCTTCACTAAGATTTTTTCCCACTGAGTTTTTTCCTAGTAAGGTTTTAACGAGACATATTCTTTGTATAAAAGCATCCACAAGGGGAGTGTTACAACATTCATTGACGTCAACACTGTAAAGATTTATTTCCATCGACGTCGACGTCAACACTGTGGATGCATAATTACCAAGCATGTACTGTATTTACTATTATTAGGATTTAAGGGCGGTGCTTTGCCTATAAAATGGAGTGGTTATTGAGAGATTACTACTCAGCTTTTGGATTATCATTTCTAGTGCAATACCTTATCAACTACCATTTCTCTCTTGCCATCTGTTTTCAATTTCCGTCCTACTACTTTAATTACTAAAGTATTTACTATACGCCATAAACATATCATATATGCATAACATTAATCTTTATTTCCTCATCTTATCTTATTCTTATATTCTTATAGTACTCCCTCCGTCCCATTAAAAGTGATCACTATTCATTTTTGGGGTGTCCCAATAAGGTTGGCCACTTTCCCTTTTAAGCAAATTAGATTAACATAAGTATGATTAAAAACCCTACAATAATAACAATTGTATTTTCTGCACAAAGTCCCTATATATGTTTAATCATTAATATATCAAAATGGATATAAATAAAAATTATATAAAATATATATTATAAAACTATACGATTAGACGATTCCAACAAGATCACACTTGACTATTTTTTTCTTTCTACATCATTACGATAACATTAAGTCAAAGTTAAATAATAAATATGGTTAAAAGTCAAATGTAACCATTATAAATTTGATGGATTGATTAATCAAATTTACTCACAATACTTTAATTACTAAACATCACAACCTAAATTCTCGTGCCCAAAAGAAAGTGGTCACTTTTAATGGGACGGAGGGAGTACTCCTTATTTCTTACTACTACTGTCTATATATCTATATTATCTGCTTCATTTTCCATGCTTGTTGGAATATGCACTGCTTAGGTCATCTTCAACAATAACTCTATTGTACCGTCAATTCTAACTCTGTTTTCTGGTTAAATTTACATTTTTCTACATTTCATTTCCAACCATCCACTATAATTTTTTTTCTATTTAAAAATATTTTATTTTGATTTCTTTTATTATAATTTATCTTTATTTATTATTAAATTGTATATATTTAATTACATATTATATTTAATTTTAATATTTAAAATATTACATAAAAATAGAAAATAATAAAAAATATATAAAAAAATAATGAGAGGTAGCGTTAGGAATATAAATGAAAGTATATATAATTTAATTATTAAAATTATAAAAGCAAAATTTTAATACTATAAGTAAATCTAAAATTGAAATTTTTTAAAAAAAATAACAAAACAAAACAAAACAAAACAGTGGAAAAAGATCGCTACATCTCCGTGCCACTGTTTATTCCATTAAAATATGGCATCTCGTCTAACATTTTGTGCTGCTCGCTGAAGGAGAATTGAACGTTGCTTTAAAGTTTAACTCTATTTTAGAACGGTAGTGGGAGAAACCTTATATAACCATCTCTATATAAGGTCGTCATACATCAATAGATATCTCATATCGATTCATTGATGGTTCATGTAGACATTATGCATACATGATTTACATATACAAAGTATGAATTTTGTTTCTCTATTACCATGACAAGTCAAAAGTGTTCCAATTAATAATACATTAATTTATCCTATCTTTGTTCTATAACTTATACTACTATTATACTTTATGCAGTGATGGTCATTGGGATCCCGTGATCTTAGATCCTAAGCTAGATTCGCAGCAATTCTCAAATGGTCTAATTTAATTTGTGTTATTTTATGTCGGCCTCTGGTGTATGATCTATCAGATTATTAGTATTTAATATATACCATGTAGGACTAAAATATGTTTTATACTATTAAATTTAAAATACATATGACCCTGGGAATTAGCTGTTAGCTGTTAATTGATTATGTGAGTAATAATTAGTTAAAATTAACTGTTTGATAATTTCGAGACCAATTTTTTGCCTAAAATAAGCTAAAATCCAAAATGCTGCTATTTGCAGCGGTTTCAGAAAGAGCTGATTGAATACTATTTTAAGTTATTTTGTCTTTCTAAATAAGCTAATTTCTTTTTTTTTTTTTGGTGAACATGACGCCAAGCGTCGGCAAAAGAGAACAAAACTAAAAAATCTACAGAAAAGGGGTTCGAGAGAGAGAAGAAAACAAAACCAAGCTAACATATCATCGAAACCGCGGGAGCCACACCCCCGCGTTATCCACAGCTAAAGCTGAAGCCGCCTCATCCGGAGGAAAAGCCCATGTCGTGAAGAACTCTTCCATCCCCGCTCCCTTCTTGGCCAGAGAATCAGCAACCATATTCCCTTCCCGCAGAAGGTGAAACCACTGAATCCGCGGCATCTGAGAATTAAGCTCAGCAATACGAAGATACATAGGTTGTAACCAATGTCCTTCACATGTCCCATGTCGTAGGATCCGCAACGCTTCCATGGAATCCGAATAGCAGATGACGTCCTCCATTCCCAAGGCAAGAAGACGTTGCAACCCAATCAAGATACCATGGAGCTCGACCACCAGATTAGACGTTACTCCAACATATCCCGCAAATCCCTCGATCCATCGACCGTCCGCATCTCGGATAACACCCCCAAACCCTGCCGGGCCCGGGTTACCAAGCGAGCTACCATCCACATGTAGGAAGTAGCTGTTAGCTCCCATAGGGTTCCAAGACACCCATCTCGGGTTGATTCTCCTGGGTGGCTTCCCAAGCCTTCGAACGAAGGCATCACCTAGGTACCGAGCCTCTCTGACTGCCCCCATCAAGTCGACAACTTCACCCCGCAAAGCCACTGCGTTCCGGCCCTTCCAAATAGTCCACACGATGGCCCATTGACGTCCGGACCACCGCCTGCAATGTTGATACAAATTGCCTTAAATAATCTAATTCTGTTCCGTTGTTTTGCCAAATGGGGCCTATAACTTTTATAATAGTAGTATGTAGTAATATGGAGGAATGTGATGGGATAGACCCATGGGATCCATGGGTATTTTGTTGTTTAGTTGTACCAATCAAATCAAAATGGTTGCAGTCATGTTAGTTGGGCTACTTACGACAAGGACAATAGTGGGCCCAAAGGCCACCACCCCACCAAACGTTACCCATTCGGCCCACTTAAAGTCCAACAAGCCCATGCCGTTAAAGCTTTGACAGCTGCCCACCTTTTTTTTTTCTTTCAATATTATAGAAATATATTTTAAAAAGTACAAAAAATAATATGCTATTTAATTATTAAGAACCCTTCCCATTACTGGAAAGTAATAATGTATCAATCAAGTTTACTAATTTCCACCATTTTCTTTCAAACGTTAGTAAACTCCACTCCTATGAAAAAATTGGGAATCAATATCCTATATAACAAAAAATAATGTGTCATTCGATTTTTCTTTTTTTAAAATAATATTTTTGAATGAACAAAGGATTATTTAGAGTTGTTAGAGGTTCAAGAATAACATTTGAGGTACAAGTGAGTTTAGTAGGTTAACCCTTTCAAAACGGTCATTTGTATTTACAAGGTTTGAACTCAGAGACCTTGATGAATCAGCTGAAGTGTCATTACTGCTCAAACTAATTGTAATTGATTTCATTTTAACAATATTGATCGTACTTTAAATATTATGATCTTTAAATATTAAAACACAAAATGAATGTTGATGGGATAGGATTTGTCCATGTGATTAACTTTCCAACCTTATGATTGGGTTCTATTTCCAATCTTATCATTGTAATTTATATGATATAAACTCTCCACCACTGATTTCACCAACACTGTGTGTCGCTAAAGCAAAATAAAACTGAAAGTAGTATTGATGATTATATTCCAAAAAAAGATATTCTCAATAAACTCAGCCCTTTACTCTTAGGCAAGTGCAACTTTTGCCTTTTAGAGCATTCTAATTTTATTGCCACTGCTTTTAACCTTTACTTAGTTTCTTGGTGGGTTTTCTAATTAAAGTCATCTTGTGTCATTTTTTCCCGTTCTATTGTACAATAAAAAGCCTACAAATATGAAAAGTTTGGGAGGACAAGAATTTCAAATGTCCCAAAAAGCCTAAAACAAGGTGAGACATTAACCTTCCTATAATCCCTTTAAAGGCCCTCTTACCTGTAAAGGTAAGTCATGAAATTATATGCACTTCACTCTTATTCCAATATAGTAATTATTATGGTCCTAACTTGTCTATACTACTAATTCGAATTTGATGAAATATAACATTTTTTTTTCATAATCTATTTTAGTTGGAAAATATTTGGATATCCAAGGTTCTAACCATTATTAATTTTTACATACTTATTTTACATATGTGATTCATTCAAAATACTAATTGAAATGTTTGCTGAACAGTTTTAAATTGAATTTAATAACCTAATTTATTAATTTTCAATTATTCTATATATTTTTATTCAAATTATTTTCATACTTGATTCAAAATTTGTTATTTGTGTTATAGGACAATGGGTTGGGTCCCCCTGCAAGATTGGAAGAAATCAAGATTGCAATTCATCAATTTAGGCACATCATGATTTTTTACCAACCTGCAACCTAACTAAATAAGTAAATTTTTTAAGTATTTAAGGAATTGTAGTATTATCCAGAAGACATATATACTGATTCCAATGTTGGAGGATTCTTATCCACAATTAGGGATGGCAATGGGTCGGGTCTGGGTCGGTTTCGCCAAGAACCAAGACCCGACCCAAGGCTCGGGTCGGTTTGGTTCAGGGTCTGACCCGGACCCATTGCCATCCTCAGGGATGGCAACTGGTCGGTTCTGGATCCATTTTTGTAAGACTCAAGACCCGGCCCAAGCTCGGGTCTTTTTCGATTCTCGGTTCTGACCCGGACCCATTGCCATCCCTAACCACAATCATTAATTCTTACTTCCTTTGAATCCGATAACACTTAATTATTTGAGTTGCACAATCACACTTACGGTGCGTTTGGTTGGAGTGATCTTAGATTACCAGTGGGAATGTGATTGCTGGGAATGTAAGATTACTGGGAATATGAAATTGCTGGGAATGTTATTTTTTGATGTTTTAAGATTATTGCATTTGGTTAGATTGTGAATCTTAGATTTCCAGTTCTAATTAATTTACCATAATATCCTTGATTTTCAATTCAACGAATGTTATAAATATGTCATTTTGCTACACAATAGAAATATTTAAGCTGATTTATTTTTAATATATTGAATATTTTTTATAGGTAATTTATTGTATGATAATTACTTATTTAATGTCTCTAAATTCTTATTATTTTTGTTTTATATATAGAAGAAAAGTAAATTTTAAGAAAATATGAAAATACATATTAAAATAGGATAATATATATATATATATTAAAAATATGTTCAAATAATTTAAAAATTTTCAATTAATTTTTTAAAATTAAAATCCATATATTTATAATTTTTTAAATACAAATATCTAAATCTATATATCTATATCTATATATCTATATAAAAGTAATATAGTCAAGTTTCCCCCACTTCCCCACCCCCTTTTTTCAACAATCACATTTAATTCATCCAACAATGTTTAATCCTAAAATTTTAATATTATATATTGAAATATCCATAAATATATATTAATATCCAATATTAATTAATATACGTTTAATATAATTTTTTTATCAATATTCATCAATATCCTAACAAATTCTTAATAAAATATTATAATATCTTTAACTAATTTAAACTATTATATATTTTTAGTAGATCACGTCAAATTTGATTCTATTCATCCAATATTTGCATATATATCTCCATCAAACATCCTCCTATTTCTCTATAAATATTCCATTCATTTATTTAATATCATGGTTGTCTTGAAATTCTCATCACCTCACATTTTATTTCTTCATTCTTTGTTTATGTCTTCTCAACATTGATTTTATATTTAAAATAATGTCTTTTGTTTCTTCTTCTCATGTATTACAATGTTTCACACCCCAATATTTTCCTATATTTCTTATGTTCCAGGTTAATTTTTCTCATATTACAGTATATTCTTCGTCTTGCTATTCATGTAAGATTTTTTTTACTCAAACGTGAATATTAGTGGGTTTTTTTTGTTTTTTCTTATGTACTATTAAATATATATTTCTAATGGTTTTCCAATGACTTTTACAGGATTACATATTGTATTTCAAGATTGCAATTAAGTCATCTCTACAAATTATTTTTATGATTCTCCTTTGTATACTACTCAAAATCTTTGTATATCATGAATCTATTTTATGTTGATTTTTTTATTGTTTTTTTGTCTTTATTCAAAATTTGAAAAAAAAAACTGAAAAGAATAAATTTGGAGATATTTCCACTTTATTTTTTATTGATGTATTTTTCCATTTTGTTAATAGATTATTCCCTTTTTGACATCTTTCCTTTTGGATACATTTTTTTTACATATTTTTTTAATTTATTTAAGTTCACTATAAAGTAGAAAACAATCATTATTTAATTGAATTCGGAAAAATTGGGAATAATCTAATAAATTGGATAGGGAATGATTTAAATTAGTTGTTTATTTTTTCCCAACTTTTTATTTAGCATAGTGATTTGTTATTATTTTAGAATATCTCAATCTAATTTTGAATGGTTGATATATATATATAAGGTGGATACCGATCCTATATTTTTAAGAAATTATTAATTATTATAAACGGTATAATAACACTACATAAATTAAAAAGATTTACTATGATATACATATTTTAACTTCGTCTAATTGAATAAATATAGTACTATATATTTGTATAATATATATACTTATAATTAGGGGTGAAAGGGGTACGGTCAATATCAGACCGATCCGATACTGTATCCGATTATATTCGAATCCGAATCTGTATCCAACTATCCAGCCAAATATTTCAATAGTCGCATCCAAATTTGAATCTGTAATTTAATATATGCATTCGTATTTGTATCCAAAAATATCTGACCTTATCTAAAAATTGATATGATATTATCCAGATTTTAAATATGGATATCCGAATATATTAATATATTATTATTTATTAATTAAAAATTATCAATAATTATAACAAAATATAAAATTATTACTCCTATATAATTATCAAATTTTCAAAAAAGATTAAAAATTATCCGATAATCTGTATCCAATTAAATCTATATCCGAATGTATTTGTATCCAGCATATCTATATTCGATCCGAATCCGAGAAAAAAATGTGGGATAATATATATTCGTATCCAATACTATCTGATCATATCATACCGTTTTCATCCCTACATATAATATAATACTCCCTTCATTTTAAAATAAGTGTAACATAAGGAAATGACCCGAGATTCAATGCAAGGAATAAAAGTGCTTTAGTGGAAGTTTTATACCCTTAAAAGCATTTATATATGGTAATGTAACATTTATTATGAAACACCCAAAAAAAAAGTGTAACACTTAAAAAAAATGGAGGTAGTATAATATAGTATAATATGATAATTATATATTCATGATTAGATTTGCATTAGCCACTCCATATGTATGTGAACAATGTTCTAAAATTATTAACATTATTTTGTGGGAAGCTGACGCCAAATAACAAATTGAAAAGAAAATAAAGGGAAAAAGAGCAACAAAAAGAGGTGTCCAAAAGCAGAAAGGAAAAAAAGAGCTAACACTTTGGCTCTTGGGAACCATACGCCGGAAGAATCCGCCGCTAACACCCTATGCGTGAAGTCTGGGGGAATGTCCAAGTAGTGTAGAATTCTTCTAAAGATGCACCACATTTTGCTAGACAATCCGCGACCATTTTACACTTGCAAAGTACGTGATGAACTGAACATCGGTCAAAGACGTCTCGCCAGGTGCGGGAGGCATGCCATTGGTCGAGTAGTCCAGTAGCATTATTAGTGTAATATATAATAATAAATTAACTTATTAACTTATAAAATATAAAATGGAGTTAAAATTATATCTCGGAAATTATAAATTTAAAAATATAAAATCAAATATATTACATAATTCATATCAGGCAAAAATGTATTAATATAAATTAAATAATGTAAAATCAAATTGATTATGGGCTAAGAGGATGTTTGGATGCGCGTTTTAAAAAGTGCTGCAGCATTTAGAAAAGGATAATCAGATAATTGTTGTAACAAAACATGTTGTAGAAAATTAAGTATTTGGATGAGCTTATGTTGTTTCAAATCGCAATAATCAGATAATCAAGAAAAAAATGTTTGGATTTGTATTTTTCATTACCTCAAAAGGCAACAATATGGTAAAATATATTTTTTGCTACACGCAATTTTCTTGCAACACCAAAGTGGGGCTGCAAAAAAATAGCGTTTTCATTCCCTCAAAAGGCAAATAATAGATTATTGGACGTTAGTACAAAAACAGAATTAACTGATTATTTGCGTTTTGCAAACGCAATAATCAGATAATTCCGCCCAAAATGCACAAACAAACGTCCACTAAATCAATAAAACAACAATATTAGGAAAATAACTTAATTGACAAAGTTGCTAAACCACTTTGTCACATTTTTTCTCAATAATGTGGTCAGAAAATTAGCATGAACCAAATTTTTTTGAAGAAGCCATTGAAGGTCTGGAAAGGGTGGTGGGAGCTCATGTCACACAATTACAAAGGGAACAAAAGGAATGGATAGGGGACCGGATGGGGATTCGAACCCCTCAACCTAAAGGTTGGGAGTTGGGGGAGTTACCACATGATTAAGTCTCCAACCCCGCATGAACCAAATTTTATGTAATAAGTACAATATTTGAATTTTTGAAATCTTATCTTATTTTAAAATTATATATATAAATTTTACTTACCGCGCATTGCGCGGGCGGGTATGCTAGTTTATAATTAAAACAAGTATAAAAGTGAGGGTATAAAAGTCAAATTAGTATAAAAGTAGGTAAAATGGAGGCGGTAATCTAAGATTACATGCCATCCAGGTGGGAATCACATTCCCACCTAAAACACCTATCATTCCCCCCTCGGTGGGAATGTGAGATTCCTATATGAAACATGCCCCGAACCAAACATGGGCATGTTTCATTCCCTACCCAAGATTCCCAGTGGGAATCTCAGATCCCCCGAACCAAACGCCCCGTTAGGGGTGAAAGCGGGACGGATAATTCCCGCCCGATCCGATGCCGTATTCGATTATATTCGAATCCGAATTCAAATTTTTATATCTGGCGGATATGGGATTGCAAATATTCGTCTGTATCCGAAAAAATTCGAATATCCAAAAATTTATATATATATATTTATATGTATATTATAATATATTATATTAACTATAAAATAAATAAGTAATACTATATGTATAAATATAATCAAAAGTTTGAAAGCCATATGTAATTAATTAAATCAAAAATATCAATCAACCCGACTTATGTGTTTGATTCCGTATTCGTATTCGATTCCGGCCTATTCGTATTCGATTCGGTATTCGAACACTATAAGTAATACTATATGTATCTGACCTATTCATATTCGATTCCGTATTCGATAAAAAAAATATGGGATAAGATACAACACGAGTACTATCCACCCGTTCCGTCCCTTTTTCATCCTTAATCACACTTACGTGTTTGTCTCTTCATTTGAAAATATAAGTATTTATTTTATGGAAAATACTATCTCTTACTAGTATATTAATATGTTGTGCAGTGTGGCATGAAATCTTATCATCCTATTTTTAGCTTGTATAGGATGCTCAACAACAAAAAAAGAAAAAAAAATGTTGTGCGCATAATTTATGGGTGTTTCAAATTTTATATCAAAATAAAAAAAATGATGTTCTTTACACCGGTTTTTAAAAGTTACAATTGTAAAGAAAAATGCTATATCCGCAATCATAAGTTAACTTTAATAAAAATTACGGTTACTTCTAAAGAATATTTTATATAATTAAATCAAAATCTACTCTCAAAACTCAGCTCCCAACGACTTCAATTCGTATTTACAATTTGCAGTGGAGAATACAATTTATATTCCTAAATATTAATGAATTTCTGGCCATGATGGCTATGTAGCAAAAAAAAAAATTTGGAATTTTAATTATGAAAGGCTAGTGGTTGTGGTGGGTACAAACATGCCAAGCACTTATTGGCTTTAGAACAAACCTTTTTTTAGGACAAACCTTTTGAAGCTAGTGGTTGAATATAGTTGTATCTTTCTGGCTATGTTTTTAAATTATTATTTTGAAAGTATATTTTATTGTATTTCCATATAAATAGCATACTCCTTGGCCCTTGTATTGCCCTGCCTAGATTTTTTTTTTACTATTTTTAGCTGTTTTAAAAAGGAACACTTCAAAGTATTAACGACCAATTAAATCATATTCTAACATTAGGAATTGTCCAAACTCGAAAGACCCTTGTGTGAATTAAATTAGTGTAGCTTTACTCTAAAGGGAAAATTAAATCCAAAAGTATGCAATTATTCCTTGCAACAATTTACTATAATATTCCACATTTCCAATTGTTATACTGCGATTTGTCTAAAGATTGCAAGATGTGTTTTTCAGAATTGTTTTTCATTAATATTATAAATACATAAAAACACATAATATCACAATATTATATAACAAAATACTAGTACATAATATTGGAGTTCTTTGGCAACCAAGTATATTATTTCATTATCTACTCGTCGCACCCAAAATATAATACACTTGAATTAGTTGAACCATGAATGTGACCAAACTTTACTCAACATATTCTTTCTTTGTCATGTAAGAAAAAATAAATATTAATCCCCTTTTTTTACAGCAATTGGACACCACAGATACACATGCCTGTTTTAGTTACAAATCAAGTCCAACCTACAATCATGAATGTAAATTTTGCTCACTCATATATTCGGTTGCCGAATGGTATGTTCTACACGCATCTTTTGAGAGCTTTAGCTTTTATATCAGAACAATAGCTACGTTCTGCACACTTAACTTTTGAAAGCTTTAGCTGTGAGTTTGCAGTTACAATCAGAAGCTACTCCATAGCTTTTGAGAGTTTTCGAAAGTTACTTTCCAATTCAATTAATTTTTTCTCTTCAAATTACAATTTGTAACAGCTACAGCTACTTCTACCGAACACTTTATGGAAAAACTGATAGCTACAGCTCTTAGAACTCCCAACAGCTATAGCCCCTACAGTTGTAGCTCGCAACTACAGTAGCTACAGTCTGCGTCTACAGCTTTACGTGTAGAGCAGACCCGAAGAAAGAACGATGAAAAGGAAATTTTCATAACTTTGCAAAAGCATAATTAAAAACGAGGGCCCTAACTTTAGTACTTTGATCATGGTGATGTTGAAATCTTCCTCGTAGCTTTTCCATCATATATATCTCTCACATCCTCTCTCAATTTTCAAACAACATTCATTTAATAGAAAATGACACTTACAAGTTCCTTCTTGATGAGAAAACTACATGTGTCATGTGTGTGTGTGAAGTAATAATCTATGCAGTATGTATTTGCTTGAATGGCAAAGAAAGAAATCCATCCATGGCCATAAACTAAAAGGGGCCTTTTCATCATTATTAGTAGTAGTGTGTAGATTTATTACACATGCTGCAACCACAAGCAAAGTACAAAGTGTCTTTTTATGTCAAATAAAATGGACTGTCTAAACACATGACCACAAATCTCATAGACATATATATACAGATAGGGGGCCACACTTGGCCAACACACCATGTGAGAAATTTGCCTACCCCTTTGAGGAGAAAGAGGTAAAATCTCCCTCAAATCAATCACGGATTAATTGATTTTGTCACTCAATTATTTATTCATATTAATGATGTTACCTATCTGGTGATGGAAGAAGATGGATCTTTGCTTGGTTTATGGGTCTTTGCACAGTCTTCCGTGCTTTGACTTGACCATGTGCTTGCTGCTCGGAATTTTTTCAGCACATTTTATCCAAACTCGATTCGCTTGGGATTCAATTCACCATTGATTGTTGTCTAAAAATTTGATCTTTGAGGGTTTGACATAAAACCCTTTTGTCAATTTTGTTATCTACAGTATGTAGGGGAAAAAATACACAGATACTAGTACTACTATACACCTATGCAGTATATACGTATATAATAAACATATACATATTATACATATATATGTATATGTTATATGTATATATATAAGTGAATGAGTACACAAGCACATTCGCACCATTCATTCACGCTCTCGCGGTATAATCTAATCTGCTCGTGGGTCAGTGGATGCGATTGCAAATGAACTGAAGTTGGATTGGATTGAGGTTTTTTGGTTGAGGCGGCGCGTGTTTTAAGTTAGATCTCGAAGCTGCAAGTCTGCAAATGAGGAATCTTTTCTGGTTTTACTTGGTAGGGGACTGCTGGGGGTAATCTGTTTTAAACTCTCCACATTCAGTGAGTCGGCTCTTCAGATTTGGATTCGTGCTTTTGATTTCGTTTGGAAATTGGAGGCGGAATAGAACGTCGTTTGCTTCTTTTTGGTAGAGCTCCGTCTGGGGGATTGTCGGAGAAAATAGGAATCTCTGTTGAAGACGGAATCGGCGGCCGGAGAATGGACGATAGAGGTGGAGGATCGTTCGTGGCCGTGAGGCGAATTTCGCAGGGGCTCGATCGAGGAAGCGCCTGCCATTCTACTTCTGGTATATTTCTTTTGTTTCTTCAATTGGTTGGTTAATTGGTAGCACTTGATTTTTGCTTTCGAATTTGAGTGTAATATATCAGCACATAATTGATTGCTAATTCAACTTGTTTTTGAATCTCCCCCCTTTTTCCTGCTTTTTGTGTTATGTGACTGTAAATTTGGAGATGATGATGAAAGGCACTGTTGGATAGAATTTCTGTGAGTAAATTATGCCTATAAGGTCTGGAAAAACTATTCGGAAGGCTTTTCTTACAATGGAAGACAGATGAAGCTATTTCTAACAATTGAGACCTTGTTGTTCTTCTTAGCTTACAAGTCTTAACAAGTCTCAGTTTCTTGAGCATAACAAACTTCCGTTGTCATGTAGAAGGAACTTAACAAAGATACACGCGAGCCTCCTCCCCTGTTTGTTTTTTGCCAATCATTTTGTTTTGTTACAGTGGAGGTTGTGGCAGGATCTGCTGCTTGGCTGGGCAGGGGCTTTTCATGTGTTTGTGCTCAGAGACGGGACAGTGATGCTCGCCCATCGTTTGATTTGACTCCTGCACAGGTAGTATTTGATTGCTTCTGCATCTAAATGATTGTGTTTTAATTCATCTAGATGGCACAATATGATTGAACAGGATGTGGCTTAAACATGCTTATGCATTGCCATTAACATGCCACTGCATAGTCCTTTCTGTATCCTGTGTTCCTCGCATTTTCAAGATGATGGATAAGATTCACGTGTTAAACTTAAATACCGCTATTCTTGTACCTTTCTGTTTTGTATAAAAAGAATTTAACGCTGACGGTAATTGGCAGTTCCACTAGATCCTGATGTTTTTGTACAATTTCTGTATCAGGAAGAATGTCTACAGAGGCTACAGAGTCGGATAGATGTTTCTTATGATAGTAATATTCCAGAACATCAGGTATAGCCTCCTAAAATTCGTGGGCGTTTACTCAATTCCTGAGCGGTGATAGCATTTGGCAGCTTGATCAAAACCCTGTAAAACTACTACTTATTAATATCTTGTATCGATACAACTTGTTATGGTATTTCTTTCTCATCCACAATTCCACATTTCATTCGTTTTACAGGAAGCTCTATGGACACTTTGGAATGTGGCATTTCCTGAGGAAGAACTCCAAGGTTTAATATCGGAGCAGTGGAAAGAAATGGGTTGGCAGGGAAAAGATCCATCTACAGATTTTCGGTATGCTATCTCTCATGATTTTTTTCAGAATAAATTTGACAAAACTGTGTCAAGTGTTGCTCTCCTTTAAAATAGGAATTTTATTCCTGTAGGGGTGGAGGTTTCATATCAGTGGAAAATCTGATATACTTTGCAAGGAATTTTCCGGTATGTTTACACTCTCTCCATGATTCATTTCTTTGTATGTCTGTATTCCTTAACATTATGGGACACGATAAACATCTGCTGCTGTTGTCCTGATTATAGAATAGAAGTTATTTGTATATATCAAGCTATTATACACAGCTATAAACACCTGTCGAACAGAAAACAATATTCATCCTTCCTTTGATTTAATTTACAGTCTGTAAACAAAATTAAGGCAAAAAATGCAAACCTGATGTTCACTTGTCCCGTAAATAAGAAAATGAAGTCTCTTTCCCCTGCAGAAATTTCTCTGTTTTTATCCCCTTCTTTTCTATCTATTGTTGCTACACAACAGTCTTTCTTTTTACGTCTAATTTTCATTCCTCATGGAAACTTACCTTTTCTTTTTCTTTTTTTTTTAATATTATATAGAAATCTTTCCAGGATCTTCTTCGCAAGAAGGAAGGTGATCGAGCATTATGGGAGTACCCCTTTGCAGTAGCGGGTGTCAACATCACTTTCATGCTTATTCAGATGCTTGACCTTGAAGCAGGTGACTAGATGTTTGAGACAATAATCGATACCAAATACTATTAGGTTAAGCTTATTTATAATTGTCCAAATCCTTCCCTGTATTAATTGTCTGAATTTCTTACGGTCTCTATCGATAATTGTATCTGAAGTTGTTCTGCAACAGCCAGTGCATATGAGTGCAAAAAAGCTGAAAATTATGACAGTTAATGGAGTTGATCTCTGTTCCACAATATAAAACTTTTGATCTTCGTTTCACATTCTGCCTTGTCTGCTATCCGAGTGAAAATTGTGATATCATGCAGATAGACCTGTTTAAATCCCCATCTGTTCATATCTGCAACAAGTCCTCTGCAGTTTCTTCATATTCTAATATCTGTTAGCCCTATTTGCAGTTAAGCCCAGAACGTTTACTGGCGCAATCTTCTCAAGGCTTCTGACAGGTATCTTGCCCAATGCAAACACACTATTTGTTGGCCCTCTCAAATTACTAACATTTGCATTCTTTTCTAATTTCTTTATGAGTACTTACTGCAAGTGTGTTTTCATTTTGGCTGTTCAGAAAATGAATCAGCGTTCGACCTTCTATATTGCATCACTTTTAAGCTAATGGACCACCTCTGGCTTGCAATGCACGCTTCTTACATGGACTTCAATGTAAGCTCTCTCTCTAGCCCTTTTCTTTTACAGACCAAGCCCAATTTATATTTGATTCATATCTTGTGTTTACATGGAAAATGAAGGCTGTGATGAAAGCCACCCGACGCCAGTTGGAGAGGGAACTACTGCAAGAAGACATTATGCGCCTTGAAGACCTCCCCTCCTACAGCCTTCTTAGCCGGTAGGAAATGCCGGCTTGGCCATTGCATGTTATACAAGGCACAAATTAATGCCAGGATTTGTCTGTCTGTCTTTTGCTGCTATGCTGATGGATTCCAACTATATTTGGGAGTAGAGTTAGTCTTCACTAATTTATGATTTGCTCTTTGCCATGTTTGATGATTGTCATTATAATTATAGTTGTTGAGAGAATGGAGAAAAAGGGATATAGGCAAAATCTGTAATGCCCCCTTGCTGCAACGATTAAGTACAATTCTCTTCCAGTATGGCAGTATCATTGATTGAATTACCGCCCATTCAGCACCACACACTTGTGTAATACTCAGTTGGGTTGAATCATAAATGTATTGCCGATAAGAACACTTGAATGGATAGTTATCTAGTTATGTTTCTGCATTCAAACCCTCACCATCTGGGGGAAAATACAGGAGAACCCATGGCTTGGTTCCATTTAGTATGTTACATTTATCAAGTGCACAAATATTCCAAATGCCGAGTAACCAACCAGTCTAGGAACTTTCATATCATTATTTTATATCTCCAAACGGGCCAAAACCAATATCAAGCAATCAAAATGAACTGCTGCAGTTTATATAGTGCAAATACAGTCCCAAAGAACTGCACTCAAGTATAAATGCACAACACATGGTCGGGTTCGGTCCTTAAGGTATAACCCACATTGTTAAAACATGGAAGATGAAACTTGGAAATGGTGTACTCAGCCCTCTACATAGTAGAAAGTTTTTAAATTACTGCTACAGGCGGCCATGGTGGCTGCCGTATATAACCAACCAACCATATGATAATATGATTAATTCTCATAGATCCATGGGTGAAGGTTGCTCCTCCATTCAGCAATGCCTTCAGGGAACCACAGAGCAATCTCCTTCCTTGCGCTCTCAACGGCATCACTACCATGAATCACATTCCTGCAGTTGCAATGGACATTTTGGCATTTAGGCCTTAAACATGTCGAACTTTTATTCGTGACAGTTTATATAGAACAGGGACATTGAATGAGCCATAAGTTTCTATGAACTAAACTGAGTACTAATTAAACTGACTTATATGAAATTGTAGGAGTAAATGGTGTCAGAATTAGAGTAAAATTTCAACCTGCCAATGTCAATTTCTATGAACTAAACTGAGTACTAATTAAACTGACTTATATGAAATTGTAGGAGTAAATGATGGCAGAATTAGAGTAAAATTTCAACCTGCCAATGTCAATTGCATAGTCACCGCGGATGGTTCCAGGAGCAGACTCAGCAGGGTTCGTGGCTCCAATGATCTTTCTTCCAGTAGCAACCACATTCTTTCCCTCCCAAACCATCGCAACGACTGGGCCAGAGATGATGTACTCAACAAGGCCATTGAAGAAGGGCTTTGCTGACAAATCAGCATAGTGCTTCTCAGCAAATGAACGGTCCACGGTAAGAAATTTCAGACCTGTATCCACGCACTTGGGTAAGTTCGACAGCAAAATTTGTATTGTAGAAAATCGAACAGGGGCACAATATCCTTTCTTTCATTCTTTTTGAGAACATATAGTATTATATAACATGATATGCAAGAGAAATCATTTTGACAAGACTTGAAGGACTTTAGAGTTAGTAAAATACTAACCTCATTGGTATCACTTTCTTAAAAGTTCACTCAACTAAATGAAATTAGAATTCAGATTCCAATTTTTTATTGAACACAGTCAAAAATCTAGTTCAGAAGTCAGAACATATCCACAAGAATATTATCATAATTGTTTCTCGAAATCAAGAATATAGCCATAAATATTTGTTCGGAATCAAGGAAAAAAAAATATAATTCAGTTTTGTTGGAATCAAGACAACAAAAACAAACAAACATCATGAAGGTTGAAAGTTATATAGTATAGATTTATTACGCTTCTTAGTTTCCTTACTCATCGGTTGCCTTAGGTATATACGAATAGCAGAATAGGAGTATATGTTAGTTCATTGTATTATATAGGTTTATCTTCTCATTATTCAAATACAAATAAACGACCTCTCCTTTGAAGCTCTTTGTTACTTTGATTTCTATATGTATAATCTTATTAGAGCTAAAGAGCTGTGCAAGGTTAGCCCACCTTGCGCACGAGGGGCATGTTTGAGGGTAAATATAGGCGAGTGAATTCTTCTTGCTTCTAAGAAAGTTGGTTCACTGATAATAGCATAGTATTAGAAAGAAGAAACAGGCAATTCTTTGCACCAATTCAATACAACAAAGGAACGGCCATGAAAAGCATAAATCACCACAAAAACAGAAGGAAACAAACGGACATGAAACAATATAAGTTGACGAGCAGAGGAAAATGGGTTGAAACCTTTCAAAGTGAAGCCTTTCTTCTCAAACCTGCTGATAATCTCACCAACCTGAATCAAAATACCCAAAACGAATCACAGTTTACAATCAGTACGGACAAAAACGAAAATTGACACTAAAAAAAGATATTAAGAAAAAATAAACAGGGTTTCCTCTACTAAAAAATACTAAGTCCATCCCTGCAAAGAAAAATATAAAATATAATTCCATTTTTCCCTTCATAAAAAGAAATCCCATTTCATGCATTAAAGTAAAAAGACCATAACTTTACTTCAACGTGAAGCAAAGAAAACAAAATTCAGTAATCTGATTAAATGAATTAAGAGCAAAAAAAAAAAAAAGAAAGAAAGAAAAAGAAGAAGATGATGAAAAGAAGGAAGACAGAGAGAAAGAACGGACCAAGTTCCTCTGGACGCCATCGGGCTTGATCATGATGAAGGACTGCTCCATTTTCAGAGGTTAGAGGGGTAGAGCCGTAGAGAGAGTTCTGGGATTGAAAAGCGAGGGGATGAGCAAAGGCTGAATCGGAAGGTATATTTATGGAGCAGTGAATATTATGTGGTGCCCAAGAGAAACCCTAAATTCGCTTTGGAATATTCTGTATTCTGTAATAATGGAAATTTCATTCTCCCTTTTTATCCTCTTTTTCCTCACATGGTAAAAAGTGGAGTAAATTATTCCATTCCGCCGAAGCACACGGCAACGGTGCAGTGCTGGACCAAATTAGCCGTTGATTCAACACCTTTGTGTTTTTAACTGTATTTCGATTCGTCTTTTTGGTGTTATTATGTCCTATTTATTATGCATGTAAACAAAACATGTGAATGTCTAGTGTTCAACATCCATGTTCATGCCTTGATCATAAGGTTAGACATGTGAAAGTCTTAAAATGTATATGCCTTGATTATGAGGTTAGTAAATAGTGAGAGGATAAAAAAGTTTATAAATAGCCTATGTAATGTATTGAGAAGTTAAGTTAGAAAAATTTTATGCAAGCTTAATACTTGTTTCATTTCATAGCCATAATTATTACACTTTATCCATTTTATTATCCCACCTTTAAACTTCCTTTCTTTCACCATTTAATCCCAATTTCCATTACAATACTTCCACTATAAACACAAGCTAATAAGCCATATACCATTTTATTGTACACATACATAAATAAAGATAGTTATTTCTATAACACGTTATCAGCACGAGGAGACTCTGTCCAGATTATCATTTGAGGTATAATATCTTATTTCTAAACTTTCAATAAGATTATGGCTAACCTTGCAAAGCAGGAATTTGCTCCCTTAACCGTTGAAGGAAGCAATTATATGTTCTGGGCCCGAGATGTAAAAATGCATCTTACTTCAATGGGTCTGGAAGATACTATTGCTGAAGGCAAAAATCCCAGCCATCAAAATCAGGCAAAAGCCATGATTTTCTTGTGCCATCATATCGAAGAGGCACTTAAAATGGAGTACGTGACTGTGGAATCCCCACTGGCATTGTGGGAAAAGCTGAAAGAAAGATATGATAATCTTAAAAAGACGGTGCTTCCAAAAGCCCTTGATGACTGGACAAACCTGAGACTTCAGGACTTCAAAACAGTCCGGGAATATAATTCCGCTGTGTTCAAAATTACGGCCCAATTGCAATTATGTGGGCAAAAGATATCTGAAGCAGAAATGCTTGAAAAAACGTATTCTACGTTTCATGCTAAAAACTCAGTATTGAGTGAGACATACCGTCAAAAAGGTTTTCAGAGATATTCTGATCTTATCACCTGCTTATTATTGGCTGAACAAAACAGCCTATTGTTGTTGAGAAATCATGAATCTAGGCCCGCATGTGCAAAACCGTTC
Organism: Hygrophila difformis; assembly: GCA_030278955.1. Classification (NCBI taxonomy): domain Eukaryota; kingdom Viridiplantae; phylum Streptophyta; class Magnoliopsida; order Lamiales; family Acanthaceae; genus Hygrophila; species Hygrophila difformis. The sequence goes on from JAOANR010000008.1 coordinate 11,301,157, forward strand.
CCTGAGGTGAACGCGGCTCAATCATCGAAATACGTGCGTGATCGTGGGCACTTTAAAAATCAAAATGATGATCGTGGCCAAAATCGGTATCACAATCGAGGCAGAGGTGAATCATCTCGTCAAAATAATTATCGAAATAAGCCTCGATTTGAGCAAAATCGCAGATATGATACCAGAAGGCCTTACAAACCACAACAAAGAAATTATGCAAGAAAGCATAAACAAAATGATGAAATTTGTGATCGTTGTGGAATTAAAGGCCATGTGGCTCAAACATGCCACACAGCTAAACACTTAGCTGAACTGTATCAGGCCTCGAAACGAAAAGAAAGACCAGGTGTTGAAGCACACCATAATGCCCACGATGATACTTATGATGATATATTAAATGATAATATCACGCACCTGGAAGCTGATGATTTTGTTGAGCCAGATACTGTTACTAAATAATATATTATATAGCTATATATATATTTTACTTGTCTTTTATAATTCCTGTTTAATATAAATAATGATATCTTGTACTTCCCTTTTATTATCCATGTATAATATAAATATACTTTTGCATTAATAATATTTATATTGCTGATGTTTAATAACATTCTTATATTCTTGTAAAGAAATGGATGCTGGAAATTCAAAAGTCGGAGATGATATCTGCCTCATTGACAGTGCAACAACGCATAGCATTTTGAAAAGCAAAAGCTATTTCTCCAATTTAAAATTGGAAAAGACCGCAGTGAAAACTATAAGCGGTAATGCAAAATGCATTGAAGGCTCCGGTAGAGCTGTTATATTTCTCCCTGAAGGGACAAAAATGGCAATTGAAAATGCCTTGTTCTCACGCAAAGCTCGAAGAAATTTACTGAGCTTCAATGATATTCGAAAAAATGGATATCACATTGAAACTTCAAAAGAGGCAGATCACGAGTATCTTTTGATAACTCGAATTGAAAATGGCAAAAAATTTGTGAATGAAAAATTGCCATGTTACTCCTCTGGCTTATACTATACAAAAATATGTGCCGCAGAAATATATAACCTAGTAGGCTTGAAAGCTACTAGTGAATTTATTACCTGGCACGATAGACTTGGGCATCCTGGCAGTGTAATGCTGAGGCGAATTATTGAAAATTCAAATGGCCATACATTGAAAAGGCAAATGATATTGAACCCAAATGAGTTCAATTGTGCAGCCTGTTCACAAGGGAAATTGATAATCAGACCATCTCCAGTAAAAGTGGGAATTGAATCCCCTACATTCCTAGAAAGAATTCAAGGCGATATATGTGGACCTATTGATCCACCGTGTGGACCTTTCAAGTACTTTATGGTATTAATTGATGCGTCATCACGCTGGTCACACGTTTGTTTATTATCAACTCGCAATTTGGCATTCGCAAGATTACTTGCACAAATTATAAAATTGCGAACACAGTTTCCAGATCATCCGATAAAGAAAATACGCCTTGATAATGCTGGAGAATATACATCACATGCATTTGATGATTTCTGCATGTCGATTGGAATTACTGTTGAACATCCTGTGCCTCATGTGCACACGCAAAATGGTCTGGCAGAATCATTTATTAAGCGATTGCAATTAATTGCAAGACCCTTGTTAATGAAATCAAGACTCCCTGTTTCTGCTTGGGAACATGCTATATTGCATGCAGCCGCACTTGTGAAAATAAGGCCGACAAGCTATAATAGCTACTCCCCTACACAAATTGTGTTTGGAAAGGAGCCCAATATATCCCACTTGCGAATTTTTGGGTGTGCGGTTTATGTACCGATTGCGCCACCACAACGCACAAAAATGGGACCTCAAAGAAGGTTGGGCATATATGTCGGGTATGAATCACCCTCGATTATTAAATATCTTGAGCCAAAAATGGGTGATTTATTTACTGCAAGATTTGCAGACTGTCATTTTGATGAAACTCAATTCCCGACATTAGGGGGAGGAAATGATCAACTGAAAAAGGAAATATCTTGGCAAAGTCCATTTGATTTCCTTGATCCTCGTACAAGGCAATGCGAACTTGAAGTTCAAAGAATTGTGCATTTGCAGGGAATTGCAAATCAATTACCCGATGCTTTTAATGATGCTGCTAAAGTCACAAAATCATATATAAATGATGCAGCAAATGCACCAGCCAATATAAATGTCCCAGAAGGGCAAATTCCAAGTGCAAATGAACCTACTGCACGCATGAAGCGTGGTAGGCCTTTGGGTTCCAAGGATAAAAATCCACGAAAGAAGAAAATTATCCATATGGGTGATAAATCAATCACAGATGATACTCCCGAAGGAGAAATTGATTCAACCCCCGAAAAGGTTGAACCTGAAAATATTCACCCAAAAGAAAATGAAGTTATTGAAACTTCTTTCAATTATATCAATACTGGGAAATGTTGGAACCGAAAAGAAACAAACGTTGATAATGCCTTTGCATACAACGTTGCACTCGATGTAATGGAAAATAACGAGGATCCTGAACCAAGATCAGTTGAAGAATGTCGGAAAAGAAATGATTGGCCAAAATGGAAAGATGCGATTCAGTCTGAACTAGATTCACAGAATAAACGAAAAGTATTCGGCCCTATTGTCCAAACACCAAAAAATGTGAAGCCTGTTGGCTACAGATGGGTGTTTGTGAGAAAAAGAAATAAAAATAATGAAATTGCCAAATATAAGGCAAGGCTTGTAGCCCAAGGTTTTTCACAACGACCGGGAATTGATTTTGAGGAAACATATTCCCCAGTTATGGATGGAATAACATTCAGGTATCTAATGAGTCTAGCAGTACGAGAAAATCTCGAAATGAGGCTGATGGATGTTGTTACTGCATATTTATATGGCTCATTGGAAAATGATATTTATATGAAAATACTTGAAGGGTTTAAATTACCTGAGTCTTGCAACTCAAAACCCAGAGAAAATTATTCCATCAAATTGCAAAAATCGTTGTATGGGCTCAAGCAATCTGGCCGAATGTGGTACAACCGCCTCAGTGAAAGTTTGGTAAAGGAATGCTATACAAATGACCCGATCAGCCCTTGTGTATTTATAAAGAAAAATGGGTCAGAATTTGTGATCGTCGCAGTCTATGTTGACGATTTAAATCTAATTGGAACTCCTGAAGAGTTGAAAAAGGCGGTCGAATATCTGAAAAAGGAGTTTGAAATCAAAGATTTCGGGAAAACGAAATTTTGCCTTGGCCTACAAATTGAGCATTTGGAAATGAGCATATTTGTTCATCAATCAGCTTATACCCAAAAGGTATTAAAGCAATTTCGAATGGATTATGCTCATCCGCTAAATAATCCAATGGTCGTTCGGACACTTGATCCTGCAAAGGATCCATTTAGGCCAAAAGAAGATAATGAAGAGCAACTTGGCCCAGAAATCCCATATTTAAGCGCAATTGGTGCGTTAATGTATCTTGCAAACAGCACGCGACCTGATATCTCGTTTGCAGTCAATCTACTCGCAAGATACAGCTCTTGCCCTACTCAACGACATTGGAAAGGCATAAAGCATGTTTTTCGCTATCTCCAAGGAACAATTGATCTTGGGTTATTTTACCCAAAAGACTCTCGACATGAGTTAATTGGCTATGCCGATGCAGGTTATTTATCAGATCCACACAAAGCCAAATCTCAAACAGGCTATATCTTCACGTGTGGTGGAACTGCTATCTCTTGGAGGTCAATGAAGCAGACTATAACTGCTACTTCTTCTAATCATGCCGAAATATTAGCAATCCATGAAGCAAGTCGAGAATGTGTTTGGTTGAGGTCAATGACTCAACATATATTGAAGAGTTGTGGTTTAATCATTGAACCACAAATGCCCCCAACAATTTTATTTGAAGATAATTCGGCTTGTGTAGCCCAGTTGAAAGGGGGTTATATCAAAGGAGATAGAACGAAGCATATTTCACCAAAATTCTTCTACACTCATGATCTTCAAAAGAATGGTGAAGTCGATGTGCAACAAATTCGATCAGAAAATAATTTAGCGGATCTATTTACCAAGGCATTGCCGACTGCAACATTCGAGAAGCTCGTGAAGAAAATTGGAATGCGGCGGCTTCGAGATTTAAAATGATGTCCAAATCAGGGGAGCATCTGATACAAGAATACTGTACTCTTTTTCCTTCACTTGGATTTTTTCCCACTGGGTTTTTTCCAAGTAAGGTTTTAACGAGGCATATTCTTCGTATTGACGACATTCAAGGGGGAGTATTATGCATGTAAACAAAACATGTGAATGTCTAGTGTTCAACATCCATGTTCATGCCTTGATCATAAGGTTAGACATGTGAAAGTCTTGAAATGTATATGCCTTGATTATGAGGTTAGTAAATAGTGAGAGGATAAAAAAGTTTATAAATAGCCTATGTAATGTATTGAGAAGTTAAGTTAGAAAAATTTTATGCAAGCTTAATACTTGTTTCATTTCATAGCCATAATTATTACACTTTATCCATTTTATTATCTCACCTTTAAACTTCCTTTCTTTCACCATTTAATCCCAATTTCCATTACAATACTTCCACTATAAACACAAGCTAATAAGCCATATACCATTTTATTGTACACATACATAAATAAAGATAGTTATTTCTATAACACTAGGTGCTTTTTAAGTGATTAGCTTCTTTTGTTTTTCTTAAAGAGTCATGAGCATGGGGATGGGGCATTGGGGACTATTCCATACATTTTTGCATCAAATTCTATAGTCTATTATATACTACAACAACGGTAGGTTACAAGATTCAGGCAACTGGTTCATCATTATATATGCAGATTTCCAGGCCGAGGTTAATTAAAATCCCTAAACCCTACACTACAGGCTACATAACCATGTAAGAATACATATTGTTTATCCCCGATTGCAATACTATATCTAATTAAATTTAAATCTTTGTAATAATATCTTTATACCATAAACATCAATCCCGCGGGTATTGCTTAGCTTTCATCTTGTCAGTCGATCAAGGCTTTGAAAACTTGGATCTCAACAACTCTCGAGGCCATGTTTCTACCAACATCAACCACAACATTCATGGGACATGGAAATATCACCAATAGTCACCACACGAGCATTTCCCGTCCTTGAAATGGTGGAACCTGTGCATATCCCGAACAACAATCTCCCTTTCGGTCACCAGAGAAATATATTTGGTTGCATTGTGGCAGTCCTGGCACACCCGAAGATTCTTCCTGATGTGGATAGGCGTGCCGGGGCTCGTGTTCAGAAGCCCAAATGAGATTGCAAGCTTTTCGCTGTGCGTGTTGAGCAGCTGCTCCTGAACGGCGTCTTCCACATCATGGATGGACCCTGTATCCGGGACATACCCGGCACCTTTGATTCTGTTCATCAGTTTCTCGAGGTACGCGTAGATCTTCTCCGTCTGGGGATGATTTGTGCATCCCGAATAGAACGTGTGCACCTCGTTTTTCAAGTCCACCGAACTGATCCCGGGAGTTTTCTGGATCCCCTTCTTCTCCATCAAGTTCCTCACTTTCGCCACTTTGTCCCACAGTGATGCTATGGCGTAGATATTTGCCAGCAAGACGTGGTATCCACCTTCGTCGGGTTCTAATTCAAACAGCCTGTCAGCAACCTCCTCCCCCAAATCGACGTTCTTGTGAATCTTGCAGGCTCCCAGCATCGCGCCATAGACGTTGATCCCTGGTTCAATAGGCATTTTCTGGATGAAGTCCCAAGCCTCCTTTAGTTGCCCGGATCGACCTAGAAGGTCAACCATCGCTCCATAGTGGTCCATCGAAGGCTCTAATCCATATTCCTCCTTCATGAGGGTAAAATAACGATGGCCTTCCTGTACAAGGCCCGAGTGGCTGCAAGCCGAGATGATGCATAAAAATGTCACAGCGTTCGGATTAACATTCCCTCTACACATTTCATCGAACAACGCAACAGCTTCCTGTCCAAAACCGTGTGTTCCGTATCCATCTATCATAGCATTCCATGTCGTGACATGTCTTTCATCCATCACATCGAATAGTTGTCTCGCGGTATGAACAGCTCCGCACTTTGCATACATGTCGACAAGAGCAGTCATCACAAAAATGTTCTTATCCAGAAACTTTCTCGTCACTAATCCATGGATCCACTTTGCCTGCCGCAGCACTGATAAGTCGGCTACAGCAGTGATGACACTCACTAATGTGAATGAATCCAGTTTAATGCCCTGTTCTTGCATTTTGCAGAAGAGATCAATAGCTTCAATCGCGTGACCATTTTGCGAATAGCCTAATACCATTGCATTCCATGAAACCAGCGTCTTCTCTTTCAGTTTATAAAACAATTCAGCAGCAGCATCTACTCTTCTGCACTTGCAATACATCGAAATCAGAGAGTTCACCACAGAAACATTCCTATCAAACGCCATCCGATCAATCAGCTCGTGAATAGACCGGCCACGCTCAATATCGCCCAAGTTAGCACAAGCATGTAGCGCCCCCATTACTGTAACATTAGTAGGTTTCATTCCTTCATCAAGCATCTTATCGAACAAAACTAATGCCTCCTCCGAATCCCCGCTTTGAGCATAGCCATCAATCATCGAATTCCACGACACAACAGTCTTTGAATTCATACAATCAAAAACCCTCCTAGCATTTCCTATTTGTTCACATTTTGCATACATGTCCAAAAGAGCAGTAGCAACGTTCACATACACTTCAAAACCTCGTCGCAAAGAGTAGGCGTGGATCGATCTCCCCGTCCTCAAATCACCAACATCGGCTATAGCAGGCAATATCGAAACCACAGTAACCATATCTGGTTGATGCCTTTCCTCCTGCATCTGCAAAACCAATTGCAAAGCCTTCTTTGGCATCCCATTTTGGGCAAAACCAGCAATAACAGTATTCCAACACACCAAATCCCTATCAGGCATTCTATCGAACATCTTACACGCCTCAAGAATTGCCCCACATTTCGCATACAAATTGACCACACTCGTCATCGCAAATAAATTATCAGAACATCCGTTCAAAATCATCTGTGCGTGAACCTCCTTACCCCTTCTAACATCGAAATTGTCAGCGCAGACTTTCAGTAAATAAGTGAAATTAAACGCTACCGGCGCAACGCCATCGAGTTTCATCCGACTGTAAAATTTCAAAGCAGAGTCAAAATTTGATTGCTGAGCATAACCTTTGAGGAGAGTGTGGTAAAGGGGATCGGTTTTCGATTCAATCGAATCGAACACTTTAACGGCGTCGCTGAGGCTCCCGAACCTGCAGAACAAACTGACGAGCTTCGTTTGGAAGAGGTGCTCGCTGTAGAGACCGTTCTTAATAATGAGGGGGACGAATTGGTGTAGCTCTTTCATTGAAGTGCATAGCTCCAGCAGAATTGCCGCTGGGTGCTTGTACACATGTGATGGAATGTGAGTTCGCGGTGAAAGGAATGGAGCGGCGGCAGTTACAGACGACGGCGGTGGCGTCCGCGGCAGAAGCATCTGCGAGCTCATGGATGCCGGCCACCGCAGACGGCGGAGAACTGAGACGGGAATCCAGAGACGATATCCTGCTCTAATGTATGGGTGCAAAACGCCGGAGCGAATGTAGCTGTCTACTGTGGGATCCACCGGCGTACATTCTTTAAGTCTCATGACCAAATTTCTTGGCCCATATTATAATGGGTCTGATTTTCAAAAAGGATTGAGATAATTTGACGGCCCATACAAAAATAACAGGGCCCAAAGCCAAGTTTTTAAAAATTAAAAAGAAAATATTAATAAAATGGAATAATAATTCTACGCCAGAATATTACAGAAAAATAAAAAATAAAAAAGAGAGAATAGTAGTTGGTGAGGATTGGGAAGTTTTACCTTAACAATAAGAAAAGAATATTAATAATAAGGGGACAAAAGATGAGGCCCACCAAAAAAAAAATGTGATGGGGCAGAGTGCAAAAAAATAATGATGAAAAATTGGAAAGACATGGTTGGAATGGACTTTATGGGGTGTGATTAAAAAAGGGGCCATTGATTGTTGCATGGAATTCAGCACACATTTTGCTTGCACCTTCAACTTGCAATCTTTTCCTTGCTTGCTTCATTCTTTCTTTTAGTATTTTTTTTTTCTTTTTATTTTTCCAACCTGTGTAAGCTTTTAAATAAATTTTCATAATATTGGTAGTATTTAACTTTTTAGATAGATAAAATTGTCAATAATACATGTATATGCCCACTAATATTATCACTATAGTATTTATTAGCTTCAACCACCATTATCTATACCTTAAAACAAATTCAATGTTATAGATTAATACTCGTATTACATTATCATAACAGGTCACATCATTCTAATTTCTCATTACTTTTAATAATTTATGTGATTATGGGTATAAGGTTTAACCAAATAACCTAATCTTGTCAAAGTCATTATCATAGATTTTTGTTTTGAGATTAAATGATGAATGTATTTTTAGGGAAAAAAGTTTGTATAAATGAAATAAATACTTCATCCATTTTTTAAAAATTGCCCCATTGGGGTTTTTTATACTATTCACACACACTTTAATTTTAAGTTTTATCATAGTTATACAGATCTTATTAGATTCGTCTCGTCGTGTAGTTTTTAAATATTGAACTTTTAGAATTTTTACTTATACCGGACTTGAATTATTAAGGTTTAAAGTGTGCATTTGACTGCACATTTATGTGTCCGTGATAAATTTAAAAAAAAAAAAACATTGGAAGTATATGAATAGAAAAGATCAAAACTTTATGTGGAAAGCGGAAATAAAATTGGAATAAAAGAATTTTGGGTGGCAGTCATATTGGTTTTTGTTTTATTTGTAGTGATGGCTTGTAAATAATACTCCCTCCGTCCCAGCTAACATGTCTTGTTTGACTTTTTGACACTGTTAATTATTCTACTTTGACTCGATTTTATTGCACGTATATATTTCGAAAAAATAGTCGAGTTCGGTCTTGTTAGAATCGTATAATCATGTAGTTTTAGAATATATATTTTACATAATCTTTTGTTGTACACATTTTGAGATATTAACGGTTGAAAAAATGCATTGGATTGTGTGCAAAAGTGAAATAAGACAAGTTAAGTGGGACGGAGGGAGTACTAATCTAATGATGAAGACGCAATGCATTTATGTCCCCATTCTCACTACTTCTCTAGTTACAACTTCCCTTTCCATTTCCACTACTTACACATGATCATATGTTTCATTCTTTTTCCACATTCAGACTTGGTTGTTGTTGTTATTATTATTATTAGGAAAAAAGGCCAAATATATCCCTTTTGTTTAAAAAAAACCAAATCTATCCTTTTTTTATTTTATTACCGAATTTATCCTTTACATATGCTAATTATATCCGCAAATATCCTAAATTCACTAATCGTGGAATGGCTGCTGACGTGGCAATAAATTAACTTAAACCCTACACGCTGGATGGGATTTGAAGTATCTCTCAATTAGGGCTGGGGAAAAATACCGAGTATACCGCACATACCGTATCGAAAAAAGAAATACTCCCTCCGTCCCACCCCAAGTGTCCTGTTACTGTTGGGCACGGGAATTAAGGTAGAGTTAGTTTGTGAGTATATAGTGGGGTCCACATAGTTGTTGGAGGGGAAAATTATTTCTATTTATAGAAAGAAGACATTTGTAATGGGACATCCAAAAATAGTAAGTAAGACATTTGGAGTGGGACGGAGGGAGTATCGAAATTTTCGGTATACCGTAATTTTCGGTACGGTATCATACCGAAAAAAATTCTCCGTACCGTATACCTTACCGAACTTTACGGTATGAAAAATTTCATACCGTTGCCGTACTGAACATTTCGGTATACCGATCTTCGGTATACCGAAAGTTTCGGTATGAAATATTTTCATACCGCTTCCATACCGACATTCCGGTAAGTTCGGTATATACCGAACATTCACTACATACTAACATACCGGTATTGCGGTATATACCGGCATACCGAACTTTCGATATATATCAACATACCGATATTACGGTATATAACGGTATCGCGGTATATACCGATACCGTGGTATATACCAAAGTTCGGTACGGTAGCGATATACCGCGGTATCAAAAAATTTATACCGTTACCGTACCGAAATCTTACGGTACGGTATGATACCATACCGAAAATTATGGTATACCGAGAATTTCGATATTTTCGGTATTTTTTCGATACGGTATGTGCGGTATGCAGTATATTCGGTATTTTTCCCCAACCCTAATTGAGACACACTTCAAATTCGATCCAGCGTGTAGGGTTTAAGTTAATTTATTGCCACGTCAGCAGGCATTTCACGATTAGTGAATTTAGGATATTTTCGGATATAATTAGCATATGTAGAGGATAAATTCGGTAATAAAATAGAAAAAGGATAGATTTGGCTTTTTTTAAACAAAAATGATATATTTGGCCTTTTTTCCATTATTATTATTATTATTATTATTATTATTATTATTATTTTTCTAAAAATGAAATAATATGCAATTACTATTTCCATTGGTGAATTACATTATAAAAGCACAAGTTATTGTTTATGGACTTGGAAATTAATTTAATTACACTTTTCGAAATATCACTGGTCTGTGTACACGTTTCGGGAGATGATGAGTGATGAGAAATTTCATGTAACACATGGAGTATATGAGTGGTGGGATTAAACAAATTTTCAAATGTAAAATTCTTGCATTATACTTCCTCCTTCTCGGTATAATTATTACGTTTGACTTTTTAATATTATTAACTATTTAAGTTTGATTCAAATTTTTATTATAGTCATGTAAGAAAAAACATAATCAAGTGAGATCTTGTTAGATTCGTCTAATCTTGTAGTTTTAGATTATAAAATTTTTATAATTTTTTATTATACACAATTTAAGTCATTAACCGTTAAAAATGTGTATTGGCATACGTGACAGGTGGGTCCGTAACAAAAACATTGAGACGGGGTAATATTGGATTTTTGGGACACACTTTTACTTTGATGTAAAAAAATAAGAAAAAGATTTAATTTGTTGGCATATTTTTTTTTTCTTTTGCAGCATGGGTTCAATATATTTTAAACGTGGATGAGGATTTGCTCTACTGGTCAAGTCTCATGACTTCAAATCTTTAGGTTGGGTGTTCAATTCCCCACGTGGCCCCTATCTCTCCCCTTTATTCATTTGTAATTTGTATGGTATAAATTCTCATCATCCATTTCCTAACCAGACTGTTTAGAAAAAAAATAAAAATAATATGTTTCATGCATTATTTTATAATATGGGGAAATAATCAATGGACTATCATCATATAATCCATAAAAAATTAATATATATGTTGTTATCACTAACTAGCTCCTGTGCAGATGAAGTAGTTCCATGATTGTTGAAACTACGCTAGAACGACCGCAGCAGTTACTGTCAGTCTTGCGCGACAGTTACCTGATCTGTGCACGTATTCCAACCAACTTAGGCGTATCTAATCTGTATCTCTGAGTCTATATACTTACGATTAGGTTCCCTGTAATTAGTAGATTTATTTTCGAGTTGTATTTTCATATTTTACACATTTTACACACACTTTGAATCGGTTATTCTCTCCAAGATTTGATCGTCCCATTCTTTGAGAGAGTTAGGAAATTCCTTGTGTTCATACTGCATTTTTGAAGATCATTTTGTACACACGATGTCTGGATTGCATTGATTCAACAAGTTTTCTTGTTGGAAAAATCTTCTCTACAACACCCGATTGAAGAGGCTTTGTAGAAGCGTTCAAAGGTTGAAGGAGATGGATTCAGGAAGACTTCTATGCCGAGATGCCATGGTTCTTGAAGCCTGAACAATCAGAGAGTTCAAATTGGACAGGATCGTCCGGAGGCTGAAGTTGTGGGGGAGTCGCGACTACAGTCTGTCTGCAAACAGGGAAGTGTTGCATTAGAGTTTGAATTGATTGTTCTTGAGTCTTCTAGGTCTAGGTTTTCTTGAGTTTTAGTATAAGTGACCTGGATTGGAATCCCCCAGACGTAGATCCTTTGGATCGAACTGGGTCACCAAATTCTTGTGTCTTTACTTTCCGCTGAACACTCTGTGCACACACATACCACTCGTTATTCGGTAGTTTAGACCACGGCTCGACGACGTTAGTTTTATCAAGATTTCACATAATCTGGGACCAACACTTGGTATCAGAGCGGCAAACTCTGATATAGTAGAGACGATCTGAAAATCTTGACAAGATGAATAGAAAAGGCGCATCACTTTCAAGACCACCATTGTTCGATGGCACTAACTACAGATATTGGAGAACTCGGATGAAGATTCATCTAATGGCCCTTGGAGATGAAGTATGGGACGCAGTTGAGACAGCCTGGCAACCACCAACACGACTGCGAGCTGCAGTTGTAGGTTCCACAGAACCACCTGGTAGTCGGCCAGCAACCAAGGCTGAATATACTCAAGCCGAAAAAGATGCCAAGAAAGGAAACTATACAACCCTAAATGCAATTTTCAGTGCTATGGACGAGACGCAGTTCCAACTAGTCACAAACCAAACGCTAGCTTATGATGCATGGAAAACCCTAGAGGTGATGTATAGAGGTTCTGAGGATGTTCGAGCTACCAAGTTACAGCGAGTTGAGACCATGTTCGAGAATCTGAAGATGAACAAGGACGAATCGATCTCAACCTATTACGGGAGGTTCAAAGACATTGTAAGTCAAGCCTATTCATTGGGATTGATTTATGATAATCAAAAACTCGTTTGAAAGATGCTGAGGACTCTCACCAAGAAGTATGCCCCGAAGGTTGCTACGTTGGAGGAATTGGATAAGTTGAACACTATTACCTTGGATGGACTAATGGGAATTCTTCAAACACATGAAATGAATCACTTGGAAGAAGAATCATCAAGGAACATTGCCCTCAATGTCGAAGAAGAAGATTCTGGAAACTCTTCTGAAGATGATGTATCTTATATTTCCAGAAAAATTGCAAAGATGTTGCGAGACAGACGTGCAAAGCAGTTCTACAAACAACAAGGTCGTAGTTCCAACGCGGTTCAGACGACGGACAAACAACCTCGCAGAGATTTCAAAAGAAAAGATAGCAGCAAAGCTGATCGTTCCAACAACAACAAGAAAGACTATGACAAACCTGACAAGTTTGCCTCGGTGATCTGCTATGAATGTGGAGGCAAAGGACATGTTAGATCTGAATGTGCCACAGCCAAAAGGAAGGAAATGAGAGAAAAGAAGGCACTGCAGGCTACTCTAGGTGATCATGACGATGACAGAACTACTGAAGCATAGATTTCAGATTCTGATGAAGTCTTTGCATTCACTCTAAGAGAAACCAGCCCTACAATAAAAGGTATTGTCAAGTCAATATGTTTTTCACCTAATAATGATGCTTATGATTCAGGTGAAAGCGATGATGATGAGTATGATCAACTACTTGTAGACTACAATGAGCTCAAAGAGGATTTCGAGGTTGCTGTTCAGGAAAACAAGAAGTTGTTAGGACAACTGGTAGACGTCGGAATTGCTTATGATCTTGAGGTTGAAAAGAATGAAGACTTGCAAAAGGCGAACAATACTCTTAAAGGCAGAATTCATGTTATGGAGAAAGAGCTTGATGATCTCAAAGCAAAGACCGATGAACTTCAAAAGGTATCTAAAGGTAAAAATCAACTTGATGAAGTTTTATCTATGGGAAAATGTGTTGGACATCAAACAGGTTTAGGCTATAAGAAGCAAAGCACTCCTAGCAAAACAAAGTTTATAAGTGGAGGTTTCCACAATTCAACTACGGATGCACCCCCTGAAGAGTTCGTTGGAGAGTCGTCCAAACGACGGAAAGATTGCCGTACTACAATTTGCCTGGACACATTGATGAAACATGCATGCAGATTCTAAGAGATCTCATGAATGGAAGACCAGTTGTATGGCCTGTCCAAGAGCTTCGAAAGAAATTCAAAATGCAGAAGGTATGGACACCTAAGAATAAAACTGATAATGAAGTTTCTGCTTGTTTTGTAGTTCTTTCGGTGCAGGAACAACATCGAAATGAAAAATGGTATTTTGATTCGGGATGTTCAAGGCATATGACGGGAAGAAAAGATGTCTTAGACAACTTTATTGAGAACGATTGCGGAGTCGTCATGTATGGTGATGGTACTCGAAGTAAAATTGCGGGTTATGGTAAATCTAAGGATAATACTCTTTCTAAACTTTCTAGAATTTACTATGTAAATGGTCTTACGACTAACCTTATCTCTATTAGTCAACTTTGTGATGAAGATCTAGAGGTTAAGTTTACTAAACATAGATGCATAGTATATAATAATCACAAGGAGGTTATCATGATGGGATGCCGTAGCAAGAACAATTGTTACATCTTGAAGGATGACATTCCACAAATCCTACTGACCAAAGATGATCAAACTACTCTATGGCATAAGAGACTTGGACACCTTAATTTTCAGTCACTGCATAAGCTGAATAACTCGAATGCTGTTCGCGGGTTGCCGCAACTAGAGAAGAACGACCAAACCATCTGCAGAGATTGCGCTAAAGGAAAGCAAACCAGATCGAGACATAAGAAGACAGATGACATCAAAACAAAAGAATGCCTCGACCTGATACACATGGATCTTATGGGTCCAACCGAAGTGGGGAGCTTAAATGGTAAAAGATACATTTTAGTATGTGTTGATGATTTCTCTAGATATTGTTGGGTTTTCTTTCTTAGGTCAAAAGATGAGACTTTTGAGTATTTTGAGGCACTGAGTAAGAGACTCATGAATGAAAAAAAAGGAAGATTTCACGAATCCAAACCGATCATGGCAAGGAATTCGAGAACCAGTCGTTCGATCGTTATTACGACGACAATGGAATCACTCATGAGTACTCAGCTCCCAAAACACCACAGCAAAATGGTGTTGCTGAAAAGAATAACCGAACATTGCAAGAGATGGCAAGATCAATGCTTCACACCAGCTCCATGAGCAAAAGTTTTTGGGCGGAAGCGATTAACACAACCTGTCACATCATCAACCGAGTGCTGTTGAGACCACACTCCAACTGCACACCTTACCAACTTTGGAACCGTAAAACTCCCACGGTAAAATACTTTCATGTTTTTGGTTGTAAATGCTATGTGTTAAATTATATAAATCAATTGCATAAATTTGATTATAAATCTTTGGATGGATATTTCATTGGTTATTCTAACAATTCTAAAGCATATCGTGTCTATCTTATTAGTCAGAAGGAGGTTATAGAATCTACTAATGTTCTCTTTTAAGATCTTGATCTTTTAAAAAACAGGGTAGATGATGAGTTATCTCTTAATCACAATCGTGATAATACTAATGGTGTTGAGCAAACTGTCAATGAGAAAGAACAAGTCAGTTCTGATGTTACAGAAAAGGATGCTGATACAGAGACTGTTGTTGAGACTACAGCAGAACCACCGTCTGAGGTTCAGAACAAAAGAAAGGGATCTAGAGTGCATAAACATCATTCAACTCAGGATATTATTGGAGATCCACAAGGTCAGAGACAGAAAAGGCATAAAGAGATTAATTTCAAGGATCTAGCAAGCTATAATTGTTTTGTTTCTATGGTTGAACCGAAGAATACCTCTGAGGTATTGAAAGATGAGTACTGGATTGCTGCAATGCAGGACGAGCTACTACAATTTGAGAGGAATGCTGTCTGGGAGTTGACAGAACCACCACAGAACGCCAACATTATTGGAACCAAATGGGTTTACAGGAATAAGACGGATGAGAAAGGCAATGTGATAAGGAACAAAGCAAGTTTAGTAGCAAAAGGTTATACCCAAATTGAAGGTTTGGATTATGACGAAACATTTGCTCCTGTGGCAAAGATGGAGGCCGTAAGGATATTACTTGCTTTAGCATGTTCTTTGAATTTGAAGCTGTATCAAATAGATATAAAGACAACCTTTCTTAATGGCAAAATCAAGGAAGAGATCTATGTTGCCCAACCGATTGGATTTGAGGATCCGAAGTATCCAAATCATGTTTATCGAGTCAAAGGCGCTTTATATGGATTGAAACGGGCACCCAGAGTCTGGTATGAGAGATTGTCTAAGTATTTGGTGGACAATGGATTCAAAAGAGGAAATGCAGACAAGACGTTGTTCGTGAAGCGTCAGAACGACCACTTAACGATTGCTCAAGTGTGTGTTGACGATATTATTTTTGGATTGACTTCAATCAAACTCAGAAAGGAATTTGTTGATGCTATGAAATCAGAGTTTGAGATGTCTATGATGAGAGAATTACACTACTTTTTGGGATTACAGGTTAAGCAAGAAGATGATGGTATTTTTCTATGTCAAGAGAAGTATGCAAGAAACATGTTGAAAAAGTTTGATATGGATGATTGCAAGGTAGTCAGAACTCCGCTAGGACAACATGAGAAACTGAGCAAAGATGATGATGGAAAATCAGTGGATCAAAAGACAAATAGAAGCATGATTGGAAGTTTACTGTACCTCACTGCAACAAGACCAGATATTTCATTTAGTGTAGGTGTATGTGCAAGGTTCCAATCCGATCCTAAGGAGTCTCATATGAAAGCAGTAAAGCGGATCATGAGATATATTAAAGGGACATTGAATATTGGAATCTGGTTTTAAAAAAGGTCATCACTTGACTTGATTGGATTTACAGATTCTGACTTGGCAGGTTGTTGCGACGACAGGAGATCTACCACTGGAGGCTGCTTCTACTTGGGAAACAATTTAGTAAGCTGGTATTCCAGAAAGCAAAACATCGTAGCTCTATCAACAGCCGAGGCAGAGTATATTGCTGCCACATGTTGCTGCTCACAACTTCTTTGGATGACGCAACTACTCGAGGACTATGGTATTCATAAGGATAACTTTTTAGTTTTATGTGATAATACTAGTGCTATAAATATCTCTAAAAATCCTGTTTTACATAGTAGGAGTAAGCATATTGTTATTCGTTATCATTTTATTAGAGATCTTGTAGAGGATAATGTTTGCAGGATTGAGTATATCGCGTCGTTGGAACAACGGGGGACATCCTAACAAAAGCTTTAGATGGAGAAAAATTTGAAGGCCTAAGAAGCACCTTGGGTCTTTCCTACCACAATTAAATTACCTATGGACTCGGGCCTGACCATTTTACTTGTTGAGAATCTTTTTATAGGCCCAATTCAAGTTTAAATGGAGAAACTTTATCCGGATGACTATCATTGATCATGGCAATCGAGGTGACGTCACAGCAGCATCTGTAACCGCTGCACGCCATCAATCACGTCGTACACCCTCAAAACTGCCAAACACCCTTTCAACTTCCGGCTATTCCTCCATTTAAGGTCCACTTTCTCTCCATCTCAATTCAAACTTTCCCCCACTTTTCAAATTTGAATCTTAGCAGAAAGTTTCAAAAAATGGTGAACGTTTCCGACCCCGACGCACCTCATTCCGCCACTTCCTCCGCCACAAGCTCGCCGTCGGGATCACCCATAGACGCCCAACCTATTTCAGTCCTACCCCCAGTCCTTTATCTTCCAGGTCCCACTGCTGCTGCAACTTCCGAACAACCCCCTACTGAAACTGAGCCAGAAACCCAAAATCCTCCTAACCCTAACCCTGAAATCACATTTGACCCCTCAATTGTTGATGGCGTAGTCGCCAGAACCAATGGATTAATTATCCCAATAATCCCCGAATGGCCAGTTTCCAAACAGAAGGCCAAGAAATTTTCTGATGCATTGTATAAATTTTTCTTGCATGAAACAGATAATCTGGAACCCCAGGAATCCCAAAGACTGCAAATAATGATTCGGATAGATCAAGACCGGACCATCCCGGAATCCATTAACATGGATTCCCCACATCGGATTTAAATAAAGATGGAAGAAGGCCAACAAGCATGAAGAGGCCCAAAAGGAGCTCGTCGGAAAAGTGGCCGGAGAACAGCCGGAACCACCACCGGAAGTCAGACAAGATATTTTGTAAAAGTGTAGAAAATAAGGGCATGCGAATTTTGGCTAAGACATCGAAGCCAATTCGGTATAGCCAATTCGGTCTAAACCGAATTGACCCCAATGCGGTCTAAAACCGCATCACCTCCATGCCTTAGAAATTTTCCATAGTCTCTTCAATTCGGTATACCCAATTCGGTCTACCATAAACCGAATTGACTAAATCGCATTCATAATATTATTTCCTAAAGCCCTCAATTCGGTATGATTGGCCAATTCGGTATAAACCGAATTGCCTCCTAAACCGAATTGCCTTCAGTTATTATTGTTAGTATTATTGTGTAAGTGTTTAATTCGGAATTGGTGCCCAATTCGGTTTAAACCGAATTACCTCCCCCTAGACCGAATTGACCTATTTTTCCTTTTGTAATAGATAGGTTTGGTGAGACCCATGCGGTCTTCCAATTCGGTTTACACCATGCAAATTCGGTATAAACCGAATTGCTCTTCCCTAAACCGCATTGCGTCATTTTTTATGTAATTTTCATTTCTTTTGCTTTCTAAAGGGCTTGGCCTGTAAATATGACCTCCCCCTTCATTTGTAAACAACTTTGCTTATTATTGAAATCCATTCTCATAATTTCAAAGTTCACAACTGAGAGCACTCTTTCAAAGGTGTTCTCCCCCATCCGTGTTTGTCTTGAACTTATGTTCATTTCCCTCACGCCATCAAGTTGGAAACTTTCTCGATGGATTGTCAATGAATGATGCACTTGAAGGAAGCCATTTGTCTTGAGCTTGACTCACTTCCCTTGGCAAGTTCAGATCCCCTTCATTCATAAGTTTCTCTACCTTTTATCTTATAAGTTAGTTTTATCATCCTACATCATATCCGCCTTTGTGTGTGTGTTCTTGTTCTTCATCAATCTTCATATCCATATCCTTCTAATCATCATTTTACCTAACCCTAAAATTCAGTCAACACTAATCCGGATATTGCCACTAATCAAGTTTCGATCTACGACATATATATAGAAATTTGGTATCAGAGCCAAACTTGTTAGTGCAATAGGATTATTCTCCATATTTCCGTGTCTTAGATTGTATTTCTCTTCTTACTTAAATCTAGAAAACCCTAAAATTATTTGTGTCTATAGCTCTCGGCCATACCATTCTCTCCATAACATATTTTTGCTTTGTTTTGTTGTTGATGTTAGTCTTGTTATCCTAATCTCATGTATGAATGTGCTTGCATGATTATTTGAGTTTATTGGATTAAACGAGATTATTGTTAGCAAACAGTGAAGGGTTTTCGGGTTTGGGAGTGAGGTTTGTATTCTTGGTATTCATTTTGTTCTTGACAAGATTCATCTTGTTCTTGGCAAAATTTGATGTAATAGCATAGTTGATCTTGCATTGGAAAGACTAGTGTATGTAGCCGTGATCATTAAGTGTCTAATCATTTGTGTTGATTTGGCGCCTTGAACAGGGGGATTGGATTTGTGATATTGTAAAATATAGTCTGCATTTAATTCTCCAAGGGAGCACAAGACATCCAACCAAAAAAGGAAGAAGAAAGTCAAATATTGCGGGCCATTCATTTTGAAAGCAATTCGGTCTACCCTTCAATTCGGTATAAACCGAACTAGCTAGCATAAACCGCATCAATCCTCGTACGGAAGAAAATTGCCAAAGTTCACACTCCAATTCGGTTTAAGCCCCAATTCGGTATTCCATCTAAACCAAATTGCCCCTAAACCGAATTGCCTGGAGGATTTGCGCATCAAGCACCAAGACATCAATTCGATCCCATCAATTCGGTCTACTGGAGCAACATATATACCGAACTGGACCCTCTAAACCGCATCGGTTACCTCAGAATTTTCAAAGTGTTGTGGTGCAGCTCCATCAATATTATTTTTCTTCTATATATTTGAGTGTTTTGAGCGAATTTACAATAAAGTGAATATCGGACTGGCACAATTTGAAACCTAGCTCGAGAAGCCACTTGAGTACTTGTACAATAAAGTGGATATCGTGACTGGCATTTTGTGAAACCTAGCTCGAGAAGTCATTTGAGTAAATTGGGTTTTATTTTCCCGAGTGCATTTTCTTGTGAGCTTTTGTTTTCCACTTCTAAATTGGGACAAATATCACTGTTCTTTGCTTGCGATATCTGTTTAAAACTGTGAACTTGATCAGATTGCAGTGCATGCATGCATATCTGTGCGTTCCTTGATTGAGTCGAACTGTTCAATTTGACTCTTGAACTGTGCGTACAAATATCTGTGTGTACTTATTTTGCATCTGATTGAACTATTTGAGCAGGTGACGAACTGAAGTGGTGTTGAGAACCAAAGACTGAGTGCAAATTGGAGAGTTCACTCTACATATTTCAGCACTTATTTTTTTGACCTACATATATCTATGTTATTTTTCTGATTATCATGGCAGGAAACACAGAGCCAAATTTGACTGACATCATGGAGATGCTTCGAGCAATGAGCGAGAGTACTGTTAAAAGGGCGGACTTCGAAATCCTTAAGCAAACTCTTGATGCTAATGTTTCTAATATTTCTGCTGTAAATGAGCGCATTGATAATCTGAGTAATGAATTTGCAGGGCGCATGAAACAGCAAAATGAGGCTTTGGCACCGCGATTGATGCAATGGGTTGAACGAAGGTTGGAAGATGCATTCTATAATCCTTCCACTTCAGGAAAAAATGGAGCATCTGGAAGCAATAGTCACGTTCAGGGAAATGACATGGCTGATGCAGAGGAGGCCCTAGCTGAAAGGGAAGAAGAACAGGTCGCCATCGGGACATTTGATCGACGACAAGGGCCTCGTGCTCCGAGGCCACCTCCTATGGCACCAATCCACCCGCCTCCAGTCGGCGAAAGACTGCGTATCAATGATCCAATGGCCATGCCTCCACCACCGATGCCAAACAGACCCCGAAATGCACCTACAATAAACATGGATGATCCAGATGACGTGGACGACAATCTGCAATGCATTAAGTTCATCATTCCTACTTTCAGAGGAACCAGTGATCCTAATGAATTTCATGACTGGAAAAACACCATGGAGATGATCTACAACTGCCACAATTATTCTGATTTAAAAAAGATCCAATTGGCGGTTCAGGAATTTAAGGACTATGCCCAACTCTGGTGGCAAAAGTTCACGGATCATCACAATGCTGGACAGCCCCAAGTCACTGACTGGGAATATTTTCTGCAACTCATGGAAAGAAGATTCGTGCCTCCTACCTACAAACCAGACATGTACATGAAGGTGATCAGTCTAAAGCAGGATTCAAGAACTGTTGAGGAATACTACCGTGAAATGGAAATGCTTATGATGCGAGCACAGTTCAATGAAGATCTGTTGATCACCCTGACCAGATTTTCCAAAGGTTTGAGACCCGAAATTTTTGAAGAAATGGACATGAGATGATATGTGAATATCACTGATTTGGTGAGGAAAGTGGCAAAGTTCGAGGCCCAACTCAAGAGAAGGACCTATAGGACTTCCACCGGTTACAACCCTAATAAACCTTGGTTGATTAGACCACCAGAACGGACAGAGAGACCTAAAAGCCCCCAGCCAACACCGTCGCCGGTTCGTGATGAGGGAGGTTACAAGCCTAAGAGGTTTGAATTGGGCAAAAATTTCAGGGAATACAACCGGGAAGATAGAAACAGAAACCAGGGTCGAGAACAACACCCACCAACCAAAGACAAAAGAGAATCACTTGTTGGAAATGCGGCAAGAAAGGCCATTATGCCAATGAATGCAATAATCCGAGGCGAGTGGCAATACTCAATACTGGCGAAGAAGAGAGACCAGTGATCGAGGTTGAACCAGGAGTGTTCAGAGTTGTTGATTTAGAAGAAGAGGATGACTGTGATGAAGATCTGAGACAATACCAAATGGATGAACCAGTCAATCCAAAAGTCGATGAGAACAATGAAGAAGACGTAAATCTGCTTGTAGCAATGAGAGCCTTAAATGCTGACAGAGAGCCAGAAATATCCTCCAACGAACAAAGGGAGAATCTCTTCCATCGTCGTTGCACTATTCAGGGCAATAATGCCACTGTCATTGTTGATAACGGAAGCTGCACTAATATTGTCAGTTTATATGCTGTGCGCAGATTGCAGCTACCAACAGAGGAGCATTCCAGTCCCTACTTACTACACTGGATGAACAACAGTGGCAAAACCAAGGTCTCCCAACAAGCATGGGTCCCTATCACAAAGGGCACCTACTCGGAAAGAGTATTATGTGATGTTGTTCCCATGAATGCATGTCACGTTTTGCTTGGAAGACCGTGGCTTTATGATAAGGATGCCACTTACCGAGGAAAATCCAATGTTTTATATTTTAAACATGGGCAGAAAGAATATCTGTTTAAACCGCTTTCTGTAAAAGCTGCCAGACTAGACCAGGAGAAGTTGAAAAATAAAGTAGCTCAAGCGGAAGCTGACCACAAGGCAAAGGAAAGAGGAAAAGCCAAAATAGGTGAAGATTCATCAAGCTTGGATCAATGTCTGATATTGACAAAGACTGCATTTCAGCAAGCAGCACAAGAACCTGACTTCTCAGGTCACTGTTTTCTTGCATTAATTAAACCTGATGAATCTGTCAACAGAACAGTTCCTACTGCACCTGATTTGCCTTTGGAATTTTTCAGGATGCTTGACAAGAATCAAGATATTTTCCTGGAAGAAGTGCCATTTGGATTACCACCACTCCGAGGTGTGGAACATCGTATTTGACTTTGTGCCCGGAGCTTCCATTCCCAACAAACCAGCGTACCGCATGAATCCCGAGGAGACAAAGGAAATTCAGCGGCAAGTACAAGCATTGCTCGAAAAAGGTTGGGTTCGAGAAAGTTTATCTCCGTGTGCCGTTCCAGTCCTGCTCGTTCCAAAGAAAAATGGCGAATGGCGTATGTGTGTTGATTGCCGAGCAGTCAACGCTATTACGGTCAAATATCGTCACCCAATTCCACGACTGGACGACATGCTGGATGAGCTTGGTGGTGCTAGTCTCTTCACCAAAATTGATTTAAAGAGCGGATATCATCAAATCAGGATGCCAACAGGGGATGAATGGAAGACCGCCTTCAAGACGAAATTTGGTCTATATGAATGGCTCGTTATGCCATTCGGTCTTACAAATGCCCCCTCTACATTTATGCGTTTAATGAATGAGACTCTTCGGCAATTCAAAGGAAAATTTGTAGTATTTTATTTTGATGACATTCTTATTTATAGCTGTACATCAATCGATCTTGTAAATCATGTGCAACATGTACTGGATCGATTGAGAGAAGTTCGCCTGTACGCCAACTTCGAGAAGTGTAGCTTCTGTGTGCCGGAGGTGACATTTCTTGGGTTTGTCGTAGGAATAGATGGACTGAAAGTGGACGAATCAAAGATCAAGGCTATATCTGACTGGACGCCGCCAACTACTGTGCATGAAGTACGCAGTTTTCTGGGTTTGAGTGGTTTCTTCAGAAGATTCGTCCCACAGTTTAGCGTCATTGCGGCCCCGATTACTGCACTACTTAGGAAGGACATTCCATTTAAGTGGGGGCCAGCACAACAAAAGGCATTCGATGACCTCAAGGATAGGCTCACTCATGCCCCTGTCCTAGCATTACCAAACTTCGATCTGCCATTTGAAATTGAAAGTGATGCGTCAGGAACGGGCATGGGAGCAGTGTTGCTTCAAGAAGGAAGACCAATAACATATTATAGTGAGAAGTTCAGTGGAGCACAATTGAACTATTCCACATACGACAAGGAATTGTATGCTGTTGTTCAATCATTGAGGACATGGCAACACTATCTGAGAGGAAGAGAATTCGTGATCAACACTAATCATGAGACACTTAAACACATAAGGGTTCAGGAACAATTGAGCAAACGACATGCTTGGTGGAGCACATTTATAGAGTCATTTCCTTACGTGATTAAATATAAAAAAGGGAAAGACAATGTGGTTGCAGACGCACTCTCCAGAAGAACAGCATTGACCACATTTGCAACTACTCACCTCTTTGGATTTGAGCATATCAAGAGTCAGTACTCCACTGACGGAGATTTTAGAGTGTTGTACGAGAGGACAAAGCAGAATGGTTCAAGGAGTTTTCCCAACTAAACAGGTTTCTATACTATGGAAACATATTTTGCATCCCAAAGGGATCTGTCAGGGAGTTACTAATTCAAGAGGCTCACGGAGGTGGTCTCATGGGACACTTTGGGAAAGATGCAACTCCGGGAATTCTCATCGAAAAGTTCTACTGGCCGAAGATGCAAGCTCAAGTTGTTCGCTTCATCGCTAAGTGCTTGGTCTGTCTGAAGGCCAAGTCAACTGTTAAACCCCACGGCTTATATCAAGCATTACCTGTGCCAGAAGGACCCTGGCTAGACATATCAATGGACTTCGTGCCTGGACTACCACGGACTGCAAGAGGCAAAGATTCAATCTTTGTGGTAGTTGATCGATTCTCCAAGATGGCACATTTCATACCATGTGCGAAGACCAATGATGCCAGGCATATCTCGAATTTATTCTTCAGGGTAGTGGTACGTCTTCATGGAGTACCAAAGTCAATTATGTCAGACCGAGATGCCAAGTTCGTAAGAAGGGATTTTGGCGTGAGATGGGTACACAACTTTTATTCTCAACGTCTTACCATCCTCAGACGGACGGGCAGACAGAAGCGGTAAATCGCGTATTGGGTAACCTTCTACGCATAATTACTTCTTCGAGCTCTAAAAGTTGGGATGAATGTTTGCCTTACATTGAATTTGCTTATAATCGCCACATTCATCGTGCCACACACATGTCACCCTTCGAGGTTGTTTATGGATTTAACCCGATGACCCCTCTCGATTTTCTGCCACTACCTAGTAGTGAGCGTCTTAACTTCAATGGCAGAGACAGGCCTAAAGCAATCAAGGATCTGCACGAGAAGGTTCGGAACAGCTTGCTGAAGGCATCGGAGACATATGCCAAATTTGCCAACGGGGGAAGAAAAAGGCTGTTGCTGAAACAAGGAGATTGGGTCTGGGTGCACATGAGAAAAGAACGTTTTCCTGCACAGACACATGGCAAACTCGCATCTCGCGGAACTGGACCTTACAAAGTCCTAGAGAAAATCAACGACAATGCCTATCGGATTGAGCTTCCTGATGATTTTAATATTAATCCGACTTTCAATGTTGCTGATTTATCTCTGTTCGAAAGAGATGATGAGTTGGATTCTGATCGGTTGCTGTCTCAACCTTCCCAAGGGGGTGGGGATGGCGTAGTCACCAGAACCAATGGATTAATTATCTCAATAATCCCCGAAGGGCCAGTTTCCAAACAAAAAGCCAAGAAATTTTCTGATGCATTATATAAATTTTTCTTGCAGGAAACAAATAATCTGGAACCCCAGTAATCCCAAAGACTGCAAATAATGATCCGGATAGATCAAGACCGGACCAGCTCGGAATTCATTAACATGGATTCCCCACATCGGATTTAAATAAAGATGGAAGAAGGCCTCAGGATGCACAAGGAGAGCCCAACAAGCATGAAGATGCCCAAACAGAGCTCGTCGGAAAAGTGGCCAGAGAACAGCCGGAACCACCACCGAACGTTGGACAATATATTTTGTAATAGTTAGAAAATAAGGGCATGCGAATTTTGGCTAAGGCATCGAAGCCAATTCGGTATAGCCAATTTGGTCTAAACCGAATTGACCCCAATGCGGTCTAAAACCGCATCACCTCCATGCCATAGAAATTTTCCATAGTCTCTTCGATTCGGTATACCCAATTCGGTCTACCATAAACCGAATTGACTAAATCGCATTAGTAATATTATTTCCTAAAGCCCTCAATTCGGTATGATTGGCCAATTCGGTATAAACCGAATTGCCTCCTAAACCGAATTGCCTTCAGTTATTATTATTAGTATTATTGTGTAAGTGTTCAATTCGGAATTGGTGCCCAATTCGGTCTAAACCGAATTACCTGCCTCTAGACTGAATTGACCTATTTTTCCTTTTGTAATAGATAGGTTTGGTGAGACCAACGCGGTCTTTAGTCCCAATTCGGTTTACACCATGCCAAATCGGTATAAACCGAATTGCTCTTCCCTAAACCGCATTGCGTCATTTTTTATGTAATTTTCATTTCTTTTGCTTTCTAAAGGGCTTGGCCTATAAATATGACCTCCCCCTTCATTTGTAAACAACTTTGCTTATTATTGAAATCCATTCTCATAATTTCAAAGTTCAAACCGAGAGCACTCTTTCAAAGGTGTTCTCCCCCATCCGTGTTTGTCTTGAACTTATGTCCATTTCCCTCACGCCATCAAGTTGGAAACTTGCTCGATGGATTGTCAATGAATGATGCACTTGAAGGAAGCCATTTGTCTTAAGCTTGACTCACTTCCCTTGGCAAGTTCGGGTCCCCTTTATTCATAAGTTTCTCTACCTTTTATCTTATAAGTTAGTTTTATCATTCTACATCATATCCGCCTTTGTGTGTGTGATCTTGTTCTTCATCAATCTTCATATCCCTATCCTTCTAATCATCATTTTACCTAACCCTAAAATTCAGTCAACACTAATCCGGATATTGTCACTAATCAAGTTTCGATCTACGGCAGTTGATGAAATCGTTCGAAAGATAAATGCTGAGCACAACACTCCACCTCTTTCCCCCCTGCAAAATCAAGGTTTGCACGACATGAGTCAAGAGGAACTGCTGAGGTTACTGCTTCACAGCAAACTGGAGATCTTAATGCTGTTGCAACCACGCCGGAACCACGGAGGAAATCCACCAGAAAGCGAAAGGAGCCCACTCCTACGCCTACTCCAGCACCAGAAATCCACTTCGAAGAAACCACAGAAAGAACCACGACAACCCCCTGCTGCTTTGAAAGCTGAAGATGCCTATAGTCTCAAGTTCTACACTCGAGAAATGAGGGCATTTTCGAAGGAAGTTGTAAAAGGCACGGAGTTTAAGCCCGAAGAGATTTTCAAGCACAATTATTATGTTGTTCTAGGTTTCTCGGATCACCTGCAGGAAAGGTATTTGATTTTTTGGGCTAAGGGTCTCACGCGCTACTCACCTAGTCATGTTCGCGAGTTCTATGCGAATCTACATTCTGAAATCATTAATCCACACTCTGCCTGGTTCGGTAAGATTTACATACGCGGAAAATTCCATGAACTAACCCCTGCTGTGATTCTCAAGTTGTTGAAGCTGCCACCAAACGACGACATGAGTGACTGTTTGGATCTAATGCCGGAGGACAACCTTACTACTACACTGGCCATTTCTAATCAGAAGGTCAAGAGCTTTGGCAGTAATAAGTTCAGTGTTGTACGACTTACATTGAAGTACTACTGCTTGTACCAGTTCTGTTGTTCCAACATCCTTCCGACGTTGAATCAGTCTCAAGTCAGCACTACCATGGGTAAACTTGTTCTCTGTGTCGATAAACATATGGGTTTAGTCAATTTTGGCTATTTTCTTCTCAAGTAAATGCTAGGATATACCTATGGGAGAATCAAGAATACAGCCAATTTACCCTACCCTGCACTCATCACCGAATTCCTCCTATCCATTGGTGTGAAAATCAAAGACAAGCATCTGGTTGCTCTGAAGGAGTACAAACCACCTCCAAACTTGATGGATATGCATAATGATTTAAAAAATGGTCCTCCTCTCACTGGCCCTGCCCTTGTACACTAGCTGAAGCAAAGGATTCTTCGTCAGAATGAGAAGTTGAAAACCTGGAGCCAGGAAGCAATGGCTATAAAAAGGGAGAATATTAAAATTCTTCATATGCTTCCATTGTCTTTTGATGCAGCTGATTTGCAGGATGAGGATGAGGATCTTGCTCTTGATGATGAAGATTGATAATCCATCATGGGGGAGTTTTGGTGTTGATGCTGACATTTGCTGAAATCTGAATAATGTTTATGGTAGTCATGACCACTGGGTAACGAAATTTCTAAACTTTGGTTATTTTGGTATGGTTATTGTTGGACAATATTTGTGGATGTTTGATGACTGTTTTGGTTTTTGAACTGATTTCTGAAACTGGATTACTTTTGAACTTGATCTATTATTGGTCTGTAATAGCTTTTAGGTAATTCTGATGACTGCTGAACTACTCTGCTTTTATTTGCTCTGATGATACTTTGCACTGTGATTATGCTCTGAATGTTGATGGGTGTTGTTTCTGATTCGTTTTGAGTATTCCTTAACATCCTATTTGTGAATCACATTTATTTTTCTATGATATAATCTCTTGTACTCTTTGAACTTAGATAGTTTCAACACCATTTTGGTGATGGAATTATCATCTCCACAAGAGTGGGGGAGATTGTTGTTATCACTAACTAGCTCCTGTGCAGATGAAGTAGTTCCATGGTTGTTGAAACTACGCTAGAACGACCACATCAGTTACTGTCAGTTTTGCGCGACAGTTACCTGATCTGTGCGCACATTCCAACCGACTTAGGCGTATTTAATCTGTATCTCAGAGTCTATATACTTATGATTAGGTTCCATGTAATTAGTAGATTCATTATCGAGTTGTATTTTTCACATTTTACACATTTTACACACACTTTGAGTCAGTTATTCTCTCCAAGATTTGATCGTTCCATTCTTTGAGAGAGTTAGGAAATTCCTTGTGTTCATACTACATTTTTTAAGATCATTTTGTACACACGAGGTCTGAATTGCATTGATTCAACATGTTTTCTTGTTGGAAAAATCTCCTCTACAACACCCGATTGAAGAGGCTTTGTAGAAGCGTTCAAAGATTGAAGGAGATGGATTCAGGAAGACTTCTATGCCGAGATGCCATGGTTCTTGAAGCCTGAACAATTAGAGAGTTCAAATTGGACAGGATCGTCCGGAGGCTGAAATTGTGGGGGAGTCGCGACTACAGTCTGTCTGCAAACAGGGAAGTGTTGCATTAGAGTTTGAATTGATTGTTCTTGAGTCTTCTAGGTCTAGGTTTTCTTGAGTTTTAGTATAAGTCACCTGGATTGCAATCCCTCAGACGTAGATCCTTTGGATTGAACTGGGTCACCAAATTCTTGTGTTTTTACTTTCCGCTGAACACTCTGTGCACACACATACCACTCGTTATTCGGTAGTTTAGACCACGGCTCGACGACGTTAGTTTTATCAAGATTTCACATAATCTAGGACCAACAATATATTTATACAATATAATAATAAATTAAACAGTTTAAAGAATTTTTTTTGGTTGACATTCAAGCTTTAATTTAATTTAATTATTTGTTCATTCATTTCAAAATCAGAATCTTCTTTCAATTAAAGAGCCATAATTTAACTTTTGACTTTCTAATTATTTTTTGGATGAGTCGAAGCAGGAAAAATTTGACTTTCTAATTTAAGTCCCCTATTCATTAAGGATTATACTTATATACACATATCTGGTGCAACCAATCCATTTTATGGAATGTACACGAATCACGATAGTGGAGTATCAATTTTTATTTATTTTTGGAAATGAGACTTGAACCAAGTGGTCATGTTTCATGCCTTCCAACCTTTGTCGATACATAAATGTCAATGTTTACCAAAAAAATATTTATTTTTTATTTTTTTATTTCTTAAGTTAAAAAGTACTACTACTATTTTTTGGATATGTTATTATTATTTGAAAATAAATACACGTGTTACCATCACAATCTATAAGAAAGTAATAAAAGGTAGGAGATGAATGGGTGAATATTTCAACATACAATCGTAAGATCGAATGATTGAGAAACTAATTTATGAACAAATTTATTTTGGTATAGTAATTTGATACTTTTTTTTGGTCATTCACATCTGGAATCTCATTTTATTGGGAAAATTAGTTCCCATAAAGAAACATGCCTCTCATAAAGAGAGGTTGGTTTCCCAATAGATACTACCTTCGTTTCCGTGAAATTATTCATTATTCAATTTTGATTCATATTTATGTAATAGTTATAGAAGAAAAAATATAGTCAAGTGAGATCTTGTTAGAATCGTTTCATCTTGTATTTTTAGAATATCAAATTTTTATAATTTTTACTTGTACACATCATAAGTTATTCTTTGTTAAAAATATGCATTGAATTGTGTGCCCATAGTAAATGTTACAGATTCATGAAAACAGATGAAGTATATAAGTATGTTCTATACTGATATTGGAATAAGAGACATTAATTAAAAATGGAGAAATCTATATTATCTTACCACATACCCAATTGGTAAGTAATGTAATACGAAGTATTTTTTTTAAGGAGCCATTAAAAGCCTGGAAAAGGGATGGTGGAAATTCATGGCACACAAATCACAATGGAGAAAGATAGGAAATCGGGTGAGGATTCAGTCTTGACCCTTCTATTTGAAATTATCATTTCCTCTATATGGTTTAAAAAGAATCCACTCACTAAAAATACTGATTTAAATAATCCATGAACAAAATTTATAGCCATAAATGCCCACACACTCATCGACCTTTTTGGTTAATTCACGAAGTAGCAAATTTCAACATTTAAATAATCTCGCATGTATCGTGCATGATTATTTATTATCATTTTTTTAAAAAGGAAAAAATATAATTCAATTTAACAACATGCAAATAATAACCAGAAGAACCTTATTTGAGGGTCATTAAAGTAGCATCGATGCATATACTGACTAATTTCATACTTCTTCCCTATTTGAATAATGTTAACGTTTGCATAGTAAATATTATTCACTGAGTAATTTTGATTCGCTTTTTTCATACAGTTACATAAGATAAAACATAGTCAAGTAAGATCTTATTAGATTCGTTTAATCACGTAGTTTTATAATATTAAAGTTTTATAATTTTTTATTTTATAAAATTTAAAATATTAATCTTTAAAATTATGTATTGAATTACGTGAAAACTTAAAATGTTAAATTTTTTTGGATACGGAGGGAGTATTTATATAATAATATGGTTATAAGTAACATAGTATCACTACAAATATGCACATTTTTTTTCGAGAAAGCCATAGCTAATTTAAAAAAAACAATAATATACTAAGAAATTGCATTATTTAATTTTTCTGCTTATATAATGATTAGTACTTGCATATTCCCTGAAGATTGTGTACTTGCCATCTATTCAAGCCACGCAAGAATAATAATGACTGGAAATTTAAATTTGTCCAGTATTTAAAATCAACTTTTTCTTTTTTTGAGTTGAAATGTGATTAAAAATATATTGATATTTTAGAGGGCTAAATAATTCATACTATATTATCATGATCCAAGGTATGCATGGCTACTTTACTTATTGAAAAGCCCAATGCTTACATGATTGCTCTAATGTCAGTATATAGTATATGAAGTATTCCCTCATCCGTCCCATCAAATTTGGCCATTATTCTTTTTTAGGGTGTCTCACAAAATTTGACCACTTTTCATTTTTAGATAAATTAAAATAATATAAGTTTGATTAAAATTTTAATTGTTGTCAAATTACATTAAAAGTGTTCACTTTTACCATTCTGCACAAATTCCAATGCACTTTTACTTTTCTACCCAAAGTCCCTAACATTTATTTAATTCTTAATATTTTAAAATTGGTACAAATAAAAATTGTATAAAATATATATTATGAAACTACACGATTAGACGATTATAACAAGATCAAACTTAAATATTTTTCTCTAATTGTATCATTAAATAATATTAAGTCAAAATTAAATAATAAATTAAGTTAAAATTAAATAATACAGTAAATAGTATCAAAATTCATTCGAATTTTAAACACAAAATGCATAGCTACACCACTTTAACTACTAAACTCCACTACCTAAATTACCGTGCCCAAAAGAAAGTAGCCACATTTCGCGGGACGGAGAGAATATAATGATATGATATACGTACAAGTTATATAAATATTGATGATGATTTTCCTTTTCCCTCAA
Source organism: Hygrophila difformis (assembly GCA_030278955.1). Lineage (NCBI taxonomy): Eukaryota > Viridiplantae > Streptophyta > Magnoliopsida > Lamiales > Acanthaceae > Hygrophila > Hygrophila difformis. Next base: position 11,333,170 of record JAOANR010000008.1, read on the forward strand.
CTTTTTTTTTCCACTGCAGAAAATCTACTTACATTACTTTTATGTACCCAATCTTCCTAAAGATCAAAAGGGGGAATATCTTTTACACTTTGGGAAAATAATTATCTACTACTACTATCACTGCAGCCCTATGGCTGCAAGGCTACAATAATATGCATACAACATGTATATATATAGGGCACTATGATGAAATTTGAATTTCTTTCTTTTGAGTTTGGCCTCCTTTTCATTTCTTGATTTTCAACTATGTAAGCAGTCATTAGTACTTTTGATGTTTAATTCATAATAATGTATGTGATGATAATAATGAATTAGGGTTAACTAGATCAAGAACCCTAGCTTTATTAGAGGAGTAATGCATGGAGTAAAATTGCATTGTATGTGTGGGAGTTGTTATGATCGAAATGGGTGGTGGTTATATATCATGTTTTTTTATTTCTGCAGGTCTGAGTGGAGACATTCTCATTAACTGCAGAAAGCAAGAAACCATATAGCTCTACTACATATATATGGGATTATTGGGATGTTTGAGAGTTAGCGGATTCACTAGCAGATAGAAAATTTGGAGAGAGAATTGTGAGAGGACATGCTATTTCAATCCGCTATATGCTCCTAAATCTACTTACAACCAAACACACCCTATATATGGTGTGTGTATGTGTCTGATTTAATTTTTTGAAAGATAGTCCGGTATTTGACATATATATATATATGGATGGAAAATATGTAGGACCTCACTATCAATATTTGCTTCTATGTCGACCTACTATACCGACTCATATTCGGTGGTGGTCGCGTGTGTATTATAGTATAAATACCACTACCTCCTTTCCTATATATGTTCTTTTTTTTTTTTTTTTTAGGGAAAGTCGTTTTTATTGATGAAAGCTAATAGCCTAGTTTTGAGTATTGTTTGAGACTTACAACAAACCAACAGGTACAACACCAACTTAACAGCAAGAACAAAAACAAAAACAAAAACAGTGCACACAAGTAGCAAAACGAAATGGAAGAACCACCCTATAGCATAGCAGCGGGACAAGCAGCACTGTCCAGACAAACCAACGCGGCAAAGACAGAGCAGAATAGCAGCCAATACAAAATCGAAAGCCACCCTACATATGTTCTTAAATGACACTTTCTTCATTTTGTGCAATTCAATATATATTTTTAATTATTAATAAATAAAAAAAGTATACAAGTAAAAAGTATAAAAATTTGATCTTTTAAAACTACGTTGCTAGACGAATCTAATAAGATCTTACTTGACTAGATTTTTCTTACTTATTTGTGCTAAAAAAATTGATTAAAGTTACTCAATGAAGTTTTACCAAAAAAAGTTACTCAATTAAGAGTGACAAATACCCATCCCGTATCACTTATTTAAGAACGGATGAGTACTTATTACTCCATCTGTCCAAGTTAACGCGTCCTGTTTGATTTTGTGACATTGTTCATTGTTCAGCTTTTGCCTCAATTTTATTGTAAGTATATATTTAGAAAAAAATAATCAAGTTGGGCCGTGTTAAAATTGTATAATCACGTAGTTTTAAAATATGCATTTTATATAATTTTTCATTGTACATATTTTGAGATATTAACGATTGAAAAAATGCATTGGATTGTGTGTAAAAGTCAAACTGACAAGTTAAATGGGACGGATGGAGTATTATTTTCTTATTTTTTTTCAAATTATATAATTCTTTTTAAAAGTATTCTCTCAGTAATATGTAGGTCTTTTAACTTTATTTTTATTTTAACATAAATTTATGGTAGTTATATAAAAATGTTAATGATAAATAAAATGAGATTTTAATTAATTTTTAATATGTGAAAAAATAAATTTTATATTAAGAATTTATAATATTTTTTTTGACGAATTTGAAAAGCTAATCAACCTCCCGTCGCCCTTAGACTATCTCTATCCATGATCACCCCAACCACCCAACCATCCAATCATCTTATTATTTAATTAATTTCTCTTTCCTCCAACTCATCAATATTCACCCCATCCCAATTTTACATACTTTATCAATAACCACCCAACCATCCAACAATTTCATTATAATTATTCTTACTATTTATCATAATAAATTTTTTATTTTTAAAATAAAATAAATTAATCAAAATAATTATAAAATTTAATGATATTTTTTGGTAACCTAAATTTTAGTAATAATTAAATTGACAAAAATAAAAATTTGTTGTATATTTATAAAGAATTATAAAAATTAAAATTAAAATAATTATAAAATTTAATGATATTCTTATTATCTCAAGATTGGTGTCTATTTATAGGGAATTAAAAAATGGTAAAATTTTTTATATATTTTATATTTCATACGATTATATTAAATAAAAGATATATTAAGTTTAATTAAATAAAAACAATATAACTTATTACCCAATAAAATAAGTACAAGTGTCAAATTTTGAATGGTGGAGAGAAAGGGACCATGTGGTTGGATTTTGGGTTTGGTCGACCCTAACCTTATTTTACCAATCCAATTTTGAATTTTTTTTATTTTATGAAATGATGAAATGGAGGTCCATCCAATGGGACAATGTCATTGCTAAAGGTAGTCTTATAGCCAAACTGGCGATCGAGGCTTAATTAAGTAGTAGTAGTAGTAGTCCCTTAATTACATTCAAAAATCACAGACAATTACAATTGTCAATTAGCTAGGTCATGAAGTATTTAGTTTGTGTGATTAGATTGGATTATTAATCTCATTCTATATGTAGTACTAGTACAATATATAGTTTGTAATTAAACGCACTATAGCACCGTTCCTGGTGTTATTTTCACATGTATAAATGTTTTAACAGAAGATTTCTATATATCTCAAAATGACAATAAAAATAAATAAATAAATAAATAAATAAAGAATAAAAAAAATATATCATGTGTTAGCTTCTCGCTCGCTCGACATTCATTTCTTTTTAATTACAAAACCCATTCATTACAATAAACGATCTCTATATTCTTATTGAAACAAATTAAAGTCAATGGATTGGAAAAGAACTCCCCATTCATTTTATTATACTTCAAACTGGTCAGGTTAAATTTAAACAATACTTGTCGGAAATCCCACTTTGGGAGTTTGCTGTTCAAACAAACTACAGTGGGATGTTTGGGAGTCAGCAGATTCGCTAGCAGATAGCAGATTCGGAGAGAGAACTGTGAGGCAATATGCTCTTTCAATCCGCTATCCGCTCCTCAATCTACCAACATCCAAACATCCCCAGTATTCACACAAGGAAGCACCTACATCATATGCCCTGGAGAGAGAGAGAGAGAGGCAGAACGATTAAAGAGATAAATGAGAGAGAGAGGAAAGATGTCAGCATCAAATCAGTAATACTGTAGAAAATTAATGATGTATATTCTGTGTAGAGTCCAGACAACCTATGAAGAATAACACACACACAGAGTCACACACAAGAGTTAACAACAGCAGAACAAAACACGATCATGGATATTATTGAATAAATTTTGCGACTAAATTCGATCATCCACCCTTGTAGTTTGCTAATACTATTAGTAATATACTACTAATAAGTACTCTATATATTGAGCATAGCCACCCCACACCCCACCACTCAAGCAACAAATTCGACGTTTCTTTTGGATTTGGCCATCCATTCAAATTTCCAATCCAACCTACTATCATACACACATTACAGTATTACACACCACTGTTTATATATACCCTACTTTTTCCCCCACCCTATACATATACTGTATATATGTAAACCATGCAATAATGGCAATCCCCATTTCACATATGTATATACACATACATACATTTCTGTATATCTGTACTGTTAACAGTATTTCATCATCATAGCTATTCCTGGAGATATAGCAAAGGGCAAAAATCTAGTTCCTTCAATTCCACCATCAACAATTCCTTTGAATAAAGCTAAAAGCACAAGAAAGGGGATACCTAATTAGGGTTGTTAATTTTTGATGGAAGGGGGAAGATCAGGTTTGCCTTCTGTTTTCGATCATCACCATCACCATCACACTAGTCACCTGCAAATCTCCAGCTTCTCCCCGCCGCCTGCGGCCCATCATCCAGAAATGGGGTTTGTCCAGTTCGATGATCATAATCAGGTTTTGAGCTTTCTGGTGGCGCCGCCGCTGCAGTCTTCTTCTCAGCCCCTTGACGCCGCCGCCGCTGCGTCGTCCAAGGCGACCACCGCCAGCAATACCAACGCCAATAATGCTTCCTTAGGGTTTAATATTCATAATGAGATTGTAAGCAGACCGTCATGGAATAACGACCAGCAGGTAGTTAATTAGTTAATTAATTCTCTCAATCTCTCTCTAGAACTTGATTGTGGGTTTGAATTCCTCCCGTGAATGATTTTTCCCAATTGATAATACAATTGAGTTGCTTTCGTTCTTGTTAATCGGTTGCTTCATTTCAAAGATCCCATTTTTACTGCTGTCTTTGTTTAATTCTTCGATTCATTCTTAATTTAAGCTCTGAATGAAGAAATTGAATTGCGTCAACATAATAGGTGGGAGGTGCTCTGCAGGATCCAACTAAAGCCACTGGTAATGATGAGAATTGCAGTGGTAACACGAACGAGGGAGGCAATTCATGGTATTATTACAACTTCCTTGAATCCCCACCTTTTCCTTTTCTATTATTCTTCTTACTTTCTAACATAATTGCATCAAGTATGGATTGTTCTCTCCTCTCTTTTCCTTCCCTTTTCCACAATCATGACTAGTTATGATCATTTTCATTTATCAAACCCTAGCCAGAGATACTTTAATGGCCCCATGTGGAATTTGATGAGATCCATCCTTATTTAGTAGAGCCTTTTGTTGGGCTTTTCCCATTGGGAAGATTTCCAAGGAAGTGGGAGAAAATGGCTTCTTTTTCCCCCTTTTCTTTTCTGTACACGTTGTATATACTATATGCAGCAGCCCTACACAGTTTTGTATATACACATATGTAAATATATATGTTTGTGTGTGTCTGTATCAGTAGTTGATCTTGAAAGAAGAAGATCCACTGTATACAACATTATTGAATTAATTAATTAATTCCATAGAGGAAGAAACACATCCTTGTGCCTTGTGGTGCTCTTGTCCAAATATCAATAGTGTGATCCACTGTAGTGAAGTCTGTCTGAGGAGGACAAAGTGCTGCTTCCACTACACATTTTTTTGTGCTCATCTTTCTGTACTCCAATTTCGATCCGATTGTATTTATTTTCCATCACAAGATGCATTACTCTTACAATATCTACGAAGCAGACTGATGAAAAGAGAAGTGGAAATATGGAAATTTGTTGCAGGTGGAGAAGCAGTACTACTTCCTCAGACAAGAACAAAATCAAGATAAGGAGGAAGCTGAGGGAACCGAGATTTTGTTTTCAGACAAGGAGTGACGTGGATGTGCTTGATGATGGTTACAAATGGAGGAAATATGGACAGAAGGTTGTCAAGAATAGTCTACATCCAAGGTAACCTAGCTAACTTATAAACTATAGCTCCCTCCTACTGCCATTAAACTTTTTAGGCTGTTGTTTTTTTTTTTTTTTTTTATGATGAACAAATGCAATTGCACAAAAAGAGATTCTGTCTGATCCTGTTGGGATGATTTGATTTCTCATCTTTGGTAGTCGTATTTATTTCTTGGTTTAAGATATACATGGATGATTATCGCATTCACATGTATATATATTTTCTTGGAACTTGTGGTAATGGGAATTTTTTTGGAGTATGGGATGGAACACAAATATGGTTAGAGATTTTTGGAATAGTGATATCTATAGTAGAAAGGAATGATGCTGTTCATTCAGATCTGTCATGTTAGCCTAGACTCTCTTTATTATCTTCGATTCTGCTAAAAAATTTGTTGCTAGGGATCCTAAAAGAAATGTGATTTGTCACATTTTGTATGATGAATATATATTTAGCTCATCGTTGCATATAAACCAGCTGATGTTTTAATGTAAAGTCTACATAGGAATTATTTGAGTAGATGTTGCAGCATTGCTAATAATATTTTTCTTTATTTACATTGGCGATGACTTGTTATTTTGCATGTAAACAGAAAGAATATTGAAAATCATGTAAGGAGACTAGGAAGGGGCTATTGTTATTTCTATAGCCACAATAATTTAATGTAAAGACTAATTAATTACGTGATAACCAGGGAATGGAGATTTGGTTTAGTGGTCATTTTCATTTACTTCCAACTTTATGGTTGGGGGTTTGGTTTCCATCCGGCCCTCTATTCTTTCCCTTTATCCACATTTGTAATTTGTGTGGCTTGGCCTCCCACAATCCTTTGCCTACACATGAGTGTTGATGTTTACCAAAAAAAAATAAAATAAAATTATATGATAATCAAATAGCAAGAGCTTTTGGTTTCAAATTCCTTCTCATATTATATATGTAATCCTCCAAAAAAATATTCAAAAAGTTGAAAGATGGTCATGTGATGCTTGTCAATCTTTTAGTTCAAACAATGGGAAGATTTGGGAGTTTATATACTATGTATATATAGAGATAGTCAGATAGATGTGTTAAGCAAGAATAGTTTTGATTTGCTACAAAACTACTCTAGATATTACAATAAATTAAATGTGATATGATGTTTACTTTTAAGAAGTTCCAACTTCATTGCTACTGTCTTTTTTGGGTGTGTGTGTTTCGTGTTGACACACGTTTTTGTGTATACATGTTTTTGATTGCAGAAGCTACTACAGATGCACACATAGCAACTGTCGAGTGAAGAAGAGGGTGGAGCGCCTATCGGAGGATTGTCGGATGGTAATAACCACCTATGAAGGCAGACACAACCACTCTCCCTGCGATGATTCTAACTCCCCAGATCACGACTGTTTCACTTCCTTCTAGGTGATCCATGCATGTGTTGTTACTACTTGGTTTTCTTGTAGAATGTCCGTACGTACGCATATTTTATTTATATGTATTTCAAGAATGTCCGCGTGTATACATACCCGAGTGTATTTAATTTGAGCATTGCTCCAAGGCTGGCTAGTATTATTACATTCTCGGCTCGGCTACTCCATCTCTCCATTTGCTCCTTGTTTGGTTTTTTCTCATAATGTGTTTGTGTTCTGCTTTGAAGAGACTTTCCAATTGATATATGCCATATTGTCTCTAGAGAGAAAATGATGTCTGAATTGCAGGCAATTGATTGAGGTCTCTCCTGGTGTACGATGGTAATATGTTCATAAGAATATATGGTCAAAGGTAGATCGAACTAAGCCCTTGTTCATCATGAAGAATTTATTCAAGAAATCGGAAACCATACAAGAATTAGAAGATGATGCATCCAACTAAGATTTATTGAGGAACCAAAAGAATGGCAAGTATATTATCTATAGAAATAAATTAACAAATTCCACTGAAGGTAGCACTGCTTGAAGAAGATACTTCGTACAATACAAGGATAAATAAGCTTGTGAGCTTCCTCATTACCTTCCATCTTAATTGCTACAAAACGTTACATGCTCAGCCTTGGGCCACATGTTTGGCTCCACCTGTGGACAGGGTCAGAAGATCCCCAAAAGTCCAGAACAAGAAAACAAAAATGGATATGTAAAATGAGTCCTCCAACCTCTATTAACCAACATCACACACAATCGATCTAAAAGTTGAATGGCTCATATATATAGTCATCTGCCTGCTTTATTCTCCTCTCGTTTGCAGACATCATCTGCAAGGACATTGGAGCAGAAATAATCAGGATACAATTGGCATTCTTCACGACCAGAAAAAGATTCATCGTGGCAAAACTCAACAAAAGAATTAGTTTGTTGAGATGAAGAGAAACATGACTATATACCCAAGAGCATTTAACCTGCAAACAGAAACAGTTCCATGTGAGAAAGACATTAATCTCTCCTAATACATCATCACACTGATCTTTCCAGAAACAGTTCAAAGTATTGAATATAATTTCACCATCAGCAAGATGCATACTTTTCTGCAATTATACGACCGTAGATAAGTACTTGTTTGTTTTACTCAAGGGAAGGAGTAGATCCCAGTTGTGAACTACAATCAGGCAACCAGAAACCTTGAGCTACTACCTCCAATTTATAGCACAAACAGCATTACTTTTTATCAACGATATAGAAGAACATGCCCAGCTAAATTCCTGGCAGCCACCAAGATGAGGATTTTGGTCTGCACTCAGTTAAAATCTGCCTCTGTCCGTGCACACCATTGCTGAGCACACTTGCCACTAAACACATACTCATTCCACCAATTCCAAATTTTCCAACAATTAATCGCAAACCAAACAGATCACTTCGGATATGTGAAATTTTACCAGGTTTGAAGGGAATTAAAGCCACAATGCCTATGGGCTCCTCTACCATGGCAGGAATTAATTGGATATGCAATCGTAATCAATAATGCCTCTTCAACCCAAAATTAATTCCCAATTCTTGTATAAGGACTATTTTCAACTCCATTCAGCACTCATTATGTTCCTAACAACGGCATATGCTTTGAGAACTAACATTTCTGTACCTCAAAGAGTTAAATTGTTTGTATTTCCAGAATATCCTAATGCCTAATCGAATCCATGAATGATCATTATGTTAGATTATTAGGGTTGCGGGCAATCAAACAGAGAATAGGGACAAAATACGGCGCAATTAAATTAGGTTTAATCAATCAATGCGAGATTCGAGAAAGATACCTCAAAATTGGGTTGCCGGACGGATAATTATCGTCAACGTAGAAACGTAACGTCCTCGGCGCCGTTGACGGTTATTCCCGTTCGCTTAACGGAGTCGAAAAAGGGAGTCAACATCTTTCGATAATATAATGGCCTGGAGAGCTCTTCCTGCACATCAATTTGAACGGTGGACACGCCGACTTCTCTGAGGCGTATAGCGATCTTATCGCCGATTTTGGAAGCGGTTTTGGTGTCCCAACAGATGCGAGCTCGGGGGAAACGATTGAGCTTGGCACGGTATTCCTTGGCGAATTCCTGCTCGGATGAAGAAGCCATGGCTATGATGGATTGGTTGGTTGGACAGGTGACTTGGGCGGTGATTCTTCTGCAGGAGAGGACTAGGCGGAGAAGGTGGGCGCTCTGTGTCGTCGCCGGCGCTGTCATTTCTGTCGCCGCGGCAAAGGAGAAATTTTTCTCCTTCCAAAAATTGTCGCGATAAAAGTTTGATCACAAGTTGTGTCCATTTTTTCCGCCAGGAAAAAAACCAAAAAAAAAAAAAAAAATGGCAGAAAGGTTGTGTTCAATGAAATACTACTCCCTCCGTCTCACTCCAAATGTCTTACTTACTATTTTTGGATGTCCCATTACAAATGTCTTCTTTCTATAAATAGAAATAATTTTCCCCTCCAACAACTATATGGACCCCACTATATACTCACAAACCAACTCTACCTTAATTCCCGTGCCCAACAGTAACAGGACACTTGGGGTGGGACGGAGGGAGTATAATTTAACTTGTATTATTTGATTTCTCCATGCACGCTTCTAACAGTTAATTACCACCGGATGAATCTAAATAGAGCAAACCCATTATTTTTTTAAAATATATTTTATAATAAAATTGAGTCAAAGTTAAATAATAAACAATTTAAACAAGCCAAATCACACAAGTTTGCTGGGACATAGGGAGTATTAATTACTACTCTCATATACAATTATACGATTCTAACAAAACTTTTTTGTTGATTCTAACAAAACTTTTTTGTTAGAATTGTTAGGATCGCAAATCGATTACTTTTTAAAATATATACTTGAATAAAAGTTAAATAATAAATAATATTAAAATCAAAGAAGATGGCTGGGGAGGGAGTACTAAGATTTCTTAATTTAAAATATACTCCTACTTCCAGCATAAAACCATAATACTCAGGGACCGACATAGTACTAAAGTTGTGGCTGTAGTTGAGAGCTCCAATTGTTGTTGGGAGGTGCAACTATTAATTTTTTATATGAGTGTTCTAATTTGAAAAGAATTTATGGATATGATAAACTGAAAATAGTTTATGGATATGAATAATTAATGATGACGAGCAAACAATTTAATTACAACGAATTGAATGTGAATGCATGCAACCAAAGTAAAAAAAAAAACACAGGGAGGAGTTAGCCTGGACAAGCTAATTGAAGTTCCCACACAACATGGATGTTAGATGATCGTTGAGAACAGGATTGCTGATTTTGTGCATAAAATCCAGGGCCAATAACCAGAGGGCGGACAGGTACTGATTCCACGGGCAGTGATTATGGTTGTCATTGAGTGAAATATTTATATACTGTGGGATTTGAGTTCTGCAGAGTGGACAGGTTGAGTGGGTTTCCAACCACGCATCGATGCACTTTGAATGGTACAAATGCCCGCACTCCCCCAGTTCCCGGTACATGTCGCCGCCGCAGATGTCGTCCAGGCATACGGCGCAGCACGGCGACGCTGCCCGACTGTTCTCGTCGAATATGGCCGGCGGCGGCAGGCGGTGGTCTTGGCTGGAGAGTTTATTAAGGAAGTTGAAGGAATTTGATGCCATTCTGGCAATGGAGGAGGATACAAGCTGCAGATGCTGATGATGACTTCTTTCCATGTTGATCAAAACCGGTGTAATAAAATTGAAGATATTCGGTTTTTCTTCTTGTGCTTGTGAACGCTGCCTGCTGATCCCAATCAATGTGTGTGTGTCTATATATATGTCTGAAAATGTAATAGAATTGAATTAAATTGAAGGAACTGAAAAGGAGAAGATGAATTATAAGTCAAGAAGAAAGTATTGGTCGCGGAGGAAGTCAGTCGTTCATAATCTAGAGTTACGAGAAGTCGAGACCTTTAATTAATTTATTTTTGATGTTAATTAATCCATCTAAAAAAAATTGACTTCTACTTCATTCTGTATTTCACTTTTCTTGTTTCAATAAATGAAATCGTAAAGTTAACGCCTTTAACTGTACTCAGAAAAGAATACGACGGTCAAACAAACAACTCCTTAAACATTTGCTGTGATCAGAATTGTTCCCCTTCCACAGGTCTTTATAAAATGGAAAAATAATTTGTCTGGACATCCGTATTTTTATCTGTATGTCTTTTTGAAGTTTTGAATTCCATGCGATTTCTTTCCTAAGGTCAAGTTGGGTAATTACTCAATAAATGACTCCAAGAAGCTAATTCTGTGGAATTATCGAAGTCTATTTTGTCTACATTCTATCCTACAGTGTTAACTAGAAGTATTACAGCACTAATCAAAGTCTTGCAACGACTTGGACTAATTGCCTATAAAACCATATTGATGAACTTCAGTATTTCTTACACTACACCAAATAAATCCTTGTCTGTATTCTCCTCTCAGAGATGTCTAGTTTTGGCACCACCACACACAGGCCATCTTCGAATTCTCCATCATCTCCCTCAACTCCTCGGGCGGACGATTCCAAGAATCGTTCCCAAAAGGACCTCTTCACTTTTACCTTTTGGAATCCCTTCAACTTGCCATCCTCCCCAGAATCAGCTGCAATCAGGATAGTCAGGAACCTGGAGAAGTTCAGCTTGTACTACGCTGTATTCGTGTGGACCGTCCTCTTCATCGCCCTCGTACCAGAACGGAAGGTTTCCGTCGTGTACTTAGTAGCCACCACAGAAGTGGGGTTCCTCTACCATCTCCTGCTGCGTGCCTGCCCTGATTCGGCTATTCTTCACAGGATAATCGACAAGCGTTTCGTGTTCTTTATTCTGTTTATGATCGCGTGCGTGTTTATGATTGTGACGCGCGCTTTTGAGCATCTTTTTATAGTGCTTTCTGCGACCGTGCCTGTTGTTTTGATCCATTCTGTGTTGAGCAGCAGTGAGGATGTGTGTACTGAAGAGGACGGGGAGATGGCCCGTCTCGTGCAGGAAAAACTAGGCGACGTTGCACCGGAAAAACCCAGGGGCGATGTTCCGGCCGAGAATATGGTCTGATATCTCTACTTAGTATAGACAATAGGGCTGTTTTTACCAGGTGGAATAAGGTGATCATGTCTGTTTTTCATGCTTTGTGACTCTCAAGGATATGCTGTTTTGATTCTTATGAGTTTATGTTCTGTATTGTACTTCTGTTCTTTTGTGTCCACTAAGGACAGATTTTGCTCTTAGTCTTCCACAAAGTTAATGGACATTAAATGTGTATTCTGCTTCCTTTTCCATATAGCTGACTTAACTAATTAAAATCCATGGAAAGAAAGAGCAAGTCTACTCTTGATAGGAGTAGAAATAGGAATCCTGTGGGCTTCTTTTGACGTAAATCAGGCTTGTGCACTGATAGTCATTAATCTAAATAAATTGTAGTAATAAATAATACAATGTGTAGAAGAATTAGAAATAAATAACCCTTTGTGTTTGCAGTTAGCCAGGAAATTTCCTTAGTGGAGGAGGGTGAAATTTCTTGGAAAGATCAACAATAAGGATGCTGGTGGAGGTGATTTCTTTTGTTGTGAATTTTTGAAGAATTTCAACAAGAGCCTTAGTATATTCAACAATGAACTGGGTTATATCCTCAGTAATCTATGAAGTCAAGTGCCTGTTGCTCAACTTGAGGCCCTCCAAATTGGCAACACAAGTGTCTGTCCACATCATGGACCTGACTTATTTACTGCATTAACTACAACCTGAATTATACCAAGAACAGTACTTCAAAATGTCTTGTTAAGTATCGGAGTTAGGTCCAATTTTCAGACATGGCTAGTTATATCACCAACAATCAAGATTCAAGAATCCTCCACCCCTCAGCCTGTTGTCAAATCCCAAATTTACTCCAACAAGAGTCCACACATCTTCATCATTTCAAGACCCTTCAACCTACTTGCCAATTCCATCTCAGAATCAGGTGCAGTCAGGATCATCACAAGCTTAAGAAAGTTGTCTTCCCTATGCAGTATGTTAAAGTCCCACATCGGTTATATATTGGGTTATCCCCTGTTTATATGGACATGGGCCACTCTACCTATAACCAATTGGTTTTAGGTTGAAGCCTTAGGTCCATCTTATGATAGTACTTGTTTACAACCACTTGGTATCAATGACATATCTGGTTGCCACAAGCCCAAAACACAAATCACACTGTCCTACTTTGTCCTGCTATGCATCCTCCCTGTGTTGAGCTGCAAAACGAGATCCATCATTTGGTGTCACTGGTTTTTGTGACATTTCTTTCCTAGAGAATTCTGAGATTTTCCTCAATGTTTTGACCATTGATGTAATTGTGTAAAATAGGAAGACTGATTGTTGTCTCAAAAATTGTTGAATACAACATGGATTTGGGTTGGAGAAGTGCAGTCCAATTGAATAATTACAAACCGAATACAAAGAGTAATTCAGGGCCTGGAGAAATCTTATGAATTTTTACTTTCTTTGAACTTGGAATGGTTGAATGTCAATTATATCAGACACCAACTTGGAATAATTCTTTGAAAGTAACGTTCATTTGTCCTGCATTGGATTGGTACATCTCATTTCTCAGTGTGTTATTTACTATTTAGACCAAGCTGTCCAAAATATTTGGGGGCTTTTTTCGAATAAATAAGAATCTAAGGTCATAACTGGGAATAAGGAGAAGTAGGAGTGAGGAAATAAGGAAAAGGGAAACATCTATTCTTATCTGCAGAAATCCCATTGAAATCCCATTCAGTGCCAAATGAGAGCTTAAACCCTAACACTGAAAAACCACTTGCTCTGCAATGATTCTTCAACCAATTGCCCCAAAATTTTCCCTGAATTATCACAGCCAGAATGATTTTCACTTCCATTCTTCAAGTGCAGTTTCGTTCTCATCTGGGCTCGTGCAAAATTCCAACTTTTTCCTCAAACAGCCGCTGATATCCACAGGTTATAAAACCCCTAAAACCCCTGCATCAGTCACTTGCTCTTCAATATCACAGGTTCATAGCTATGGAACAGTGGACTACGAGAAGAGGCCTATGCCGAATTGGAACGTTATATACAAGAAGATATCCATGATGGAGGACCCGAATGCAGGCTCTGCATCTGTGTTGAACCAGGTGGAAAATGAGGGTAAGAGCATAACAAAATGGGAGCTTTGCAGGACTGTGAAGGAGCTCAGAAAGTTCAGGCGGTACAAATTCGCCCTTCAGGTATATTCTATTTTCACTTGTTGAAAAATAAATAGAGACAGAGTAGTTGTAATTTCTGTGTTTATTGTTGTTATTATTATGGAGGTGAGAAAGGCAATGCTGCAAAGTTTATATTTGAAAGGTTTGGGTTCAACTTTCAAGCAAGGTTTTGACAAACAAAGGCTTTGCCCCTGTTTAAAAAGTGGTAAAAATATTAGTTCCAGTGTATCGAATGTATCATGTGCAGGGAAAATTTTTAAGCGTGTTTCTATTTATGTATCATATTCATTTGCATCAACAAAGCACTTGCCATGAATCATACAGCTTTATGGTTTAACCAGAGGAGTAAGTTTGTAAGGTCATTAAGTAATGTCTTAAACATGAAGAAACTAGAAGTATGCATCATGGATGAACTCAGTTTCTCATACCAAGGCCATCTTGTCCATGTTTAGGTCACATACTTGTCTTACATTATTGATGTGGTTGCAACGTTGTAGCAATTCTAATGGAACATAATTTGTAAATGGGATTGGAGACATGTAAAACCTTTGATGCCAAATTTAATGAGTTGCTTAACTCAAATTTTGCTCAACTGTTGGGTTTTTAGGAGTAGCAGGTGAGATTTGGGTTATTGCTCTCCTTGACCAGTTTTTGCTATTTCAGAGCTACGCTCTGCATAAGGTGTGCATATGATTGATCAGCTAGTCTGTCGTTCTCTAACATGTAATTTTCATTGTGCTTGTAGGTTTATGATTGGATGAATAATAGACCAGAGCGTTACAGAATAACCACAAGTGATACTGCGATCCAGTTGGATTTAATTGCCAAAGTACATGGGATTCAGAGTGCTGAAAAATATTTCCTGAAGTTGCCTGATGCCTTGAAGGATAAAAGAATATATGGCGCTCTTCTGAATGCATATGTCCGTGCTAAAATGAGGGAAAAAGCCGAGTCTCTAATGGATGAAATCAGGGATAAAGGTTATATCATTCATGCTCTTCCATTCAATGTGATGATGACGCTCTATACAAACCTTAAGGATCATGGAAAGATTGAGTTGCTGGTATCTGAAATGAAGGAGAAGGGCATACCATTAGACATCTATTCATACAATATTTGGTTGTCATCTTGTGGAGCTCTGGGAGATCTTAATAAAATGGAACACGTTTTTGAACAGATGCAGCTGGATGACACCATCAATCCCAATTGGACTACCTTCAGTACAATGGCTACAATGTATATCAAGTCAGGTCACTTTGAGAAGGCTGAAGCTTGTTTAAAGAAGATCGAAAGTAGAATGACTGGCCGGGATCGTATGCCGTATCATTATCTTATCAGCCACTATGGTAGTATAGGAAACAGAGAGGAGGTTTATCGAGTATGGAATGTTTACAAGGCTGCCTTTCTCAATATTCCCAATATGGGCTACCATTCTATGATTTCTTCTCTTATCAGGCTGAATGACATCGATGGTGCTGAGAAAATGTACGACGAATGGCTTTCAGTGAAAGTGCAACTTGACCCCAGAGTTGGAAATCTTCTTTTAAGTGCGTATGTGAAGGAAGGCCTTTCTCAAAAGGTGGAAACTTTCTTTGACCAAATGATCAAAATGGGTGGAGTCCCCAATTCAATGACTTGGGAGATTCTTTCAGAAATCCACATTCGGAATGTGAGAATCCCTGAGGCATTATCTTGCTTAAAGAATGCTGTATCTGCTGAAGGCTCAATGCACTGGAAGCCAAAGCCAAGCAATGTTTCTGCGATTCTCAAGCATTGCGATCAAGAGGGAGATGCAGCCATTAAGGATGCCTTAATTGAGATCCTCAATCAAGTAGGCTGTCTTGACGATGTAGAATACATGTCATATGTCTCCAGTTTGGGCATCGGCACATCGCCCACCAACAACATTTCAGCATTAACGGATACAACAGATGGTGATGGAAATGATGAACCCACTTATGGACTTCTCAACCAACTCTCAGAAAGCTTGTGAGAACTCATGCCTCTAGTGTCGCCCAAAACCGCATGCCATGTTAAGGTACGACTTGCCCATGACATAGGTGCCTTTAGATAAAGTTCTTACCGGTAAATATAAGCCTGTAATTCTTGAGCCGCCTAAGCTTAGAGTTACCTGATCGGTTTCATTTTGTTGCATTAAATGGATTTGTGCAAATAAAACTGATGGTTTAGCCTCTGTTTCTTGGTATCTTTCATTATCTGTTTCACTTTATGATATGTACAATTGCCTCCTTTGCTCGATTGATTGCCAATTTCTGCCCATAGGGTATGAAACTAGGCCACAATTCCACCAATGCAATGGAACATTTTAGGCATGAAATTAGGCTGTGTCCTTGTCAAAATTGGTAATTTCTGGAAGCCCTGATATTCCATGTTTCATTAAGAAAAGAGGGCCTTTGTACAGCCCAATGAATGATGATGTTGGGAATGAGTGAGGGGGCTAGTGGTCCATAGAATTGTCCTAAACCCCCCTTTGTTGGATCCTTTTACAAGTAGGTTCCAAGTACATTCTTTGGGCTAAATTTATCACTTTTTATTAAAGGGCATTTTTGTCATTTACTGTGATCCACTTTGATTGTACTAGGCAAGCAATAAAATATAAGGGGTTGTAATAACTCTATGGTTGCAGCAACAAACATGCAATGTTTGTGTTATTACTCAATCCTTTCTTTACTACTCCATCCGTCCCATTACAAATGTCTCGTTACCGTGCCCTTGTTATTGTTGAGCACGAGAATTAAGGTAAAATTGATTTGTGAGTATATGATGAGATTCATATAGTTGTTGGAGGGAAAAATTATTTCTATTTATAGAAAGAAGACATTTGTAAAGGGACATCCAAAAATAATAAGTAGGACATTTGTAATTGTACAGATGGAGTACAACTTTAGTACTGCATCTGTTCTTTTTGTTTTTTTCCCTTAATTTAATAGTACTTTTTCTTTTTGATGTAATTCAAGATATATATTTAACCATTAATAACTCATTGTATATAAATAAAAATTATATGTTCTAAAACATCGTACGTGGATTTAATAACATTTCATTTTATTATATTTCTTTTATATAATAGTGATATAAAATTTGGGTCAAAAGTTGCTCTATAAATAGTAGAAAGTTATATTACTTGTCACTTTCATCTTTGCTGACATTGTGGAAAATTTTAAAATCATTTATAATGTGAAAAAATAATTTTTTTATTTTATATACTTTTAGAGGGTGTTTGTTTGTGCGTTTTGGGACAGATTATCTGATTATTGCGTTTGCAAAATGCAAATAATCAGTTAATCATGTTTGTGTACTAACTTCTAATAATCTATTATTTGCGTTTTGAGGGAATGAAAAACGCTATTTTCTTGCAGCTACAATTTGGTGCTGCAAGAAAATTGCGTTTAGCTAAAAATAAATTTTACTATATTGTTACCTTTTGAGGTAATGAAAAACGCAAATCCAAACATTTTTTAATGATTATCTGATTATTGCTATTTGAAACAGCATAAACTCATCCAAACACTTACTTTTCTATAGCATGTTTTATTACAGCAATTATCTGATTATCCGTTTTCTAAACGCTGCAGCACTTTTTAAAACGCACATCCAAACACCCTCTTAATGGAGGGTAGTTTTAGATAATTAAAATTTTTATCATAACAAAACCATGTATGTAGAAATAAATTTCGACATTAAAAAGATACCAAAGATAGGAAGGGAAGGCCACAAAAAGAAGTATGAAGTACTTATAAACTCGCCTTATCACACTTAAAGGGAAAAATACCAAAAAGGTGCCATAACTTTGCCCATTTTTCAATTTGGTGCCATAAGTTTTGAGTTTTCTAATTTGGTGACTTAACTTTGCTAATATTCTCTAAAATGGTCCAATCAGGCCTTAATCTCCCATATTTACTGATATAGTACAAGATTAGTGTAGATAATTAATTTAATTATACCATGAAGGTGCCATGCAGGCATTGACTGAGTTTGATCTATAGATGTGGACACTTTCTGACCCTATTTCTGATTTAAAGGTGTCCTTTGCACTCTGCACGTACGCACCAAATGGGCTAGAAAATATGCACATGTGTAGATTAAACTCAATCAATGCCTTAGTGACACTTAAATAGCACAATTAAATTAATTATTATATTAATCTCATGCCACGTAAGCAAATGTGGGTGATTAAGACCTGATAAGACCATTTTGGAGAACATTAGCAAAGTTATGGCACCAAATTAGAAAACTCAAAACTTATGGCACCAAATTGAAAAATGGAAAAAGTTATGGCACCATTTTGGTATTTTTTCCTCACACTTAAATGTCTTATTTAATTCAGACATAATTAAAAGGTTCATATTTTAAATATTTATAAATATAAATTACATAAAAATATATTTAAAATTATACTACTAAATACTACCTTCGTCCCAGTAGAAATATATTTAATCAAAATGAACTTTATTACTCCCTCCGTCCCAGTAGAAATGTCCTATTGACACTGGTCATTGTTTACCTTTGACTCAATATTATTATAAGTATATATTTGGAAAAAAAAATAGTCAGTTTGATCTTATTAGATTCGTTTAATCGTATAGTCTTAGAATATATATTTTATATAATATTTTCTTGTATATATTTTGAGATATGAACGATGAAAAAAGTGCATTAGATTGTGTATAAAAGTCAAACAAGATATTTTAAGTGGGACGGGAAGTAATATAAATATATATATTTTTATTATATTCACTCGATAAAATTGAGTTATACTACCTCTGTCTCACCGTTTTTGTTACGGATGAGTTTTCGGTACTATTCACGGTTTAACTTTGATTCGAATTTTTATTATAGTTATGTAAGAAAAAACATAATCAAGTGAGATCTTGTTAAATTCGTCTAATCTTATAGTTTTAGACAATCAACTTTTTATAATTTTTCATTGTACACAATTTAAGTTATTAATCGTTAAAAATGTGCATCAGCATACGTGTCGGAGGCCTCTGTAACAAAAACAATGAGACGGGCAAAGTAGTTAAATACTCCCTCCATCTCATTTCAAATGTCCCACTTTCTATTTATCAACTCATTCTACCTAAAATTCTGTGCCCAAAAGAAATATGACTTCTCAAATTGGGACGGAGGGAGTAATAAACTGTTAAAAAATACTACTAATCAAAAAAATACTACTAATCAAATTTACAGACACATGAGTATCACAGTTTACCAAAAAAACTAAAACGCGCAGGGTACCATTGATTTCACGGCCTTTGCCATCTCACTTGACTGGGTCCAAGGAGCCGTACGCCCTTGACTTTGTTGGTCCCATAAAATCAATGGTTCTATTTCATTCTGGTGTTTGGAGGTCCTGGACCCGGCAAGTATCCCCACCAGAATGTTATGGCATAGGGTCCGGTTATATACACACACTTTTTTACTTCAAACACACAAAAATACACTTGGATAGGGGCATACCATGGGCACACAACAATCCTTTACCCATTTTACCTTTTCAACCCAAAAGAAATAGAATTGGAGTCCAGGTCCCCTATTTTCCAAACACACACAAAAAAAATGGAGGGCAAGAGGGTTTAGCGACGAAGAGGCGGAAGAGAGACCATCTCAGGAGGAGGAAAGATTGAAAAATGCCGAGGACGCGCGGAGGAAGGGTGACTGTGCACGGAGGGCGTGGTGGCGGTCATGTAGCTCCCGGCAGCGGCAGGCGTGGTGGAGAAGATATGCGATTATGCTACAATAAACGAACGATGAAACGGAATGAGAAAAGAAGCGAAAAAAAATTGAACGGCGAAAAAAAAAATTGAACGGCCAAGTCTGGCCGTTTGGCTATACAAGGGACCGGTCAGTCCTGGCCGTTTGGCTATACAAGGGACCGATTAGCACTGACCGATCCATTGTATAGCCAAATGGCCAGACTTGGCTGTTCAAGGCAAACACATAATATTCCACTCATGGCATACACTAATCGCCCAGGGATGGTCGTTTCAATGACTACCTGATCGGCCAAGTGTGACCGTGACCGTCCAGCCCTAAACCTACAGTTCTATCGCACGTTATATATATAACAGAACACGAAGAAATTACAAACTTACGAGTTCTTCCATTTCCACTTGTTGTTGGTATTGGTATTCATGATCTTCCACTTCCACTTGATGTTGTTGGTATTCATCTTCATTATTATCCATCGAATAGAAAAATGTGGAAAGGAAAAAACTGTGGGAGAATAGTAGGGTTTTAGGTTTTTGAGTCGAAGCGAAGAGAAAGAGGGAAAGAAGAAAAGTGTGCCCCAATCCTCAAAAGAGTGCCCCAATCCTTGTTTTCCATTAACTAGGGGTATTTGTGATATTTTAGTTAGACTTTGTGCGCCCCTAACATATTTTGTGTGTATATAACCCTAAACCCTATATAACCGTGGCCTATGGCATAAACTTGCTTATAACAATAGGAAGCTTTGTTAAAATTCTTGTGATCTTCAATTTCTGTTGCTTTTAATTTTGTGCCGACAAGCTGGTTTTCTATCTAGCTGTCTATTTACAACACTAATGTCTCCTTAATTAGTTAAATGGCATGTGAGTGGTCCATCTCGAGCCAAATCTCCTAGTAGCTTTATTATTTTGCAAGAGAAAATTAAGTCCATGATTTACGATAGATCTTTTATTAGAAGATGAGAAATGATACAGTTAGTAGTGTCTTTGTTGCTATCTTGCCATATGCCTAGAAGAAGAAAAGGCCAAAGCCCATATCTAGTAATTGGTGATAATGAAGGATTTGTAGTGATTTGGCCATAGATCTAAACCAAGCCACAGACAGCTCATAAATAGGGATTTCTTGTGAAAAATTTCACCCCCTTCATTTTCTTTGAATTTACTTCCTCCGTTCCCAAATGTTTGATACATTTGGTTTTGTGGCACTATTCACCCATGCACTTTGATTTAAAGTTTTATCATAGTTATACAAGTTAAAATATAGTCAAGAGAGATCTTGTTAGATTCGTCTCGTCAGGTAGTTTTTAAATATCGAACTTTTAGAATTTTTAAATATACCGAACTTGAGTTATTATTGATTCAAAATATGCATTGGACTGCGTGCGCAGTGGGTATGTCAAATATATTTGAGAACGGAGGAAGTATTTGCTTTTCTGTAAAAAACCCATTTGGGAGGAGAATTAAAAACCACTAAATATATTATGGACAGAGTGGTGTGATGGTGGAAAGTAAAACAATCTAGAACCTTCCATGGGAGCTCCATGGATCACAACTCCAGGGCTGTCCAACACCATTCACAATGCAGCTTGAAACCTCCTCAATGGTGTGGATTCGGTTCGGAGCTGCGGTCCAGGGATCCCCAAAGAACCATATCCCCAATAACTTGAAGCTGTGCATCAGAATCATCACACATGAAGGATGCAAGAATGTTGCAAAAAAGTGGGACCCATCAACCCTCATTCACCATTGATCCACAAGAAACATGTATTCACTCACATGATTGGCATATGCTGTATATTCTCTCATAGATGTACCAATTTTAGTTTATCTATTTTGTGCATATGAATCGAGATCCAATTTTGTGCATGTTTTGCCCCCCTTTTTGGTTCTCTTTTCTTTTTCTTTGTTTCCCACAAAATATATATACCTAACAAAAGCATTGCATCACACATGAGTACACTTAACCTTTCCCTCCCTCACAAGTTAAGTTCAAAAATTCTATTCAACAAAAAAAAAAGGAAAAGGAAAAATAATTTAATCATGAGGGCATTTTAGTAAACTGACAGTGGAGCTAGCCAGATAGCTAACTACCAGTTTACAGGTGGTTGGATCACCTATATAAATACACATTTGAACATTAATCTCCACTGATCTGAGGCCAGAATTAAGCAGAAAATGGCAATGCTGGAGAGCCCCAACGAGATGCCTAAGCTCATCAACTTCCTTGCTTCTCTGCTGCAGCGTGTGGCCGAGTCGAACGATCTCACTCCTGGATTACAGGCTCAGAAGATCTCTGTCTTCCATGGCCTGACAAGGCCAAGCATCTCAATCCAGAGCTATCTTGAGAGGATTTTCAAGTATGCAAACTGCAGCCCTTCTTGCTACATTGTTGCATACGTGTACCTTGATCGGTTCACGCAGCGCCAGCCGGCTCTGCCCATCAATTCATTCAATGTTCACAGGCTGCTCATCACCAGTGTCATGGTTTCAGCTAAATTCTTGGATGACTTGTGAGTTCTGTCATACTTAATTTATCTATTTTATTTTTCCTAAAATTTAATGCTTTTCTGTCAAGAGTTCTTTTCTTTGTGTGAAATCAGTGATGGTGAACTTGTTTTTCAAGCTTGCTTAATCTGGGATTTTTGGTATATGAAATTCAGCTTCACCAGATTGAAGAATAGGACCCCTAAATTGATAATTATCTAGCTAGGGTTTATGAATTATGATTACTTGTGATTAATCGGTTGCTTAACTTCTTGATTATCTCAACAACTTATGTCTATCATTAATTATTTCAAATTTCAATCTTTTTTTTTTATTATCTTTTTCCATTTTTGTGATCTTGAAAGATAGCCACTCAATATAAAGCGATGAAAGGTATTTGAATTTGAAGGTCACAATCCAACATTCACAGCTGAAAGCAACAGTCCAACAAAGACATGGAAAATTTCACATTATTATTCATTTCCACATTGTATGGCAGAACACTAATATATACAAAACTAATAAATGTTTTAAACCCCTTTTTGGAATTTTGGTCCCAATGACAGAATTCTCTTTTAACCTATGATTTTTTTCACACCCACACAGGTATTACAACAATGCATACTATGCCAAGGTAGGAGGAATAAGCACAACAGAAATGAACTTTCTTGAAGTGGATTTCCTATTTGGATTGGGATTCAATCTGAATGTGACCCCAGCAAATTTTCAGACATATTGTCTGTATCTCCAAAGAGAAATGAATTTGCAGCCTCAGCTCAGCATTGCAGAAGAACCCTATGGTGGAAGGGCATCAAAATTACAACACTTGTGCTTTAATGAAGATGAATCTTCCCACCAACAGCAACTGGCTGTTTAAGATTGATGTCCCTTTTGTTTAGTCTTCTTTCCCATGTTTTATCAGTGTGTGCTTTATCTTGGGATCGGAACATTGGGATTATTAATCCATTGGAATGTACAGTTGCTTGTTTCTTCTTACATTCTTAATTAGTAGCTTAAGTTGATCATTTTTGCTGCTTCTATTTTTTTTTCTTTTCATTTTCTTCTTAATTTTTTTTGAAGTCAATTTTGCCATTTCATTGTTTTCATTTTTAGGTCTTTTTCCTAGTTCTTAAACAAGCTACGACTTTAAATAAATCAATTAAATATATATATGCTGCATAAGAACTAGCTGTCAAATTCTTGTCAATTCTTTGATGCATCACATCACATGCCAATATGGGTTATGAAAAATACAGCCGCATACCTATCTCATTTACTTCCTTTTTTTAGAGAGAGAGAGAGAGAGAGAGAGAATAAATATACTACTATCTCATTTAAAAATTCAATTAGGTTCTTTTTTTTTACTATTTGTAATAAGTAATAAGTTTGATATTTTGTATAAATATTGTTTTTTAGGAGTACAATTCATTATGATTAACTATTTTACTTACAATGGCATATTTTTATACTAAATGAAGAAGCAAAAATTAAGTGGCAACTGAGCTATGGTTATTTTTGCTACAGAAGACAAGAGATTCAACTTGACAGTTGTATTTGAGTCTGGACAGGGAACATAGGACATGTGCAATCATGGAACTGTACATATGCATATAAATATTTGTATGTATTCATATGTTTATTGCTTGTGCATGTGCCCACTTGGAGGAGAGATTGGGATGTAACAAGGAACAACATTAGCCTCTTCTTATCATCCCAGATGAGATTGTTTTTTCTCATGTATTGAAATGATTTTTTTTTATTTTTTTTTAAAAAAAGTTTTTAACTAAGAGAAAGGTAGATTGGGAGAGTAGAGGGGGGTGGAATACAGAGTGTCATATATTTTAAGTGGCTTAAAAATAAGAAAATGGATTTGTCAAAACGGCCATGGATTATGATGTGTATGGTGGGGATTACATGGCTAATCATTGGTTTCCCATTATTATTTTTAATTGTTTTGTTAGTGGGGTACTTGGTAGTGATGATATGATAACAATGGGTGTTCAAATTTAAAATTTGAAAATTGAATCCACAATAGTAGTTTTCTTGAACATTTGTGTGGATATGTATCTTTGTGATGTTACTTTTTCTTGCAAGAAAATCAAAGGGGCAGCAAGAAAGTTTGAACTTAAGGAATAAATGAAATCTTTTGAAGCTCAAAGTTTGCAAGAAAAGTTAATACACAGACAACTGTGGTAGACATCCATCTGTGTTCTTGAATGCCTAACTGTAGTTTCACTTTGAAACATTTCTTTCTTGTGATATCAATTGTTGACAGGCAATGGTGACTTTAAAAAACCTCTATTCTTGCAATGGTTCCAAGCCCTTTTTCCCCAATGGGGCAGCCATCGCTGCGCGAATGGCAGCATGAATGCAACCGTTATGAGAGTATAAGCAACGGTTTTCTTCTTGGCATCAATGCCTGTGATGATGGTGCTGACTGCAAAGCCATAAGTGAACATCATGGAATACAATGCAATATGCAGCTCTCTCTGGAATGGGAATCCAGACGTGAGGTATATTATGATGCACTGCGACGCAGTGATGCCTAAAGAGTTGGCGAACAAGAATAGAAAAGATGAAGCATGGGAGCCAAGCACGGCTGATGCTGCTGCCAGCACAGAGCCTTCAGCTGGACCAGCAAAGGGCCGCTGCCTAGTATTTGGAACTACAGTGTTGTTTCGCTGTGGAGGTTTTTCGAAGATACCATTTGGAGGAGTGATCCCTGCTTGAAAGCAAACTGTGGTGATCAGTGCAGCAACCACTAAAAGAGTGTTTCTTGTGTCGCTGGGAGAGTCCCTTTCCTTTTGGAACTTGAAGTACTTGAACCAGTTTTTCGCAGGCACTGATTGGAGAACGTACTTTTGTTGGAATTTTATCGATTTCTTAGGTGCTATACGTGCAGAATCTGGAGCTCTAACTGCACCAGCAGATTCCAACACTAGGTAGATTTTAGTGTCATAAGCATCCTGAATATCAAGAAGGTCAAGTGCAGTTAAGCCCTCTGCATTCGTGGCATTCACTTCTATTGCTCCTTTTATAGTGCTGTTTTTGCCAACGAGCAAGTCCAAATACTGCGTAAAACAAACGCAAAACATTTGCATTTAGCAAAATTAAGGCTACATTGCAAGAGGAAAAAACTATAACAGAAATTGATGTCAATAGAGTTGAATGTACCGCATACTGTCTTGTTGAAACAGCAAGATGCAATAAGGTGTCTCCATCGCCATCCCCCAAATTAACAACTGAGTCCTTGTTGAGCTTCTCAAGCCATTTGAGCAAAGAGCTAAATGCATCAAATTGGCAAGCTTTCATGGCCAGATGAAGCGCTGTCTCCCCATAAATCGTTGTATCCTCAATAGAGTCCGGGCATGTATCCAGCAATGCATCTATTACAGCAACTCTCCCCTTGATGGCAGCATAATGAATGGCTGTTCTCTGATCTTTGCCTCTGAGGAGGCACAACTCTTTGTTGAAACTTAAAATTTCCTTCATTATCCCCAAGTTTCCCATGATCACTGCTATATCTAGAGCTCTGAACCCATCCTTGCTTATCTCTAGAGCAATGCCCGGATCGATGCTCATGAGCTCATGCACGAAGTTGCACTTCCCGGATTTAGTAGCAATGTGTAGGAGAGATTCTTCTAGAGAATTGAGTCTAAAATCTGTGAGAATCAATGGATTTTCTTTGAGCAGTCTTTGAAGAACCTTGATATTTCCATCGCGTGCAGCCTCAAGTAGCATGATCCTGCTAGACATGTTTCTTTGTTAGGTTGCACAAAAGGGAAAACTATTAAGTTCAAGGAATAATCCTACAAGGGAAGGCTAAACACAGGCTTCTATATTGTGGTCTGAGTTTTATCTCCATTGATTCCAACACCAGATCATATAAATAGGTTCCTTCCAACGAGTATGGACACGAGATTCAGTCAAGTCAATTCATAATCTATTCCCATCTGTGGAACAATTCTCAGGACTCAAAACAGCATATAGCCAATTCAGACTTCTGTTTCTCAGTTAATGATGAAATGTTTGAAGAATCCTTTGGAAAAACACCTCTTCCTGTAAAATAGGACGCTTCCGTGATTTTAAACCAATCAAAAATCTGCATAATATTTGTCAAACAATATAGAATGCTGAATTCCAGGAACAGCTGTGGAAAGTTTTATTAGTTTTTTCTTGTTGACGTAAGAAACTATCTACTTCAATTCAACCACAAGTTTAAATAAATAACAATGATAATATAACATAACTGGGTAAGAACAGGTGCTACCTTGTTAGGTGAGTAGTCCAGTCAGGAATTGGCTTGAAAAAATATAAATCAAGGAAAAAGAGAGACAGATGACATCTACATGTTTCTTTGGTTGAAATGGTCAGATTCTGTCCATTACAAGATTCAGCAACATCCTCTATACTAGATTCAATCTACAACATTGAATATTCAATACTATGTTTTACCAGTTTTCTCTATCTGCTCTACCTAATGTATCACTTGCCCATTGACAATTGGCCATGTGGTATTTGTGGCTTTACTTTTTCTCCAAGGCTTCCAAGCCGTTTCCCCCCACCGTTATTACAAATACATAAGTGCACATCATGGAATACTAATGCTATATGATATGGAGTTCTCCCTGGAAAGTGTGTGTGTAAATGATGTAAGGGAGAATTTACACAAGTAGAAAATTAACAATGTTTTGGTTGGAGGATGGTTTCCCCTTGCCTGATGATATTGTTTGCCTGGATTGTCCTTAATATCCTATATTCTCCCAATTTTTGACATTACATTCCAATAATCATCTGAAACTGCAATTCTACTTCACTCTTAATTTTTTTTTCTAGACCCATGGAATTCAGAAATTCTGATATGGCTGGTGTGTATTGCTCTCTCTTTTTGACAAGTTTGTCTCTTTTCTCAATTATCAATTGCACGGATTAAAAGACTGCAGAAAACAGCAAGTATAGAAGCAAAACTACAACTGGGCTTTATTGTAGAAATTAGACAGACAAAAACTTAAACCAGGATGATAAAAGTATGCAATGGAAATCTGGAACATATGATAATCACCTCTTCTCAAGAAAGAGACGCTGTGACTTTTGGATGTATTTATTTATAGTAGAACATATTGTGAAACAAAAACATTACAGTAGTATTATCACTCGTCCCTTGGCAATGGGGTATTTGTGGTATAACTTCTTCTGGCATATTTCCAAGCTCTTATCCCCCATCGAGGTAGCCATCTCAGCCCAAACGGAAGAACGAAAGCCAATGTCAAAAGAATATAAGCCCCAGTTTTCTTGCCCGAATGAAGATCTTTGATGATCACACTTATTGCAAAGCCATAAGTGCACATCATGGAATACATTGCTATGTGGAGCTCTCTCTGGAAAGGAAAATCTGATGTCAGATATATTATTATGCATGCGGAAGCAGTGAAGCCCAAGGAGTTGGAGAACAGAAAAAGATAAGACGTGGCATGGGAGCCTAGAATCGCTGAAGAAGTTGCCAAACCGGCGATTGCTCCTGGATTCATACCAGTAGGAGGCCCGTCGTAAGTATCTCTATTTTGGTTTTCTCCAGGTGGAGGGGCTGAGGGCGAGAAAACATTTATATTTTGGTTACTTTCAAGAGGCTCAGCAGAAGCAGATGTGGCAAAAGTACCATGAGGAGGACTGACGCCAGATTGAAAGCAAACTGTGGCTATGAGTGCAGCCACCACTAATAGTGCGTTTCGTGTGTCGCTAGGCGAGTCCCTGTGCTTTTGGAATTTGAAGTACTTAAACCAGTCTTGGTCATGCTGTGCTGCTGATTCAAGATCCTCCTCTGCAGGTTTGAGAACTTGTAACCAATTTTTCGACCTTTTCACTTTCGAGGAGGAAGCAGAGTTGGGAGCTCTGACTGCACCGGCAGATTCCAACGTTCGACTGGTTTTAGTATCATTTGAATCTTGTATATCAAGAATATCAAGTGCTGTCAAGCCCTTCAAGTTTCTAGCATTCACTTCCGTCACACCTTTCATGGTGCCTTTCTCGCCAACAAGTAGCTCCACGCACTACAATACATAAAAACTTTCATGTTTCAGCAAGAAAACAAAAATGTTTCATGTTTCAAGTATATACCTTGTGTTGTTTTGTTAACACAGAAAGATGCAACACCGTGTCACCATCTCCATCTCCCAAGTTTACCATGGATTGTTTGCCAACCGTCCCCAGCCATTTAACCAAACAATCAAATGCATCAAACTGATGATTCTTCACCGCAAGATGAAGCGCAGTCTCACCATAAGCTGTTACATCCTCAATAGACTCATGGCAGGTACGCAGCAGTGCATCTATTACATCGATTCTCCCCATACTGGCAGCATAATGAAGAGCCGTTGTATCATTTTTGCCTTTGAGCCTGATGCATAAACAACCATGATGATGATTAAAGCTCAAAATTTCCTTCACCATCCCCAAATTTCCCATGATCACAGCTACATCCAGTGGCCTAAATCCATCCTTGTTGACCTCTTGAGACATCTGAGGCTCGATTCTCATGAGCTCGTGCACGAACTTGAGCTGGCCAGCCTTAGTTGCTGCATGCATGAGAGATTCTCCAAGTGAAGCAAGCCTGAATTCAGCAAGAATTGATGGATAATCCTTAACCGAATTGAGCAGCACATCAACTCGGCCATGACAAGCAGCATCATACAGCACGGAAGAATCCATGGCAACGTTACGTTTTTTTGACCAAGTCCAGTAACGGTAACAGCAGAAAAGTAAATACAAAACGACGAGAGAATTACAAACGAACACGCACAGATATAATTAAGTAGAAATTTTTTTAGACAAGTTAAGGAAAGAAGGAGAGGTGGTGTACATGTTGGTGTGTAGAATGGTGTTGCATATTGTACACACCTATTTATAGTTCATCCACATATATACCCTCATGAGGGAAAAAGAATGCCTGCAAGGCATTATTGATGATTGATGAATCCAGCTCAAACCCCAATTGCCAGTACCCGGCCGGGTCCACGATCTCCTCGCAACCAGATGATTGATGTTGCTTCTCATAATTATTGATGTCTGATGAGTAGTGATTCTATGAAAGTGCCAACGTGTGAACCAGTGAACCTGTCTTGACATTTTTACTTGCTTCTAATTACAAGTCGTATCGGCTTTTCTTACCTCCAACTGCATGCTTACAACTTGGAATATTTTCTTTGCTCGATTGTTTAATTGTTTCTAATACAAATCTGATGCCTGGTTTCTTCACTATTGTCAATATCCTCCTCATGATATACTAGTATTTATTACACATGGAATTAGCCATTTAATAATTGTAGAATTGCTGCTGTCATTAACTATTGTTACTACTACCGCCATTTAAAACATTTATTGAAAAGGGAAGAGAGAGATCACAAATTAAAGGCGACGACTTAATTGACAATGGTCAATGGTCATTGGCAAGTGGGAAAAAAAAAAGTCTTGGTCTGTCAAAGCGCTGAAAGTCATAATAAAGTGTGGCAAAAATAAAGGTAGTTGTTTCATATCTGTATTATATATATGCCCTTTTATTTTATTGAAACGAAACATATGAACCTAAGAAGGAACCTATTGCTTTCCAAAAAAGAAGGAACTGTTATAGATATAATATATATTTGATTGGTTTATCAGAGTATAATATGGATAGTAGTATATCTTAAAGACTTAGTAGAGAATAAAATTGAGAGAAAAATATGTATGGAACAAGGAGAGATGGGATGCAGGAACAGAGAGATAGGGGAAGATTGTTATTATTATTACTCACTGCCAGTGTATCAATACAACGGAAAGAAATATATATATAGTAGTTAGGCTCCTATAACGACAACATCCATTAATTATGAAATCTTATATGGTCAAGATTTTATCACAAAGATTTTATCACAATCTTCAACAGTCAAGATTTCATCACACTCCCCCTAGATGTTTTCGTGCAAAGAATATGCCTCGTTAAAACCTTACTTGAAAAAAAAACCCTCTGAAAAAAAATCCAAGTTTGGAAAAAGAGTACATGATTCTTGTGTATTTACTTCTCCCCTCATCAGTTGAGATTCCTCAGTTGGCGCATCCCGAAACGTTTCACCAATTTTTTGAATGTTGCTGTTGGTAGTGCCTTGGTAAATAAATATGCAAGATTATCAGCTGAACGGATTTGTTGCACATCTATTTCACCATTTTTCTGTAGATCATGAGTGATGAAAAATTTTGGTGAAATATGTTTCGTTTCTATCTCCTTTAATATACCATTCCTTCAATTGTGCTATACAGGCTGCATTATCCTCATATAAAACTGTTGGGGGTATTTTCTCTTCAGTAGTTATGCTACAATTTTTCAGTATATGGTGCATCAAAGATCGCAACCATACACATTCTCGACTTGCTTCATGGATTGCTAAAATTTCAGCATGATTTGAGGAAGTAGCAGTCAAAGTCTGCTTCATTGATCTCCATGAAATTGCAGTACCACCGCATGTAAAAACATAGCCAGTTTGAGATTTGGCTTTATGCAGATCTGAAAACAAATATCCAGCATCAACAAAGCCGATTATTTCATGTCGAGAATTATTTGGGTAAAATAACCCAAGATCAATAGTTCCTTGGAGATAGCGAAATATATGTTTAATTCCATTCCAATGTCGTTTTGTAGGAGATGAACTGAATCTCGCTAATAAATTTACTGCAAATGATATATCTGGTCTAGTGTAGTTTGCGAGATACATTAAAGCACCTATGGCACTTAAATATGGGACCTCTGGTCCAAGAATTTGTTCATCTTCCTCTTGTGGTCTAAACGGATCCTTTTTTATATCAAGTGACCTTACGACCATTGGAGTACTCAATGGATGTGATTTATCCATATAAAATCGTTTTAATACTATCTGGGTATAAGCTGTTTGATGGATAAAAGTTTCATTATTTAAATATTCAATTTGCAGACCAAGGCATGATTTAGTTTTACCAAAATCTTTGATTTCAAACTCCTTTTTCAGGTATTCAACAGCCTTTTGGAGCTCCTCTGGAGTTCCAATCAAGTTGAGATCATCAACATATACTGCAATAATTACAAACCCTTTTCCATTTTTCTTAATGAAAATATATGGACAGATTGGGTCATTTGTATAACCCACTTGTACCAATGACTCACTGAGTCGGTTATACCACATTCGCCCGGATTGTTTCAATCCATATAAGGATTTTGTAATTTGATGGAATACATATGTTTAGGATTTGATTTATATGTCTCTGACATTTCTAATCCTTCTGGGACCTTCATATAGATATCTGTATCTAAATTTCCATATAGATACGCAGTAATAACATCCATTAATCTCATTTCATGATTTTGATGGACCGCTAAACTGATAAGATATCTAAATGTTATTCCATCCATTACAGGGGAATATGTTTAATCATAATCAAATCCGGGCCTCTGTGAGAACCCTTGGGCGACTAGTCTCGCTTTGTATCTGACAATTTCATTTTTGTCATTTCTTTTTCTTACAAAAACCCATCTGTATCCGATTGGTTTTATATTTTCTGGTGTTTTGACAATTGGTCCAAAAACTTTTATTCTAGCTAGTGAATCCAATTCAGATTGGATTACATCTTTCCATTTTGGCCAATCTTTTCTTTTCCGACATTCATCAACCGATTTTTGTTCATGATCCTCGTCATCATTTATGATGTCAAGTGCTATGTGGTACGAGAATATATTATCTATGATAATTACATCTCGATTCCAAACATTTCTGCTTGTGACAAAATTGATTGATATTTCATAATTTTCAATTTCATGTTCCTCTGGAACTGCAAGTTCCTGCTCATCTGGAGCTATTTGCTCTTCAAGAGCTTCTTTTTCCTCTGGAATATTTTCTGTAATTTTGTCACTTTCAATGATTTGTGATCCTCTTTTATTTCGAGGATTTTTATCTTTGGAACCTGGTGGTCTACCACGCTTTAAGCGTGCAGTAGATTCATCTTTGACACTTGTAATTGGTCCCTCTGGGACATTAATTTTGATTGGAACATTTGCTGCCGGTATATGAGATTTAGTTACTCTTTTAGAGTCGCTTAATGCATCCGGCAATTTATTTGCAATACTCTGCAAATGTACAATTCTTTGTACTTCTAGTTCACAATCATTTGTACGAGGATCGAAAAAATCTAACGGTGTTTTCCAGTTGATTTCTTTTTCTTTCTTTGGTTGATTTCTGTCTCCCCCTAATGTCGGGAAATAAGATTCGTCAAAATGACAATCTTTGAATTTCACAGTAAATAAATCACCAGTTAATGGTTCGAGATAGCGAATAATCGATGGTGATTCATACCCGACATATATTCCCAATCTACGTTGGGGACCCATCTTTGTGCGCTGAGGTGGTGCAATCGGAACAAACACAGCGCAACCAAATATTCTAAGATGGGATATATTGGGTTCATGCCCAAACGTTAATTGTATAGGGGAGTATTCATGATAATGTGTCGGTCTTAAACGCACCAATTTTGCTGCATGTAATATTGCATGCCCCCAAGCTGTCAATGGCAATCCAGATCTCATTAATAATGGTCTGGAAATTAATTATAAACCCTTTATAAGCGATTCAACAAGTCCATTCTGTGTATGGACATGAGCAACAGGATGCTCAACTGTTATGCCAATTGGCATGCAGTATTCATCAAACCTCTGGGATGAATATTCACCAGCATTATCCAATCGGATATTTTTTATTGTATAATCAGGGAACTGTGCTCGTAATTTAATAATTTGAGCAAGTAATTTTGCAAACGCATGGTTGCGAGATGATAATAATGATACATTGGACCATCGTGTTGATGCGTCAATTAGCACCATAAAATATTTAAATGGTCCACATGGTGGATCTATAGGTCCACATATATCACCCTGAATTCTTTCAAGAAAACTAGGGTTTTCAGTTCCCACTTTTGTTGGTGAATGTTTGGAAATCAATTTTCCTTGGGAGTAAGCAACACATATATAATCATTATGTTGCAGCAACTTTTGTCCCTTTAAAGAATGGCCATGACTATTTGTAATAATTCGCCTCATCATCGTAGAGCCAGGATGGCCTAGGCGATCATGTCATATCATATATTCATTATTAAGCTTATGGCTTCCAATAAACCTCTGGCCTATTTTGGGATGATATATATTAGTTGGCATCTGGCCATCAATAAACCTCTGGTTTATTTGGGGAATATTAGACCTGTGGTCTAAGTAATAATTTTCAGTTGTATTTATCTTTGAAAAATACAATCCAGAAGACAGAGCTGGTAATTTTTCCAATATAGTATATTTCTTACCATGAGTGGTATTTGTAATTAATAAATATTCGACATTCTCTGAAGTCGATGTCTCGAGATGATACCCATTTTCTCGGATATCTTTAAAACTTAATAAATTTCTTCGAGACTTGGGAGATAGAGTGCATTTTTTCACAATTAATTTTGTTCCCTCTGGGAAAATAAGGTTGGCTATGCCAATTCCTTGTATAATATTTGCACTACCACATATTGTGTTTATATTTGTATCTCTCATTTTTAAATTGGAAAAATACCTTATGTCTTTTAGTATCGTGTGCGTTGAAGCACTATCAATAAGACATATATTATCACTTTTAAAATTCCCCATTTTGCTGGAATTAAAACAAGATATTATTCATATTAAAACAAGATTTAATATAAGAGAAATATTACAATATAGAGACAATAATATAGCACACATACAAAAGTAAAGACAGATACAGAAGTTCAAAGCATAATGAAAATAATAATACAACATAACAATTAAACCAAATCATTATATAAATCATCAACTTGAAATTCTGGGATATTGGGCATATTCTCCTCAGAATTCATTCCGTCAATATGGTTTGTTTCAACCACCCTTTTTCCTTTATCCCTCTGGGAATCTTGATAAAGTTTCACCCAATGATCTCTGGTACGACAATTTTTGTACCAGTGCCCTTTTAGGCCTCATCTATCGCATTTTGCTTCTTCATAATTCTGTTTTTGGACATCACCTCTGGTGTTGCCCTGATTCTGATTATGTGTGTCTGTCGTGGGCCTAATGTAAACATTGTTGCGGAAATGATTTTTCCCACGACCTCGGTTATACCCACGACTACGGCCACGACCACGGCTGGAAGATTCAGTCACATGTGCCTCTGGCAATGGACTACTGCCAATTGGTCTCATTTCATGATTTTTTAATAATAAATCATTATTCTTTTCAGCCAATAACAAAAACGTAATCAGATCAGAATATTCAGTGAAACCCTGTGCTCGGTATGTTTGCTGTAACACCGAATTGGAGGGGTGGAATGTAGAGAATGTCTTCTCTAGCATTTGTTTATCAGTAATTGTCTCATCACACAGTCTTAATTGTGATACGATATTAAACAGAGCAGAATTGTAATCATTTACTGATTTAAAATCCTGGAATCGTAAGTGTGACCAGTCATACTGGGCTCGAGGGAGATTTATTGATCTTAAGTGATCATATATTTTTTTCTAAATTCTCCCAGAGTTCAATTGGGTCTTTGACCGTTAAATATTGTGTTTTCAATCCCTCATCAAGATGATGGCGGATGAAAATCATAGCTTTCGCACGGTCTTGGTTTGAAGCCTGATTATCTTTTTCAATTATTTTTTCAAGACCCATTGATTCCAAATGGATTTCAACATCCATTTTCCAAGATAGATAATTATCTCCAGATACCATCAGTGATCTGAAATCCT
Organism: Hygrophila difformis; assembly: GCA_030278955.1. Lineage (NCBI taxonomy): Eukaryota > Viridiplantae > Streptophyta > Magnoliopsida > Lamiales > Acanthaceae > Hygrophila > Hygrophila difformis. Next base: position 11,368,277 of record JAOANR010000008.1, read on the forward strand.
GCTTTGTCAGGTTAGCCATAATAAAATTATTGAAATACAAATATTAAATATTACCTCAAAAGAAATTCCGGCAGAGCTCCGTCAGTGGCTCGTGCTGATAACGTGTTATAGATATAATATATATTTGATTGGTTTATCAGAATATAATATGGATAGTAGTATATCTTAAAGACTTAGTGGAGAATAAAATTGAGAGAAAAATATGTATGGAACAAGGAGAGATGGGATGCAGGAACAGAGAGATAGGGGAAGATTGTTATTATTATTACTCACTGCCAGTGTATCAATACAACGGAAATGAATATATATATATATATATATATCTAATATATCTAATATATATATATGGGACTTTCTAATGAATAGTGCCCACGAGGAATAGTACTATTCTGTTTCTCACAAATTACGTCGTGCCATTCTCCCAATTTGTATTTTCTGTACCCGTCGTTCTCGTGTTGCCCTAATCTATTCTTCCCATCCCTGACGCCCTACTCCTTCGTGCCGCTCTTGCTCCTTCCGAATCCAGCGGCACCGCTGCACCCTTGAACGTCACCGCCGTCTCATCCCTTGTGCCTCTTGCCGATCGCACCTGGCCTTTCGCCGATAGGGATTGGATTGGTTTCAAATCCGAGTGTTGCCGTCGCTGAAGTAAAACGGGGATACTGTCACTGCCCATCGACTCCCAGCCCCCCTTCCCTCAGCGCGCTAGCCTCGCAGTCGGAGGAAGGGATTGTCTCCTGCGTACAGGCCACAGGTATTGATTAAATTCAGCCCCCCTTCGCACGCTCCTCACACATTCCGTCGTTCACTGTTCTTGATTAAATTCTTGGATTTGGAGTTGCTTCCCTTATTCACGTAACCGATCATTGTGCTTTATTTGTGCTAAGTTTTCCCCTTTTCTGTGGGTTTCATATCATTCATCTATCTACTGATTTTTTTAAATTAGGTGCAGAAATTAGGGCTTTAGTTTTTAAGAATTGGATGATTTTCATTGTGAATGAGAATGCGCTTGGGTTTCTTCTTATCGTTTTGTGCACGGATGCAAAGCATGTGAAAAGTTGGGCGACGAGGCTGAAATTGATCCCTCGGTGATTCTGTGATTAGATATTAGGGATTTGTATATAATAGAGCTTATTCATCGCAGCAATGTTGTAGTTCTGGGGATCCACACAGATTATTTCGTTGAGGGTATATGCAATAGCTGCCCTGAATGAATTCAACAAGATGTGGCCTCTTGTTCTACCAATCAAAGAATTGATCTTTTGTCCTCAATTTATCAGTATACCCCTTTACATGCACTAGCGAAGTTTTACCATTTTTCTTGGGATAAAATTTCTTTTGGAATTCATAAACCACACAGGCCTATTGTGTGATCATGTTGGGCAAAATATAACAAATTACTCTAATTCTGACATATTTAGGAAATCTTTGTTCAGCTTTCAACAAGAAAACCATGTTTTAGTTTTGTTTGGCTATTTTGAACAATTAAAGGAATATTCACGTGTGAACGACTTGGTCCAACAAGTTGGCTCTTTTTTCCAGAACCTTTTCTTGAAGTTTCCACTTCCACCACCTGGTAACTTGCTACTTCCTTTGCTGCTGGTTGGTTGTACAAGTGCAAATGCGTTTATTTTTAACATTGATTACACATCAATTGTGTGTCTGATTTGTGGAATTTTTGGAGCAACACTTGAAAGTTATATGTCAAATTCATTTAGATTTATATTGCTGAAGTCTCTGGCATTTTGAAGATCATTATTCGGTGAATGTCAGGTAACTATGATTTCTTCTCCTTTACATTCGATTTTCAGTTTCGATTTCATTATTCCTGCGCACACCATCCTCACCAGTGCGTCCCTCTCTTTGTGCCATCCTAGCACTGCAAATTTGAAATTTCAAAGGTACCCTCCGCCTTCCTTGTTGTCTTTAATGTTGAATCATCTCTATTGTACCATTCCACTTACACATAATCAAATTAGTCTGTGTTCATAGATTTGGGCTCACATTAACGGGGCTTCGAAACCAATTTAGGGGGAACAACAGGGTCGATTCTTCTATTCGTTATTCTGGTAAGGTTTATTCTTCTTTCCAATTTGATTCATCCGGTTTGGGTCGGAGAGAAAAAATCCAGTGATTTGGAGTGTAATGGGATGGTTAGCCCTTTTTTTAAATTCTTCTTAAGTATAAGATGATGTCTGTGTCGATTCTCTTAATCTTTCACTAGCATGTTTCGTTTCTGTGTTTCACCATAGGCTTTCAAGGATAGATTTGCGTGACATTTTCATTGGCTTCAAGGTTCACATTTTAAGCTGACTTCATGTTTCTGATTCTTCCTTTGACTCAAGATAACAATTAGGATGTTGTATGAAACCTTTAGGGGACAATTTGTTCTGGCATGGCAATTTTAAATATTTTAATTATTTTCCTTGGATTTTTAGTTACAAAACAAAATCATTAACCAGTGGCAAGAACCAAAATAAAGTGCTAATACAGTGCTTGCTAATTGAGTTGCTTGATCAATCATGCTTGCTAATTGTTATACCTGTACTTTCGTTCTCTCTTAATTTCACACTTAAATTAATCTTAGTTATGCTTTTGTTTTAATTTTGAATGTCTTATTATAGTTCAATAATGTTTTTTCTTCACCGGGTGAATGTGAAAACAAGGACTGGTGGTACTCTTTTTTGTTTCTTTATTTATTTTTATTTTTGGATGTTATTAAGGTCGATATGTTAAATTCTTTCTTGATTTGTAGATATGATACTACTCGATTTACCCCCTTGAGAGGGCTCTCAATAGCAGCACTGGTTTTTTGCTCTCTTCTTTGCTGTAAGATTTTTATGCATTACAATATTATGCCATCTCTAATTTTCTTCTCTGAATTTCATTACTTCATTTATCCTTTTTTTTCCTCCGCTGTCATTTTATCTCATTGTGTATTGTCCGTGTTTAACCCACAACACATGGCAGAGGAGGTTCATTTTTTTTTTAAAGATGGTGGAATGTTATGGTTCACGGACTTGAGAATTCCAGAGTTCAACCATTAATTTCAATAAGCAGTCTCCTTGCATTAGGGGCCATATATTTATGCATCAATTCTAAAGCACATACGCTACCTGCCAATTGCTAAATCCAGATATCAACGAATAATTCATATTTATCGTTCTTCATTATAATCATATCGATTTATTTAAAGACATGCCTAATTCAGCCATGGTGCTGTGTTGTGCTTCATTCATAAATGTATATAGTTGCCCCACATGTTGCCATCTGAAGAAGCATTCGTTGCTGCTGTTTCGGCTCTTGGTATTGAGAATAAAGATGGGCTGGTTGTTTATGATGGAAAGGGGAGATTTAGTGCAGCGCGTGTCTGGTGGTGAGTTTTTAAGTTTTGGCTTGGCATTCCGAAGTCAAAGAAGATTAGTAAAAATGCTAGAATTATGTTGATTATGATTGATAGAATAGTCTTAACATTCTTCTTGGATGGAGGCCTACCAAGATGGCGTGCTTCGGGATATGATGTTGAGTCAAGTGCATCAAGTGATGCTATCCTAAAAGCTAGTGCTGCTAGTGAGGCCATAGAGAATGTATAAAAAGGGCAGAGGGTCTGTTTTGTTTTGTGTTTGTGGATATGTACTCTCCGAATTATCCTCAATTGTGTTCATTCTGTTGTAGATTTAGATGACTTTTTGGTTGACGTTAATCTCGAACAGTTTTTTAGATTTAATTGTTCTGGCTTTGTATTTGGCTTCTCATTTTATAAACTATTGCAAGTAATCAGGATGCCTTAAGTACTATGTGAATGCAACAATTGTTTCCTATTTTGAGCCTTACTAGAATTGTGTACGTCTTCTTGCTCAGAATGAAATGTCCTACACATTTGAATTTATATTCTCATTTATTTGCTCATATTTTATGGGTTCTGAATTTTTATGAATATTCTTCTCAAATGCTTGATAAATATTTTCTTTTTGGATATCTTATCTTATGAGTTGTGATAGTTGTTGGCTTGTAGTTATTTACTATCTCTTTTAATCAATATGACATAAAACTTGTTCAGTCATGTTGAGTTCTGAAGTGGAGCTGAAAACCACAATTGAGAGTTGGAAAATTCCTTACGGTTAGACATTTTGTTATTTGGGTTAAATTCTAATGGTATGATAAAATTGTATAGTTCTAGCTAATTTCATTCCTTGCGTCACTTAATTTTGTTTCTCTTTTTGTGCATGGAACTTTGCGTTTTTCTTTGAAAGATTTTGATGTTGTAAACTTTTGATTTTGAAAGATGAGAAATAGTTGTTTTATCCGATACAGAACACACTATTAAGTCACCGCAATAGTTTTTTTTTTTTGGTTAAAGTTTGTATGTTACATTTTTCCTTTTTAATGTTATGTTGCCATTTTATTAGTATTTTACTATAAGGCATAAATGTTGGTCTTATTGATGGACAGCCCTGGCGAGTCTTTGCCTGTCCATGGCTCCAGCCATGCCGCCCCACCTGTCCTCTTCCCCTGCATTATGGTATTCTCTTTTTCTTAAGCATTTTATAATGGGTTATATGGCATGTATCGCCGTGCGTTTTTGTAATTTATGTTTCTTAATGTAGCAAGTTTCTTGATGTCAAACAGTTGATAGTTCTTGCTTATGCAAAAACTTATTAAATTTGCAATAGTAGGAGCAAGCCATTTGAATGTGGATGGCATCATAGCTCGTGTCATTTCACCTATGGAGGTTGGAATTTCTGATGTCGGATTTTATGCCTTTATGCCTAATAAGATTCTTCCTGATATGAATATCTATTCAAATATGAAATATTAAAAGTAAAATGAAATGAAATTGCCCAACTTTTAACTTCAGTTTGGCAGCAGCTTTTTCTTCTCACGTATTTGTAGCTTAGTTGTCTTTAGATGCCATTATTAGTTCTAGATTATTAAGAATGACATTTATCTTCCTCTGCTACCATTTGCTTCTATTCTCCTTTTATTCTGTGTACATCAGGTTTGCCATCCAAAATATTGCAATTGCTTTTTACAAAAGCCTACCTGCTCCGCATATGATTTCCAACCTTATTAGAGCAACACGATGTATTAATATAGTTGTAACAATGTATCACATAATATATCAACCGTTATTTACCAAAGTATGATACACATCACCTATTTTTCTCTACTGGCGAGCGCGGCGTATGCGCGCGGCCTAAGAGTTCTAGTATATATATATATGTGGCTTTTTAATGAATAGTAATGAACGATGAATAGTACTATTCTTTTTGCCAAAAATTACAACTCATGCCACTCTGCCCAATTTCTCCTTCGCGTCGCCCCCTCCCCATTTATTTGCTGCAAATTCCATCGGCGCAAAAAAAAACCTCCGCCCTCGTCCGCCGCAGCCCGCGTCCGCCTGACCCTACCCGCCGTGCCGGCGCACCACACCTCCGGCGAAGGTTGTCCGTGCATCTCCACCTCACCCCTCCGGCCGCGCGGCCCAACCCCCCGCCCCAGGTACGCCGTGCTCCTTCGTGTCAATTAGTGGTCGCTCAGTTTCGATTGCCCTAATCTAACGTGTTGCCATTGCCCTAATTCCCATTTCCATTGATTTCCTCTCCGCTGCACCGGCTGCAAAATTGTGGCTGCTTACCCCGCCCGTGCCGTTCCTCTATGGTAACGCTTGACTGCTGCTCGCCCGACGACTCCGGCCTTGTCTCCTTGGTCGCTCGCCCTTACTTTTCCAGGCTTCCGTTGGGCTTCCTCGGTACGTCCCTGCTTCGTCGCCCTTTCAATTTCGGCTTCCCTTTGCTTCATTAACGGGATTTAGTTCTCCACATTCAATATTTGATTTTACCCATTGCTTGTCTTTTTCTTTGCTGGTTGTGTATTAATGGAGTCTGGTGTTCAATTAGTGTTAATGAATTGATGGTTATAATTTTCTGTAAAATTCCATGGATTCCTGTAGATTATTCTTGCTTTTGGTTGATTCTATTGACCTCTGCCCGACATTGCTTTTTTGAGACTTTTAAGGCTTTTGTTCTCAGCAATTGGACTTTGCTCATTTCTTTCTTCATAATGTTTGTGCTGCCTTCAGTTCATGCTGTGAAATGTTGTAGGGCTTTTAATTGGGGGATTCTGTGTTTATGCTCTATAATTTCTTTATTGCTTCGTTGTAAAAGGGTTACTTTACAAGGGTTCTGGTCTATAATTACGAATCACCTGTTTGAGTATGGTTTTGATTTATTTACTATCTTCATTGAGGCTGAAATTTGTTGTTTGCTGTAATTATCAGTATGGTCTAGGCGAAATGCACTTTTTTTTTATCCAGAATTTTTATATTTTTATAGTAACAAGTTCTTCCATTTAGCCGTCTTACTGTTGCACTACATTTTCCTCTAAGAGCTTCCGTAGGTTCGCTGCATCAGATAACGCTACCTTATATCAATTGAGCCTGTTTTCAAACCTTCCCTTGCTCTGCCTCTTTGCTTCGCTCGAAGGGTCAATTGGTTTGCTGCAACAGATTAGATTTTGAAGTAAGGTATGATTACCCCCATTGTAGGTTGCTTCCTTTGCTTTAGTTGAAAAATGTAGCATCAGCTTAATACATCTTTTGTTGTTGTTGTTTGATTTGATGACCCTTCAATCTTTACGATTGATTCTTCACCTTGTGTCTCCTTTTTCCTTGTTGAATATTTATGCACGGTTTGCCACTTAGTGTAAACAGTCCGTTTTGGTCCTAAATTGCGCAATTGCATCGATCCATTCTCCTCTTCAAAAATTCTGTCTGTTTCATCAATCTAAAAAGAATAAAGTGGGTTTATTCATATCAGAATAAAATTACTTAACCAGATTCATAAACATCAGTTTTGGACTATGTTGATTCCCTTTAAGAATCCAATTTTTATCTTTTCGTTGCATCTTTCATCCTTTTAACCAGGACATGTAGGGAATCAAAGTCTGAGTTTGTTAGCAAAATAATATTCTCTTATAAATCATAAAAGAAAATATTCATACTATATAAGCTTATAATGAAGATTTTTAACAAACATCACTGTTACGGTATCGAAATCCATGAAGGTCTGTTATAATGATGAATTCTTCTTGTCCTTCAGGAATCCTTATGAATTACAGCAAGAAATAGTTAACTCAGTTTAGTTGTTGAGTTCAGTTTCAAGTGCTCTTATTTGCTTTTAAATCTTTATTTAAGTTTTTAATCTTCCTTTGCTTCCTTTGTAGAGGTTGCATTTTAATTTTAATGCTAGATGGTGTACTGAAGTGTGTTTAGATGAAGGGATTGCCTTTGTTGTTTCTTCAATTCATCATGGGGGAATTTTCTTAATTCTGTGGTGCAGTTCTTCATGCTTACCCTTTCTTGAAATTGGATAAAAGATTTATTTATTTCTTCCTTGGATAAAAGATTCAAGCTTGCATTTCTATACGGTGTTGTAACTTCCCTCATTTTGCTGGTAAGTTAATTCTGCAACTTAAAAAATTTATTGTTTTGGGTCAAAATATTGTACGAACTTGTGTTGCTGTCATGATTATGTCTCACACATTTATTATTTTCTTGAATATTCCACGCTGTATTGCGCTATTAAATGTTTCCTCTAGCATGGCCGAACATGGAAATACTCCTGCCCTGCCCTTTTTGGAGCGCCTGCGCACCCAGGTTTTGACCAACCTATAATCATTGCCCTGAAGGCCCTTTTCCCTTTTCCTTCAAAGAGAACTTCTCTCTAATTATTTGCGATCTACCTCAACACGTTGCTTGATGAAATTATTCCTCGCAGGAATCGGCCCAAGGAGAACTTCGCTCCAATGTGCACTTTGCTGTATATGGTTTCTACGTCTTGCATTAAGATAAACTTTTGCTTTTCCCCTCACTTATCCTTTACTTTTTTAGTATTAATTTTCAAACAATGGCTATATCTGTTTTTCTGCAATAATATTTTTCGTTGCCCTATGATTGCAATTAAAAACCTGGTATTCCAAAGTTAAGCATGTGAAAAGGGTGAAATCCTAATCTTCATACATTCTTTTCTGTTTAATCTCGCTGTTGAAATTAATTCGTACCGAGGGTTCTTTCGTACATGCTATGAAACCACATATCAAAATTTCTAAGCTACCGGCAATATCACACAAGACAACTACATAACAATTAGAATACATAACTGTCCCTGTGTGAATCGCGCCGAAGGGAGCGCCGTGCTTGTAGGTTCTTTTTTATTCTTCTATTTTGCTCCTCAATGCTGTAATTTGTTAAATGTCAATGTTGTTTTTATGTAATTTGAGTATACATGCCTCCAGCTTCCACCATCGTTCCGCGCAGCAGGTCTCCGAAGAAAAAGGTTTACCTTCTGTTTGGCAATTTGTTTCCCAATTCCCCATTGCGTAGTTTCAGGGTTCTTTAATGTAATTTGGTATGCTTCCACTTTGGTTGTTGGATTGGATTGAGAATTTGGTGTATCATGATTCTTGAGTAATGATATTGACGTGTTCCCCGTAGCTATTTTTTTTTAATATTATTAACTGTTAATCGTTTTTTCCAACCTTGCCAAATATTATGCAGAAAAATGAAAATGCACATAAATGGCGGAAAAACACCACTCAGCATTCATCTTCAGATGTTAAGACAGATGGGGGTTCTTACTATTTCTACAAGGTAATTGATTCATACAAATTTATTTTCTTATGCACTCGCCTAGGAAAATGAAATCATTTAAATGAAGTTGCCAAGAATCTAGATACTGTGTTGAGTTTTATTCATTTACTGTGATTTTGCTCTAAATTTTCATCCACTGTAATTTGGAATGCCAATATGCTATTCTAATTTCCCAGGCCATTTGATGGGCAACACATTATACTTCATCCATTAAATATGAAGTGCCTACACTATTACGGTGGTCATGAAAAACTGCCCGATCGGTATGAGATATTCTATTTTGTTCTTTCATTGTTTGATTATTCCCCCCTGTGTGTGACTCCAAGTTGGATAGGTTCTCTGCTTAATGATTTAACACTTCACAAGAAAGAAAGATAAAGGGGCTTGGTAGCTCCAATTAATATGAACTTTTCATGCATAATTATGATATCAGAATTGGAGTTTATTGCTTGAGCTCTAAAAGTTTTTTTGCAGAAATTGTAACACTACACTTTCATATGCATTTCTTTTTCTGTTTACCAGTATCTCTAAACGTGATGAACATTTTTGTTCTTATTATATGAATTGCGCCAAATATGTAGTTTCTGTTATGATCGTTTGACAAAAAGTTAATTCCAGAATCTCTGGAAAGATCTTACAGATGGAAGCGGTGACACAATCGAAAGCAACAAGGAGGCGCTATCGTCTCTTAAGCCATTTCTCCTTGAATACATCATTTCAGGTAATTCATTGCAAGATTTTGAGTGACATATATGGATGAGTGAAGCCTTGCTATTATGTTTAGATTTAAAATACAGTAATAACTATTTCTATTTGGGTAACATGTATCTGTGTATTTTTTTGTATTCTTTTTTGAAATCAACATAATGTGCTTGTTTTCACAGCTTTGTGAAATTAATTTGGGCGATCTATTACCTGCTGGATCACTTTATCCTTTTATGGATGAAATCAAGAATAGGGAAAAGCAAAGAAAGCGACTTGCTAGGAAGGTATGATTTTCATACAATTAAAGCTGGCTAAATTCAATTTATTAGAAGATGCTCTTTATTATGCATATGCAACTAGACATTCATAGAAATGGTTCACATGTGTTTTATAGTGCAAAGCCGTTCAATATAATCATAATTAGAGTAACCATTCCAGATTCCACCTTAAAGATTTGCAATGTCAGTTCTGCTCCTTAGGCCATGACCACAATATTACACCTATTGTAATAAACATCTTAATAGGATTATAAGAATAACTTTTACCTCAAATTTTGCAACTTCAATGTACTTTATTCCAATTTAGTACTGAAGCATAGGCACCAAGATAATGCGCAATTTAGTGTCCATTGGAGCACCAAACAACCAGATTGCTGCTCCACCCCTTAAATTTTACAGTTAAATTATATAGTCCCTCTATTTGTTTTATTGTGTTGCTGAAGGGTAGGTATTTGTTGGATGCTCGAGTGAAGTAGACTTTCCATTTTTGTAGTGAACTCTTTGTCGAAATTTGAACCGAAACTAATGAAAAGTAAATATTTCCACAGTGGCTGATTATAAAATTTGGAACTACTCTGTACCTTGTGAGTTGTGACAGGCAGTGTACTATTATGAGGTGTTTACTTGTTCGGAATTAATCAATCAATCTCATACGGCCCAGTCATGGGCCCTAATCCTAAACAATAAACATGGGATGAGTTGGATAAATCCAATTAAACACCTCCTAAAAGTATTGCCTACTGTATTTTGTGCACCAAGATGAGTTTTTTCCTATATTCTGAGTTCCTGATATAAACTTGGTGGTCCAAATGTAGGAATACAAAGACAAAATTAAGGCTGAAGCTGCAGACAATTAGTTTGTGCCTGTGCTGTATTACTCCAATGATGCAACCCCAAGCTTTTCTATGGATGACTTCGAACCTAATTTTTTTTCTTGATGTTTATAAGATGTCTTTGTAAGTCTCTCTTATTTTGCAATAAGGATTTTGGTTTTGTTTACATGTTTAGGTCGTAATAGCATACATTCTTTGTTTGGCAGTATATATTGATGTTTATCATTATTTAAGCTTGATTCATTTTTGGCTACAAGATTGTCCCGCTGTATTTTGGTGGTTTAGTTGAGTAGCAATTGTGACCTGATGAATAAGGATGAATGTGCAGGCATCTGAGTTGTGCATCTTTTAGATTTCTGGCTACTCTGTAGCATTTCACCCTCTTCCTTTAGACATGCACATGGAATTTCTGTTTCATCCACAATTTAAATACTATGATCTACTTACTGTTTTTTTTGTCTGTGAATAAGCTTTGGGGAGTCCTCTTGTGGCATCGTCTTGTCCTTCTGCTGTTACGGAGAGGCTATCATTTTCTAATGTTGCAATCTCAGGTTTTGCTGCTGCATATGATTCTCCTTCCTTGAAAACTGATGAGATCAAAACCACCACAAGTACTGATGTGCCTCATGACTCTTATACTAGTGCAAGTGGTAAGAATCAACTTGGTTTATATATGTATAGCTAATAGCTTATATTTTGATATGGGTGAATTACGTGTTGTACAATGGATTACTACTACTATTTGTTTTGTCAAGTGTCTTTAGTTTGTTGACCATTCAATTCTCCGGGGCGGAGGAATATTGGTGCCTCGTTTGCTGATATAACATCCAGAGCAAAAGATGTTCAAGAGCCTCGTATTAGGAAGGCAAATGAAACAGGGAAAAAGTATTTTCGGGACCCCGATTATAAATAGGAAAACTTATAGAATAAGCATGGTTTCTATATTATCAGTTTCGGGTTACAAAATGGCACCAATTGCGCAGGAGATAACCATGTGATGATGGGCATTGGTTGCTTGTCCACTTATTTCTCAATTTGTTTCTTGGATTTGTTACCTCAACTAATTAGGTTTGATTAGCGTCACTAGGTTGTTGAATTCGAATTATTTGATTCTTGCTATGTGCTTATTCGTGTTTAATCCGCTTTTCAGAATTGAAGTTTTCCATTCATATGCTAAGGTAACTCATTTGTTCTTATATTCTGCATTTTTTTTCCGTAGCTTCTATTTCTTATCTTTTTGCTAATATGTGGGCAATGGGTGCAAGAATGGCTGAATTTTTAACGCATCAACTTCTATTTCTAGCTCTCAGGTATACATATTCCATATCATAGTCGGTCCTTGTATCTATTTACATCTTGATCAAAGATACATTTACCTGGAATATATTTCTTTTGATTTATTTTGTCTTTTCTTTAGACATTCCATGTTCAAATAAATCCAGCTACACTTCAAATGAAAGAAAATTATGACAATGTTGGAGGTAGTTACATGTTGAATCTTAATTTTTTTTTTTTTTGCTTTCAGTTCAACTTTCAGTGTGTTATTATAGTTTTTCATAATATTTTTTCCTCACCGTACGCGCAACGTAGTGCGCGCCACCAACGAGTTCTAGTATATATATATATAGTAGTTAGGCTCCTATAACGACAACATCCATTAATTATGAAATCTTATATGGTCAAGATTTTATCACAAAGATTTTATCACAATCTTCAACAGTCAAGATTTCATCACAGGAACCTATTAGTACTACTTTTCTTACTTGCCTTTCTCTATCCATTTATCTTCTATCACTTTAATTTTCTTTCTTCTGTCCATGTCCATGCCCACTCACACACACAATCACACATTAGTACTCCCTCCGTCCCGCGAATTGTGGCTCGTTTCTTTTGGGCACGGTAATTTATGTGGTGGAGTGTGGTGAGGTTTAGTGGTTAAAGTGATGTGGGTATTTGTGTTTAAAATTTTAATGAATTTTGACTTTCTTTATTGTTTAACTTTGACAAAATATTATTGTAATGATTTAATTATAGAAAAATATTCAAGTGTGGTCTTGTTAGAATCGTCTAGACGTCTAGATTTAGAATATATATTTTATATAATTTTTATTTGTACCAATTTTAAAATATGAAGAATTAAAGAAATGCAAGGTGCTTTGTGTAGAAAAATAAAAGTGTATTGGGAATTGTGCATAATAGTAAAAGTGATTACTTTTAATGAGATTTAGAAACCATTAAGATTCTAATCATATTTATATTAATTAAATTTATCTAAAAATGGAAAGTGGCCACAATTCGTGGGACAGCCCAAAGAGGAATACGAGCCACAATTCGTGGGACGGAGGGAGTACTATAGTTATATACTACTCCGTACTATTCATCCTATTACTTCTATACATATATATAAATATTTATATATATATATATATATATATATATTCATATCATCTTTGGGTTCTGTCAAAAATTTTAGGTATAATTTTTTATTCGTAATTTTTCAATAATATTAGAGTTTAATATTAAAATAGGCCACTACAAGTGCATATATTTGATTTTAGGCACTACAAATACCAATTACAAAAATAGGCCACAACAAGGGTATTATGTTATAAAAATAGGCCAATTGAATTTTGAACATATTTTTTTAACCCCATAAATTTTTATTTTCTTTCACAGTTATTGCAAAGCCATAAGTGCACATGATTGAATACTAATTCTATATGGTGTGGAGTTCTCTCTGCTGGAATTAAGGGGAAGTCCTGAAAGAAGGAGGTGATGGGGTGAGGAAAGATATCCTGCCTGCCTGGTTGGAGGGATATATGTAGGGAGGATTACAAGTAGAAAATTACAAATCTGGTTTCTAACATGTTATTATTTACCTGGATTATCCTATATGTTCAGCTTTTTTTTTTTTTTTTTTTTAATATTCATTTCAATAATCATATGAAATAGCAGTTCTACTTCACTTTTAATTCTAGAGCTAAGAATTGGGAAAGTCTGCTATGGCCTATGGCTGCTGTGAATTGTTGTCTCTTGATGTCATGTTTGTACTTTTTCTTATTCATCAATTGCACGCATGATTAAAAAAACTGCACAAAACAGCAAGTTTAGGTTCAAACTACAACTGGATATAGCAGAAAACAGACATTCCAAATAATTACAGGATAAAAGTATGCAAATAAAATATATTAGTACTTATAAGCACCCCTTCTCATGTACAAACAGAATCTGCAAGTATTTCTAAAACATACAACTATGAAACAGAAAAATCAATGCATATATCACTTGTCCCTTGGCAATGGGGTATTTGTGTCATGACTTCTTCTACAATATTTCCAAGCTCTTTTCCCCCACCGTGGTAGCCATCTCAGTGCAAATGGAAGAACGAAAGCCACCGTCATAAGAATATAAGCCTTGTCTTTCTTATCCTTATCAAGATCTCTGATCATCACACTTACTGCAAAGCCATAAGTGCACATCAGGGAATACATTGCCATGTGGAGCTCTCTCTGGAAAGGAAAGTCCGACGTTAAATATATTATTATGCACGTCGAGGCAGTGAGGCCCAAAGAGTTGAAGAACAAAAATAGATAAGATGTGGCATAGGAGCCACCAATCGCGGAAGAACTTGCCAGAGCAGCGAATGCTGCTGGATTGAAAGCAGGCGGTGGAGGGGTTGACAAAACATTTCCATTTTGGTTATTTCCAGGTGGAGGGGGTGAGAAAACATTTCTACTTTGGTCATTTCCAGCAGATGTGGCAAAAGTACCATCAGGAGGACTGACACCCGATTGAAAGCAAACTGTGGCTATGAGTGCTGCCACTACTAATAGTGCATTTCGTGTGTCGCTTGGGGAGTCTCTTTGCTTCTGGAATTTGAAGTATTTAAACCAGTCTCGGTCATGTTGTGGCGATGCAAGATCCTTCTCTGATTTGATAACTCGTACATAACTTTTCGACCTTTTCACTTTCAATAAGGAAACAGAATCCGGAGCCCTGACTGCACCAGCAGATTCCAACGTTCGACTGATTATAGTATCGTATGAATCTTGTATATCAAGAACATCAAGTGCTGTCAAGCCCTTCAAGTTTCTTGCATTCACTTCTGTCACACCTTTCATAGTGCTTTTCTCGCCAACAAGTAGCTCCACACACTACAACAAATGAAAATTTTCCTATATAAATGAAGAAAAGAAGATGGAATGCCAATAAAATAAAACAATGGAAATCTACTATACCTCGTGTTGTTTTGTTGCCACAGAAAGATGCAGCACTGTGTCTCCATCTCCATCTCCCAAGTTCACTATGGATTTTTTGCCAAGCCTCCACAGCCATTCAACCAAAGCAGCAAATGCATCAAATTGGTTAGCCTTAACCGCGAGATGAAGAGCCGTCTCCCCATAAACTGTTACATCCTCAATAGACTCATGGCAGGTATGCAGCAGTGCATCTATTACATCAACTCTCCCCTTAACGGCAGCATAATGAAGGGCCGTCCTCCCATTTTTGCCTTTGAGTCGACATAAGTCATGATTAAAGCTCAAAATTTCCTTCACAATCCCCAAATTTCCCATGATCACAGCTACATCTAATGGCCTAAATCCATCCTTGTTGAGCTCTTGAGACATCTGAGGATCGATTCTCAGGAGCTCACGCACGAAGTTGAGTTGTCCGGCCTTAGTTGCTACGTGCATGAGAGATTCCCCAAGTGAAGCAAGTCTGTATTCAGCAAGAATTGACGGATCATCCTTAACCGAATTGAGCAGGACATCAACTCGGCCATGAGAAGCAGCATCAAAAAGCACGGCAGTAGCCATGGCACCACACCGTTCCTTGATCAACTCGTAAGTAGTAACAGTAACAAACTAGAGTCTATATATATAGCAGAATTGTTTGGTAGCTTGAGACCTAGGTGATGTGCTATGGCCTCTGAGAAGACTCTGGTTGGTGATTCCAAAATGAATCGTTTTTCTAAGGTTTTTATGTTTTCTTGCCTCAAATTTATATGTTAACATGTTCTGCATAAGTGCAGATGTATCATGTATATATAGTTTCATCAACTCAATTAAAAAATCACATTCCAAAATTGATTGCTGGTGGCTTCTCAAACTAGTTGATGGCTGATGAATGTTTCTATCAAAAGTATGAGGTGTGATTTTGTGAACGCGTAAATCAGGTAAACTTTTTTGACATTTACTTGTTTATCACAAGTCGTATGCAAGTTAGAATAATTTGTTTTCTCAGTTTAATACTACAACTATGCCATATATCCTATCCGTGTAATAATATATACGTACTACGGGATTAATTTTGACCTTGTGGGAAACCAGAGGTGAAGTTCCTATTTGGGCCTTTTCTTACTACTGCTATGACGTAGTAATAAATTTGTCTATGCTGGGTGGGTTGCATTAGTTTCAGTCACACATAAATGATGAATCCATTGCAAAGTCTTGACCCTGACTTTTCTTTTAACCACATTGGCAAGGAATTAAATGAGTCAACAAAGGCAGCGGTTGTGAATTATGATGTCTGGTAACAGTAACACTCCAGAAAATTATAAAATTGTTGTTAGCCACCACATTACAATTTACAAATATAAATTTAAGTGTTTAAAACTTAAATTAATTAAAATTAAAATTTTCGAGGCCAATTTAATCAATTCCAAATCATAAAGAAGGTGAGTTTAATCTTGTGTATGGAAGAATGGAACATGGAAGGCTGAGCTAGACAACAATATACACAAAACAGAAATGCCAAATATAAAAGATCTACCATTCCGATCCACCAACTCAAACAGAAACACAAAACAGATTTGACTCCTACTACTAGTTAGCTTAGAACTCCAATAGAATACAATTGAAGGTGTTGCACTTCAATATCACATGTCCATTATTGGCAACACCTTTATGTCATGACTTCTCCAATATTTCCAAGCTCTTTCCCCCAAAGGGTACCCATCGAAGTAAGTCTGAAATCAGATAGAACTGATAGATGTGCTATGGCCTATGCGGCTATGCCCCATGAGAACTCTACTTGGACTTGGTGATTCCAAAATGAAATGTTTTCCCACTGCCTGATTTCTATCCTGTTACTGTTTGCCTGGATTGTCCTCGATATCCCATATGTTCCCAATTTTGACACTTCGTTTCAATAATCATCTGAAATTGCAATTCTACTTCACTCTTAATTTCTTCCAGACCCATGAATTCAGAAAATCTGATATGGCTGGTGTGCATTGCTGTCTCTTGCTGACATGTTTGTCCCTTTTCTCAATTATCAGTTGCAGGCAAGTCTAGAATAAAAACTACAGCTGGGCTTTATTGTGGAAATTAGACGGACAAATAATTACAGGATAAAACTAGGCAATGGAAAGCTACAACATATGATCACCTATTATTCTCAAGTACAAAGAGACTCTGATCTTTGGTAGTATTTATAAAACATACTATGAAACAAAAACATTACTGTGACACTCATTCCTTGGCAATGGGGTATTTGTCGTATCTCTTCTTGTGCAATATTTCCACAATCGGGGCAGCCATCTCAGCCCAAATGGAAGAACGAAAGCCACTGTCAAAAGAATATAAGCCATCTCAGTCTCTTGTTGACATGTTTGTTCCTTTTCTAAATTATCAATTGCACGCATTAAAAGACTGCAGAAAACAGCAAGTCTAGAAGCAAAACAACTAAAACTGGGCTTTATTGTAGAAATTAGACAGACAAATAATTACAGGATAAAAGTATGCAATGGAAATCTACAACATATGAGATCACCTATTATTCTCAAGTACCAAAGAGACTCTGATCTTTGGAAGTATTTATAGAACATATGAAACAAAAACATTACTGTATCACACGTTCCTGGGCAATGGGGTAATTGTGGTATCTCTTCTGCAATATTTCCAAGCTCTTATCCCCCATCGAGGTAGCCATCTCAGCCCAAATGGAAGAAGGAAAGCCACTGTCAAAAGAATATAAGCCTTGGTTTTCTTGTCCGAATCAAGATCTTTGATGATCACACTTATTGCAAAGCCATAAGTGAACATCATAGAATACATTGCTATGTGGAGCTCTCTCTGGAAAGGAAAATCTGATGTCAGATATATTATTATGCATGCGGAAGCAGTGAAGCCCAAGGAGTTGGAGAACATAAAAAGATAAGACGTGGCATGGGAGCCAAGAATCGCTGAAGAACTTGCAAAACTGGCGATTGCTCCTGGTCCTGGACTCCTAGGGGGAGGATGGTCTGAGTCAATATTCATATTTTGGTTTTTTCCAGGTGAAGGGGGAGAGAAAAGATTTAGATTGTGGTTACTTTCAGGAGGCTTAGCAGAAGCAGATGTGGCAAAAGTACCATCAGGAGGAGTGACACCAGATTGAAAGCAAACTGTGGCTATAAGTGCAGCCACTACTAATAGTGCATTTCGTGTGTCGCTTGGCGAGTCTCTGTGCTTTTGGAATTTGAAGTATTTAAACGAGTCTTGGTCATTTTGTGCTGATTGAAGATACTTCTCTGGTTTGAAAACTTGTAACCAATTTTTCTGCCTTTTCACTTTCGAAGAAGCAGAGTTGGGAGCTCTGACTGCACCGGCAGCTTCCAACGTTCGACTGGTTTTAGTATCATATGAATCTTGTATATCAAGAATATCAAGTGCTGTCAAGCCCTTCAAGTTTCTGGCATTCACTTCTGTCACACCTTTCATAGTGCTTTCCTCTCCAACAAGTAGCTCAACACACTACAACAAATGAAAATTTTCATGTTTTCAGCAAGAAAAAACAGAAACAGCATGCCAATAAAACAATGGAAATCTAGCGCACCGTGTATTGTTTTGTTGACACAGAAAGATGCAACACCGTGTCACCCTCTCCATCTCCCAAGTTCACCATTGGTTTTTTTTCAAGCCTCCCTAGCCATCCAACCAAAGAAGCAAATGCATCAAACTGATGATTCTTCACAGCAAGGTGAAGCGCAGTCTCACCATAAACTGTTACATCCTCAATAGACTCATTGCAAGTTCGCATCAATTCATCTATTACATCGATGCTCCCCTTACTGGCAGCATAATGAAGGGCCGTTGTATCATTTTTGCCTTTGAGCCTGCATAAATCATGATCAAAGCTCAAAATTTCCTTCACCATCCCCAAATTTCCCATGATCACGGCTACATCTAGTGGCCTAAATCCATCCTTGTTGAGCTCTTGAGACATCTGAGGCTCGATTCTCATGAGCTCACGCACGAAGTTGAGCTGGCCAGCCTTAGTTGCTACATGCAAGAGAGATTCTCCAAGTGAAGCAATTCTGAATTCCGCAAGAATTGATGGATCATCCTTAACCGAATTGAGCAGGACATCAATTTTTCCATGACAAGCAGCATCGGATAGCATGGTAGGATCCATGGGAACGTTCAACTAGAAATGGTAACAGCAGAGATTATATATAGCAGAACTGTTTGGTAGGTTAATAGATGGGCTATGGTCTATGAGATGAGAAACGTAGGTCGGAAATTCCAAAGTGAAAATGCTTTTTGTGGTTTTTAGGGTTTCCTTAGTAGTGATTTTTCTTTGTTACAAGGAAAGAAAAGTGAATACGAAAGGAAAAGAGATATCAGCTGAAATGTTCGACAAATTTCAAGAGCAGGAGCAAAGTAGTTAGGGAAAGAAGGAGAGGTGGTACTGTTGGTGTGTGGAATTAATGGCGTTGCCTGTACACCTATTTAATTTATAGGCCACACGAGGGAAAAAGGAATGCAATGGTATCAAAGAATACGATCTCCAAGGTCAATTGACAGTATCCAAACTAGGGATGGCAATGGATCGGAGATGGATCGGAGAAGCCTAAATCCACATCCATCCATCAATGTTATATTAATCATCCAACTCACCCATCATCCATCTAAAACTCCATTCAAATCCAATCCGCCCATCAACCACGGGTGAAACGGGTGTATCGGGTGGTTAGTGGATTGAGGCTATGCACAAAGTTCTTAAATCCAATATGCTCTACAATAGTTAATGGATATTCACAAAGAATAACTATGTTAGCCAACTCTTTTCTGGACTCTTCTTGATTGAAGCCATAGTTCTCCAACCACACACTTGAATCTTGTTTTCCTCTCACAAGCAATAATTTTTGGCGAATGTCAACTTTCATATGCTTTTTGGGACACCTGAAATCAATATGATCTTACAAATGAGATGTCCCGTTCTTGCTCTACCTGAGAAGAAATGTCCACAATGTAAATACTTTGTTTATCCTCGTCATTAACTACAACCTTCTCAAAGTGATTCCACACTAGAGCTTTACGTTTTCGAGCTTGTTTTGGAAGTGGAGGAACCATAGTTCCACTTTCATGTGGAATATCAAAATTTTCCACAATAGATTCAGTACTCATTTGAGATGATTGTGTTTGCATTAGGACTTTAGGTGGGGCAGAAAGTAATGGAGATGATGAAAGAGATGAAGGACATGGAGACAGACTTGAAGATGGGGTAAAAGTAAAAGATTTAGAACCAGTGGTATTATCTTCCATATCTTGTGCCTGTGAAATTAAATACTAGTAATGAAGTAATGGAGATGATTATGTTCGCTATTTTCACTTTTGATGAAGTAATGAATAATACCACTATTTATTTTATTTTATATATAAATATTATAGATTATATTTAATTTAATGTGAAATATTTATATTTTTAAAAATATAGATTTATATATCATAAACAAAAGAAGCGGGTGACGGGTGGATTGGATGGTGGGTTGGATGATGGATCGGGTGGTGGGTTGGATGAGTCTAAATCCATCTCCGACCCGATCCACCCATCACCCTATAAGAATCCACGTTTTTTCGGGTTTTCATCCATTTTATCGGTTCGGGTGGATCGGATTACGGACGGGTGCGGGTGGAATTGCCATCCCTACCCACGAACACCTCACAGCCAGAATTTGATCACTGTTGCTTCTCATGATTGATGTCTGATGAATGATATATGAAACTGCGAACGCGTTAACAGCGAACCTGTCTTCACATTTACTAGCTACTTGTTTATTTTCTTTGCTCGGTTAATTGTTTCTAATACAAATCTGCATGGTTTCTTCCCTATTGTCAATATCCACCTTATGAATTTCCCTAACGCTGTTGCGCCAAAAAACAAAAAAAAACAAAAAAAAACCTTATGACATATACATGGAATTAATTTGACCTGGCGTGAACCCACGGGTGAACTTCCCAAATGGTACTACTGTTATGACATGTAATAATAAGATTGTGCATGTTTAGTAGTTTCATTATTTTTCTGTCTTCTTTACAATCATACATGAACCCATTTAGAAGAAATGCTTGACAAAGTCTTGACCCTGACTTTCTGTTACCCACAGTGTCAAGAAATGCTTTTATCCACAAGATTAACACACAGAAATCGAATGAGTCAACAGAAGCCAGGTGGTTAAAAAAAAAAAAAAAAAAAAAAAAAACTTATTTAGGCACAAATTTAATTATCAAGGTCCAAGTTGGAATCAGAGATTGGTATAGCGGTCAATCCATCACCTTCCAACCAAAAGATAGTTCAATCCACATCAGCCCTTGCCCTTCCTAAGCTATTCTTCAATTTAGCCCGAGATAGGCCAAGTTGGGCTCGTCCCAAGGAGCACCAAGCAACGTGAGCTGATCTCGTCCGAAATGAGATGATCTATCTATGGAAGGACAAGCCAGACAACATCACATGTCCTGATGGTCGAATGGGCGGATCTTTTAACTTCTGTTTTGTGATCAAGCAATTGACCATCAACTTGCGTTATGCATTTACATTAGGCCAAACCGATGAGGTGATGGATCGGAATGACCATTGAGTGTACCAAAAATAGTAGTTGTGCAACATCACTTACATGGATGGGCGGCCATCATTCTTTGAAGAAGTGACCTGGGGTCATTGGAGGTACGTTAAATTGCCAAATGGCCCAAATCTTAATGCCCATTAGAGAATAATCACACTTTCAACCCCCAAATTCATCACTGCAGATACAACAGTTCGCATTTCTCCTCCTGAAATATCAAGTATTGAGGAAATCAGTTTGCTCAGTGTACCAATCTTATTGATTTTGTAATCGATGTTTTCGGTGGAAGATGGGTGACAGTTTCTCTATAAACTCTGGCATCCACAACAGCATCTAGCAATGTAGCGCCAATTTGATGTTTGCCTGAGCAGATATCAATCCCGGTTGAAGCTCAAAATCTCCTTCAATATGAGGTACTTGAGTTTTACCACAAATGTGTTCTTTAATTATGATGACATCTTTGTCTCATCACTATCCGGCACCAATAAATCATATACCGTAGTACTAATGATGCAATGATGCGGCCGTACAACCAAATTTATTCATTCATTGATTCGTCAACATGCATCAATCTAACAAAGTTTTGCAATGCTTGGCATGGAAGCATTGGTAATGGTGTGAATAAATAAGCAGTGTATTCGCGGGGAAGGGGGGAACACACCACAAGTAGGCAGCAGTTTTATTTACAAGCTCTCTTCAAAATTGTACAGAAATTTGAATTTTTATTACAGAGAGAAGATTATACACAAACGTACCAAACAAATCATAAGAGTGAAGAATACATTGGAGCATCATATTATGTAGAAAATGATCGACCACATATGAAATCATTTCACCAGCAAAAAAAGAATGTAGTAAGGTAGTAAGCAGCAATAGTTTTCACCAGCATCAACAACCTCAAACATTACTAACCAGAGCGGGAGATCATAATTCAAAACTGAGTCATGCATGGCATTGAATGTATGAGAGAATGAATTGACAACTTATTGACGCATGTCACTTTCTGTGTACTCTCAACCACCTTTCAAGCCATCCTTATTTATGCAAACCTTTAAATATGGGAACTCCCACACGCCCAAAAGCAGGGAAATAATGATCCAAGGGACTGTGCCAGCTTAGGCACTGAATGCAACACCATACCAGTCAACCAATGACATTTAAGTAACAGAGTCTATAAACCATCATATCAGGTTATAAAGGCATTGCAGTTTCACAAAGCTCGAATCTGAGTGCTCCTCCAACCAACAAATCTTGCTAATTTAAAAGAGGAACTGACAATCTAGTTTTAACACAGGTGGTACAATAAACAGATGGTAAAAAGTCTCAAAATTGCATGCCATTAGCAACTTTCATAATCCATGAGTAGAAGCCAATTTTTCGAGTAGCTCTGCAGTGCATAACCAGTACACCACATGAAGAAACCAAGGTACCAACCAGAAGCAGTGGCCAACTTAATTTAGATACCAGCAGCAAACACTCATTCTAGATTGGTAATTATGACACGCTAATTGTTGAACAGAACAAGTTCATAAATAACACGCCACGCCATATTTAACCAATAGCCGGAATGCATTCAACCATAAAAGCTCACATATTTCTAGCACTACATGCACAACGGCTTCTAAGCTGCACTTTTAGAGCTTACAATATCCAACCTAAGCTCATGCAGACATAACCTTAAACTAATGGCACTTAATATATGCCTAACTTGAGTTAATATGATGAAAACTGCTAAGAATACTCAGGAAAAAGAAAAGATGGAAACTAAACTACAAAGATGGACCAAACACAAAGTTGTGAACTCCGGAATACAGAATTTCATGAGACAATACTTCAAGAAACCAATAGCCAGAATAGAAATCATACGATGATGAACCAGTAAATTATAACATAACCAGGCACATATACTTGCACAAGCTTCACCAAATTTATATCCATAAGATATACTTGGGTCCCTAAACCAAACTTAAGACGTAGTCTCCCATAGTAAACATCATTTATTGACCAAAAGAATTTAGAATAGCTTGAACTTATTCAAGTGAACTTTGTGTCCAGATATGTGCCCAATCAAGCATAAATAACCCACCTAAATGCCATCTCACAAAATTTCATGTCATTTCTGGTGTAAGTAAAATAAAGCAGCTCCTATATTGGTTTACTTATTTCCGAATATAGTAGGAGTATGCTCTTCCACTTATAAGTAACCACATAAATATCCAAACTTTCAGAATATAGACACCTTCAATGGATGGATGAACAGTCACCATTTCTAGATATATAACTCCAGAAACTCGACTTGAAAGAAAGTATCTTATCTAGTAGATTGGAACCAAATAAACACATCCACTTCAACCAAAAACTTGCACCTACCAGCAGCATGGGCGCCCAATGCCACAAATCACACAACTTTGAAATTTTCTATAATACCTCCAAACAGATAAACTTCCCATATCCTTCACTTGAAATAACATGATGCAGTCAACCAAATACATAATGTTATTAAATATCACAAGTTGAAGATGCCTCCTCTTTGTTCTGATACTCTTGGTGACCTTACAAAGAAACAGGATGATAAAATCCAAACCATAGATCTTGCACTGAAATATGTCCTCAAGTTGTCACTCAACACATTAGTGCTTCTCATATCCAAATATATGCTTCATCTGGGAAGGTGAGCATTAAATCCAACTTCAAATGGTCAACATCATAGTTGCCGCTTCTCAATTCCAGTCTGTCATAAACAGTCATGATAATCAAGTTCCTCCGAGTTTGAGGGATACAGTGCTCAGCAAGGCACAGTGTGAACTATGGCTTCAGGTAGCGGTTAAGGAAATAAAAACAATCCAGTAGTTCAGTAGTGTCCTCAATCTAGCTAATGTGACCAAATAGCTAATGCAGAATGATGGAGAGGTGTCTGTGTGCATGTGGCAATAGGGGGATGACGACCCTAGTCGCATTTTGCATACCTTAATAATATGAACCAGAATTACCACTTCCCATGTAACTACTACCTCCTAAACCGCGTCCATGATAGAGTGATGAGTAAGAGCTACCACCAACCTACAAAGTTCACAGTCAACACTTGGTTGGCAACAAAAATATGTTAAAATAATACTAGAGAATGACTAAAAGTAAAATGCATACATCACCCCCGCGCGGCATATAGTCATCCCCATAACTTGACGAGTACATCCCACCAACATCACTGCCACTGTATGAGCCTGCAACAAAATATTAAGAGTATAGCAAGATTAGATATGTATGCTGCTCATATATATATATATATATATATATATATATATATATATATATATATATATATTAAAAATCTCACACACACAACAGGTACACACCTCCACTATAACCCATACCCTGCCGGCTACTATAAAGACCATGAGAATCTTGGCTGGACATGGAGCTCCTACTTCCACCGTATCCGAGGCTAGACCTCCCAAGCCTGTCAATTTATATTTAAGGAATGTAATGAACAATTTTCCAAAGGAAAATTAACATTATGTAAGAAACTGACAGACCTGTCACTGTAAGCATCACTATAATGAGCAGCACTGCTACCAATATCATAATCTATCCGAGCACGAGAGTGACGAACTCCTCCCTCGGAATACCGTGGTGGGACATCGTCCTTATATACACATTCAAAAGTCAATTGCAAGGTTGCAGATTTAAAACGTCAGAGAAACTAAACTTGCAAAAATTATGCAAAAGATATTTCAAAAATTACCACAGCAGCATAAGGACGTTTCGAACCAGACATAGATTCATATTCACGCCCACGTCCCTCCCGGTAGTTTGGAGGAGGCCTGTCATATCTTTGGCTATAGCTATCCTCTACATAAGCTTTTCTAGAAGATCTAGACACACCACCTCTAGGTAAATCTGGGTAACCAGAAGCACGAGTATAATCATCTCTATAAGGCAAGCGTCTATCTGAAGTTACTCTAGTGTCATAGTCCACAACATCCCTACTTCTAGGGTGAAACTCCTCACGATGACCATAATCCCTCTTCATGCCACTCTTGGGGTACGATGGGGCTGTGTAGAGATGTATGTTATGATTAGTCCAGGCCACAAAAAAGATGAAATGCAACAATATGTTAACACATTTAAGCATACCAGGTGCTCTCCTATCATATGATCTTGGCATGGGCGCAGCAACAGGCCTACTCCTTGGTGGAGGAACATCCATAACTGCTCTTCTATCTCGAACAGCAGCTGGTGGCCTTTTGAACCCATGGTCAGCAAGAGGAGGGAGCCGTGCTCCCATTCCTCTGGGACCACGAAGAGGGATACGTGGAGCAGGGCGGGTCCATGAGCTCCTAGCTTCTCGAACTGACCCTCGCCCAGGTCGATAATCTCCACGAGCAGCATGTTTTCCTTTGCCTCTCTGAAGCGGCCTTGACAACCTAGCCCTCACCTTCGCCTGAAACATGTCACAATTTAGACAGGCCAACTGCAAGGATAAAAGAAACATGATAGAATAAAGTTTGACAAGCAACCTTATTTTCCCCTTCACCCAATTCCTCATTATTGATGCTTTTAGCACAAATAACAGCTGCATCATGAGTATCAAAAGTGACAAATCCAAAATCCTTTCTCCTTGCAGATGGCATATTGCGAGCAAGCTCAACTTTCTCAATCTCCCCAAATTTTTTGAGAAGTTCCTTGAGATAATCCTCATCCCAAGAAGCGGAAATACCATCAATAAATACAGTTTTGACCTGAATACAAAGTCAATAAAGCATCAAAAAATGGAACATGCAATACAGATCATCTAACAAGTAAAACTTCAAATACTCAACAAGCGAATAAAATGCATCTCACAAAATAAAATTAGTAAGTTGAACATGTCTCAACAAAAATAATAACAAAAATAAACAACAAATAGGTCACATATGTGGTGTGAATAAGATATGTAAACTGATAAAGCTAATTACTAAAAAGACCTCAACCTTATACAACATCCTACAAAATTATAAGTTTCTCCGTTTTCCAACTCTAGACAACTCATAGCCGAGTCAACTGAAGTCAAAAATCAACATTAAGATTTCCACTGTCGTCAGTCGTGTAAGTCTTCAAAGGGAAGAATTATATGTGAGTATGTGACTACACATATACTCAAGAAATCACAGTTAAGCTGCATATCAAAATGAAGATATGTAGATTCTGTGAATCTAGAAATGAATATGAGCTGCTCAAACGAAAAATATGTCCAAGTATGCACCTGAGCCATAATTTCATCACCCGGATCAATAAATGAATCTGCAAATGAAACCTTAGCTGGTCTATCCACTCCAAACATTACATCTCTCTTCTGAAGGCGCTTAAAAGCATCCATGGCATCAGATCGAGAGGAAAACTCTAAGAAAGCAAACCCTCGATTCATCCCCACATTGTTACTATCTTCAACCAATGTCAAGTCCTCAATATTCCCAATGCCAAAATGCTTCAACTTTTCTTTCAACTGAAATAGTAAAAAATAGCCATTTAAGCAAATGCCTAGTTTTAAAGCAGATCAGTGCCTCATTCTAAAGCAGGGCATTAACCAATCTACTTACATCTTCCTTTGTCCATGCCCTGCATATGTTGCCTAAAAATAGAGTATCACTGTCCTGGCTTGGGGTAACACCACACTGCTTTCCATGAACCTAAAACTTGAGTGGTCAGAAATCTATATGCAAGATAGAGTTAAAAAAAAATGGCAGTTGGTGCAACTAAAGAGGTAAAATACCACTGGGTTTTTCAATTCTACACAAGCACGTTTTGCTTGATCCACATTTGCAAAGCGCAAGAACGCAAAACCCTTGTTCTTCTTTGTCTGAGGATTCATCATAAGTCTGACTTCAGTAACCTCACCAACTTCACCAAAAACTTTCCTAAGATCACTCTCAGTGGCATCCTTGTCCAATCCACCAACAAAAATTTCAAACTCCTTTCGTTTGCGCCTTTCTTTCACAACATCATGATGTTCTTGTTCCTCGGCAGCATCCACCATATCAGCATGCTCATGCCTTGCATGATCAACATCTTCCTCATGTTCAAGTTCTTCAGGTACACCTTCCATAACCTCATTTCCCTCTTCCTCTTCAACCTCTTCAACTTCATCCGGATCATCTTCTACTTCACCTCCATGTGGGGGATCTTGCCCAATTTCCTTGTCATCATAATAAGCTCCACCGGAGTCTTCAGGCTCATATTCAGGATCATACCCCAAATCTAAGCGTTCATCCTTTTCAAACTCATCTATAGATTCTTTTGTCTCAAAGTCTGCAGGGTAAAAACATCAAAAACACATACATAGGCAAGTCAACTAATTGAGCAGCATGATGAAGAAAACCAGGTGTACCATTTCTAGGGGAGAGAGTGCAAATTTTCAATTGGATTAAGAAAGGGAAATGGAAAAATGCAAATCTTTCCCCATATACAAGATATCCACATGTTGATCTCCAAGAGTTGGAAGATAAAAATTAAAAATTAGAGATATCTTTCTCCATTCAAATAGATTGTACATTACTTTCTGGGACCCGGGAGAAGCTTTGATTAATCCCAGAGGAAAATTAAAAACTTTATGAGTTTTAGTAGTAGTACCAGCTTCTTATAGCAATGTTGCCCCTAATTTTTATGAAATACAAGATGCTCATTGAATGATAAGGAAGTACTTCCGCTTATACAATCTTTTAAAACTTAAGAAGGTTCCTAATTTGCAAGAAATAGATTAACGGAATCAGAAAATACATCCAACTTATTTTGTGAGAGGTACAAATTTTGCAAAATAATTAGGTGATCAGCCTAGGAAAATGGATCTAAATCTAATTTCAGCATATATTTTTTTCTACAGGATTCAACAGCATTTATCAACAAATACACCCATGCATTGGTAAATTTTCAGAGAATAAAAGTGACAATTTTACGAGGACTAGTAATCCATCATGCAATCATATTTGATACAAGTATAACCAATCAAAAGTAAAGACTTAAGACAGTGAGTGCATGTGTCATTTATTCATACAAGTGGAATACACAAGTGCGTAAATGTGTGACCATTGCACTTGCACCAGTGTATGTGTGTGCAGTGTGCACTGTGCACACATGCTTCAAGGGCCTTGTTGAAAATTGAAAATGTGTAAAGGTGAACGCAGAGGAAGATATCACGGTGAACAACAATAAACTAATCTAAGCAAGTATGAATCCCACCCCAACCTTTGCCCATCGCTATAGTCAATTACGTGATCAAACCTGAAATTAAACCAATCTCAGCAGTAGATCAGTATAACTGCGAATCAGAAGACAATAACAAACCACTTAGGAACGAAAAAGATGCCTACTTGAAATTGAAAGTGACGCCCACTTACTCGTGCCCGAAGCATCGTTATTTTCTACTGCGGATTTCTGTGGTTCCTGAGGCTCCATCTCCTTCTCTTTCTCCTCAGCAACTGGTGGCTGTTCTTCCTCCACTATTTTCCCCTCAACCACCCGAACCTCTTCCTCCGCTTTCGGCTCCTCCGACTGAACCCTGGCATGGGCCGCCTTCGCCGCCGCCCCTCGTCCCCGCAAAGCCCGCTTGCTGCCCGGCCCCGCCGGGGTTCTCCTGGTCGTTTTTGGCGGCATAGTTTTCCAAAAATCCGCCGAATTAAAAGCTCGGAAATAAGCCGGATTACCAAAAAAAATTGGGAATTGAAAGTAGCAGACGAGCAATGCGCGCAATGGAATAGGTCTTGGTGCCTAATGCGTACGCTAAGACATTCAGGTGAACAGTGAAACCCTAAGATGGGAAAAGATCTGGGGAACCTGAGTTGTACTTGTACCTTTGATTGCCGACTTTGCATTTATATAGAAAGACAGGTAGTGATTAGCTGTTTCGCACATAGCGTGGGATTTAGGAGAGATGTTGCCACGTGGAATGGATTGGTACTTGTCCATATTAATTTTAATTAATCATTCTTAATTTAATTTTAAGGGATTCAAAAATTATTATATGTTCATTTTTAGATCAATTATTCTAATTAAAATACATAGTTCACACGTAGAATCTAAGCAAATCAAAAATTATTTGATTGTATACATAATATTTTAAAATATATTAATATTATAATATTATTAAATAGATTTTATTAGGTTAAAAAAATTTATCAAAAATATATAATCCTATATCAATATCAATATCTCACTATATTTTAAATAAAAATTATTTCATTAAAAATAAAGTGTAAATATTAAATTGATCTTTTAAAAATATTGATTAATATAAAATGATTAATCACTTGAAAAATTTTATTTTATACCATAAAATAAACTTAATAAAAATTGGAGATAGCACTAGTTTTTAGAAAACATTTGGTCGTATACATAATTAAAATTTTATTTTTCTCGTTGGGCAAAAATATTATATTATTACTTGTTTGGATATTTTCATTATTATTACTAAAAATTTCTTTGTTTTTCAAAAATACCTGAAAAAAAATCCATCCAAAGAAGGCTTAATTGGGAGCTGGTTTGGATTTGTAAATAAATTAAATTTTGTCGTTTTATTTAATTCACTATTTTTATTTACATTTATAATTTATATTTGAATAGATATGAAATTCGTTAAATATAAACATGTTACAAAAAATTATTTATATTAAGCAATACATCCGGAGTCCGGACATTGGTCCCTCATCTGGACATGATCAAGCCAGCCCTGGATCTCATTGACATTGTCCCTCATTATTTCATGGAGTCGGTGAATGAAAGAATGTTATGCTTGGTTAAGTAAACAAGAGCTGAAGGTAAAAAGCACAAACTCCATTCAAGTACAGTGGAAAGCCTCCTCACCCTCATGAGCCCCATGAATGATGCAATTTCTTTATTACAATGCAAATTATTGGCAGCATCAATCCAATTTCTCAATTACAACGCAGACTCCATATTTTGGTTGAATGAGCAATCCAAAGAACGGGCAATGGCGATATCCAGGTGACAAAGACAGCCTAAATTTGGACAGGACAAGTGATAGGATGGCCTTGAGTTCTGCCATGGCAAAGTGTTGCCCCACACATGTCCGATGACCCACCCCGAAGGGCATATAACCCTGCGGGATCCTGCACGCCCCGGACACCCCATTGGCGAACCTCTCCGGTTTAAACTCGTTCGCATCAACGCCCCACAAGTCTTCCATCTGGTGCATTATTGGAATCGGCACCTGAATGTTTGTCCCCCTGGGGATATCAATACCTTTGAAGCTGATGTCCTGCAGTGCTTCTCTTACAACGTATGCCACCGGTGGGTAAAGACGAAGCGTCTCTTGAATCACCATGGTCAGCTGTCGAGACAGACATACATTTTGTTCGACAAAATTACCGAATTAGCATTTAACGTTACAATGCACGATCATTTCTAGTGTGCAAAATGGTTGGAGCAAGTGTGTGTTGGCTAAGCCATACCACTTTCATTTTTCGTAGCATATCTGCTGTAGGGACATTGTCGCGGCACATCTCAACAATCTCATCCCGAGCACGTTCTTGCCACTCTGGATGCGCGGCCAGCGCCATCAAGCACCAAGAAGCTGAGATCGCTGTGGTCTCATGCCCAGCAAAGTATATGTTCTTACAGTTGTCGACAATGAACTTATTCGGAGCAACACCGCCCGTGGCGTTGCTGTCGTCTCCAGCGGACACCTCGGCCGCATCAAGCAACAGCCGTAGAAGGTCTTTCCTGTTATCATCACAACCGCGGGCTTTCACGACCTCAAGTATCATCGAGTCTATCTCAGTTTCGAGCCTCCGGACCTCCTTGTTGTGCTTATTTGGAAGGTACCTGTGGCGTCACGCATTGTTACAAAATTGTCCTGTAGGTTATTGAAGCAAAATGGGATGGTTGTTGGTACCTTAATCCAGGAATGCCGATGTTTCGGCCTGACATGATCTTCTGAAGGGATTGGAGCTTGTCGAAAATCTGCTCCCCTTCCTTGTAACTTCTCCCAAAACAGGCCCTGGAAATTATATCTGCTGACAGTCTCCTCATGTCCTCATCCACTGTCAGCTCTACCTTCTCCTGGGAAACCCTAATTTTGCCCTCCCAGGATTCCAACATCGTTAATGTGGACTCAACTATCAGGTTCACCATGTCCTGTAAGGAATTGGAACCAATGGGACTAAAATTAGGGCAGTGGCAGGCTGGCAGCTCTAAATAAAACCATGTATCAAATAATGTTTTAAACAATTGTTCAATAATGACTACATACAGTTGAAAAATCATTGTTTTTTGATGGAAATTCATGAAAATTACCTTCACTTTGTCTGAATAAAATTCAGGTGCAATAATCCTCCTCTGATGAGCCCAGTAAGGACCATTGGACGACAGGATGCCTCTCCCAAGAAGAGGGCCGCGTTCGGTGGACAAATAAGTCGGCTTTCCGAGATCCAACGATGTGCAGAGGCTGACTTCTTTCGCCATCTCCGGATCAGTAATGGAAAGCATTTGTATGTTCCCAGTGGAGTACAGAAACACTGGTCCTGTTCACTCCAAATTCAAGCGTCCTTAGAATCCTTAAATTCGATCAAAATCAGCCGAGGAAGTGCAAAAAGAGAAAAGGTTGTAACGCATACGCACCGTATTCATTTCTCCACTGAACAAGATGAGGGAACAGAGTTTGTGGACAAGAATGGACCAATGTGTCTGGATGATCAGCTACTGCTGCTGGTGCAGGTTTCTTGGCCTCAATAATGATACTCTGCATTTCAGGTATGTTTCCATACCAAAAGGAAGGTGGGGGGCCTCTGATCCCTTGCCTTTGAAGCCTTGATCTCAGCCTTCTTGGTTTCAACAGTACTGCATATAAAACTGGGACGAAAATGGCCAAAAGACCTCCCCAAAACACAGAGAAAAAGACCACCTTTGCAGCTGTGAGAATCTCCATTCCTCCGCCCCCCCCTTTTTGGCTCAAACTTCAAATTTCCTATAGGTGATTGAAGACCCTGTGTGTTTTTGCAGGCAGGTGTGATGGGAATTGGGTAGTTGATCTATTTCCTTTGGACAATAAAGCACAATTATTCCTCCATTACTATATTGTAGTCTACCAAATAATGATGTTGATGTCTGCTTGCTGTTCAAATTTCAATGTATAAAGTCTATAGTATACCCCTGTTACTGTAGAACAACAATACCCCCAAGTACAGCACTGCCATATGATGCTCCATTGCTCCATATGCCACGCCCCCATGGCACCGTCTTACTAAAGTATCTTGAGATGAAACCAAATACTTATGATAAAACAAATAGGACACAGACACATAGCAGTGACTGACAGTCTTCGGAATGTGTGTGTCTACTAGCTAGACTCTAGAGTAACATTAATGAATTTTTAATACATTCCATGAATAGAATAGAATATGGTTAGAAACATTTCTCAAACAATAGTGGTAGTGGTAGTGTAGTAGCAGTACACTAAAGTTGGCCCATTACGATTAAAGTTACTAGTATTAATTTTTTTGGAAGAGCAAGTTAGTAGTTTTAGTTTTGAAAAATAAAACTATTTAGTTGAAAACAAAAGGAAACTGAAAATGCAAAATGAGAAATCAAACAGCGGCTGTGGAGAACTCTCCCCTTGATTCTGGCTTGAGGAGAAATTTGAAGAAACCCAGTCTTGGTACACCTGAATTTGCCCGAATTCTGGTCAGTTTTTCAATTGAATTTCTGGAACCGGGATGCGTGTCTGTACACCTGGGTGTCGTTGGGGGGAGTTTGTGAATTTTGGAATTTAATTTTGTGACTAGTGATATGAACATGTATAGAGATCGAGCGGCAGGGGGCTCTTCAAAGGGCGGGGAAATGTTGGATCGGAAGAGAATAAATGATGAATTGTACAAGCACTTGGAAAAGTCTTCCGCTTCCACCTCAAAAAGCAAGGGTTCGGCTGTCGCCGTACCCTCCACCTCTGCGTCCGCCGGAAAGTATACTGATTTCCGGGACAATCGCTCTTCATCCACCCTCTCCGCCCCCAACAACATGCTATCCGAAGGTATACTGTATGCTTGTTCCTTGGTTTAATTTTTAGCCTTTTGCGGTTTGATGGATTTGATTTAAAAATCTTGTAAAATTGTAATGCAAAATAAGGATTATTATTTCTGGTTGCTGCTTTGTTTGACAACAATTGGTGGAATTTAAGGTAGAAACTTGCTGCCATGGCCTGTTTTTGGGTGTTGATAGATTCGTTTGAGGTGTGAACTATTTCATGTTTTCCCGTGGCTTTGATTGCATAATTAGTCTTGTTATGGCCTATCCAAGAAGCTGAATTCTTCATGGTCAGGTGATCTATAGTCTATAGCCTTGGTTAATATCCCCTTTAAAGGTTCTTATTTACTATACAAAATATAAAAATTCTCTATTAGGATTTTGGGCTGTCCAAGCACAAGAAGAACAATGATGGGTTCTTGCTTGTTAGCATACATCCTCACAAGAATCGTGATATGGAACTTGCAGAAATGCTGGTCTAGTATTATATGCTAGGTGCTACATGGCATACAACCTAACTAATGAACATGTATTGATAGCATAGTGTTCCCCTTGTTGCACGTAGTCAATGAGGGATTTCTAAATAAACGCTAAGAAAGAAAAAGTTTATGTTTTTATGCATAAGGCACACAAACATAGTTTCTAGATACATTGTCTAAAAGTCTGGAAATACAATATGAATGCTTTCTCTGGATCTCATCAGGAAGAGGGTGATCAGCAGTTCAGTGCTATTAGAGCTGTAAACGAGCCGAACCGAGCCGAGCTTTGGGTGTTTGAGCTCGGCTCGTTAAGCATTCGAGCTCGGCTCGTGTCCGTTCGTTAAGGAAGTCGAGCTCGATATTGTGTTCGAGTTCGGCCCGTGAAAATGTTCATGAGCTCGAGCTCGAGCTCGAGTTCGGCACGGCTCGTTTAGTTTAAACGAGCCAACTTACTCTTTTGTTCAGCTCGGCTCGTTTGAGCTCGTTCAGCTCAATTAAAAATTTATCAAAAAGTTAGGAATCAGTAATCCAATCAAGGGTTAGATGTTTTTTTCCCACAATATTGAAATTGTCAAACGAATATATACGAACACATAAAATTACAAAATTACCCTATTAACGAATATACGAACACTTTCGAACTGTTCGCAAACAAAGTTCGTGTTTGTTCGTTAAGCAAACGAGCTTGTGTTCGTGTTCGAGCTCGGCTCGTTAAGCTTTACAAACGAACAGTTAACGAACGAACACGACTCGAACCGAGCTTTGTTCGCGAACTGTTTGTTTGTTTTACAGCTCTAAGTGCATATCTTGAATGATGGCAATAGCTTTTACAATGAAAACTACTGTGCATTAGAATTTGATTAGTGTGAGGGATTGTTTCTAGGGATGGCAATGGGGAGTTGATTGGTGGCTTTCCCTGTTTGTGAAATGGAACGGCAGGGGCAGGGGAGTATACTGCTACCTCATCCACCACCAAAAAATAAATACTCCAATATATATTACATTTACTATTTTAATAATATGTAATTAATAGTGTATGTTAAAATAATATGTTTGTATTATTTTACTAACATTATTCATAATAATTTCTGATTCCACCATTTAAATTTTTTGGAATCGAGTTTAATTATTTAAACAAAGAAACAAAACAAAGTAAACTAAAACTAGTGATAGTCTTGTGAACTGCCCTCCTATTGCTTATTGAACACAAAAAAAATTATTTTTTAGTATAAAATTTATCTATTTGTTTACTTATTTATTTTGAATTAAAAAATACCTCCATTGGGCATTGTGGGGTCAGTTTTTTGAAATGGGGTAGGTGTGCAGGATGCTTCCCCACCCCGTTATGCTCCTATTTTCTTGCATCTGTTGAACTTATTGTGCATTATCCTCTTTTTCATCATTTACCTGGATATTTTCTAAAATCAATTCCATTTGGTTACCATATCTTGATACCCACTTTGCAGAAGAATCTGAAACAGTCAGTGAAGAGTCTGATGTCAGTGTTTCTGATGGAGAGTATACATCTTGGATCTCATGGTTCTGCAACCAGAGAAGAAATGAGTTCTTATCCGTAGTTGAGGATGAATATATTCAAGATGATTTTAATCTATGTGGTTTGAGCAGTCAAGTCCCTTATTACGATTATGCACTTGACCTAATTCTGGATGTAGAATCATCTCACGGTGAGCATTTTCTCACTTTTTTGCTATTGCAAAGTATTCATTAGGTTGATTATTGATACTCTTCTGATGTGAATATTTGTCATTTTGTCATGTTTTTATGCTCAAATTCAACTTGTGTAGCATTGGTATGAGCTTCTTATATGACTTGTTTGAAACATTGCCTTTTATTACTGTCATCTAAGGACTGAAGCACATTCAACCTTATCTAATGGAGTCTAACCATCTAAGATGGTAACATTGAAATCCTCTGTTCACTCCTACTAATTCATACATTGCTAATTAGTACAACTCATTAAGTACTTTTGAATATGATATGATGCCTTGATCAACATTACCAAGCCTTTATCCTGTTATGTGGAGATCATCTCTATGGATTCATCTTGCTTGGTGCCTTGATGTTTGAAAATATTGCTCTTCAATTATGTTATAGAAAATTGCCTTTATCCTGTTATGTGGAGGTCATCTCTATGGATTACATCTTGTCTTGGTGCCTTGATATTTCAAAATATTAATCTCTTCAATAATATTATCAAATCCAAGGAATTGAAGAAAGAGGTGGGTGGATTGATTACTTTCTCCATTTACTAGATCAAGCTTTTTAAGAAGCCTTCCTATTTATGCAGCATCTATTGTACTAGTGGGATTCTAATGATACTGCATATTTTACATAAAAAATAAAATAAAATAAAGTACACCTTTTGTCCTTGTGATGCCCTTTCGTATTCATCTCCATTACTTTACCCTTGTAATTTTGCCAACCCTCCTTATTTTGTGGAGGTAAGTTGGTTGAGGGCTTGAGGATTAGGAGGAAACCTGACTAATAGTTTGGTTTAAATCTAAAGCTAGTTAATTCATTAGGATGATTGGAAAACTTATCTTTACCGTTGATTATATATATTATATATGATGTTCAATTGAAGAATGTCTAACTTACCATATCTATGGGTTAATAATTCAATTCCACTTTATTTGGTCAAAATATCATTGGCATCAACACCACACGATGTGAGATGTGGTAAAAGTACAGCTCCAGAGTCCAGAGTGTACGGCTGGTTATCCGGGGGATAGCTTATGTGCACATTTTGATACACAAGTGTCTCCACCTCTGCTTGCAAGCCACATCATGGGATGATGTCCTTTAGTAGTTTGTAATCAGATTTTGGGTGTGTGTGAATTATGGTGCATCAGCTTTATAATTTGAATCTGCAGGGAGTTTTCTGAATGTTCTCACCTTACGTCTTTTAGCTGATGGCTGATAGGGATGTACAAGGATATGTTTGTTTGCTTGTGAGACACTGTTTGGGAATTTTCTAGAATGAATTAGCTTATCTTTGCTATATTGTGTGTTCCCTATTTGTGGCTGCTTTCTTTAGAAGCTCCCCCTCACCCAAAAAAATAAAATAAAATAAAAAGATCCCCATTTGTTTGGCAATGAGATGATGCTGATATCATCAGTATTATGATGGTTGAATATAGGTGATACCCTAACTGAGGATCAGAAAGAAATGATTGAATCAGCTGCAGAAATACTTTACGGACTTATTCATGTCCGATACATTTTAACTAGCAAAGGAATGGCTGCAATGGTAACATCATTACTAGAAAAATCCTTTTTATTGGGTGCCTCTGGTTGTTTTTTCTAACATCTTGAGCTGGAACTTGTGACAGTTAGAGAAGTACAAAAACTATGAATTTGGAAGATGCCCAAGAGTTTATTGTTGTGGACAGCCTTGTCTTCCAGTTGGACAATCCGACATCCTGCACTTGAGTACTGTAAAGATTTATTGTCCAAAATGTGAAGACATATATCATCCTCAATCCAAGTACCACGGTAGTATCCATACTCTAAGCATTAAATTCTTATCTATATATTCTTCCTTGTAGTGTGGTGTATATCTGATTAGATAACAATAGCTTCCCCTATTTACATTAATAGCTTTTTTCCCTTTTTCTTTTTCTTTGTGACGGTGCTCTTGGCTTGGCAACTAAGTGAAACCTTTAAAATCTTTATGTTCTTTACAGTGTGGTTGACCCGGGGCTTGTATATTTCTTATTCATATAGTTTAATAAAGTATGACATTCATCAAAGAACGAAATTATCACACGATACACTTTCATTTATGATGAAATATGGGTTTGCTAAAATGTTTAAAAGCTGTTGATCTAGATTCTGAACTAAAACCAATTGTATATGCTTCCCTCTTTATTGATTTCCATTACTTTCACAGATATCGATGGTGCATATTTTGGAACCACATTCCCTCATCTGTTCTTGATGTCTCTTGGGCATCTCAAGCCTCAAAAGCCTACACAGAGCTACACCCCCCGAGTTTTTGGCTTCAAGCTGCACAAACCTTGAGACGAATTTCCAATCCCATGTTAATTCAACTCTCTGATCTTCCAGAAACCATTCTTATGTGGAGCACAAGCAGAGCTGATTATGAGTTTGCAACTATTGCTGAAATGCATATAACTTATGGAGAAAGCATGTAGCTTATCTCTTGAGTCTTGACAGAACAAGGTTTTAAGCAATCTTAAATTCTACAAGCCAATCCCCACACATGCATTATGCATTTCCATTTTTTGACCTATTTTTGGCATTGGTTGAGCGCAGCATATATAGCAAGAAAAAGGGTTGAATGCATTTATGATTGCACATGTTAATTTGTGCAGAACAGGAAAAAGGGTTCACTTTTTTCTTTTGTCTGTCCTATGATGCTTTTTTTAGCATTCTGTTTAGGATGTGATTGATGTGATGTTTTATGTGTCAATTAGTACCATTTTACAATGGATTGCCAAGTTCATGAAAAATTGTGAGTAATTGGCTTCATACTACCTTTCGAAAATTGTTCTATCATGTTTCTATACTTCATATGAAGTGTGATATCAATCTTTCCAAACTCCAATAATTTCAAGAGATATTCATAGTATTACACAAGATGGTAAATAGTGATCATTATTGAGATGCCTTCTGAATTCTGATAAGATTTTGGTTATTTTTCTTTCCCAAGTACAATGAATGAAAAGAATATAATAATATACTATGTGGCATTTTCCAATGGAACTTTCAAGGTGAAAAACAAAAAAGGTAGTATGTGGCAAGTAAAACAACTGTCTTCACACAAGAAAATATTTAAAATTGAAGGATGACAGCTGAATCCATCTATTTAATTAATATACTCCTCATTAGTCTTGATCAAAATTTTGTTCAAATCATCAATACATTTCTAGTACTATTATTCAACTTGCAAGATGACAGCTTCTCCTTTGCGGCTAACTGCTCCATTTGATGGGGAAATGACAAATTGACAAATTTGCCCTCTTTCCCTTCTAGACTTTGGACTTGAGCTTAAATTCTTTTTTTTGTACTACTTCTTTTGAATGTTTTCTTTAATGAAATATCTACAAATGTATATCAACGTCAAGTAAGACCTGTATTATTTAGGACGGTTGGTCCAAGATGTAAGAATTTGTAATAATAAGAAAGAAGAACAACAAAAACATGATTAGAACCCAATTAGATGTGATAAATCCTATGACTTCCTAAACATAAATTAATCATGTTGTCACCGGTTGGCATTGCTCAATTGGTTAGGAGTTTGAAATTTGAAAAATATAGAGTATTTAATTGTATTGTCAATACT
Organism: Hygrophila difformis; assembly: GCA_030278955.1. Lineage (NCBI taxonomy): Eukaryota > Viridiplantae > Streptophyta > Magnoliopsida > Lamiales > Acanthaceae > Hygrophila > Hygrophila difformis. The sequence goes on from JAOANR010000008.1 coordinate 11,407,388, forward strand.
CAATAGATGCAATAATGAATGATAAAGAAAAAACAAAAGGGGAAGAAAACTTAACTTAATGGTTTCTTGGCCATTCTTTTTTCAATAAATTTACTTGATTTCCAGAAGGGCTATGGCTATTAATCTATTCTATATTAGCATTAGCATTATAGAAGAAGAATAGTAGTATTAAAAATGAGGGAGAAGGCCTGGCTGGGTCTATTGATTGTTCTTCTGAATTTGCTTGGGAAAGTAAAATAGACACTGTTTATTTAAATAATTTCTTAATTGTGAAACAAATTATAGTACTTCCTAAGGTGTTTAACAATTAATGTTTTTCTTAAATGGGTTGTGTTGACCAATTCGTCAAATTGAAATTTCTTGGAAAGAAATGGTTTTCCTAAGGTGTTTTTCCTAAGGTGTTTAACAATTAATCTTTCTTGCTGTTTAAGTGTTTTCCTAAGGTGGAATTCGTTAACCATTGTTTTAAATTCAAAATATATATGGATGAAAATGGAGTATTCAATCAAGGTTGGTGGATTTTGCACAAAACAATGCGAGGATTTATAATAATAATAATGACTTTTAAATCATAAATAAACTGAATTTGAATTTATTTGTTTGTATTTATATATTCTCCATCTTTTACATTTATCAATTTAATAATAAAACATATAATTTGCTCCAAAAAAAAATATGGAGTAGGGATTCCATATTAGACTTTTAACCAACCCTTGCTTTTTATATACTAATAAATTCATTTGTTGAATAATCCCAATACTACAAGTTTTAAATTAATCCACAAATAACACCAACTTCAAGTCGTCAACTTTAAAAAAGGGTTAAGTTCGAAAAAAGAAAAAAGAAAGAAAAGTAGAAGCCTCAACTCAGTCAAGTATTTAAGGGACTTTGGCATAGGTTTTGGGGACTTCTCACCAATTTTCACTTCTTCTATTGTTATGTTCACCGAATATTTATAGTACAATTTTGTTTATAATAAAAAATTCATATTCAAATAATTCATTTCTCTATCAAATTGTTGAAATTTTTATTTATAAATGATTTAAACAATCAATAATCATAATTAACTTGCCCACGCACATTTCTATTGTTATGGAATATAAATAATTTATTGTGAATATTTGAGAGTTAGCGGATCCGCTAGCGGATAACGGATTCGAGAGAACTGTGAGACAATATGCTCTTTCAATCTACTATCGGCCGATCTGCTCGCTTCCAAACATCTCATTTCTCTGTTTTTAGCGCTATTTTTATGTTGTTACCATATTACATCTTCTCTTTCATTTTTATAATAAAAAATATAGATTAATTTATGTACCAATCACATATTTTTAAAAACTATTTTGAAATAGATACCACATTTATACAAATAGTAAGTGTAATACACCAGTCTTCTACTTCTAGATTATAAAATTTAAATGAAATACCATAAAATTTTAAACTTATTTTCATTAAATATTTCTAAAACACTTCTCATTTATTCTTAGTTTTACATCTAGACTTACTCTTGAGCAATTTACCAAAAAAAAGAGAACAATACCTTATAAAAATACACAATCTTTTTATTTATTAAAATAAAAAAATAATAGAATGGCGGTCAGCATTAGCAACAATAGAAGTATTCATTTATTAAACTAAAAAAATGAAAGGAAAAAAGGGACAAAATGTACTCCCTCCGTCCCATTTAACTTGTCTTGTTTCATTTTTGCACACAATCCAATGCACTTTTTCAACTGTTAATATCTCAAAATATGTACAATGAAAAATTATGCAAAATATATATTATAAAACTACATGATCATACGATTCTAACAATACCTAACTCGACTATTTTTTCTAAATATATACTTGCAATAAAGTTGAGTCAAAGCTGATCAATGAACAGTGTAAAAAAGTCAAACAGGATGGTTGGACGGAGGGAGTAATAAAGAGGAAGAAGCGAGGAGAAAAGCGGAAAACGGGAAAAGTAATAATGGCATATTCCCCAGTATTTTAATTAAATTTAAAATTTAGGAATTTAGAATAAAGAATTTAGATGGGCGTTTTGGTACTTGGGGCCTGCGGGCGGTCGCCATTTCCATTCCCATTCGCCTCTGGTTTCTAATTCCGACACACCATTAAATCCTCGTAGTGTTCGCTCCCCCCATTCTTCTGCTTTCCATTTATAGATTCCACACTCATATATATGCATATCGAATTGCTCACCCATCCATTTATGCTCGTACGTTGGGCCAACGGAAGAAACAAAAACAAGATTTAAAATTTTTCAGAGAGTATTACTCTATCTATACTCCTATTTCAAGAAATTCCCACAAGGAAAAACCGTCGAAAGACGATTTTGAATTGAATTTTCCCCAATTTTTGTTCGATCGTTTGCCGATTATTTTTTGCCCGCCGCTGCGAATTTGAGGGTTTGGTTTCACGTATGTAATGCATCAGAAGAAATCCGAGGCACAGATCGGAACGGAAAGCAGTGGCATCTCTTCCGATTTCAACCCTACTCCGCCTTTGCCCCCGTCTTCACTAACGCAGAAGCACCCCCAATTTGGGCAGAATTTCCACCCCACGGTTCTCCACCCGCCCGCTTCGTCTTCCCCCGCGGGTAAGCCCACGCTCCAGATTCTGATTGACGACGAGAGGCAGCAGGAACAGGAGCATAATGATGGATTTGCGCTCAAGCCGACGCCTTTTAAAAGGACCCATTTTCAGCAGCAGCAATTTGGGAGTTCTATTGCAAAGGCTCCGTCTTTATCCAACGCCCTGCATAGATATGGTGTCTCGGCGCAGAATTCCCCGACGAGATTCGGTCTATTTTACAATAGGTCTCACAAATTCTTGACCCATTTCCACCACCACCTCCGCCACTTGCGCCACCGCGTGCGTGTCCACCTTCGCCTCATTCTCCTGCTCAGTCTCCCTTTCTTTTACTTTTTCGTGTCTCATCCTTCCAGCTCTTTTGTTCTTGATTTCCTCTCTGCTTTTGCCTTCTCTGCCGCGCTTTTGCTTTCTTTAAATTTAGCGATTCCAAGGCTGCCTACGATACGGTTGTTTCTTGCTAAGTCATTGCCTCTAAAGATAAGTGCGAAGAATCGCCTGAGCCGCGCTCATTTACCGGTTCTTTGGTCGATAGGGTCAAGGCAAAAGACGGATAAAAAGGCAATTTCAGGGTGTTATGTCCAGGCATATAGCAATGGGGATGTGTATGAGGGTGAGTTTCATAAGGGGAAATGTAATGGGAGTGGGGTATATTACTATTACATGAGTGGGAGATATGAAGGAGATTGGGTTGATGGCAAGTATGATGGCTATGGAGTAGAGACATGGGCAAGGGGAAGCAGGTATAGAGGGCAATATAGGCAGGGTCTCAGGCATGGTTTTGGGGTGTACCGGTTTTATACAGGTGATGTATATGCTGGCGAGTGGTCTAACGGGCAGAGCCATGGATGTGGGATTCATACCTGTGAGGATGGTAGTCGGTATGTTGGAGAATTTAAGTGGGGTGTTAAGCATGGTCTTGGACACTACCATTTCAGGTAACAGAGATGTTGCACTTCTGATTTGCATTCCATTTTGGTTGCTGCTGCAGTTTTGATGATGAATAGATGAATAGTTGTCTAATTTGGAAAATCATGTCTTTTATTTCTTTGTTTGATAGTTTGACATTTCATTGCAAGTTAATTTGGATAGTATTTAGATGCAAGATATTTAGGTCTCAATGATTGTTGATAATGTGAAAATGAGCGACCATTTGCATAGGTTTATCCGTTTTGGGGGGAATACATACAGGATAACATTGAATCTGAGTTATATGATACGTGGAGGCATTTAGCAATCTGTTTTATGACTCTGTATGACATGTCAATCATATGCCCTACTTGTTAGAATGTGTGGTGCTGGTGCATACTTGAAGAGGAAAGAATGAGCATCTACGTGCTGGTGAAAATAGAGTTCTCTGTTTTCTTGGTCATAATCCATGCGTACTTGAGGATTTTTAAGAGAGAGAGATTTCTTTTGTCAATTGTTCAAGTTGGTGTCCTTGTGAAATGTGAAGGATAGGGGGCGATGAGTTTTTGTTTTGTTTTTTTTTTTCCCCCCTCTTCCAGCAATGAAGAAATCAGTGATTGTTTGATTCTTTGCTCCTTTTTCTGTTTCTTCACAATCAGTCTCATATTTTCTGACATAACTTATGCATTTCTTGATCACATTGATATTATTTGTTTTAAGTTAAAAAAACTTCTGCCGTGTAGACCAACAGCCTTCAGCAGACAGGCAGTTTAAACTTTTGATTGCACTGGATTGGACAATATTTTTTGGGAGACCTTCTAACCTGTATGGAAGTTTGTCATCATATTATATACCTTGAAACAAATGGTGGAAGTGGAAAGAAAAAAGCAGTATTTTGTTGTGAACTTATGGGTTACAACATGTACATATATTTCTCATCTTTTGATAAGCAATTTTTCTACAAAGGTTCATGGCTATTTTAGCATAGCCTAAGTGTTTGAAAGATTTAAGTTGGGTAGAGCACATTGACCCTTCCATTTGCTCTGCCAAAATATCCTCTCCTAAGTTGATAACTTGATATATGACAAAGGATATTTTGTTGATATGAGGATGCCTTTTTTATTGATTGGTTTCAATGCTTACTGAATGTCCTAATTTATTTGACTTCACTATTGATAACTACAGGAATGGAGATAGATACGCTGGAGAATATTTTGCTGATAAGCTGCATGGGTTTGGTGTCTATTACTTCGCAAATGGCCACCGTTATGAGGGTGCTTGGCATGAGGGTAAAAGACAGGGTCTTGGTATGTACAGTTTCAGAAATGGCGAAACTCAGTCTGGCCATTGGCAAAATGGAATTCTTGATGTCCCAAGCACACAGAGTCCCACTTATCCTGTTTCTCCTGTTGCTGTTAACCACTCCCGTGTCCTGAATACTGTTCAGGTAAATGCAATATTACTTAAAACTGTAGTTGTAGAACTCCTTTTGAAGTCATTTAAACCGAAACAACATAATTTTTAGATTGGGCATACTGTTTAATCTGAGAAATGGGCATGTTGATATTTGATTTAAGTGTGCGAAAAGCACATTAGGTTATTCTGCAATATTGGGAAGTTATGCTTGCAATATACTTGCAGAATTGAAGAAACAATGAATTTCATATAGTGACAGATTGTTCAGTAGGAAATCTACATCTCTCTTGGATTGTGATATTTGCTAACATAGGATTGTACCAATAATCAGGAAGCTCGACGAGCAGCAGAGAGAGCATATGAGGTGACAAAGGTGGATGAGAGAGTGAACAGGGCAGTGGCGGCTGCCAACAGGGCAGCTAATGCAGCCAGAGTGGCAGCAGTAAAAGCGGTGCAGAGGCAAATGCATCGCCGAAGCAACAGCGACGAGATCCCTATTTCTATTGCTTAAAACTTGCCTGGCGCTATGACCATAACTACTGTTTGTAACCAAGACGACACTTGCTACTAACAACATCATTGTTAGTGTAAGAAAGGAGAGACTCTTAGCAGAATCGACAATGGCAAAAATTCTAGCGAGAAAAGATGGTAGCTGGTAGCAGGATTGTTTTCGGTATATTAGTGATACCTCATCCTTCTTCGACAAAACATGTTACAAAATGAATTTTCCGGAAGCTTGGAGGCGTTAGCAAACTGGCAACTTGACCCAGGTTGGGCAGAGGTGCAGTGGATGGACCAACGGATTCTCCCCTGTTGTCCTGTAGAGTTTTTCCAGTTTTTGGTTTTGTAAAGTATAAATAGGTTTATATAAGTGTGAGTGCTGGGAAACCCCGAATGCATATATATACACCTCTGTATGTGGAAAGAAGGCACACTATAGAGAAACACAATAGAGGTGTATTGGCAAAGTTCTCTCTTTGTTCATTGCTTGGATCTGAATATTCCGTTCACTTGATATTCTTGCTTGAGAATAATTGACTCCGATGTTAAAATTTTCACCTAGACATGGGAAAAATTGTGTTTGCAAACTCAAGTCATGCCAAAGACCAAATGATGATGATGAATCTCTAAACAGACAAGGAACTTATGACAATGTCTTCACTATGATGTATGAATCTCTCTGTTTATGATACGATATGCTTACATTTCTTCTGCACTTGTTAAACATCTGGAGGTTAAGCCGTTGCTCTAGGAATCATCCACTGCATTTCTACATTTACTTCACCTGTGTGGCTAACTGATTGCATCCAATCCTATTGCGTCTTGCGATTAATTTTAAGGTGTATGTGGCTGGTGATGTTAGTGAATAGTTTCTGTGAATAGGGATATCAAAAGGAGGAGATGCAATTGCAGTGTCCTCGGAGTTGAAACACCGTGCAACAACCTTTAGTATCATCGATCCCCACCAATCCACGATTAGGCCAAGCACTTGAATTACAGAGGCAAATCTATCGGTGAAGGATGCTTCAGGCAGCAATGTTGGGTTGTTTTGAGGTATAAAAGTAAACTTGACTGTTTATACCACAGTACTATTTAAAAGCGCATTTGAATTGAAGGTTTAGGGGCAAATTCTGGGAACAAGGGTGTACAAACTGAAAATTCGAATTAAATCAAATCAAGATTTAAAATTTGATTATGCGTTTGATTTGATTTGGTTATATAATTCCTCCAGGTAATATTCAAGATATATGGGCATCTTATGATAGCTGCTGTGTGAAATATTTGGATTGAAAGAAACGACAGGGTGTTTATCCTAAGGACTATAAGGCGTATGACATGGACCAGGAAGGGAGGCAAAGGCAAACGGGTCCGAGCACGATAAAATCAAGAGAGATTGAAGGACACCATTATTCATGTGGACGGTAGTTCATTATTCACTGGTTTTGGTTTTGTTGTGAGGGACGATAAGGGTGGTTGGATTGGAGGAGGCTGTGGCTCTCTAAGGAAATCTAACATAGCCATGGAGTTTGCTGGTAGACTCGGTTTGAGGAGAATTAGCTTGGTATGGAGCATCAACAGAAAATTTCTACCATCTGGGTATTCCCTCCCAATTGCGTGAAGGGAGATTTAGCATTGGATCATCAATAAAAGATTTCTAACGTTAGATGCCTCCTACAAGGGCATCCCCACACTCTAGTTGGCCAGTTTGTGCGTAGTTTGTAGCTGATTTTGTTTGCCTACATTTCTTTTTCGGTGTTTGTTTTCTTCGACTTATCTAAAAACCAATATGCTTGAGCTGTTAATTTAACTTGCACTTTAATGGGTCAATTTATCAAACATTCAAGACAATTCTTCAACTTTTTTAAATGCAAACAAGATGGAAATAATATTGGATGAGAATTTTATCTGTGAATCAGAAGAATACATTAAAAGTAACCATGTAGAGTCTTTGATAACACATTCAAAACTAAAAAGTCGAAACAGACATTCTCAAAACATTGGAAGTCAAACAAAACTCAATGTAACTTAGCTCAATACAAGTAATAATGTCAAACTAAATATTTTAGACAAAATTTAACTCTCAGTTTGCTCCCTGAGCCTTCGGATGGTGCTCCTGACTGTCACAGCACTTGCGGTGCTGCATGGCAAAAGAAAATAACTTAAGGCTCCATCAAAAACATAAACTAGTATAATAACATGAAGTGGAGTTACAAAATGTAATTTACTTTAGTGTGTAGGCACCGCCTGCTTTCACTTTCCCACAATCCTTGCATCCCCAAATGCCAACAGCCTTCCTCTTCACCGCATACTGGAATTTGCGAAATGCATAACAAATCAATGTGGCTGTTTCACACAACCCGACTCATAAAATTTATGATCCATTCGCACATACCTTTCCGCAAAACTCACAGAAGTATTTGCTGTGCTGACTGACTTCCATTTTCTTAATTTGCTTCCTCAAACTTGCACCATATCGTGTGCCTGAAATGGCATCAAATGCACCAAATATAAAAATTACTTAGATGAAGATGAACTGCACGTTGTGCTTTAAGATTTAATGAATGTACTTAGATGAACTCTACATAAAAGTTGCAACCCAATAAAAGGTCAACCTAAATACCCTCAATACAGGTTTTGGCTGAGTTCGAAGATATTAAAAATTTCATAAAATGATCACAATACCACAACTTTCACGAATTTAGCTCCCCATTTTATGTAATTGAGTAATTCTCAATAAGTTAAGTAGCACTAGCAATAATATCAGGTTAAAATGGAAAAAAGATTGTTCTTTGGAAAGTCTGAAGCATATATGAACATGCAACATTGGAAAGAGGAAGTGTACACACAGGCACATCACGAAAGGAATAGACAGAACATACCGTATTTTCCGACAATTCCAACCTTCTTGGTTCTCTTGGCCTGCACAGAGAAAAACAATTTACAAATTACAACCCCAATAGTTCTTGACACGCCCAATAAAATAGCCAGCATTGACATACCAAACGAAGTGAGAAATCAACTTTACACAAGTTCACAAAACTACAAGTTCTTCACATTATCGTGAGCCATTTTTCGAAAATACAATACTATTATTACAAGGAAAAAAACAAAAAAAACTGGTGCTGTGGCGCAGTCAAACATGAAAGCTCAGGTATCGATTCAATTTTTTCTACAGGAAACTAAAACAGATCACTTGGTTTCGTTCGGTATCATCACCAAACAAATTCTCCGCACAAAACATTTGATTGAAAAGGTTGTCCACGAAATACAGAAGATAACGAAAACAAACCAGTCGCCCAGAGTGTAAGAAAGCGTACCATTGGAGGCGACTCCGAGGTGCGGCGAGAACAATCGGAAGTCTGAAGACGGCTGAAAAACCCTAGGTTTCGTAATGCGAACGGGTATATATAGAAAAGAAGATTCTCATTTCAACCCCTCGAGTCTTTAAAAATTATATTGCACCCCTCAATAACTTACATCATGTAGTATTTCCCTTCCTATTTTTTTATATAAAATTTTTTACGGGTAAGAAAGTATAACAAATTATTTTATCATTTAGGAAAAAAAGAAAAAATTTATTGTTAAAGATGTAAATTACGAAAAAGAATAAATGACTACAATAACATTAAATAAAAAATACTTTAAGAAATATTTTAAAATCTAAAAGGATTTATAAATAAAACAAATAAGAATTTACTTATAGAATACACATCTTGCATAGGATCCCAAATTTATGGGGGGCCTTTTAAAAAAAAAATTATTTAATTTTTTTTTATTATTTTCTTTTTTTCGGCATTTTTTCATATTTTTTTCTTTACTTTTAATATATCTGCTATATTTAGAATTTTAATCTATTTTTCTTTTTTATACGGAGTAGTTTTTTTTTTGTTTTTTTTTCTTTTTAAGCTGTTATGTATTTGATTTTTTTTTAAATTTTTTTTTTTTGTGATGTAATGCTAAAAATGATTAAACGGCCATCATTGAAACAATTGGTGAGAGAACACTAAGAGAGGTGATCTTAGAATGAAGAAAGGGTTGATGTAGTTCATGAGATTTCTTCCCAATGCAGAGACAGAAGTATAATTAATACTACCGTGCAAACAAAGGTAGTATTGTCCAGGAGAGAACAAACTCTCAAGAGGCATGCTTCAAGATATATACTTATATAACCATATACTACTACTTATGTCCATAGGATTGGTCTGGATTCTGGAATCTGGATGGAGCTGATCACTTTCTCAAAATTGTAGAGGAGGTCAGCATAAATATGCGGTAAAATGCATACACACACATGTACTAGAACTTAAGTTACACTTGCAATATCGTAGCCGCCAAGATCATCGTCAGTTTTTCTCACTGCATACTTCCTCTCTGCCATTTACTACTACATTTGTAGTATGTATGTATGTAAAAGGAGAGGATACTCTGTTTCATCAACATTATCCATATTATGCATTGCAGACAAATAATATCTTCAACATTTTGAATGCATCTGATTGCATTCTTCTCTATCCAAAAAACAACAAGAAGTAGTCACGACTTCATCAACATTATTTAGCCCAATTCAACCAGACAGACAACCACTCTTTTTACTACTACTGTATTTCCATATTCACCAAAATCAGCCCACATCAAAGTGGGTTCTTCCCCAACAAAATACTGATAGTAGCAGACAGTATTACTTTCTCCTTGTTAAAATGAACCCACACATAACGCACGTAAGCATCATCACATACCACGTATTTGCATTTGTCTTTGCAAGCATCGCCTTTTCTTCTTCTTCCAGTGTCTTCACTCGAGCCTCCAGCTCATTCTTTCGGCGCAACAACCCCGGTATGATGTTCTTTCCCCTTGCGCATATCTCCCCATCTTTCCAAACAAAAAATCCACACTCACGAGTTCGACATCCATAGAAACGCCGCCCCGGATTAGCATCTGTCCATGACGTCTCAATGTTTGCAACCCTCCCACATAAGCAAAGCAAAGCGCCAGCCTCGTTCCTCTCAGCCATACCAGCCTTTAATTTGGGAATAAAACAGGGAATTTAGTGTCAACAAGTTAGGGCATTAAGACAACGAATTGGGGATTTTGGTTTTTGTTACAACGGTCGAAAAGTGGGGAGATTAGGGTTTTGCCCAATTTGAGGATTAAAAATTACTATTACCACAAGATTAATAAAGTCAACAGAGAGAAATCGATGGGACCATTCATGCAACATGTTTCTATTTAAAAATAGATAATTTTGGAACCCAATGGGATAATTTTGGAAACGCGAAACCAAAAGAAGAATGTAGGAGACCAAAAAGAGTCATTTTCCCCAAAATTACACATTCATCACATTCTCGAAAGCTCTTTTTCCAAAATACAAAGACTGCATTTCTAGAGTATGGACAAGGACAGACACATGCGGCAAATGCAATAAGCAATAAAGATCAACAATGTATGTACGCTAATCCATATTAATAAAGAAAGTTGCCCACGAAACGCAGAAAATAACGAAAGAAACCAGTTGCCCAGCTTGTAAGAAAGCGTACCATTGGAGTCTGGAGACGGATCAGAGGTGCGTGCGGCGGCCGGCGACCACAATTGAACTTGGAAGAAGACGGCTAAAACCCTATAGTTACTTTTGCGAATGAAATAAAGAGGAGGAGATTCTCATTTCCACCCCCTCGAGTCTTTCATAATTATCTTGCACCCCTCAGTAAAAGTGCCAAGAAACTAATCCTACAAGTCTATAACATTTTTGTTTTATACAGTAGTACTAGTTAATTAAAAATATAAAAATTATGAAAGAAAATACTAAGAGTCTGCAGCTTTGCAAGAAAAGAGTCTGCAAAACATAAGTCATCTTGAAAACGCAACTCAAAGGCTTCTGAATCTGGATTCAACAAAATGTCTCAGAGCAGGTGATCTTCTCCACAACTCACCTGCTGCCAATCAACACACATGAATGGGAAACAAATGTTGGAAACCCAATTTTATTCTGAGAGCTAACTACTTGAATGAGAGAGAGATTATAACCTTAACTGGACAGCTTTCAAGAAACGGTCAAGCAATAAGCCCAAAGCTGTGAATCAGATCTGTGTCCTTGGGCTGGTTGATTATCTTTTCAAACATTTCTTTGAGCTTATCATGAGCAACCATCACCTCTAAAATCCTGTCTTCAAAGCCCGTCTGCCTCTTCGCATCGCTTTCATTTGTAGAAGAAAATACTAACTCAGACAAACGCTCCTTCTCGGCTTGCCTACAGTACTTATCTGCCTCTGTTGTGCCACTGGTCATCAAGTGGTAGGTATGGACAAACTTCTTTTGTCCAATCCTATACGCACGACATATTGCTTGTCGTTCCACTGATGGATTCCACACAACATCCAGAATTATTACCCTGGAAGCCCCAACTAAGCTTATACCCTCGGAACAACATCTTGTTGATGCAAGCATAATCTTCGACTCACTTTGAGGGTCATTGAATTGATTGATCAAATTTTGGCGCTGCTTCTGGTCCAACTTTCCGTGCAGCTGCAAAATTTCATGACCCTCAGTCCAATTAAAAACTTCTGTCATTTGTTCCTTTATAAGCTCCAAAGGTTGAATATACTGGCTAAAAATGAGAACTTTTTCGTTCAGGGCCACACTGAGGCGAGCAAACTCCATGATGAACTTTGTTTTGACCCCTTCGTTGGGGTTCAGCTTAGATGCCTCAACTTCCTTCATATTAATCCCAACTTTCTGTTCTTTAGTTGAATCACAATGTTGGAAAAGGTATGGATGCACAGAGGTCAAAGCAACAACATGTTCAGACTTGAATGTGATTTGTAGGCCTTCCAACCTTTCAATTATAGCCTTTTGCAGTGGAGCAGGTTTGAGAAGCACAACACAATCTCTTAAGCCAGGGAGACTCTTTTGTAGGATTGTACCTTTGTGTACATGTACAAAAGGTGACATGGCAATTTTAAGCTTCTCCACCGCACGATCAATGTCTTCTGAAATTGAAGTGGAGCAAGAATTTTCTCCAAGTTTCCTTGAAGACATTCTCCTTGAATTGATCATTTCCGTAAAGGGCCTCTCTTTTGCGAGTGCATCAGCAACTGCAGGTCTCACTATATGCAACGTGTTAAAAAGTTCAGCAAAATTATTTTGGAAAGGAGTTCCAGAGAGAATAATACGCTTTTTAGTCTCGAGTTTCTGCAGGACATTCCAAATATTACTTCTTTGATTTCGAGGAGTATGGCCTTCATCCAAAACAACCAAACCAGGCTTTTCCAGAAGTATTTTCCTCAGCAATTCCACTTTCTTGTCAATGATCACATTGTCCTCCTTCTTGCCTCTCTTTTCATTCATGGATTTTGCTCCTGTCAACTTCTCAAACAAGCTGTAGCTGATTCCCAAAATGCTACTCTCTGTATTCCATGAGTGTAATTTTACCATTCGAATCGTGTCCTGGTCACCTCGTCTGCCTTTGCCCCCAGTAAGAAGTTGGAGACCAAGGCTGTTCTCCTTGCCTGACAGATCCATACTATTGAGGTTATGGAAAGCGAAATTAACTTTCCATTTTCTAAACTCTTCTTCCCAAGTGAGAAGCATGCTGGCTGGGGCTATAATTGCAGGCCGACAGTTTGGAAACATTTTTAAATAGGTTTCAATAAATACTATGGTTAAACGAGTTTTCCCGGTCCCTGGAGCATGAGAAATAATGCATCCACCCACCCCACTAGGATTTGTGCTCTTTAGTTCAGCTAGGTTGATGGTTCCTGCCAAATTCTTCCAAAGAAATTCAAATCCTTCTTGTTGATGTTCATACATACTTTCTTGTATGCCTGGTTTAATGTTCCAAACGGTACCATTTCTCATATCAATATAATTATCCCGTGATGACTTGGAAATTGCATCAAAATCTGGAAGATCTTCCGATTCAGACCATCTTCTCCTTCCTGATCGACTATTTTTCATCCCCTACACAAGGCAAACGAGTACTTGTGAGTTGATGAAAACATCATCAGAGAACATCAGAATTTCAATGCCACTAAACCGATTAGCTTAATGTAGACAATCAAGGGGGTATAATAGTATCACTCAAATCAATGTTCTTACCCAGCCAGGCAATACATCTTTTGGTCCAAGGGCAACGTGACCACAGTAAACACAACACAGTCCATGCTGATCTTCTAGTGTTAGCTCATGCTTCCCTCTTTTGCACCTTTCGTATTGAGTTTCTTCCGCGGGAGTATTACCTAGTTCATCCTGCTGATTAATGTTGTTATTACAATGCTTTCCAAAATATGATGTTATTAGCATTTTAATCATTCATACTAATTTACAAGAGTAGGTAGTATCGAACTGCTTGGCTTACCTTAGGGCAGTCAAAAGAACCCACATCCTCTAATGTCCAGCAAAATTCCAAATCATCAAACAAACTTTGCATCATCAGCACAGATTCAGATTTTTCCTCCTCTTCTTGTTCCTCTTCAAATTTGAACCTCAGTGGAAGAGCATTGTGACTTTCAAGATCGTCTGCCGCCTGCTTAGTTTCTGGCATTTGATTATTTTCCAAGATAGAGTCTGCAAGTATTTTGCAAACGTCATGATGTTTTGATGAACCTATTTGATCCATGATGTCTCTCCATTTTTTGTGGCCACCACCACCAGAGTTTCCGTGGCCATCATCACGATCAGCATTTTCTTGTGCCCGCACCTTCCTCTCACAATCTCTTTCTCTTTTAAAACGATGCAAGCTGCCGTCAGTTCTATCATCCTGACATTCGGTAGGAAGTTTTCTCTTGGAAGCATGTGCTGCTGCACTTCTTCCACCCTCAGAGCAAGGTCCACTTGCCTTAGAAATGTTATTTTGACTATCATGTTTCACATTACATGAGCCCGAAAACTGGCTTTTATCCGAATGAGAATAAGATGATTCATCCACTCTTATTCCAACATCAGAACTATAAGATTCACTGTCGCTGTCAGTGGATGTACTTGAATCATCAGTTGAGTCTAATGTACCAGTACAATCTTGTGAGAGCCCTTTGATGGCCCTCATCCTTGATCTAGTCCGACTTGCAACCCCAAGAGTATTATTGGGGTGTGCAAGATGTACATCTGTATCTTTATTTTCTTTCTTTTCCGGTTGAAACCTTTCACATATGTCGTGATCATCAACTTCCATGCCTGGATAAAGGTCTGAAATATGAAAATCCGTTAATTTCAGTCACCATTCATGAAGCAGAATCTAAAAGGAAAAACAATCTTAAATCATCACCTCTCTCCGGGGAAGAGATGAACTCGTAAGTCTGTTTTCTGGATGACTCCAAGTTATTTTCTTCCACCTACATATATTTTCAGATGACTCCATGGATAGGAAAGTATATTTTATCTAAAGTAGACACACAACACAGGCAAGCAAGTATCAAATACAAATTCTCAGGAATACAAATGTCTTACAGTAACATATCATATGTACTTGTTAAACGATTCAGTTTCAGGATATATGTTGTCCAAAAAAAGGCCCAATGATCTTTCAGTAGTAACTATCACTGTGGACAACATCAGAAGTTGTAGTTGTTTATACATGCCATGAGGAGTACAAACTTTCACCATGTAAATGCATCCAGTTTAAGAAGAAAACTGATCCTAAGGGTGCAAGCATGACCTCTCTTTCAGGTTCTTTGCTCAATGCTTTTGTGGAAATATTAACAGCAGGGTGCACATTAATTAAGGAAATTACATGCTAACAAATGCTATCCATTTGGACACCAATCTGATGGATTTTATTTGACATAAGTTCAAAGTATTGGCTTTTCTGTTGTGCATTGTATTCTACTTGCACATAATTCCTCTATACAAAACCTTTGTCAACTCCCTTAAACAATGAGGTCATTCATCAAAACTGTATACAAAAAATAAAGTAATACAGTGGTAAATTGCAATGAGCTTACTTACACCAATCATTCTTCAATTATCCATTTATAGAAGATTGGTTACTTACCTCTTGTGCACAAGTTAAAAATTCATTCAATAAGCTCTCAATAATTTCCTCCTCTTCTGATCTTTCCGCCACTTCCAATTCTTCTTCAAATCGAAACACATGCGGAAGAGGGTGATCATTTTGATGCACATCATCATCATCATCATCACCACCACCACCACCACCACTAGTAACATCATCGTCGCCATAATAACCATCATCAACATCCTGATGGTTGTTGTTCCCTGCACGAATTAAAGATTTCCAAAAATGAGTGGCCACTGAAGAAAGGTACTGGCAGTACAACTGTATGGGACACCTAATAATTAAGTTGAAGGAAACGAACACAGATAGGGCAAAAGTAAAACCAGATGAATCAAGGTGCCATTTTTTTTCCTTCAAAACATTCAAAAGATGAGCGTGCGTGCGTGCTACCTTTGTGCAGAAATGGGTCAGCTTCACTAGACCCGGAGTTGGATTCCTGGTTTGTGAATGGGCCCATGTTCGTCCATCTCATGAACTCTTCTCTATCAATGATCCGAACCTCATCTTGGGAACTCTCATTGCCCTCATCATGCCCATGCCCATGCCCTGCAAACAAACAGAAATACTTTAAATGATTACATGAATCTTTTATAAAAGCTTCCAAATTGCAGCACTTTTTTTGCCAAACCTTTTGGCTTCATTTCGATTGAGAAGCGAGTAGAAAATGTGATGAAGAAAAAGGTGCAGAAGCTTCACAAAAATGGATAGTGTTTGGGACAAAAACAAAAACCTTTCTAATACCTTGGGCGTCGGAAGCTGTAGCATGTTTTGATGATGTAGTAGAATGATCGGGACTCTTTCTTCTGAATTCTGATTCACTGATCCTTTGAATACCGTCATCCTCATCCTCATCCTCATCCACACTCATATACGGATACATTTTCTTGCTCCCTGTAGAAAGAGTTCAGGAAAATGAGGAAACAGCAACTCAAAAGTTTAGAGCACAAGGGGAGGGAAGGGATTAACAAAAAAGTAAAAAGTTGGAACGAACCTACCTGTGTATGTGTGTGTGGTGCGGTTTAACTGAATCTTTCTTGTGTTGTGTTGTTGTTCGCTAGTAGTGTTGTGAGAGGGGGAAGAGTTCTCATGCTCCATTTCATTGGAAGCTAAGTTAGCCTTTTGATCTTCTTCTCTTCCCAATAGGCCAATACAATACTTGACAGGAGAATGCGTTTCCTCCTGTCACTATCAATGACTTGCAACACACGCCCGCACATAATTAATTGATTTTTTTATTTCTATTTTTATTTTTTAATCCAAAAAGCATCTTTTGCCCATCTTCTTCCTACACATACGCACTTTTGGCTGGCAAAACAGTTAAATCCAATCAGCTAATTTGTCTCACAATATGAGATAAAATAACTTATTTAAAAAGACAAAATAACTTAAAATAGTGTTCAATCAGCTCTTTATAAAACCGCTGCAAATAGCAGCATTTTAGATTTTAGCTTATTCTTTGCAAAAAGTTAGTCTCGAAATTGTCAAACAGCTAATTTTAGCTAATTATTACTCACAGAATCAGTTCATAACTAACAGTTAATTCCTAAACAGGGCCTATTGTTAACCGAAAATTTCTTTGAGGGAGAAACCTCTTTTTTGATTGATGAGTATCAAAAGGATTACAAGAATTGCAGAAAGAAAATACACGAAAATAAGAAAGCTGTAAAGGAATGGAAAATTTTGCAGGAATGTAAAAGCAGAAATTGAACTTGCAGAATAAAAAGTGCAGGAATGAAAATGCAGATAAAAGAATTCCTCTGGGGAGTGTGTTGGGTGTTCGATGGAGTGCATCCCTTCCTCCTTTTATAGGAGGAAGCCTCCTCCTGTAGAGAAGCAAGCTTAACAGGAGGCCTCTCCTGTAGAGACGCAAGTGTAACAGGAGGCCTCCTCCTGTAGAGACGCATGCGGAATAGGAGGCCTCCTCCTGTAGGGACGCATGCGTAATAGGAGGCTTGACTTCAGGGGTGGCCTGCAGCACGCGGATGGTTTTGATTGACAACTCTGGTTATTATCCGGATAAATCTTGAATTGGACCGTGCCAAGAAAAATAAATTGGGCCTTTTGGAAGTGTGTTCTTTCTTCCGGATATATTTTCACGGACTGGGCCTCCGGATATATTTTTACTGACATGAAGACGCGTCTTCTCTTCCGGATATATTTTCACGGACTGGGCCTCTGGATATATTTTCACGGACTGGGTCATGTAAATTTGGATGGGCTGTAATATAAATTTTGTTGGGTTAACAGATGCCCCCCTCGCGCATTTTGTCTGATTAGTATTTTAAGACAAATTTGCGCGCTTACTTTTGGAATTTTCGGCCCATTAGGGCCCATTAGGGACAAAACCCTAACCATATAAAACCCTTCAAAATTCTTCCACCCATCATTTTCTTTCAACACTTCTCTCTCTTCTTTTCTTCCTCCCTCATTCTCTTCCACCGGCCATCGGAAACCGCCGCCGTCGCCCAGATTCCGGCCGTAGAAATCGTCGCCGGACGTCGCTGGAAGCCGTCGAGGCCGCCGCGCCGCCGCTGCCAGGCCGCCCCTGCAGGCCGCCCGTCGCCTCCGCCTAGGCCGCCCGGTGCCTCCGCCTAGGCCGCCCGGCGCCTCCGCCCAAGCCGCCTCGCCAAGCCGCCTGACCGAGGCCGCCTGCCCCCATCGCCGAGGCCGCCTGCCCCATCGCCCAAGCCGCCCGCACGAGGCCGCCTGCCCCATCGCCGAGGCCGCCTGCCATCGCCCCAAGCCGCCTGGCCTCCTGCCAAGGCCGCCTGCCCCCATCGCCGAGGCCGCCGCGCCTCGCCTGGCCGCCTGGCCGCCTGCCCATCGCCGAGGCCGCCTACCCGTCCAGGCCTCGCCTAGGCCGCCCGTGCCTCCGCTCGAGGCCGCCCGTGCCTCCTCCCGAGGCCGCCCGTGCCTCCGCCCGAGGCCGCCCGTGCCTCCGCCAAGGCCGCCCGTGCCTCCGCCAAGGCCGCCTGCCTTCTCGCTCCTTGAGGCCGCCTGCTCCACGCCAAGGCCGCCCGTCGCTGCTCCAGGCCGCCTAGCTCTGTCGCTCGAGGCCGCCCATGCCAAGGCGTCGTCCTACGCGGAGGCCGCCCGAGGCCGCCAGCCCTCGTCCAAGGCCGCCTACGCCCAAGGCCGCCTACGTGAGGCCGCTTAATCGAGCCGCCTACGACTGAAGACCGCCAGCCTCCATCGTCAAGCTCCAGGCCGCTGTCGGCCAGCTCCAAGCCGTCATCCGAAGTCACCGACTACTCGGCCTCCAAAGCCGTCGTCGGCGTTTCAGGGCCACTATCCAGGGTTTTTACCGCCCAAAGTTATTGCTTTGGCCATCACCCTTGGTTTGTCTTCTTCGTGTTTCAATTTCTCAAAACGAGTCCCGTTCATAGGTAGACGCTTCTCGTCTTGTTCCTTAAAGAACTTTTCCAAGCGGGCCGCTCTCTCGGCCAGCTGGGCAAGGTCACTTGCATCCTGCACAATTAAATGTTCTTTTAATTTTGGTAACATGTTAGCCACTGCTATATTGGCTATTTCTTTATCCGGAATCGCCATAGTACATTGGCCTTTAAGGCGTTGCAATCTGTTAATAAAAGCACTTGCAGTTTCATCGGAAAATTGCTTAGCGTTAGTGAGATCTGCAAGACTAACCTGTGACAGGGGAGTGTAAAACCTGTCATGGAATGCCCGCTCGAGATCGGCCCAATTTTGAATTGAATTTGGCCGTAAGGATGCAAACCAGACAAATGCGGGTCCAGTTAAAGAGGAACTGAACAATCTTAACTTTAGCCAGTCGTTGGCCGCTGCTTCCCCACACTGAACAGTAAACCTGCCCACGTGTTCTACGGTTGATTTGCCGTCGTCTCCCGAGAATGTGGTGAACTCGGGCATTTTGAAGCCTTTAGGGTAAGGCTGCATGGTGTCTACCCAATCCGGGTATGGTTTCCTATAAGTGGGCCGTTCCATCGGCCTTAATTGAATGCCGAAATGTTGTTGCATCATATCTGCTAATAACTCAGGTGACACTACAGGCGCCTGTGCAGGCATGGCAGTTTGTTGATATATGGCGTCCGGATGAGCCATGGCGGCCTGAGGTATGGCGGCCTGGACCATGGTGGCGGTCGAGACCAAGTTGGCGGCCGGATGACTCATGTTGGTGGCCGGACGTTGCAGGGCGGTCTGATGCGAACTCGAGACCTGATACTGGGCAGCCAAGTGTGGACCGGCCTGTTGCTGGGTGGCCAAGTGTGGACTGGCCTGATGTTGGGCGGCCTGCAATGGGGAGGCCGCTTGATAGGAGGCCTGATGCAATGGGGAGGCCTGATGATGGGAGGCCTGAGGCAATGGAGAGGCCGCCTGATAGGAGGCCTGATGCAATGGGGAGGCCTGATGATGGGAGGCCTGAGGCAATGGAGAGGCCGCCTGATAGGAGGCCTGATGCAATGGGGAGGCCTGATGTTGGGAGGCCTGATGCAATGGAGAGGCCGCTTGATAGGAGGCCTGATGGAATGGGGAGGCCTGATGATGGGAGGCCTGGAGCAATGGGGAGGCATGAGGTAATGGAGAGGCCGCCTGATAGGAGGCCTGCAACGGGGAGGCCGCCTGGGTGGCCTGAGACACTGGGGAGGCAGCCAAAGGTATGTTGGTGCCTTGAGGTTGTAGGTGTCCTCCTCCAGTATTATGCACGGCGGCTGGGATGGAAGTCGCCACTCCAAATGGTGGAACAGATGCCATTAAGTATCCTGATGGAGCATACATCATAGGAGGTGGTGCTCCAAACTCAGATAGTGATGGCTGACCAGTCCCCCAAGTCCTTTGTAGACCGCCATACGGTCCTGTAACACTTGGTGATACATTCATGCCATGGATATATCCCTCTGGAGTATGCAGGGATCCACATATCCTGTCAGTTTGATCGGCCATGGCAGGCCGCAATACATCCATAAGGTGCCTTGTTAATAGAGGCATGAATTCAGCCATCGATTCATTCATCGATAGCCGTATTTGTTCCGAAAAAGTTGGGACCTGCATTATCCCCTGCGGTGGTTGAGAGGTAGTCGCTGTATCATCGACGTTCTCTGGTGTTCTTACTGGAGTTTCTTCAGGTAGCGACATTTCTCCAAATTTTTGTGTTAAGTCCCTTACTATTCGTCCGGATCTGAGTTGCATACACTTTCAAGCGGATATGGTTTCCACTTCGTGTCCCACTGGGCGTGCCAATTTGTTAACCGAAAATTTCTTTGAGGGAGAAACCTCTTTTTTGATTGATGAGTATCAAAAGGATTACAAGAATTGCAGAAAGAAAATACACGAAAATAAGAAAGCTGTAAAGGAATGGAAAATTTTGCAGGAATGTAAAAGCAGAAATTGAACTTGCAGAATAAAAAGTGCAGGAATGAAAATGCAGATAAAAGAATTCCTCTGGGGAGTGTGTTGGGTGTTCGATGGAGTGCATCCTTTCCTCCTTTTATAGGAGGAAGCCTCCTCCTGTAGAGAAGCAAGCTTAACAGGAGGCCTCTCCTGTAGAGACGCAAGTGTAACAGGAGGCCTCCTCCTGTAGAGACGCATGCGGAATAGGAGGCCTCCTCCTGTAGGGACGCATGCGTAATAGGAGGCTTGACTTCAGGGGTGGCCTGCAGCACGCGGATGGTTTTGATTGACAACTCTGGTTATTATCCGGATAAATCTTGAATTGGACCGTGCCAAGAAAAATAAATTGGGCCTTTTGGAAGTGTGTTCTTTCTTCCGGATATATTTTCACGGACTGGGCCTCCGGATATATTTTTACTGACATGAAGACGCGTCTTCTCTTCCGGATATATTTTCACGGACTGGGCCTCTGGATATATTTTCACGGACTGGGTCATGTAAATTTGGATGGGCTGTAATATAAATTTTGTTGGGTTAACACCTATAAACTGTCTGTTTTTTCAATGATTTTTGTTTTGAATAACAACAATAGACTTCCTAGTTCCTACATATGAGAAAGAATTGAAGGAAAAATGGGATTGTTCAGTATTATGAAATAGGAAAACATGGAAATTTTGTGGGTATAATAATAATGGTGTCCAATAAAAATTTGCGGGTATAATAATGGAAAAAAACCAAAGAACGCACGCATCTCCATACACTTTGAGCATTTAAGTTTAGTAATTGGAAATATTAATTGTGAAAGTTAGTGGCTTTTTATTGACTGTGTATTTACTATTTAGTGGGTTTATTAATTAGTGACCTTAACTTAATTTTGTGTCAAATGTGATTTGTTTGGGGTAAAAAAACGAATCACTATATGTTGATTGTATATACATAATAGTAATTCTTGTTGTTCGATAATATGATCCAGTACAATAATTTAAATATGATTAAATATGGATATTAGTTTATAACTCAAGCAATGTTACACATTCTAATCATACATACATGACCTGAGTGCAAACGTTTCGGTCTCAATATATCTCACTGAAATCTCAAGTTAAAGTATATACTCCATATTCGTCCACATACGTTTGCATAGTATATAACAATGTAAGTAATGGCACCATCGATCTAGATCAAAACATAGGGATCCGAGGAAGTCCATTTTGGCAAAGTTAATATGCTTAAGAGTTAAGACAAGCAAATACTATTATTCACCACTATTTTGTAAATAGGCAAGATAATAAAAATTCATCCAATAATCATAATATTTCCTCTATTCCCCCCATATTTTGATCCTTAGACCAACTCCAATTCCAATTCCAATTCCATTTGTATATGCAAAATTCTGCTTATACCACCATATCCTAATCTAGACACCTGGTGTACCACTAAAAAAAATTCCAATTCCTCTTCAAATTAGAACTCTAGCGGAAGAGTAGGGTGATCAGATTGAGGGTCGCCTTGTTACTTATCTTCTTTCATGGCGCACCAACATCATCACCATCAGGATCAGAATCATGGTCTCTGTTGCCATTATCCCTCCGATCAAACTCATAATTTTTGAAGATGTTGGGGATCATCTGCTAGCTTACTTTGTTTCTAGCATTTGATACTTTCAATATGTAATCTGCAAGCATTTTGCAAACATCACAGGTTGTGTTTGGTTATCCTTTGCATTAAAGCTGAAAAATTGTGTAATTGATAGTATTTTTATCAAATGACATGTGCCTTCTCAAAGTTACATGCTCGATGATTTTGGTGTCAAATGAGCCATAGTTGTAAAAGGAACAGAATGACATGTGCAATGGCACGCCCTCTGAACATTTTTTAACGCAGATGGAGGCGTTGCACTTTTTTCTCAAGTACAGAGAGTGCACAGGATTAATGGGATACCATTTGATGATGACTAGTGGTGGTGCAACTGAGGAGTATTGTAGGCAAGCTGAGAATGAGTGCTTATCTGAGTTGGTGTTTTCTTCTTCAAATGAAAGCAGCTTGCAGAAGCATAATGTGACAGGCTTCAAAGACGAGATTTTAGAGGAGATGGTTGCTCGTGAGAAGCTCAAAGAAATGTTTGAAAAGATAATCAAGTGGTATGCCCAAAGGCCAAAGCTGTGAATCAGAACTGTGTCCTTGTGCTGGTTGATTATCTTTTCAAACATTTCTTTGAGCTTCGCACGAGCAACCATCTCCTCTAAAATCCTGTCTTGGAAGCCCGTCAACAATGTGCTTCTGCATGTTGCTTTCATTTGACGAAGAAAACACCAACTCAGATAAGCACTCATTCTCAGCTTGCCTACAATACTTATCTGTCTCAGTTGCACCACTAGTCATCAAATGGTAGGTAAGGGCAAATGAACGGCACATCGCTTGTTGTTCCACTTATGGATTACAAACAACATCCAGAATATTTACCCTAGAGGCCCCAACTAAGCTTATGCCATCAGAAGTCAGAACATCTTGTTAATGCAAGCATAATCTTCATCTCACTTTGTGGGTCATTGAATTGATTGATAAAATTTTGTCAATGGTTCTGATCTAACCTTTCTTGCAGCTGCAAATTTCCTGACCGTTAGTTCACTTTAAAAAGTTCTTTCATTGGTTCCTTTATCAGCTCCAAGGGCCGAAAGCATTGGCTAAATATAAGAACTATTTCATTCATGGTCACACTGAGGCGAACAAACTCCGGGATGAACTTTGTTTGACCCCTTCGTTGGGGATAAGCTTAGATGCCTCAACTGCTTCCATATTAATTCCAGCCCTTTGTTCTTCAGTTGAATCACAATGTCGGAAAAGGTTTGGATGCAGAGAAGTCAAAGCAACCACATGTTCAGACTTGAATGTGCTTTGTGTAATCCTTCCAGCCTTTCAATTATAGCCTTTTGCAATGGAGAAGGTGTCAGAAGCACAACACAATCTCTCAAGACGGGGAAACTCTTTTAAAGGATGGCACCTTTGTGTACATGTACAAAAGGTGACGTGTGAAGTTTTAAGCTTCTCCACGATCATTTCCAAAAAGTGCTTCTCTTGTGCAAGTGTATCAGCAACCGCTGGTCTAACTGTGCACAATGTGTTAAAAAGTTCCCCCAAATTACTTTGCAAAGGTGATCCAGAGAGAATACCTCGTTAAATCACTCTTGAGCATCTGGAAGACATTCCAAATACGTATTATTACACTTTCTCGTCAGTAATCACGTTGTCCTCCTCCTTGCTTCTCTTCTCATTCATGTATTTCTCCCCAGTTAACTTCTCGAACAAGCTGTAGCTAATGCACAAAAGCTACTTTCTGCTATCCAAGAGTATATCTTCTCCATTCGAATTGTGTCCTGGTTATTACTTAATACTTTAAACTTCAAAAATTTGTGAAGCACTTTCTCTTCACGATCTTGTTGATAGCACCTTCTCACCAACAATGATGCCCGGCAAAAATATTCATCAAACATGCTTTGTATCATCTGCTCAGATTTTGCCTCCTTTTCTTGTTCCTCTTCAAATTTGAACCTCAGTGGCAGAGCATTGAGGCTTTCAGGATCCTCTGCGGCTCTGCCTTCTTAGTTTATGGTATTTAGTTCTTGTCCAGGATAGAATCTGCAAGTATTTTGCAAATATCATGATGTTTTGGGGAGCTTATTTGAGTCATGAGGTCTCTCCATTTCTCGGTGGCCACCATCACCAGAGTTTCCATGGTCATCATCATGATCAAAGTTATCTTGCACCTGCAGCTTCCTCTCAGAAATTGTCTTTAAATGCACACTGCTGTCAGTTCTATTTTCTTGATGTTCGGTAGGAAGTTCTCTCTTCGAAGCATGTGCTGCAGCCCTTCTTCCACCCTCATAACAATGTCCACTTATCCTTGAAATGTTCTTTTGAGTGCCGTACATATTCTGCGCCATATGAGCCCGAAAGCTTGCTTTTATTCAAAAGTAATGAGTTTTGGCCATTTTTCTGTTCAATTTTTTCCCTGCATTCCATCTTCATCAACACAATCAAATCATGGAGATCATCCTTCAAAACTGTTCACAAAAGAAAAATAATAAATTCCTTTGAGCTTAAAACAGTTATTCTGCAATTATCTATTTATAAACATTGATTACTAATCTGAGGGCAGTAAAAACATCCATGCACCTCTAATGCACAATTAAAACATTCATTGAACAAGCTCTCCAGAATTTCCTCATATTCTGGTGGTTGTTTTTTCCCCACCACTTCCCATTCCTCTTTAAATCGGAACTCTAGAGAATGGAGATTGAGGTTCATCTTGTTGATTATCATCACCATCATCACCATGGTCACTGTTGTCATTTTCCCTCTCATAGTCAAAGTCCTCATTTATTTCAGTGTCTACCATCTCTATAGTCAATATCAGCATCCTGATGGTTGTTCCCTAAACAAAGATTTCCAAATATGACCTTTTGAGTCACAACCAGATGGAGCAGTGGTAATTGAAGAAAGCCAAAACTAAAGTTTTGTGCATTTCATGAACTCCGCTCTATAAAAAAGGCTTTATAGAGAGGTTTGCAATTGTCAACCAACAAAGAATTGAGTGACAAAACGTTTGGTAAATAATATAAGCAGAGAGACACGTTGATTATATAAGCAAAGAGGCACCTTGTGCCGCTTGTCATGGGTGGTGGATCTGATCAAGAATGGAGGTAGAAAGCAAGTTTAAATTCTACTAAAAGTCTAAAAGGTGATGTTTTTTTGCTAGTGGTTGGGTCTCTTATATTTTCAATATATATGTAGTCATCTCTAATTGATTCTGCTGATGTTCTAACTTCCTTTTCTGCACTTTTTCTAATTCATCATCTTGTGAAGGTTTTGCACCTTTTCTGCACTTTTATCCCACATTGCCTTCTTGGCAGTGATTATACAGGTTTGATACCATGATGCCAGCAAACAAGACTAAATGTTCTCCATATAAATTGCAAATTCCTCACTTCCTGAACTTTTTGTGTGTAGGGAGCAAAACTGATCTGAAGAAATGGATCTTGAGGAAAGTGAGATTGAGAGACTTGATGCACAGAGTAAAATCAAATGTGTCAGTAGTCAGTACTAATTCAACAATGAAATATATATTCACATGCAAATGTTGGATGAGGAAGAGACATCTAGCTGACTAGCTTGGCCATCAAAGAGAGTTGTTTGGAATCAAATGTAGTTCATTCAACTCATAACAAATGATTGGTACCAAGACTAACAGTACATATTCAGATGTAAAAGTAAAGAGAGACTGAAAGAAAACATCACCTTGAGTTGAATAATGTAAAAGGAATCCAACATCGTGCTGGAAATGTCTTCTCCACCAGGCTATCTTCTATGAACAAAAATGATCATCTAATTCTGAAGCTTCTGCTTCTGCACATATTCAATTTCTATGTTTTCGATATTGTCGTTTTCATACTTGTTAAGAGAGCCATTGGCCGTCTTAAATTTGATTACATAATGGCAGTAAACAATATTATATGTTCTCCTCCACATAAATTGCACATTCCTTGTTTTGTGATAGAGTTCAAAAGCAAGCGAAACTACCGGTGATTGTCGCTGTTGGTGCTTTTAGTTGAAGACAGTCTTCTCATGAAGAATCTTCTAATCAAATTAGGTAACAAATTAGGTAATACATTAGGATTTGTTTTGTTTGCATGTTACCGTCAAGTGGTGAGCCCAAAGCTGTGAATCAGATTGGTATCCTTTGGCTGGTTGATTATCTTTTCAAACATTTCTTGGAGCTTTGCATGAGAAACCATCTCCTCCAGGATCCTGTCTTCGAAGCCCGTCAAATTCTGCTTCTGCAAGTTGCTTTCATTTACCGAAGAAAACACCAACTCGGATAAACGCTCCTTCTCTGCTTGCCTGCAGTATTTATCTGCCTCAGTTGTACCACAAGTCATCAGATGGTAGGTATGGACAAATTTCTTTTGTCCAATCCTATAAGCACGGCATATTGCCTGTCGTTCAACTGACGGATTCCAAACAACATCTAACAGAATTACCCTTGAAGCCCCAACTAAGCTAATACCCTCAGAACAGCACTTTGTTGATGCAAGCATTATCTTTGACTCGCTCTGTGGGTCATTGAAAAGATTAATCAAAATTTGACGCTGTTTCTGATCCAACTTTCCTTGCATCTGCAGAATTTGCTTACCCTCAGTCCACTTGAAAACTTCTTTCATCAGTTCCTTTATTAGCTCCAAGGGTTGAATGTATTGGCTAAAAATGAGCACTTTTTCATTCATGGCCACACTGAGGCGAACAAATTCGACGACGAATTTGGTTTTAACCCCTTCATTGGGATTAAGCTTAGATGCCTCAACCGCCTCCATATTAATCCCAACTCTTTGTTCTTCAGTTGAATGACAATGTTTGAAAAGGTACGGATGCACAGATGTCAAAGCAACTTCATGTTCAAACTTGAATGTGCTTTGTAACCCTTCCAACCTTTCAATTATTCTCTTCTGCAAGGCAGAAGGTTTCAGAAGTAAAACGCAATCTCTTAAGCCAGGGAGACTCTGTTGAAGGATGGTACCTTTGTGTACATGTACAAAGGGTGACATGGCAATTTTAAGCTTCTCCACAGCTTGGTCAATGACTTCTGAAAACACTCTCCTTGATGTATTCATTTCCACAAAGGGTCTCTCTTGCGCAAGTGTATCGGCAACTGCAGGCCTTACAATACGCAATGTGTTCAATAGTTCAGCAAAATTGTTTTGGAATGGAGTTCCAGAGAGAATAACCCGCTTTTCAGTCTTGATTTTCTGGAGGACATTCCAAATGTTACTCTTGTCATTACGAGGAGTGTGACCTTCATCAAGAACAACCAATCCAGGCTTTTCAATAAGTATTTTCCTCAGAGATTCCACTTTCTTGTTAGTAAGCACACTGTCTTTATTCCCTTTTTTTCTCTTGTCATTCCTGTATTTCTCCCCAGTTAACTTCTCAAACAAGTTGTAGCTGATTCCCAAAATGCTACTCCCTGTGTTCCATGAATATATCTTCACCATCCGAATTGTGTCCTGGTTGTCACGTCTGGCTCCAGTAAGAAGTCCGAGAGCACTTTTGTTCTCCTTGCCCGAGAACTCCAGATTACTGAGGTTATGGAAAGGAAACACAACATTCCATTTTCTGAACTCTTCTTCCCAGGTGAGGAGCATGCTGGCTGGGGCAATAATAACAGGGAGACAGTTTGGGAACATTTTTAAGTAGGTTTCCATGAATACAATGGTCAAGCGGGTTTTCCCAGTCCCTGGAGCATGAGAAATAATGCATCCACCCACTCCACTAGGATTTGTACTCTTCAGTTCAGCAAGGTTGATGCTTCCTGCCAAGTTTCTCCAAAGAAATTCAAATCCTTCTTGCTGATGTTCATACATACTTTCCCATACGCCAGGTGTAAGACTCCAAACAGTACCATTAGTGCTGCTGCTCAAACCAACATAATCATCGGGTGGAAACTGTGAAGAAAATGCATCAAAATCTGGAAGATCCTCCGATGCAGACCAACTTCTTTTTTCTGGCTCACTCTTATACTTCCCCTATACAACACAAAGCACTAAATATCATCAAATTTTGGCTGCATATTTTAAATGAAACTGAACAAGATTCAAGTTCTAATCTGGACCATCCTAAGCTCTCGTATGAAATAGTAATACAGAAAATGGGAGATTAGAGTTGCAAATTAATGAAAACAACATGAAGATGATAAAACAGCACAATTTTGATGAAACTAGCCAATTTTCTAATTTGCTTTTTGTAGACGTTCAAGAGGTAGGGTGTGGTATCACTCAAAAGTCAAATCAATATACTTACCCACTCAGGCAGTATATATTTTGGTCCGAGAGCCACATGTCCACAGTAAACACACAGCAATCCTTGGTCATCTTCTAGAATCAATTGATGCTTTCCTCTGGCACATCTTTCATGCTGAGTTGTTTCTTCAGCAGGAGCATTTTCTAGATCATCCTGCAACCAAATCACAATTATCATAATGTTTTTCTTCACTATGATGTTATTATCATTTGAAACATTCATATCTCAATTATTTGAATGAGATTAATTTACCTCCGGGCAGTGAAAAGATCCCACTTCCTCTGATGCCAGACAAAATTCTAATTCAGAAAACAAGCTTTCCTGCATGTTCTCGTTTTCTGATTTCGCCACTTCTTTCTGTTCCTCTTCAAATTTGAACCTCAGTGGAAGAGCGTTTGGAGCTTGAGGATCATCTGGATGGTTATCTTTTGTGTTATTTCCTCCTAGCATTTGATCCTTCTTCAATATGGAATCTGAAAGCATGTTGAAAACAGTATACTGTTTTGAGAAACTTTTTGGCCCTTTCATTTGTTTTTTAGTTACTTGTCCCTTGAGGTCTTTCATTATTTTACCGATACCATAGTTATTCTTGTGGCCATCATTGCGATCAAAGCCTTCATTTGAAGGTGGACGTGGAACTGAGTTGTTTAGAAAGCTTTTCCCTGCCTTTGATTGGTCCTTGGTCAGCATTCTGCCATCCCCGACTATTTCATCACAATTCAATTGAGGGTTAGAAGCCTGCATCTTCCCCTCAGAATTTTGTTGTCCTTGAACACCATGCAGGTTGCAGCTGGTTGTTTCATTCAGATGTTCAGTAAGACCTCTTCTCTTTGAACCATGTTTTGCAGCACTTCTTCCATGTTTATAACTGCGTCCACTCCTCTCTGAGTCTCTCATCAAAATGCAGTTCCCAGTGTCAGCTTTCGCACACTCAATTTTACCCGAATCAGAATTAGAAGATTTAATCAGTTGAGGGTTAGAAGCTTGCATCTTCCCCTCAGAATTTTTTTGTCTTTGAACACCATGCATGTTGCAGCTAGTTGTTTCATTCTGATTTTCAGTAAGATTTCGTCTCTTTGAACCATGTTTTGCAGCACTTCTTCCATGCTTATAACAGTGTCCACTCCTCTCTGAATCTCCCATGAAAATGCAGTTCCCAGTGTCAGGTTTCGCACACTCAATTTTTTCCGAATTAGAATTAGAAGATTTAATCAGTTTGAATTCATCATCAGAACTAGAAAACTCACTGTCATTGGATGAATCTGAATCATCATTGGAATCTGGACAAACTTCTGAGAGCCGTTTCTTAGTCCCCATCTTTGATCGAGTCCGACTCGCAATACCAAGATTATTGAGGTGGCTGTTTGATTCAGGGGTCATGCATTGATCAGAACTATTATTGATAGCATGACCTAGACATCCATTCAAGTCTTTATTTTCTTCCTTCCTCGAGTAAGAAGAAACACCCCCTCTTTTTATTCTCGTTTCATCAGGAATCATTTTTCTCATGCGATGGATTTTTTTATCTGAATCTTCATTTTTGCCTGCACAAAGATCTGAAAATGAGCAACCATTTTACTCAGTCACTATTATATTAGATGTGGCAGTGGCAACTGCAAAAAGTTCATGCCGGGGGCATTGGACACCAAGTAAAGAATAAATAACCAGGACGGGGAAAATTAAGTCAGTCAGTGCTATTCCTTTTATTACATGCAGAAAGTATTAAGGCAGCCAAAATCAAATTAGAATACCACTTTATCAATGTCTTGTCTTGAAATTTACTTTAATCCTAAAAAAATAAATTATATCATGTATAGAGAAAAACAAAAGCTATGTTCTAGCATGAAGCAACTTCCGGTAATCTTCAAAGTGCTTAAAAATAAAAATTACCACCTTTTTCTGCATAGGTGAACTCATGAGTCCGACTTTCATCTGACTCGCAATAACCATTTGCCACCTACATAAATCGGAAGGAAAAGTTTAATTTAGACAATGCTTGTATGCAGATGTTTTAAATAAAACTGAAATACCTTGCCAATTCCATCAGGAAGTAACTCACTTTTTCAGAATATATTCCAGTAAATATGGGAGATTGAATGTGAAACTTAATAAAAACAACACAATTTCAAAGAGGGTAGTATCATTCAAATAGATATACTAACCGACAGAGGCAATACATCTTTTGGTCCAGGATGTCCATGACCACAGTAAACACAAAACTCTCCTTGGTCAATTTCTAGTACGAACTCATGATTTCCTCTAGTGCATTGTTCATGTTGATTTTCTTCAGCTGGAGCATTTTCTTGATCAACCTGTAGACCATAAATCGTGTATTAACTATCATTTTGATTTCAAAACCATGATGGTGTCAAATCATTGCTGATCCGTTGTTAATGGACAACAATTCAGGAAGAAAAAGAATACAATAGACATAATACATATTGAAGTATTCAAAAATTTAGGAAAATATAAACAACAGTAACTGCTCCCAATACTGGGCATGGAGACCAACAAATTGCTTATGGTTGCATGTACTACTAGAGGAATCAGTTTGTCTTATCAAGAAGAGCCAACTGAACCTTTAGTTGTAACTAACACAGTTGATAACAGCATGTAGTAATTGTCCATACATGCCATGAGTTGTTACGTTTCACTTTGTAAAAGCATAGAAGTTCAAGAAAACAATTGTTCCTACATTTTCAAGCAAGGTCTCTCCTTCAGGGTCTTCATTTAAGTTTTTGTACAAAATATAGTTAGCAAGGCTTTAGCCATTGCATACAGCAGAGTGAAGAATCAATAATGAAGTTATCTATGGAAAGAATGCTATCCTTTAGGAACCAATCAAGCATGGACAACTGGACCTCATGCAGCATAACTGTCTAACCAAAAAAAAAAAAAAAAAGGAGAAAAAGGACATTCCATGAGGTTACAATGGTCATTCTTCAATTATCCCAATGTAGAGATTGGTTTACTTAACTGTTTAACCAAATTTTTTTATTAAAGAAGAAGAAGAAGAAGAAGAAGAAGAAGAAAAAGGACATTCCATGAGGTTACAATGGTCATTCTTCAATTATCTAAATATAGAGATTGGTTTACTTACCTCCGGGGAGTTAAAACGTTCAAGTTCCTCTAACATGTTTTCCATTGTGCTCTCATAATCTGATTTTTCCACTGTTTCGGATTCCTCTTCGAATCTGAACTTTAATGGAAGTTCATGGTGAGTTTGATGCTCATCTTTTTGCCTTTCTTCTTCTTGTTTTTCTTCTTCTTCATTGTTATCAACGATATCATCATCACAATCATAATTACAGTTTCTGTTGCACTTTCCCCTCTGACCAGAGTCCTCATTTCTGAACATGAAATCATCAATTCTTTCAATTTCATCTTTATTACTATTTGCATCCTCATTGTTGTTCCCTGAGATTGAAAATAGGACTGTCTGAGTTGCTTGATGCAGCAGTGCAAAATTGAAGGAAGTTACCTTAAGGATGGCACACCCAGTAAAGTTCAAGAAACAAGACAGGTAGAATAGAGGAAGCCAGTGCTATTTGTTACTATATTCAAAAGCTCTTCGTAGGCATCGTCCATATAAAAACGTGCCTGAATCCCTGGAATTTGTTCAAATCGGAATTGCTAATATGAGCGATAAACAGAAATTTCTACAGAGAATTCATCAGCCCTTCAACGACAATAGTGAAATTCAAATGCATGGTAATACCATCCATTCACAGCCTTATCTAAATTACTCAGGAAGTTTACAGATTGTACCTAATTCTCATAATCATTTCAAATGAACAAAAATAGTGAAGTATAAGATTCAAATAACAAACATATACAAGATCCTTAATTATTTATTCAGGAACCATGTCCGCGTCATCAATCCCTGATCATTTGAATGGAACAATGGGAGCTGTAGAAAACTAAAATGTACTAGTATTTAAAAAAAAAAATAACCAAGCACCCTACTTATAGAGTGGCAATATCAAATCCTAAAATAATAGGGGTATATTTCAAACTACCTATTACCCAAATATGAAATGCCCTACACCAAGGAAACATAATAAGCATAATAAACAAATCACAACCAATCAAGTCTACTATCATAGAAGAATATCGTTCCCAAAATGCAATAATAGTGAAATGCATATGATTTTAGTCATAACATCAGCAGAATAAAGAGATCACACATTATAGTGTAAGATCCAACCATTAGCAAGAAAGAAACAGTACCTCTTCGTAAAAATGAATTTGATTTGCCACTCCCTTCTTGATCAGATCCATGACAAGTACAAGTAGACCCAGAATTTCCTTCATTTGATTTTTCCTTGGTTGATGGACCCTTATTTGCTACATAATGTCTTTTGCATTCCATGAACTCGGACTGGTCAATGATCTCAACCTCTTCTTCAGAGCTCTGATCAACATCATGCCCTACACAGGTTTCAAAATAAGACAAAACTTCCATTAACATATTTATCTACTTTGTTGTAAAGCTTGATCAGGTAGATATTTTATAATTAAGGAGACATAAAATTGGTGAATCGAGACAGCAGGCATTTCTCTCTCTCTTTTCCAAGATACTCAAGAAAAGTTACCATATCAAACATGTAATACTAACGGGAACAGGGTAGCGTATTCCAGTGGGCATTTCTTCTGTTTAGAATTATCCACTATATGTGATCTTCAAGTGTCCAAAATCAATTACCAAAATATGTTCTGCTTTCAATCTTTTCTCGAGATGTTGAAATCACAAACTTAAGAGTTACTAGTTCCGTAATCACAAGGTAGTAAACCCTGCTAGGTTAAAACAATCATCCTTATACTTTCCAAAGGGAGCATCATATCCTATTGATACAAAATTGGAAATGAAACCTAACTAGGTGCATTTCCCCAATATACTGTTTCCAAAGACTAGAGTTGGAAAAAGTTTCTCTCACAAGCTGCTTCTCAAAATCTGCAAAACAGTGTCAAATGGGCCAATATTTCAAGGATTGGATGCTCTTCGAAATCCAAATTCCTAGGCTTAAGAGACCTTGTTAAATGGGAATAAAAAGTGGAAATGAATGAAATGAAAGACACAAAAAATTACATGGTGAAGAGTTTTTTCCCATTGCTAGTTCAGTTAGATTTTCACTATTATGAACAATGGCGTATGAAGCTTCCAAGGAAGAGGACAATGAAGGCTCCAATACAAGTAATGTGTTCAGAGTAAAATTCACTGGATTTAGAGCTCAAATTCTAACTGGATTTAGAGCTCAAATTCTCTCTGCCCCATCTATATTACAAACCGTAAAAGTGTACAAGAATTTCACAATATTACAATGCCAGATTTGTCATTTCTGGAGCCAGTTTCTGGAGCCAGTAATTAAACATTAGTAAATCATCTGACTAGTCAAGTTCTATGGATACCAAGGTAGCAGGGAAAAAATGTGCATGTTCCCGGAAGTAGCAAACAAAACTAATACCCAAATTATTACCTGTGTGATTAAAATGTTCTTTATGAAAAACCTGGCTTGCATTCTCATGAGAAAATAATCTACGATGAACACCATTTTTTGTCTTTCTTCTAAACTCTTCCACATCAATTATCTCAATCTCACTATTCTCTAGATCCATATCTTGATTTTTGTTCCCTATACACATAGAAGTCAAGAAATGAGAACCAGTTTAGATGGAGGAATGTAGTGTTGCTTAATGGCATTATGTAGTCAAAATTGATTAGCTGATGCATAAGAAGGAGCTTTTACTCTGTATGGAAATCAGTACCATGAAAGATAGAAAAAGTTGCAGAAACTTCAGAAGATGGATAATTTTCCTCCTTCCTACAGTCCTCCCACAAGACACCTTTAATACCTTGAGCGTGATTTCCAGCATCTTTGGACGTAGGATTTGTTTCCTTTCTTCTGAAGTCAGTTTCATCAAATCTCCACATGTTCAGATTTTCATTATTGTTCCCTACACATTTCAGAAAATTAGGAACCTGCCACTTAAGTTGAGCACAAATGTTGTTGTTGGCATTATACAATCAACAATGTCTAATTAATGAAGAAAGATGTGGCTTTCTCAATACATCAGAAAACGATGACAATGTGAGATAGTAACAGGCAGATGCTTCCCGAGATGGTCATCTTTTCTCCATTCAATACCTCTCTGGTGAAACACATCTAATACCTTGGGTGTAAGTTCTAGGATGTTGTAATGTGGAATTTGTTCTTTTGTTTTTGAATTCAGCTTCAGTGATCCTCTCAATCCCATTTTCTTTGTCAATGTATGTGTATTCATTCCCTGCATAGAGTTCGGAAAATGAGGAACTGCAACTTAGCAAAAACCCTGCTGTTGGCCTTGTGTTATCAACAACGTATATTTAATGCTGAAGGAGTTAGCTTCCTCGATATATCAGACAAGGATAACAATGTGAGATAGAAAAGGTACAAAAGCTTCACAAGATGGATATGTTTTCCATTCTGTGGCCTTCTAGTGAAGCACTATTAATACCTTGGGAGTAAGTTCTAGCACGTTTTGAGGTAGAATTTGTTCTGTTATTTCTGAATTCAGCTTCACTGATCCTTTCAATCCCGGATCCGTCGTCCATATAGCTCTTGTTGTCTGTGTAGATTTCAGAAAAGGAGGAAAGCAACTTATGTTCAGTATCAGGAGTGTTCTGGCTTGATGTAATCAAAAGTTTGTAATGCTTAAAATACTGCTTTCTAAATACATCAGAAAATTATGATTGTGCAAGATATGTATGGCAAAGGGAACACAAGCTTAGTAAGAATCATATCTCATTCCCCTTTCTATAGTCATCCAAAAAGACACTTTATTACTATGGCTGTAAGTCCTAGCATTTATGATGTAAGAGGAAAACATAAAGCAAATAATAATACACACAACGCAACGCATTACAAGGGATGTATTCTTGCAGGGAGGAATACAACATCCATCTATGATATGTAGCATTTCATATGAAAAATGCATTAGATAAGAAATTCAACCCCATGAAAAAAAAAAAAAGGAAAACTTTTATCCTTCTGTGCTTTAGCCCTGCGACAACTGAACAGTTATTGTAAGACTCAAACTATATTATATAATTACGTTTACAGTTTACCGGTTCAAGTGGAGTGGAGCCATCATATGCAATAGGGAAAAGCTTGAAATTCCTTTTCATAATGAAACTATGGGCTCGGTGACTCAAACATAAAATGATATACAATGTAATCATTCCCCCAGAGATTCCACAAGAATGTTGCCTTGCACCCTCTCGAATAACCCAATTGTCAATTATGAAATTAGTTTCATCATTAGATTGTCATCCATCAAAAACTGAGACGTGAAAAACAAACATTCCACTTCATTTTTTTTATGTTGTACAAGCAAAGTAGTAAACAAAGTGGCCTCAACTTTGTTTGCTTGTACACATGTGGCAATGATATCAGGAGTAACCCCTTTTCTTTTCTATATAATGATGCTTGCATATCTCTTTCTTAGATGTTAGACTAACATAAGTGCCTTTTTTAGGATCTTTGGATTGTCTTTGGTTCTTCACTTTTCGTCACATCTAAAGGTGATGTTTTTCCCTACATCTACAGAACATAGAAATGTAAATATACAATGAAGAAGGAAAAATAACAAAAAATCAAAGCTCAACCGCTGTTTGTCCTGTTCCACTTCCGCTGTTCTCTACATTTGTGAGGAACCGATGTTCCATCCAGACCACTCCTATCGATGTATGTATACCTTGAAGCATGCCTTTTAGATCTTGTTCTGTCGGAAACACTGGTTTCTTCATGGTTTTTTGACCGCCTATCTCTCTGAGTAATAAGACTGAGTTAATAAATTTGTGATTATTCATAGTTCTTTTACTGACTAGCAGTAAGCTACCAAGAAAATTCACATTCCCAGGATTCCATGAAAATATAAATTAAATAACATGGAAAATCTATTCATAAATATGTGTACCATTGCACAAAAGTAATACAATTCATTCTCTCTAAGCTCCATAAATATAATTACTCTGCTGGATTGTTGAAAGTAGTCCAAATGGAATGATCATAACAAGAACAAGATTTTTTATCATTCTTAAGAACACAGACGTTGTCCAATAAATATTAAACATGTGGCAAAAGTGAAAAACCAAAAAAAATGTATGTGAAGAAATCATTCAAAATGTCAGTGGATGGTTATCTATTTGAAAGAAAATCTCAGGCGGGTCACAACTTACAATAGGGGTGAGTTGTCAGGGTAAGGCAAAAGCGAGGTTTACGTGATATATAGGCATGCACCGTTGTACATATATATAACATTGTATATGTGGAAAACTCCATCGCACATTTACTGTATCATGTGTGGAAGTGCACATTTCATCAAAAACAAAGAGAATCCTGGTAAAATTTGCCATGATGGTTTTGGTTGGTATTACCAATCTATAACTTCAAGGTATATGG
Source organism: Hygrophila difformis (assembly GCA_030278955.1). Lineage (NCBI taxonomy): Eukaryota > Viridiplantae > Streptophyta > Magnoliopsida > Lamiales > Acanthaceae > Hygrophila > Hygrophila difformis. The sequence goes on from JAOANR010000008.1 coordinate 11,444,471, forward strand.
GATAGATAGATACACACACAGAGCTTACCATTTTGATAGAACTGGAAAAAAGAGCAGCAACGCACAGCTGTCCCTTGCGTCTTCAGACTCCAAATTTCTTTCAGAACCCGGTGCAAAAATACAGAGGTTGAATCATTTCATAAATATCAAATAGAAAACGCAATTCATTTGTTTTCTGTCATCTCAAACAAGCTAAATAGAATAAATAAATAAAACTGTATCAACAAGCATCGCATAGTATATAACTAACAAACGACAAATTTAATTGCAGGGTAACCAATCTAGTTTGAAGATTATATATTTATATATATATATATATATATATATACATAGATATATATCACCCTCTGAATGTTCTCTTCCCCTCTTAGATTAAATGAGGTTGAAATATACATGTTATATTGTAAAATGTACAGGATGCATTTTAATTTACAATTAATCCAATAGACCATCAACATATACCAAATTCTTGAATTCGTTAAACCTTGTTCGGAGTCACCCATATTAAGCGTTCCGATTATAAGAAACAATCAAACATTTCCTCTCTCGCATTCAACACAAATAAAGAAGGAAAAAGTAGCGCAGACACTAATTCAAACCAAAAAAGGTAAGTAGATTAAAACACAGCCATTCCATCCATCCAATTTCCAAAACATGATCTGAAACACACACTGGAAAGTTCGAAAATCAAATGCAACATGCGGAAATTCGCGCGGGAGACACATCCAATTTGGCTGCTAATTTGGTTCGTTAACAGAGAGGAGAGTTGATGATATGGGTAAAAACAGACTCCGCGTAACTGCGAACACCCAAATCATTTTTTACCCCAAATGGTAAATTTTAAGATACTTTTTAACCCTAATTCCTAAATACCCAAATTATTTTGACTTCTAAACTGAAATTATCAAACTATTCTAAACCCTAGATCTACCGCCAAGGCTATTTTAAATTGTGCATTGTAATCATTAAGCTATTCCTAACTATTAATCGAAATTAAATCAAGCATTTTAGTTGGAATTCAATACTTATATAATGAGGTAATGTAAATAAACAAAAAAAAAAAAAATACCATGGGAGAAATCAAGGGTTGATAAATATAGATCTATATCATATAATTAAAAATTCCCTTAAAAAAATTAAGTAATTTGTGAGTTAAAAAGATGAAATATTGTGTTTGTATAGAAAAGAAAAGTGAAAAAATTAAGAAACATACCGTGAACATACCAATTACGGTGAGGAGATTAGGAATTTTATAAGACTCGGAAATAAGTTAATTGGAGTTTTGGGGGCACAGTTTCAAACCAAGTGTATTGAAAGATTTGGATGGTTTAAGTTAACTTAACATAATTATTTGGGGGCTATATGAAATTTTTCTTGACCTAAAG